>CM053583.1:414417803-414592007 GCA_028627135.1 Pseudochirops cupreus | reverse complement strand
ACTGAATCTTGTAAACCAAAAGTAAATAAAATAAATTAAAGTGTTGGCAAAAAAAATAAATAAAAAAATAAAGGTGTCTCGTGTACTTTTTTCTTTCTTTTATTTTTTGGAGAGAGAGTCTGATTGTTAAACATTTACCAGCACAGCCCTGATAGTTTCTTTTTTTCTGTTTACTTTACCCTGCATCAGTTTGTAGATGTCTTCCCACACTTCTTGGTTTCCGTCATGCTCATTGTTTGCTATAACAGTATGATTCCATTACATTCATGTTTTCCAATTGTTCAGCTGTCCTTCAGTTGATGCGCATTCACTTTGTTATTAGTTTTCTTTGCTGCTACAATAAATATCTAGTCATTCCTTCTCACTTTTTCACACATTCTCTGTTGAATGAAACTGACCCACAGTGTTTCATAGGTGTGACATAATCTCCCATGTTCAGAGAGTTCTCCTTCCTCACTTCTGCTTCTTAGAATTACGAGTTACCCTTGAAGCACAGACTAGGTGTCCCCTCCTACCAAGACCTTTCCTGATCATCTCATTAGTTACTGTTCTTTCCCTCTTGAAATTACTCTGGGCAACTTTTAAAATTATTTAGTATTTGCTTCTGGGGGTACAGATTGTATCCCTCTAGTAGCAACTAATCTCAGAGAGAGCAGGCGTCACTTCACTTGCATTTAGTCTGGTGCTTGGCACGTAATAGATGCTTGATAAATATTTCCTTGATTGAATTGAACAAAATGGTACTACTCATGAATTAAATAGACTTTGGAGGCATCACAATGTAGGCAAACTTCACTTCAGGGCATGGGGAGCAGAACCAATGGCAAGAAGAATTTGGTTTTTTAGGGCCATACCGTGTAACCAGCTCTGGGGCTGACTGATGCTCCCAGCAATTGTTCCCTCTTTGGATCCTCCCAATCAATTTGACTTCAGAAAGGAATTGTGCTGTCTAGCTGTTTCATTTCATTCTCTTGGCTATTTTTAGCACTTATCGCATGCCTCCTCTGCTTTGGCAGGGAGATACTTCATGTTAAATCAACTATTAGGCATTATTCTTTTATTTTTATGGCTCAGATGAATCTCTTCATAACTCGTTATAACAGTTGGGGCCCCACTAGTCAAGACTATTCCATTGCAATAACGTCCTGGGCCAGAAATCTCCTGATACTATAACACCAGACTAGAAGGACCCTATCTTCATTGGTGCCAACATTTGTTGGAGCCACAGTTCTTGAAAATTCTCACCCCACATTTGGGCTACAAGCCCAGATTCTGAGAAGATAAGTGACTTAAATGTAGTCAATGTGTGCTTCCTGGGGGAGCTTCTAATGGAACCCCCTTTGATCTAGTATGGAAGCTCTTCTCCAGCTCGGGAGACTTTATCACATCATCGTGTTACACAGTAATAAAATATTCAAGGCGGTAGAGAACTCAGCTATATACACAATGATTGCAAAAGTGTCAACGGAAAGAACAACAAAAACACATCCCAGAAGCAGAACGTTAAAAATAAATAACCAGAAGAGAATACCGTGTAATAAATATAAGGGAGAGTTAGGAGAACACACCTCCCTTCCCTCTAGGTTGGAAATGATGCATATAGACCAAATCGTGCTTGCTCTTGGGCTTGACTGCCATGTTGGTCAGTTTTGCTGAAATGTTTCTTTTCTCCACCTAATTTATTCTTTGTTAGAGTCAGGGTTTTTTTTGCTTTCTTTTGTTTGCTTGCTTTTTTAGTGGCATAGGGGGAGGGCAATATTAGGGGGGAAAAGCAATGTTAAAGTAAAAGAGACCAACTTCTCCAGAGACTGGGAGAACACTACTTCATGAGACCACTCTATTTTAAGACAATTTGAAATATTAGGAGATTCTTCCTTGTGTTTATCAATAATTTCCCTTTCTATAACTATTCTCTATTGTTCCAGACTCTGTAATGAATGACCCTGCACCTCTGCCAGATGCTCAAGTGCCTTCCGAATCATTAAAAAAAATTAATTACATTTATTAGAATTTTATTTAAAAATATACTTTATTGCATTTAAAGGTTGAAAAAAATGATAATCAATGCAGAGTTTAAGTACCAACCTTGTAAGAAGAATCAGAGTATGTCCTTTTTTTTTTTCTGAATCCTCAAAAATTATTGAGTCCCTCTCTTTCCTGACCAACTGCCTCCATAACATCAGCCAACAAGTGCTCATCCAGGCTTTGCATGCAGCCCTCCAGTTGGAGAAAATCTCCTGCCATCTGAGGGATCCCAGTCCACTTTGGGACAGCTGGAATTGTTTAGAATTTTGTTCTTTCGATCAAGCCTAAATTTGCTTATTTGCAGATTTTGAGATCAGGGACAGTCTCCCTTTTGTCTTTCTATCCTATGGGCTTACCTGGTGTTTATATTGTTGTGGAATGGAAGTGAATTGAATCCCCCTCCCACCCCCATCCCATTGCTCTTAGTTGCCCCTGGGGCTAAGCAGAACAGAACCCATCTGGCATGATTTAAAAAGAAAACTAACGTGTATATAGAGAGTTTTAGGGTTTGTGAAGCCCTTTGCAAATATGGCATCATATTGTCTTCACAGCTACTTTGCTTCTACAATAGAGGAAACTGAGACACACAGAGGTTAAAATATATGACCAAGGTCACAATCTAGCAAGTGCCTGTAGCTGGCTTTGAACTGCCTTTAGCCACAGTGCTCTAGGCACTGCACCACCAAGCTGCCACTTTCTGGTCCCTCTTCTACATGACCAACCTTCCAGCACCTGAACAGTTATCCTGCCTACCCTCCTCCATCTGGTTTTGTCCATGATAAACATCTCCAGTTCCTTCAAAACATCCTCATAAGTCATTAAATCTAGTCCCCTTACCATACCAGCTGACCCCCTTTCTATTAACTATAGCTTGGCTATGGCCTTCCTACATTTTGCGCACCAGAAAGGAAGAATGGGGTCTAGACAGGGCCACCTTTCTCATTTTGCCCACTATATTCCTATTAACGAATTCGAAGATTGCATTACTATCTTCCTTTCCTTCTACCCTTTTCCTGTCTCTCCTGTTTCCCTCTCTCCTTTCTTCTTTTCTTCCTTCCTTCCTTCTTTTTGGAGGAGAGCAGGAATTGCTATATCATACTGTTGATTCTTATGAGCTCACAGTCCTTTCAAATTCCCAGATAATTTCCATATAAACTAGTCTCTCTCTCTGTCTGTCTGTCTCTCTCTCTGTCTCTCTCTCTCTCCATATACGTATATATGTGTGTGTATGTATATATATATATATGTATACATATATACACATGTAAATGTATGTATATAGATACATATAATTGTGTATGTATGTATATGTGTGTGTATCCAAAATGAAGAGCTTTGCATTTAGATTCATTAAGGGTCATCTTATTGGAGTTGGCCCTGTATTTCCGTATGCCTTGGTCATTTTGAATCTCAGTCCTGCTATCCAATGTGTTAGTTAGCCTTCCCAGACATTTTTCACATGGAAATTTGATAGATGGCCTCTATCTGTTCATCCAAGTCCTTGTTGACCAGAACAGGGCCAAGGAAACAGGTCCCTTGGACACTCCACTAAAGACATCTTTCCAAGATGATATCAAACTATTATTCATCATTCCTGTGGTTCAGTCATTTACCAGTTTTGAAAGCATCTATTTCTGTTGTTCAGCCCCCATTTCTCTACCTTCTTCATGACAAAATTATTAAGGATTTTGTCAAATTGATCCCCATAATATTTGGGAAGGAGCCACAGAAATTATCTAGTCCAAATTAGTTGGACTAATTGAAGCTCCTCATAAGAGCTAGAACACACTTTGGTGTGAGCCTGGTGAGCCCTTTCCCAAGCTCCTCATCTATTTCCGTGTTTCACCTCCCAGCAGCCCTTCCTCATCTCTGGTCCTTCCTCCCTTGATACTCACCCAGATACTGTTTAATATTTGTTCCTCTCTGAATTCTAGATTTCCTTACCTGAGTATATTGTTCTGATGTGTAGTGCTGCCTCACTCTCCCCTGTATCCATTCTGTTCCCTTTGAATAAGGAGTATTCTTCAATGGTCCATATTCTGAGCATTGGTCCCATTCCACCAAGTTACTATGTTTCCTATGACAATGGCTTTTCTCCTGGCCTTTGGATCTCTCCCTCGCCTTGTTTATTACCCAGACTTTGCAAATTTGTTTCTAGCCATCTGAAGCCGTAGGCTTTGTTTTTATTGACTTAGATCATGTTCTTCTTGAAATGTGATCTCCCATGAATTACTGGTCCTTTGCACTTTTCTTTCTTCCTACATTGTCCCTGTTTTCTCTAAGAGATTTGCCTGAGTTGATACATGGGACTAATCCTTCCCTTTCCATTTCCTTTTAGATCTGAGCCTTCTTGATAAAATTCACACAACTTCAGGAAAATATATTTTTACCAAGGCACATTATGTACATTTTATCCCTGGACTCCATCACTTGTATATTTTGAGCTGTGATCCAGAAATTAGCAGTTGTACTGTTTTCTCCCTATCAGTCCCATATTATTCCTCTATGTCAAGTTTGTGATCTGCTTCTGGAACTCATCATCCATTCCCTCCTTCTAGCTGGGTGGTCTTTAGTCTACTTGCATTACATCATCACTTTGGGTTTTCTTCTTCAGAATCAGCCTTCCCCTAATGAATTTCATCATACCCTCCACTCCATTCACCACCACCCTTGGCCACCCTGCCCATTTAGTTCACAGATTCCTTCACAGAATCGTATCTTTTCACTATGTTACTCAATGATGTGAATATTATGTTATTCAATATTACTCCACTGACTTTTTAATATAATCTTATCCTTTGGCATAAGTTGTATTCTTTCATTGCCATATTCTAGACATATGCCATCAATTTTTAATGATACATGACATTAACTCCATTAATTTACGTGTAGTCAAAATTCTGGCCTTCTTTCCCATCTCTTTGTTTCCCATAGGAGCACTGAACTCTGCCCTTAGAACTCTGGGCTCTGAGAGGGGAACTTCTAATTTATCTTGTCTAGAAGACAGACCACCACATCCTTCTTACCTATTTCCACACCTTGCCATTTAGCATTATACATGGCACATGTTAAGGTATTTTTCATTCATCCATTCATAAGAGAACAATGGATACATCTCCGTAGTCATTTGCTTAACCAGATTTCTAATCTCATCACATCATACAAGAGATAGTTCTCTTTATTTTTGTTTGGATTATGCCAGAGTGTTGAATATTATGTTATCACTATCTCTATGAAGTTGCACAGATGTCCCCCCATTCAAATGCTCTTCTTTCTCCTCTCTGTCACTTTGAATCCCAGTTCCCTTCAAGATTTGGTTCCAGGGCCATCTCTTACAAAAGACCATGCCTATTCACCCACTTGTTAATCTCTCTCCCCCATACACATGTACATACATCCACACACACACATTTTATATTTACTTTATATCTATTTTGGATAAGGAAATGTACTGCCCAGATTATGACATGCGGTGAGGACAACCTAGAGAGGTTTTTCCATCAATATGTCTTCATTTCTGTGATAAATAGCACAAGTGAACAATGGGTTAGATCCAGAAATAAGCACAAGAGATCAGACTGGAATGTCTTTGGAAGATTGAGAAATATCTTTAGTGACTCCAAACCTCAAAGGCCCACTGAAAAAAACACTAATATCCTATGGTGCGGCTATATGGCTATAAGTCATGGAATTTGACAGGTTCCAAAGAATTCCAAGTGTCCATCCCTTAGAGGGCAATGGAGAGATCCATAGTGGGAATGAGCTATCTAAAACCTAGAACCAAGAAGGAACTTCAAAGAAATCCTGGAGTAAAGGGTATAAGCTACAAAGATGAAGAGCTGGTCACATGGTAAGGACAACCCCAATATTCTAGACAGATGGACTAAACCATATTGAGGGGAATCAGTGGAACCCAAACCCGTCGGTGAGTCAGGGGGCTGTCTACTTCCAAGCACATGAAGACTTCCTCTGACACTCCATTTACACAAACAGCAAAAGAATCATCCCAGTAAGACTCCCTGCTATTATTTTCATGAATCCAATCCCTTGCTTTTCCCCTCTTCCTTTGGGGATTGACAAAAAGCTAACATGCTATTTTAGCAATAGACTGTCAGATCCTAAAGAACAGGGATTCTTCATTTTTTTTTTCTATTTATAACTCCAGTTCCGAGTACAGCGTCTGGTATAGAAGAGGTCATTAAATATTTATTAAGCACCTATTATATGCTAGGCACTGCACTAAGTACTGAGGAGATCAAGAATGATAAAAGAGGTGCATAATAAATGCTTATTGAATAAACATTAATTTTATCCCTTTTATCCCTAGACTGGTTCGGTCATTGCCAGAGGATGCTAAGATCCCTTCCTCAGCAACTTCCTTTAAGGAAAGCCAGCTGTAATGCAAGAAGACACTAGGTTTCCTCAGTGGGCTGAGGAATATCGTGGCAGGCAGCTTCCCCACATATCTGATCAAATAAATAAAGGAAAAACCAAAAGCTGGCAGCCACGAAGGATTACAGCCCCTTCTGTGCGTATCTGCAGGCGATCTGAAGAAGGAACCTCTGCTCACTCGGGTAAAGTGTGGAAGTTCATTGGATCAAATTCTCACAGAACAAGTCTGACCCCAGTGCAAGGGATGGGAACGTGGGCTACGCTAACCCAAGAGAGGAGGAAAACATTTTAACGAGGGCAAGATAAGGCCCAGACGTGTGGAAATATTTCTCTTTGAGGATATTCTTTGTACCAATTACTCTTCAAAGATATCACATTAGCGTTTCTGGCATGGTTTGAAGGTGAAATTAAAGGGTTCCCAATCTTTTTTTCCATCTGATGTGCTCAGAAATATTCTTCAGCTGACATTTTTTTAGCTCGTCACACACATTTTTTGACTTTGGCAAGGTACATAAACAATGACTCCTATTAAGTCAAGAATTCAAAAACATTTCACGATTCATCTTTTTTATGACATGACAAGCAATTAATTGGGTTTGCTGATCATTTCATGGTTTCCAACAATTGAGGATGGGGAGAAATCAAGCCAATATCTTTCTGGCCTGAGATTACACCTTCCAAGTTGGCTTCATTTCTTGTACTTATTGTAACTCCTTTTCTCTGAAGGATTAACAATGCCTTGAACTCTCCAGCCCCTTCCAATTTCATGCTCCAAAATCGTTATTGTCCCGGTATGCTTCTGGTCCTGGCGAAAACACAGGCCAGGAGAGTTCAGGATAAGAATTCTCTACTAAAAACTTGAGATCAAACACCAACAGAGGACATAATGGTATTCACCGGGTGGTACACATCAGCAAGAGAGAAGAAAATCCAACGTCTTATCTTTTGGTTTGCAAGTGTGGCTCCCCACTCGCCAATTCAAGAATGTAACTCAAATTGGTAATTACTTCCAGCCTTGCTCCAAAGGCACTGGAATAAAAAGGTAAAAGGTATCCAGGAGGGCCAGGAGCAGCGGAAGCCAGACTGCATTCCAAATGAACAAGCTGGAAAAGGTTCACTAGTAATGCCACCAATAGTCAGGCTTGGTATTTTGGTAAGACGTTTCTTGCAGGAGTTCAAAGAACCCCCAAGATATTATCTAGTTCACCTCCAACATCCCAGGAGGGAAACAGATGGTCTATGGTCAGATAAGCCTCCTGAAATTAAGATGTGATTCTGAACCAAGTTCAACTGACATTCTGAATGCTTTGAGGTTGCCTTCTCCTCCCTCTCCATGTCCCAAGTCCGTTCTCCTTCTCCTGTCTGTACCACCCCTGGGCTCTGGCTCTCTTTGTAGAGTTCCAATTCTTAATCAATTTAGAGAATGCCCTCCCCTCTTGGTCAATTACTACCCGGCAGCAAGAGGAGATCAGATGGTCCTTCCATTGATCTCGACACACTCTCTGGAGCTGCAGTCACTTTGTGAATTCCCATAGAAACATAAACCCACAGAGAAGGTTTCATATAGTAGCCTCTCTTCTCTAAAGAGACACTTCTGCTCTACATAAACCTATCTCTAAAAAGGCAGTGACACCAGGGATTCTCCAATCAAATCCAAACCAAGAAGCATCAACTATGTGTAAGTTGTTACTTAAGGTGTGGGAAATACAAAGATAGAATTGGAAGTCTGTGCCCTCAAGAAATTTATTGTTAACTTGGACAAGGTCAAGATGATCACTGTAATATATCTGGGTCCTGAATAGAGGATGCAAAGGCTGCTCCACCTGAAGCACCTGTACCACCACTTACTCCAGAGAGGTCCCGGGTTCTCCTGGAGAACATGGCTTCTCAGCCCTGCCGAGAGAGATTGATGCATCACTACCTAAGCTAGAAGATGGCAGACTACTGACATTAGAAGATAGAGCTGGAAGAGGTCTTTTATTTCATCTGTCTGGGGAAGTCAAATTCAATAGGGACCATGGAACCATATACAACCATCTCTGTGGGTTTGAATTGACTTAGAAAAGTACACAGACAGAGTCATATATATGTGTGTGTGTGTGTGTGTACATACATATATATGAATAATAAAATACAATACTATAATATATAAGTTTTATATATAATTTACAATACATATATAGTTTTATGAAGAAAATAGAACATTGAAGAAACAATTACCAGCTAATTCTCCTTGTAATTTTAGAAGACCTCTACATACCATGTCATTCAAGCCATAAGAAGATGACAATGCTGATCTAAACATTATATATGTATCTATCCATATCTATACCTGTATCTACACACATACATATGTGTATGTGTGTGTGTGTGTGTGTATATGTGTATGTATGTATGACATTAAACCACCAGCACATTAAGGGCAGATAGGAACTACGTTTTAATTTGTTTCAGGCCTTACCTGGGAGTACAGTGGTCCCCATGCAGTCCACATGCCAAGTGTTTGACCCCTGATATAATCTAATACTCCATTTTACAGGTGGGTAAACTGAGTTTCAGACAGTGTCATAGATACTAAAAATCACAAGACTGAGAGCCGGAGTAGGTAAGCTAGGTCAATGCCTTCTTTGCACAAAGAAATTTGCTCAAGATCCCTCAGGTCAAAGAATGGAGTGTAGTCATAAGGCCTTGGTGCTCATTCGCTCCATTGGGTGATCAGTCTTTATGTCTATGGCAACATTAAGGATTACATGGAGGGCTAACTCTGCCCCTCCAATGGCAAGGAGAAATCCCTGGTAATTGTTTCCTCAACACTTTTTGTCATAAAACAATTTTAACTCTGGGGAACGTTTAGAGATCAGAAAGAAGCTGGGATTCACAAGGGGGTGGGGGGGAAGGAGGGAGAGCGTTCCAGGCATTGGCATCACCTTGAATGTTCGTAGGCACAGAGAGAAGAGACATGATATTGTGTATGAGGAACAGCAAGATGGCCAGAATTTGTCTTCTTCTCTTTGCCAGTCTGCTGACCCTTCCTGAGAGTCCTCTGTCTTCTAGTTTACTAGGGGCTTAAATCTGCTGGCTCCAATCTTCACAACAACGTTGAAGTGAAGAACAGTGAAGGCCCGTGGCAAGGGTTGGGCCCTGGAGATGGGGGACCTGGGTTCAAATATGAGCTGTGTGATCTTAGGTGAATCCCATCATGCCATTATGTCTAAGTCTCCTGAACTATAACATGAAGGGATCTTATCCTGCTTAAGACTCAGTTTCCTCATCTGTATCACAAAGGTTTCTGAGGTCCTTTTAGCTCTATAGCTATGAACCATGAGCCTCCTTGCTCCCCCCAATTCCCTCTTAATTATACAGGTGAAAAAGGGAGGTGCCACAAGGCCTCTATACTCCTTTCAGACTCCATTCCTGAACACATTAACTTTCGTGTTCCTCAGTTTCTTAATCTGTATCATGGAGGGGTTGGAATAGCTGAATTCTCAGATCTCTTTCATCTCTAAATCTATGATTCTGTAAAGGAGAGAGGAATTGGGATGGGGGCAGAGTGAGAGAATTCTCGAGGACTTCATCCCTACCTTGACTGCCAGCTCCACAGAGTCGGACCCTGACTAGCCCAGATCATTCCATCTCCCAGGTCCAGAGGGAGAAGCCTCCAAACTTCAGCAAGGCCAGGGCTCCATGAGCTGGCCCCTTCTGTATCCCCATCACCCAAGCAGAGACAAGAGAGTTTTCTTTCATTTCCGATTCTTTGCTGGCCTGTGTGTTAACCAGAACAAGAGGCTGGCCCCTCGGCCCGCTGGCCTCCCCGCTGGGTTATGGCTCACCCACTAGGTTTATGGCCCTCACTGCTGGCCCCCTTCCTGGCTTCTTTATCCCCTGCTTCCTGCTCCACGGCATGATGTCAGAAAACAGTGGTCAGGGCGGCGGTGACATGAGTTATTAGCATCAGTGCTACAGAAGACCACAGGGGCCTGGCTGCCCAGAGGCTTTGCCCAGACCTCCTCTGGAATTGTAGCAGCTACATGCAAACTCACTTTACCACCTCCTGTCCCACCCCCGCCCCCCACCTTCAGGCTCCTGGGAGTAGGGCCCCGGCCTCTCTTTCCTGCTGGTGGGGGTTGGGATGGAAGGAGGCCTTTTCAGGCAGATTTCGGAGTCAGGCGATGTGGTGATAAAAGATGAAAAGGGAGCCTAGGGGACACAGAGGAACTGGCCCTTGTCCTGGGCCCCAAAGCCAGGCTTCCAGAGACCCCTGCCTGATGTGCCTAGGCAACTGCCTCCCTCTCCTTCATAACTGATTAAAAGAAAGAAAAAAAGGGGGGAGTCCCCATTTCCTGAAGCTCAATGAATGTTGTGTGTTCAGATTTCTCCAAGTTCATGAACCGCTGCAAAATTTAAGCCAGCCTTGCTTTCCCACTCTATTGCTACTTTTTCATTCCTCCCCCTCCCCCCATTCCTAAGAGCTCAGAGGAAGGAGATAAGGAGAATGTATACCACTTGAAAGAAACTCCACTTCCCGTAGATCTCCAAACACAAGGGCACCAAGAAACAGAAGAAAAGAGGATACCAAGGATCCAGCTTTGTAATCCACCATGTGGGTGGGTGGGTTTGATTCTTAGGACACGTTTGCCACATCACCAATTGGAATGGGGTCCATGGCCAAGTGTCAGCTGCCCATGGTCACAGCCTTTGAGGTGGGTCAATGGTGTGGGCCAAAGG
Organism: Pseudochirops cupreus; assembly: GCA_028627135.1. Classification (NCBI taxonomy): domain Eukaryota; kingdom Metazoa; phylum Chordata; class Mammalia; order Diprotodontia; family Pseudocheiridae; genus Pseudochirops; species Pseudochirops cupreus. Next base: position 414,580,865 of record CM053583.1, on the reverse strand, counting down.
GAGGAAATTTACAGCTGGAAACACACACACACCAAAAGGCCACAGAGACTCACAGTAGAGTGGGCAGGGAGTGAATGCAACCCCAGCAGAGAAATGCAGGCTAGGAGAGGCCGGGGAAAGGGTCCAATGTCCAGGAAAAGATGTATGGTGAGGACTTTTAATAGGCATGGTATGGTAGAAAGAACTGATTCTGCACCAGCTCAAATCCTATCTCTCTTACTGGCTCTCTGAGTGACCTTGGGCAGGTTACCTACACCTCCTCAGTCCTCAGGTCTTCATCTATAAAATGAGTTCTTTTGAGTTCTAGATTCTGTGCTCCCTGATCTCTCCTTACTCTCTTTCCATAACAAGAAAGAAAAGTAAAAAGGAAGCTTTGACCTACACAGAGGAGTGTGGCATGGTAAATGGACGCACTCCTGTCTCTGGAATCAAGAAGTCTTGAGTTCAAACTTGCCTCTGACATTGGCTAGCTGGGCACCCCTGTTTGCCTCAGTCTCTTCACCTGTCAAATGGGGATAATAATAGGATGCACCCCATAGGGTTGTTGTCAATGCCCTCTGTTTGCTGGTCTTTATCGTTGCTCTTGTTTTCCTCTCAACCTGTGATTTCATTTGGTCAGAGAATTCCCAGTAAGTTCGTTCCTTTCACAAATACAGATTGGCAGCTTACCTGAAGTATATGGTCTAAGTGTATCTCAGTCTGCCACTTTGGACTAGACAAGTCAGGCCACATGGTAAAGGGCACTGTGGGTCATTCTCAAGGTCAAGAAGACGTGTGTTCAAGTCTTGTCTCTAGTCCCTCCAGGCTGTGTGACTGTGGTAGAGTCACTGACCTCAGCAACCCCAGGTCACTCTCTAAGACAGTTGTGTGTCAGACCTGTTGGTGATGTGACTTAGTGGACAAATGTTCCTCTCCAGAAGTTCTTGACACCAATAAAATGAGTTTGCTACAATGAAACAGAAAATTACACAGCAAATAAGGATTTTTAGATTCTTGGCTCTCTCTCACTTTAACCGTTGTCTGAGATTCTCTATTACTTAGTGTCTGTTGATAAAACTATCATGGAACTCATTGGCCTCAAAAATAAGACTAACACCCATGGTCTAGGCCAGCCAAATCATAGCTGGCTTTTTCAATAATTCATTACATGTTGGCAAGTGTATTTGACCTGTAGGATATTCACATCTGTGTAATAATGGGTTATAGGGTAATGAGTGTTCACCAGATCCAATGGATCTGCCCTTAGACAAGAGGATCTGCAACTTCCTCATCCAGCTGCTGATTCCAGACCATTCATACAGAAGGATAAAGCAAACCTGTCAGAAAGGACTGGCAGCCCAATGAAATACACAGCCGCTGCTGTGGGAAAGTGCTCGGCCACAGCTGGTGTGTACCCCTGGAGTAATTCATTCCATCACCCAACCCACCAAGTCAGCAGACAGCCCAGCTGACGTGGAACACATCTCCCACCTTTCACATGCTCCAGGCTTGGGCTGTGATTTAATATTCTTCACTCGGGGAACCATGGCTTCTCGGCTGAAAAAAGGTTAATTCCTACATAACTCCGCAGTCTGATGTGAGATACTGTTACACTTCTAGGAAATCAGAATGTCTTTTAAATCCTGCTTCAAGTATCCACACATTCCACACTAAGCTGTGATGCTTAATTTAATATCTGAATGGCAGTCATCGGGATTTGAAACAATCGAGTCCACAGCCCCAGGGGTATCAGAGAATTCAGAAGGTGACATAATAGTTTTGAGAGATGATGAGTGTACATTTGAGAGGAGGCAGGGACAGAAAGAACACACACACACATACACACATACACACACACACAAACACACGCAAGAAAGACTTGATCGCATTTGCCAGAACCTGATGCAGACACCATGGAACACCCTCCAGGCATTCTCTCTCAAGAAAAAGAATGAATTCTACAGAAGTTATGGGTGGGGGTGGAACACAAAGGTTTCAATATGGCAGGAAAGTCAAAGTCTTATGATTGTGCAAAAAGAAGGCATAGGATTATGGCTTGGCTGAAATCGAGTGGGGCAGTGATGGTGTTTTTACAATGATAATGACAACATTACAACCCAAAGCAGCACAGAAGCTGGAGAGACGATGGAAACCAAGGAAGGCTGATTTCCTCCCCAAATTCCAGTGCTTAGAATTTAGTATTCAACCAATCAATCAGTAACATTGATGAAGCAGTTACTATGTTCTGGGCTTAATGGGAATCCTAAACCATGAGGGGACAAAGAGGAAAAGACAGCCCCTGCCCTCAAGAAACTCACAACCTAGTGAGGGAGCCAACAAACAATTCTGGACAAACAAGCTTTGCTGTTGTTGTTAAATGACAGAATAAATAAGAAATCTTTAACAGCTGGATGGCGCTGGAAATAAGAGGGGCTAGGAAAGGCTTCCCATAGAAGATGACATGATAGCTGGGATTTAAAGGAAGACAAGACACAGAGATGAAGAGAGAGTGCCCCAGGCCTGGGGAAGGTTAGTGAATGGCCAGAGCCAGGTAATAGAGTGTCTTATTTCTGGAACAGCCAGGAGGCCAGCATCACTGGGTCCAAGAGGGTTTGGTCAAGATCAAAGTGTAGGAAGACTCAAAAAGTGGGAGAGGGCTAGGCAGTGAAGAGTTTTGAAAGTCAAGCAGAGGATTTTTGTATTTGATCCTGGAAATAATCAGAAGTCACCAGAGTTTATTGAGTGGGGCAAAGCGGGGGGAGGGGAGGTAGACGTAGTCAGACCTGTGCTTTAGGAATATCACTTTTAGTGACTGGATGGAGGATAAATTGGGGTGGGAAAAGACTTGAGGCAGGCAGACCCACCAGCGCCTAGTGCAATAATGCAGGCACGAAGTGCTGAGGGCCTGCACCACAGTAGTGGCATTGTCAGAGGAGAGAAGAGACGTATTTGAGAGATGCTGCCGATTTGAACTCCACAGGCCTTGGTAGTAGATCTGATGTCGGGGGTGAGAGATAGAGAAGCGTCCAGGAAGATTTTTAGGTTGGGATCCTGAGGGACCAGAAGGATGGCCATGCCCTCTATAGTGACAGAGAAAACAGGGGGAGGACGGGGCTTAGGGGAAAAGATGATGAGTTACATTTTGGACGTGTTTAGTTTAAGATGTTTTGGACATCCAGTTCACAATATCTAGAAGGCAGCTGGAGACGAGAGACTGGAGGTCAACAGACAAGTTGAGGCAGGATAAGTAGGTCTGTGAATCATTATAGAGATAGTGATTAAATCCATGGGAACTGATGAAATCACCAAGTGAAGCTCTATTGAGAAAAGAGGACCCAGAATGGAATGTGGGGCACATCTGTCACTAGAGGTTGTGATGGGGGGACATGGCATGTTTGTAAACAATAAGGGATGAGCCAATAGAGAGGGAGAAACTGAAGATGAGTGCTTGAGTAGGGGGAACAGAGGGGGCAATCTGTAGACAGTCACAGGGGAGATTGAGATCCCTTGAGCAGGTAGAGGGGTTAGCATTGGTCAGGAGTAAGACCACCTCATCATGGGAGACAGTAGTGAAGGAGGAGATATATTGCCCCAGAAGGCACATGAATGATAGGGTAAGAGAGGAGAAAAGGAAGATCATGCTGAATGACTTTAATCTTTTCTGTAACATATGAGGCAAAGGTCTCAGCTGAGAGTGGGTGAAAAGTGAGGCATGGATAGCTTGAGGAGGGCTGAGAAGGCCGGGAAGAGCTGATGTGGAGAGTGGGACAGTGAGTTGGTAAGGAAGGTACAGAAGGATTGCCTTGCAACAGTGAGGACACTGCTGAGGCTGTGTAACATAATTTTGTAGTGGACCCAGTCAGAACGATGGCATGATTTTCTCTACCTTCATTCAGCGGCAAGTGTATAGGAGTGAAGGTCACAAATGGTAGGAATGATGCAAAGCTGATGGTTGGCTGGGTGTTTTCAGTGATTAAAGGGGACCTGAGATTCAAGAGAGGATAACCATGCAGAGCTAAATTGGTTCACCAAACAGTCAAGATGGGAAAAAAAGAGAGAGAGAGAATGGTTGGTGCAAGGGAGATGGCCTGGAACAGGTTTGAGGTGCTAAGGGATTGGAGGTCACAGTGTGGATGCTAAGAGAACAGAGGCAGAGATGAAAAGCTAATAATGTTTTAGTTCAAAAACATGGCACAAACCTCTCAAGTGCCCTAAGATCACTTCTCAAAATTAAGATATGCTCATTGTTTTTAGGAAGGGCATTTAGCAACATGGGACTTAGAAGCAGTTTTGGCTACGTGTTCTCACATCTGAAATGTCCCAGGATGATGAACCATTCATTCTCTGCTCCTGGCATTACCTCCAGCATGTCTCTTCACTTCTTTCAACCCCACTTTCCCCATCTTCAAAATGAAGAGGTTGGCCTCATGACCTCTAAGGTTCCTTCCAACTTGAAATCCATGGCTATGATAACCAAACTCCTCACACTCCCTGTACCTATGCACCTGGAGGCAACAGCTGTACTGCTTTAATGAACAATTAATGACGGACTATTTCCATAGAGCCCTCTAAGGCAGTGGTTCTCAACCTTCCTAATGCCACGACCCTTTAATACTCGTATGTGGGCGTATCTGCATGTGGGCAGACCCACCTGGAAACAGATAGAGGAGTGGTGTCTTGGTTCCTAAGACCATCAGAAATATGTGTTTTCCGATGGTCTTAGGCGACCCCTGTGACCCCTGTGAAAGGGTCATTTGACCTCCAAAGGGGTCGCGACCCACAGGTTGAGAACCACTGCTCTAAGGACTCAGCTCTGGGGAAAGCAGTTGAAGGGACTGAACTAGTCATCTCCCTTTCCACCTCTAAAGTCTTCTAACAGTAAGAAAGTAGAAGCAAAAGAGAAAACAGGATATCCTAAGTCTTATGTGTTCTAAGAAGGAGAAGGAATGGAATTTATTCGTGTAATATTGATGGGAAAGGCAAAAGAGTCTCTGGTCAATAATGGGGCAATATATCCTTGGGCAGTTGCAATCTACAGCTATTTGATACATCAATGATATTTTATAAAGTTCTTCCTGTGCACCAGGCACTGAGATAGCCCCCCAGTGTGAAGGGTCCTAATGATGAAGCCTCTTCAATGGGCCAACACAACCCAGTGGAAATGGTTCTGGGTTTGGCATCAGAGCATCAGAAGCTGTCTCACCTTTGCTACCTACTGTCTGTATGGCCTCAACAAATCATCTAATCTCCCTGGGACTCAGGGAATCTGCAAGATGAAAGAATTTGAATAGATGGCCTGAGAAAGCCTTCCACGTCTTATACTAGCCTCCTGTGCTCCTTCACCCTCCAAAGATCATGGGAGGAGAAGGAAAGACATGACTATCTTGACTCTAAACCCCAACACCAAAAGTACCTGCTTCTGAAAAGGCATCTGCTGCACTTAGTAGTTAGTCAACACCAGCTCCCCAGGGTGGCAAGACTCTAAGGTATGGCAATGCTAAGGGCCAAGGGGAGCCAATTTAATAGACTATTTCAGAGAATCCATCTCTATTACGTTGAGGGGAAAGGTAAGAAGCTCTTTGATCATCCACATGGTAATGTATCTTTAGGGAATTACAAGCTAGGTACAAGCAGAAGCCGCAAAACCATTCCAAGGGAAAGCTCCTAAAAGAATGAGAATGATAAAGCAAGGATTTGAGGAAAGAAATAAAAAGACAGGGAATATGGTAGATCGATCCCCCAAAGGGGTGAGGCTGCTACAAAAGGAAGAATTGTGATTGCCCCATGTCTTAGTTTTCACTGGGACATGAATGTTTCTTGCTAAATGATGGGATTCCCAACCAGAGGATAGTCAAGTTAAGGGAGCTCTCCTGTGAACAGCATGCCCCTGCCTCTTCTGTGGGGTCACTCACATGCAACAAGCTGGCCAGTGAATATCTTCCCAGCTGCCTTCTTGGTGAATTTCTGCACAATCAAGGCTGTGTTTATATTTAGAAGTTCCCTGGCATCCAGAACAATGAGCTTTGCCTACTGCAGACAGTTGGGAAAATGTCTACTCTCAAATGACTCACTGGGGTATCTGTTCTGACTTACTTATTCTTAGTCTCTCTGACCAACTGTGTACTCGAGAATAATAGAGGGAAAATTGAGCCAATGAAGGAGGTGCATTCCAGGCATCGCATTAGGCAAGAGGGTGTGAAAGCAAACCCTAAATAGCTCCTGCCCTCAATGAGCTCACATTTATAGAGGAAAACAACATGTATAATTAACAAGGAAAAAATACATATACATATGCATATATACACACATATACATATATATTTATATGTACGATTTTTTCAATAGAGTAGGAAGGGGAAAATGCATTTCTGCTAATAAAAAAACTAAAATTAATTTAAAAATTAAATACAAGTAATTTTGATGCGTAGAGACGCTAGCAGTTGGAGATGTTAGAAAAGGCCTTATGTAGGAAATGATTCTTTGGCTGAACTCTGAAGGATTCCAGAGATAACAGAAAGAGCACTGGCTTTGGAGAAAGGGGACCTAGATTCAAAGCCCATCTCAGTTGCTTTCTGTGTGACTGCGGCAAGTCACTTTCCCACTTATCTTCAGTCATCCCATTGGTAAAATGAGCAGGCTGGATTAGATGGTGTCTGAGGGTATCTTCTTTCTCTAGCTCTATGAGTCTATGATTTTGAGAGGCACAGGTGAGAAGGGACCATATTCTAGGCATGATGGACAGCATGGGCAAAGGTCCGGAGGTGGGAGATGCAGTAACAGGTATAAACAAGAGCAGACAGGGCTGTTTATTTGGTGTTTTGTGTACACAAAATGGGGAAATGAGCAGTAGAACTGGAAAGGGAGGCTGCACCCAATTGGTGAAGGGGTTTCTAAGACCATTAGAGGAGTCTGTGTATTATCCTAGAAGTAAATTGATTTATATTTTATCATGTAGGGACTAAGAATCCACTGGAACTTTATAAGCGGAGGAATAACATGGTTAGAAGTTTGCTCTGGGATGGTCACTTGGGCCTCTGTATGTGGTGATTTCCTGGGGGAGAGTGAGCACCCTCATGGCAGTGGGGCACTGGGGAAGGTGGGGACTTCAACCCTGACTGGCTTGGGGGGACAAGGAAGGATCTCAACAATCTAGACAAAGGTATCAAACTTGCTGCTGTGAAACTCCGGAGTGTGACCCGGATTCAGATTAAAATGTAATTGGGAAATGTTAAACAAAACAGATAAAAATACTGCACAACACAGATAATGGTCATTTATGGTTTCCTAGGTCAATGTGTTGGCAACAGGGATCGGCTTCTTTCTGTGTTGGACAGCACTGCTCTAGAGTCTTGGAACCCCCTGCATAAGACTTGGAGCCTCTCCCAGGAGAGCTTTCTGGGGGAAGCATTGTGTGATGAAGAGAACACCATTCTGGGGTCCAAGAAGCTGGAGTTCTAGAGCCAACTTGTTACTAATGACATTTAGTTACTTTGGGGGGAATTATGGAGATGTGGAAAGAAAGACGGCACCAGAGAAATGTCTGACTAGAAAAAAGAGTCTGGACAATTGAGGATGAGGCTTGAAAGCTGGAGGCATAACCTTCTGATACCAAAGAAATGCCAGGAGAACACAAAAGCACTTCAGGCAGGGCCCATATGGCAAACTGTGACAGGGCATAGGGTCACAGGTTCTTAGATTGAGAGTGGGAAGAGGCCACACTGATCAGCTCCTTTTTTTTAAGGAGGTAAAATGAGGTGCCCAAGATCACACAACAATTCAGGAGCAGATGTGGGTTGCTGAGCCCAGGTCATCTGACGCCCAGGTAGTCACAGAGGATGGGCAGGCATGGATGTGTTGTGAGCACCATCTTTGGGGAGAAAGCCCACATTGATAAGGACACAGATCCCTTAGGGCTGGAATGGCACAGGGGGTTTCATTCTTTAAGCCTTCTCCTTTGGAACTGGCTGAACCTTTTCAGTGATGGACAGACAGATGCTGTTTTCCCTCCTAAGTCTTCCTGAAGCTACTCCACCCAGATAGGCCATTTGCAGCATGAGGAGGCAAAGGGCTGGCTGGCTTGTGTCAGAATTCCGGCTCCTCTCCAGGAGATGTGGAAAGTGCATGGCGGGGAAGAGGGACTTATTTGGAAGGTTAACATAAGCCAGAGAGTGGCGCCTCTTCAGCGGCCAGCTTCAGATTGACAAGGGATACTCCACCAGCAAATTGGAATTGTCCATTTAGCACTCAGGCTTTTCCTTCATCAGAGAGAGAGAGAAGGTCTCTAAATGGAGGCCTGCTCTCTGGCAGAGCCAAGCCACTGATTTTTATCACAAAGACAACAGATAATGAGAAACAGATCAGTCCACAAAATACCTGGCCAGCTAAAAACCCAGATAGGGCCATGTTTGGGCTTTGCCTGAGCTCCATCTGTTTGCTTTGGAAAGTTCGAGGGGCCGCCCTTTGAGATGGCTGCTGAGTCAGACCCTTGACATGAAATCTCTGTGGTGACTTTCGGGTACATCCCAGAGGCTCAGAGGGTCTTGAAGACGAATTGCAGTGTCTCTGTTGCTGTCTGAATTGTAAAGCAGCAGCGTTTAGCAGGCAGCAGAGAGCAGCTTGTGTGAGAAGCTATTCAAGAACATAAATGGCCCTGTGAGATGGCTGAGTTTGTCCTGGGCAAATTGGGGGCTCAGTGTCTCAAACATTTCCCTGATATGTCACGGGATAATCGTGCCCCCAAGTGATAACCAAGTCCACATACAACTAAAGGCCTCACTGGATGCTCCTCAGAAGCATCCAGCCTTTTAAAAATGGAACTTCAGGGCTAGAAATGTGTTCAGAAGCATTAGGGGCTCGGCTTTCCCTTTGACACTTTCCAGCCTTCTCTCAAGAATTCAGACTTCTGCAAATCTCCACAGTCAGTCAGTCAATATTCAATTTCGTACTTTCACAGAAAGTTAAGCTTTGTTCATTATAAACTGATTGCCATGATGATGTGGAATTTTATCAGTCAATCAACAATCACTGAAGATTTCTTAAGCGCTCACCATGTATGGACATACAAAGAAAGAAAGGCTCACTGTACTGGAGGTGACTAGGAGGTTGGATGCGTTGGCCATGTTGTTAAGACATAAGGATGCCCCAAAAGAAAGGGAAAGGGAGAGGAGGGGTGTGAGGTTCTGGAGATGATGTGGTTATGATGATCCAGAAAATGCAGCGAGAGAGAGGGACAATCGATGGATCCCATGATCTCCATCGGTAACCTCATGACACCCTCTATACAGAGGGTCCACTCCATGGCCCAAGGAGCCTTCCTTGCATTCTCCTGGCGTCATGAGATTACCGATGGAGATCATGGGATCCGTCGATTGTCCCTCTCTCTCGCTGCATTTTCTGGAGAGACTATCAGGGAGGACAATGACAAGGGTGCCGCAGCATGGCAAGGCATGGATGGAGTACATCTTGATCACTGGAAGGAACATTCACATTTTGGAGATCCCGGTCCATGGGAGTGCTGGAGAGCTGTTCACAATAATTAACCAGAACAACAATGACATTTACAACAACAAACAATCATATACTTCCTCATGATTTACAAAGTGATTTTATACTTTGTTTGATTTACACTAGAATTATTAGTCTTGTCCCTATTTTAAGTGGAATAAACTGGAGCTCAGAAAGATTCCATGACTTGCCCACCATCTTACAGCCAATAAGTATCAGAGGCAGGATTTGAACTCAGGCCTCTCTCCAGTCCCAAGTTCAGCATTCCATCCACGACAGAATGCCCCCTCAACATGCAGGACCACAAAGGGGCTGCTGAGGTGCCCCTCAGTCCAACAAAGAGGTGACGTGATGTGACCTAGAAAAAGAGGCGAGTTTCACGGATATGAAAGAGCAGCAAGTACACACAGCTGTTCCCTGCTTTGATGATGATAAACAAAGATGGAGATCAGAAATGTAGAACCCAAATAATCTTTAGAAAAACATTTAAAATGCTTGTTTTCTCCTGCATCTTCCAACAAAGGCTAGGAAGGATTTCAGGGGCTTTGCGTTTGGCAGGATCCTGGAGCCGGGCTTCCCAAAACGAGGGCGGGGAGCCCATGGCTCCAGTTCAGGCCGAGTCCCTGTGACTCGGCCAAGAAGCTAGTGGGGATCTGGGGAGATGGGGAGGCAGCAGAGGCTGCCCATTTTATTGGAATGAAAGAGGAAGAAAGGAGACCTTGAGATTTTCCCAAACAAAAGAAAAGCTGAGGAAGATGAGAAGGGATTGCAGTAAAGGGAGAGGCAGCTCAGTGTCACAGAAGAACTGGTCTGGGAGTCAAGAAGACTCTGGACAAGTCACAACCTCTCAGCCTCAGTTTCCCCATCTGTAAAATGGAGATAATCATACCTGAAGCACCTCTAAAAGTTACTGGGAGGCTTGAATGAGATCTTTGAGGTCCTTAGGACAAGCTATGCAAAGTAAACCACAAAGCATTTATATAGGCATAGGGACTGGCCTTGTGATTTCTCTTGCATAGAGAGCTCCCTAGTAAGGAAATCCGCTCTACCAATACAGTCTGGCAAAGTCTCTGTACCTTATAGCCTTAGAGAATTGGCTAGAGCAATGAAAAGTTACATGACTTGCCCAGGGTCACACAGCTCATGTCCGAGGTAAGACTTGAACCCAGGAACTCTGAGGCTGATTCCCCATCTAATGTGCTGTTGAGTTTCATTATTGAACAGCAAGCCCAATGCTATGGCTCTCATAGCCCAGACCTCCTCCGGCCCTTGCAGATGTATTTCCAAGAATAATTCTCTAGAAAAGGCTCATAACTTAAACAATCATGTAAGCCCAGGGAACGTCAGTCATTCAAACAATTTGGAGCATCCTTCCAAGAGCCTGAGCCATACGGGAAAGGACTCCGTGAGCGAGTGAGGATCAACAGAGATTAAAGGTTTCTTTCAACTGGGGCTGCAGAAAGCCTTAGGAATGTTCAGAGGTTAGAAGATACTCTAAATGGGGGGGGAAGGGGCAGCAAGAGAGTGGGAAGGCCCTGGGGTGGGGGTGGGGAAGCAATACCAAAGAAAGCCCACTGGGCTACCTATCCCCACAAAGGTCAAGAGACTAGAGTTGATGGCTCCCCCTCTTCCCACCTTTGGGATGGCCACACCTTCCACACCAGGAAACAGCAGCCCTCCTGGGACTGGAATTGAGAAAAGCTTTACTCAGGATGAGGGTGCCTCCAGAAAGGGTCTTCTTTCCCTCACCCCAGGGAGGCTGGACCCCTGGGATAGCAGCAGGTCCATGTCCCTAGTGTTCAATGACTAGCCCAGCCCAGCTCTGGGAATACTTCTGGTCTGATCCCGAGGAAATCGAGGCAGTTCTGGATAAGCTCAGTGAAGATCCTAGGATTTTAGATGTGGAAGGATCCTCAGGGGCCATCCAACAGCCTAATTTCACAGAGGCAGAAACAGAGATGCACAGATGGGAAAAACGACTTGTCCACAGTAACACAGCTTGAGTGAGGTCATTTCAGTGTTCATACTCACTGTACCTTGAATCCTGTGAAGGATTGAATCTTGGGGCTAAGACTTGAATCAAGGCCCCAGGTTTCATCTGGGCTAAATCTCCATTTCAGTCATTGTGTAATTATTTAATTAGACATTATCTAATCCCTCATTGTACAAAGAAGGCACTTGAGGGAATTTTGATTAAAGGTAGTCTCTGGAGGGCAGTTCTCTGGTCACACACTGTCCCACGTTCTTGAGTGGGACAGAGAGCATGTCTCTGGACCAATTATTTTTCTGTGGGGAGTTTATAAATTATTGACTTCATCCTCTTTAGGGCAAATTCTCCGGTTTTATTTGTTAAGGAGGCCTGCCTTCCTGGGGGTCACAGTGGGGCTCACCTGGCACCTGGGCAGGAAATCTGGGACAAAGTCAGACAAGGTACCATGTATAGACAAGGAAGCTGAGGGTGAAAGTTGTCAAGGCTGCCAGGAAGTCAGGACAAGTAAGGGCCTGAAAACCAGAAAGTCAACACCAAGGCCCAGCAGCTTGTGGTTTGGGACTGACTAGAGAGAAACCAAGGTCCTGGGCATGCTGAGGTCAAGCCTGAAGCCAGGAGGTGGCTCTTCTCCATCTTCAGGGGATACTGAAAGACTGTAAATCTGGAAGGCAAGCAAGGTCAAGAGTCCAGAAAGGTGGGAGATGAGACCAAAACCTTCCTTAGTGATTAGCTAGGCCACCCTTCATTTTACAGATGAGGAAACTGAGGCAATTTAGGATTCAAGGTACAGTGAGCATGAACACTGAAATGACCTCACTCAAGGCAAGAATGGTTTGCCCTCTGCCTTTGGTTAGACTCTCAGTCAGGTGTGGGTGGCTTGGAGGCCCCAGGAGTGCACAGGAGGCAGCTACAGCCTGAGACAGAATCCAAACCCTTTGAGCACAGCCTGAGCAGGGCAGGAACAGAGGTAGAGGGAGGAGAGTCAGAAGAAGCTTCTTATAGTAACAAGATGGAGGAACTCGCTCCCTCACCTGGAAGAGGCCTGAGGAAACAGCAAAGACAGAACTCTGATTTTCCAGAAGAAAAATCTCGAGTTACCAAGACAGACATTGTTACTCTATGGGGGTCAATGAATATTTGTGGAAATGCTTAAAAGCCCCCTCTGGGGCATCTCCAGTTGGGACCCCAGCCTACATAGCCTTACTCCCCCAGTCTACACTCATGCCACGGTATTCCATGGCCAAACACAATGCTGCTCCTCCTGACTCTGCTAGCTCTTCTGGGCATCCTCCAATCTCTCTCCTCCTGCAGAAGCCACCTAGCCCAACTTCCTCCTTTTACAGATGAGGCACAGAGGAGAACAGTAATTTACCTAGACTCACACAAAGGACCAGATCTAGAGCTGGGGGGGGGGGGGGGGAGAGCCAAAGGCCACACAGGCTGCCTCTAGCCTCCATCACTTCACAAAGGGCCAAGTGCCCCAGGAAAACGAAGTGATCCAGCCATGGTAAAATAAGTAGAATTGGGAGAACAGAAAACTTGGGCTTATTTGGGGAGGGGGTGCTGGCAGAAAGGTCGCAGGCCGTCGTTCTCAAGGGTGACCGACAGCGCGGTGATTGGGAAGGCTCATCCCATGGCTTCACTCAGATCCCTGAAAACAAACGTTTTCTCTGATGACTCAGGAGCTGGGGCTGATGTGGTTGTTCCCCCGGCCAGGACGAGATCTCTGCTAATCTGATCTTTCATGTGTGCTGAAAGACCCTGACAGGTAAGCGCTTCTGGCTCGCCTGCAAACAGACACTTGGATTCTTCACAGCCCACCTCTTGTTTCTCAGCTGTTATGGAGGGGCAAAGATCCAGAGCCTATCGGGAACCAGAGAGGCCACAGTGTCCATCTGGCTCAGAGTGGAGGTGAGGAAAGTAAGGGGACAAGCTCAGGGTTACCTAGATCAGGCCACAATTTGAACTCAGGATGTGTAATGTCAGGGCAGGGGCAGGGGTCATTCCACTGTTCACTCATACACACACGTATGTGTGTATATATGCACATATATATATGCTTATATGTGCACATGTTATTTTAAATTTTAAATTTTTTATTTTAAATTTTAAAAATAATTCTAAATTTAGATGCCACCTTCCTGAGATTCCCATTCATGACACACGACCAAACAGAGAAAGAAAATCCTATAGGAAACCACACTCATTACTTTTAACTGCCAACTCAAACAGCACCAAGAACAGGAAAGCATCCCTGGCCTCCTCAGCTGCTGGCATTTCTGTCCTCCCTGCCCCCTGCAAATGATCTTATATCTCCTTTGTCTATAGACATGTTGCCTCCCCTGGCTAGACTGCAAGCTCTTTAAGGACATGGGCCACTTCCTTTGGTCTTAACATCTCCATTGCCTGGGACATGGTAAGAACTGGAGAACAGCTTGCCCATTTGGAGCTATGCCCAAAGGGCTAGAAAACTGTGCATACCCTTTGACCCAGCAATACAGCTTCTAGGGCTGTATCCTAATGAGATCATAAAAAGGGGAAAGCACCCATATGCACAAAAATATGCTCTTTTTTGGTGTCCAAGAATTGGAAGTTGAGGGGATGCCCATCAGTTGGGGAATGGCTGAACAAGCTGTGGTTTATGAATGTATTAGAGTACTATTGTGCTATAAGAAATGATGAGGAGGCATATTTCAGAAAAACCTGGAAAGACTTACAAGAACAGATGCAAACTGAAGTGAGCAGAACCAGAAGAACATTGTACACAGTAACAGCAACACTGTGGGCTGACCAACTCTGTTAGACTTAGCTCTTCTCAGCAATGCCATGATCCAAGGCAACTCCAAAAGGCTCATGATGGCAAATGCTATCCACATCCAGAGAAAGAACTACAGAGTCTGAACGCAGATCAAAGCAGACCATTTTCACTTTTTTTTTTTTGGCATATTTGTGTGTTTTTTTCTCCTCTTGTTCTGTTTCTTTTTTTTTTACAATGTAACTAATGTGGAAATCTGTTTGACATGGTTGCACATGTATAACCTATGTCAGATTGCTTGAGGTCTTGGGGAGAGAAAGGTAAGAGAAGGAGGGAGGGAGAAAAATCTTGAACTCAAATTCCTATGAAAAATGACTTTTGAAAACTATCTTTACAAGAAATTGTAAAACATAAAAATACTATTTACATCAAAAAGAAATGCTCGCTCCCTGATGAAGAGCAGGCACTATATGCTTCCTGTCTCTGTGTCCCCCAGAGCCTTGCAGGGAGCCTGGTATACAGGAGATGTTTAATACATGGATTGCTGCCCCTATTCCATTGTCCTCTCCTTTTCCCTCAGTTTCCCACACTTTGGGGATCTTGATTCAGGTACTTCTACAATAAATTCATTGAAGAAACATTGAGCAGGGGTTCCTGGGAGACCAGGCACTGAGGACACAAAGACAGACCAGTTATGGAGTTGGCGTCCTTCAGAGGTGAGTCTCCATGCACTGGTCCATTCAGTTAGACAAAGTGAGGAAGACCTTCTTTAGGAGAGGAGGGGAGGAGATGGAGGAGCTCTGACCCCAGCCATGGGCCCTTCCTGGCAAGGCCCCTGGGGTTTTGTCCATCCAGCAGGCTGAGAGGAGGTTATAAAAAATGAACCCATGGAAAAGCAGAAGTCATTCTACAGCCTAGAAGAAGATGGGAGGGGCTCCTGGAAGTCTACCCAGGCCAAACCTCACTCAAATATATTTATGCATTTGGGTAAATGCAGTTTCCCCACTCAAAGTACTGGTAAGTCAGCAGTTCAATTCAACAGACATTTACTAAAGACTGACTAGGCAGAGCCATAACCAGGGTGGGGCAGTCAGGAATTTGCCCTAGGGTGCCGACTTGGAGGAGAGAGCTCCCTTCTGGGAAATGGTTTAGAGATTTCTTGCTATCCCCTTCCTCCACCAAACACACACACACAACCTCATGCGTGAGTCTGCACTGATCCTACACATGCAATCCTGATAATCTGAATCTATGACAACATTTCCTTGCCCAGTCCTGGGATGCCATCTCCAGGGTGAATCAGTTCATGAGAGCACTGTCAAGAAGACTTGAGTCTAAATCCAGCCACTGACACTTAGCTAGATGGGTGAGACAATTCACTTAACCACTACTGGCCTCAGTTTCCCCAACTGTGAAACGGAGATAATAATAGCTTCTACCTCCCAGGCTTGTCACGAGGATCAAATGAGATAATATTTATATTTAAAGCACTTTATAAACTTTAAAGTGCCCAATAAATGCTATCTTCATCATCTTCATCATCATTTATCCCTTCTCCCCCACCCACACACAAATGGGCTTGGGCTAGACTCTCAGGGAGAAAACCCACTTCTTTGGAGGTAGCCAATGTAACCACAGACTGTCTTCTCCATCACCTTCCTCTGGCCCCTCTGCATTAGGCTGTTTTCCAAGCCCTAGCTGCTCCCACACACAACTATTTTTGCCCCTGGTGGAAAATAAATCCGTAATCCTGGCTCTGAGGCTGTAACGCAAATAATCCCTTAAATTCTAGTTGTTTCAAGATTATTGACTTTCAGGTCACAAATTTCAAACTGCAAAGGACCTCAGGGGCGATTCCTTCATTTTACAGAGAAAGGAAGTAAGGAGCAGAGCAGAAGCGACTTGTATGAGGTCACACAGCCAGTCTATAGAGAGCTAGGATTCGCACCCAGGACTTCTCCCTCCAAAAGCTGTATTCTTCCCACTGCCCCCTCCCTCACTGTCTCCTGACTCTGATCATCCAGGCACAGAGTTTAGTGAATAATGAACTGTTTCCAGATAGAATGAAATCTATCTAGCATTTTGTTTACTAACATAGCATCTCACCTGCCTTCAAAGACCCAGTGCAATGCAGCTCTTTACAGTAAGGAACCCAGAGGAGTAAAGGCAAATTCAACCCAGCTCATGACACCACACACTTGGACTTGGAAGGGCCTCTGAAGATGAACCTCTCCATTGTCAAAGTTTAGGAGATGGCTCTTGTGTACCTAGAAAGGATTCAGAATGTGCCATCAATGACCCAGCTCTTGCTGATGTTGGGTCACATCAGGGATGTTTTCCCCCCATTTCAGTGGGGGAAAGAACTTTGGGAGCTTGCAGTACTGACCCTTGCCCAAGATTCTCCCAGGCACCCATCCACCATGTGTGGAGACACACGCAGAAAGCCACCGAGGGAAACCTGCCTGCCCAGAGCGCTTGCTCCCATCTCCGTGACAGTGAAGACTCCCCACTTTGCTGCCTTCCCTTCTGAATGTCAGCCCACCCTTCCCTACAAGGGCCAGGACAGAACCGCGAGCCCAGAAGCAGACAGCCCCAAAAGGAGGCAGTACCTGAGATTCTTATTGGAGTGACAGGTAATGGCAGCTGACTTTCTGCCCCACAGTTGGATTGTTCTGGTTTGAGGATTTGATAATGCCCAGGTCCTCTGCAGGCAGGAGGAAGACTGGAAAAGTCATTCAAAAGTCTACTTCTGACGCTGAATCTTTTCCCTTTTTGAAGCATCTTAAACCCCAAACTCCCAAAGTGATTATCTTTGTAGTAAGCCCGTGAGCGCTGTCCTGGGGAGATCTCACCTTCTTGTACTTTTCACCTTCATTCTGTGTGTTGTCTTCACCACCACCTCCCTTCCCCACCTCCATTAGATTGTAACGTCCCTCCAGAGCAGGGACTGTCTCTTTTCTGTATTGGTATTTCCATCCCCAATGCTTAGCACAGTCTTGTAAGTGTACAATGATTACAATGCTTAGCCTGATACATAGTAAGAATTTAATAATTGCTTACCAATTTATTTATTTATTGGAACAATAGAAAAACAATGATTTGCCGTCAGGGACCTGAGTTTAAATCCTATCCCATCACTGACTAGCCATGTGACCTTGCATGAATCACTCTCATCCTTAGATTCTGAATGTGTTAAAAATATACTTTTCCTGCCTACCTCCCAGGATTATCATAGCCTCTCATGATGTAAGAGGAAAACACTTTGTAAATTGGGAATTATTCCATGAACCAAAAATTTCAAAAACACTAAAATTAAAAACAAAATTCAAGAAATGCCTCTTAAACACATACTTTGTCTAGAGCACTGTACTCCATGCCAGACACTTCCCTCATCCCCTTCAAGGAGATGATCGTAATCCAGTGGGGGAGGGGAGACAAGGGAGAAGAGAGACTAATGATACAAAGAGTGACCCAGTGATTCAAGGCTGAAAGAGACCTCAGAGGCCAGTGATACAACCTCTTCAGTCAGTAATTGAGGAAACTCCTGAAGCTTAGAGACATGCTAAGTGACAGTCAAGGTCATAAAGGTTGTGAGCAGCAGAGCTAGAACTGAAACTCCAAACCCAGAACCCAAGCATTCTTGCCATTGCTGACTCTTGGAACAAGAGTACAAAGCGAAGACCCAAGTAACTACCATCCCACCCACTGTCATCACCAGTTCCCATAAGTAGCTCCATTTGGTAATATAGCAAAAGAAACTTTATTAAGTTGAATTCTGTAATTCTGAAGAATTGAAAAGTTCCTAAATGGGACTTGATTTGGTGAGCTAATGATGCTTAAAATAATGAGAAGGAAGAAGGAGAAGAGGAGAAAGAAGAGGAAGAAGAGAAGGAAGAGGAGGAGGAAAAGAAGAAAGAGAAAGAGGAGGAAAAGAAGAGGAACAGGAGAAAGAGGAGGAAGAAGAGATTAGAGGAGGAAGAGGAAGAGAAGGGAGAGAAATAAGGCAAAATTTGAATTAGGTCTAAAACTTACTCTTATTAGTCATTTTTCCTCTTTAAGCCTGCAGTCTGGGGTAATCCATTTCCTCATGGAATTTTGAAAGTTTACTAACAGAAATAGTCAGAAAATCCCTGGCTTCACTGAAATCCCTCCCAGGATCTCCAGGATCCCTTCTGGTCTTGCAAAGGTGACATACAGTTCAGAGAGAAGAACATTTCCCGTTCCCATTTCTAACTGAATGGTAATAAACCTCAGCTAGGCGCTATTCCAGCGGCCCAGCTGCTCCCATGATTACTTTTAAAATTTATGCTCTTTTGAGAGTGGCCCAGACCCCTCCAAGCCCTTCTGGTTCTATGGGAAGCTGACTTTCTCGGGATGTTTGCACACCATCTCCATGGCGGGAGGAGGGCAACAGTTATCATCCAGTGCATTCAGATGCTTGGGCTTACATCAGGGACCCGCAAGCTTGTCAGCTTCCCCTACCTAAGCCCAGGGAGCCAAGGGCTCCGCCTGAGAAAGAGCAGATCTCCAGGAAGCTTTCCCAGCCAGCCTTTTAGCTGCCACACCCACCCTGCCACAGTTCCAGCCCCAAGCCAGGAATCCAGGATGGTCCTCCAGGCTGGCCTGGAAGTCAGATGAACAGAAAAACAACCAGACCCAGAGTCTTGATGTCCATGGCAAATAAAAAATGATCCCAGGTGACCCAGTAGCTAGAGAGCCAGACTTGGAATCAGGAAGACCCCAGTTCAAATTCTGCCTGAGATTCTTAGTCATTATGTGAACCTGGCACGGCACCTAACCTCTGTCTGCCTCATTTCTTTATATGTAAAAAGTAGAACAGCAGTCATCCTGATCTCCCAGGGTCAGCGTGAAGATCAGATGAGAAAACTTGAAAGTGCTATGTGCCTTGGCTCTTTGGGGCTCCCTCCGAACCCTGTCCAGCTCGCCTGGTCATCGAGCTTCCTTCTCACTCCTCAGACAGAGTCCAAGACTTCAGGTTTCCATATTCAATCTCTGCTGTACTTGAAAGAATACTGGATTTGTACAATGAGAGGATGTGGATTCAGATCTTGGCTTTGCTGCTCATGACATCCTGTGTGACCTTGGACAAGGTACTCAACCTCTCCAGGGCCCACTTGTCTACAAAATGATGGAACTGAATTGGGTAGCCCGGGAACTTCCTTTTAGCTCTCTGATCCTTTTTTGAGCAAGGACCGGAGAAGGAGAGAAAGCAAACAATCATCTATTCAGCCCCAATGCGTGCTTGACCCTTCCCACTGACCACTGTTTACTACTGACTCATAGTCACTACTATTGCCATTGACTCATACTGAGCTTGTAGTCCACTAAGACCTCAGCTTCTTTTTCACATAAATTGTTGCTCATTCAGTCCCTTATTCTATACTGAACAGTTGATACTTTATAATCACAAGTCTATATATTTATATCTATCACATTTCATCTAAATTAGATTCACCCCATCATTCTAATCTCTTAATGGCTTTTTGGGTCCTACCTCTCTTCCATTGGGTTAGGCGTCTCCCTCAGCTTTGTGCCATTGACAGATACAATAAGTATGTCACCCATGGCATTATCCAAATCATTGACAAAAGTAATTAATAGAAACAGGTCAAAGACAGATCTCTGAGGAGCTGTGCCAGAGACTCTCCTTGCTGTTAATGTTGAGCCAGAAGTAACAAATTCTGGATTAGCCAACTGTACTATTGCCTATCCCACAGCTCTCCATCAAGGGCCCAACAAAGCATGAAAGGCGTTGTCAGATGCCTTACTCAAAAGCAGATGAACCGCAGCATTCCCCTAGGCTAGGAATACTGTCAAAAAAGGGAAGCACAAATGAATCTTGATGGAGCACCGGCTCTTAGTGATCACTGCTTCCCTTTCCAGATGTTCGGAAACTACCCTTTGAACAAAATGTTCTCCAACCTTGCCAGGAGTCAAAGTCAGGCTCACTGCTCTGTAACTGACAGACTTCATTCTCTTTTCTTTATTAAAATGGAAAGAATGATCATTTAAAAACCTCCCCTTCTTTGAAGGAAGCTAAATTTTATCTTACTAACTCCTGACTAACAAGATCATAGATTTAGGGCTGAAAGTGACCTCAGAGGGCTTCAAATTCAAGTCCCTCAATTGACATTTGAGGAAACTGAGTCCCAGAGAGCCTGAACAATTTGCCTCAGGTCACAAAACTCATGTGTTTAAGGCAGGAGTCAAAGACAGGTTATTCTGATTCCACTCTCTGTGCTCTTTCCACCGTTTCTGTTCCGTCTTATTATTATGTTTCAACTCTCTAGCAACAACATTTTGTTTTGCTCTTTCTAGTCCAGAGATGATTCCTTCCCCTTGACTTCACAAAGAAAAGCATAATGGAAACTGAGTGGTTCTGCCTTCTCTGCTTTAGGCACTATCATAGTCTAAATCTACACAGAGGCAATCCCACAAGTTTTTAAGACCATATCTCTTCAGCACTTTGATTGCACACTGAAAATTATCTTTAATTTTTCCCGGTTTGAGATCTCCAAGATAGGCAGTGTGGCAGAATTTATAACAAGCTAGCCTGGGAATTAGGAAACTGTGGACTCAAGTCCTGGTTTTGTGACCCCAGGCAAGCCAATTAGACTTTCAGTTCTCTAGGCAACTCTCTGGGAACATACAGTGCAGATAAGACTCCAATCTGAATTAGCAGAGGGAGTTTCTTCATCCAACAATTCTTCATACCAATGAAATCCTTGATCCTGTCCCTACCCTCCCTCTAGCCTTAAGAATCTCCAAAATAAATTTACTAAAAATGAGCTATTCTATTTATAAAATAACAAGATTGCTTCTATCTTACAGATAAATGAGTAATCCAAACCAACAAAGCTCTCATTGTCCCCTTTATAACTCAGGGGACTTCATGTACCAAAACCTTTTTTTCCCCTCTTCCCCATCTATCTGTCATCTATTTAGCCTTTTCATCTGTAATCTATCAATCTATCTCTTCATCTACCTCCCTCAATGCCCACCTCTCTCCGTCTGTTTTTCTTCTTTCCAGCTCTCCTTTCCTTTTTTCTTGCTGTAAACCTGTTTTCTTTCTCATTTTCAAAAACATCCTGAAATGTTATTTAAAAAAAAAAAACTGACATATTTAAAGAAATACTGATGGCTTTAATTCCAGAATTGGGTTTCATACGTTAAATTCCAAAGCACAAAGTTCACATTATTAGATAGAAGGAAAAAGGAAGAAAGGAAGTGATCCCAGGCAGGCACATACCTTCTTCTCCCTCCCCCAGTTACCACCATTTTTGGTATTGGTTTTGTTTTTGAAGGGGGGAAGGAAAAGTGATTGGGGTTAAATGACTTGTTTAAGGTCACACAGCTAGCAGGTGTCTGAGGCTGGATTTGAACTCAGGTCCTTCTGACTTCAGGGCCAGTGCTCTATTTACTGCACCACGTAGCTGCCTCGTGGTATTTTCTATAGAAAGAATCAAAGACAGTAAATTTTCTATCATCTGACTTGGTTAGAAAATGAGCTTATTCTATTTAGAAAGTATCTATCTGTGTCATAGGTAGATTTTTCCATTTGTGGAGTTGGAAATCAGTAAGAAGACCTTTCAAGCTGAGGGAGCTTAGAGTAGCTCTTATTCTTCGATGGATCATTCAGAAGGATCTTTTCCTAAAGTCAGTTATTCGCAGGATAATGTTATTGAGAGAAGCCACCTCCAGAAAACACTCATTAACAGCCATGAGATATCAAGGACTTTACTATGTCAAGTAAGAAACAATAGCATTACCGACAGCACCAGAAAAGATTGTTCTGTTGCCCTGAGTCATTCCTTCAATGGTTCTCACATGTCCACCCATTACTTTCCTTTCTCATGGTGACCCCTGTACTTTAGTACACCATTAGCTCTTTTGCCAACTAACATTGATCCAACTGGTCTCCCTGACCTCATTCTTCCAGTCCACCCTTAACATCAGCGCCCAATGATTCCTTTTGAAATACCTTATATGAGGGCATCGATCTGATTAAAAACTTGAAGGGGCTCCCCATTGGCTAGAGGACAAAACCAAACATCTTCTCAAGGATTTGTCCCACTCCCATTCAGATACTCTGTGCCCTTGCTTCTTAACTGGTTCAATTGTGTGTTTTATTTCAACTACCAGATTTTAAGATTCTACAGTCAGGAGTCATCTCTTACACATCGTTAAAGCCCATCTTCGTCGACATATCCTTATCTAACAGATATGAACAAATTAAAAGCAACACAAATGAATTCATCAACATTTTGAATGGTGCCTTCAGTGCCAAAAAGCTGCCTTGGTTTCTCCAATGGTTATCCTATCATTTGGAAACATCTGAGATGAAAAGGCCATGGATTATGGGCTGAAAGGGACCTTAAGGGCCATCTCATTCAATTCCCTGATTTTACGGAAGAGGAATCTAAGACCCAGAGAGGTTAAGTGATTTATCCAAAATCACATGGGTTGTTAGAGGTGAAGCCAGGATTCTAAATGAGGTCTTCTGAATCCCAAGCCAGGAATTATTCCACTTCACCAAATGTCTCTACGGTTTGCTGGGACTGGATCAATCAGCTTTCTACAAGGTAACAAAAGTAATAAAATATTGCCTGGTATTCATTTAGTGTTTAAAGTTTTAAAGGACTTTATTATCATATGTGATTCTCATACCAACCCTAGGAGATGGATGCATTTATTGTCCAGATGAGAAAAATGAGATTCAGAAAGATTAAGTGACTTACCTGGGATCACATAGCTATTTATTGATGGAGGCAGAATTTGAACACAGATCTTTTGGATTTCAAGTCCAGCAATCTACCTATAATGCCACACTACCATTATGTTCCTAAAGCCCAGCCCAGCCACAAGACTCAGAGAATTAAATCTGGAAGAACCATTCAATGCTTGAATCCAACCTCTTCATTTTACAGAGGATAGGCACGGGGGCCAGAAAGAAGTGACATGGCCAAGGACACACATATAATAAGTAGCCCTAGCTCTCCTGGATTGGATCCTAGCTCTCCTGATTCCAATTTGGTGCTATTTTCACTGCTTCTAAGATATGATGGTGATGTTTGAATTGGTCTTGGTCATCCATTTTCATTAGAAAACATCATTGTAAGGTTCCTTTTGTTTTTGACATCCTAGAGAGGATGCTTGTTCCATTCAAAATTCAAATTCCCTCAAACAGAACAGATCATTAGACCTGAGGAACGAATCACAACACACTGATAGCTCCTTTATGTGGTCCATAACCATGGTCAGCCTCTTGGTAAACAAATTCATCACTTACTAATGTAAAGGGACTTGGACTGTCTTTCTGAAAGAAACCCTATAGAGCTTTGGTTTTCCAAGTTCATGGTATATTAGACAGAATGTTCCCAGTCACTGGACCACAGAGTAACAGAATTAGAAGGCTGTCTAGTCCAACTCAGGAGCTAAAGAAAGCCCCGCCAGAGTATCCAAGCCATCTTTAGCCTTTGCTTAGAGACTCAAGTGATGAGACACCCATTTTTTCCCACATTTGGCTAATTCTAAGTGTTAGGACATCTCTTTTGGCAGCTTTCTGGCTCCAATCATTTTTTTTTTCTAACTATGGGCTAAGTTTAGGCCTAAATCTGACTCTGCAATTTCTACCTATTGCCCCTCCTTGTGTCGTCCAGAATGAGGAAGACTGAGGGTCCTGCCTACCACCCAATACTGGAGCCAGAAGGTCCTGGGCTCAAATTCCCTTTCTGATCCTCATTATCTGTGTGACCCCTGGTCTCAGTTCCCCTATCTGTAAGTTGGAGATTCTAATTCCTATACTTACTTTATGAGGGTTGTAGTGATGCTCGAATGAGATGAAAGTGCTTGGCAACCCTTTAAGAGCTAAATATGTTTCAATCATTCTCTAGGCAGTGGAGTAATGAAAAGAACAGCATATGAGGAGGGAGAGAATCAGTAGGTTTAAGTCCTGGCTATGCTATTTACTATCTGTGGGACTGTGGGTAAGTCCCTGAGCTACTCTGAATACTGTAAAATGAATAGGGTTGGGTTAGGTGGTCCAAAGGTCCCTTCCTGCTCTAAAGCTAGGAGCCCATGATTGTTATTATAACTATTGTGGTTCATAAACCAAACTGAAGAGGGAGGGCTCTGCCATCAGGCTGGCAGAAGGATATCACCCCTGAGCCAGACCAGGACAAGTGCCACACGCTACATGTACTCCTCACTGCTCAGGGTTCTGCGGAAGAGAGAAGGCAAGGCAACATGGCCCCCACAATATGCTTCTGCCACCCCATGTGCAAAGCCAAGGCCAAGGCCATGGACTCCCCACACACAATGCTCTACACACTGAAGTCATTATCTCCGCTGATGCCATGGCTGGCATTTAGTGCTTATTGATGGGATAGGCCCTGGTGGCTTGGTAGGTAGTCCCCTTGCCTCGGGCCCAGGAGGTCAAAGATTCACATTCAGCTTAGGGAAAGAGCTGGCCCTCATCCAGAATTGTGGGTGGGCTCTGCTTGGCTCTCAGAGGGGTGTCCTGCAGAGAGGCCTCCTCTGTTCCTGTGGTCAGGGGAGACGAGAGCTGGCCATGAGAATTACATTTGAAATGCCTGGAGCCAGAGAGTAGATTGGAGTGTGATTGCTGGAAACAGGAGGCTTAGCAAGGAGAACGGAGATCCCTCATGCTGATGAAGTTCTCAGACAGAAAACTCCCCTTTCTGTTTGCAAATAATTCAGCTCAATCCAACCAACCAATGGATCAATCCACAAATGTTACCTACTATGTTCCAGGCTGTGTCTATGCAGCACCTACAGTGTGTGCCAGGCACAAAAGTAAGAGTCACTGCCCTCCTGGAATCACATATTCACAGAGAAGGAAATACCCCCAAATCCTAGGGAATGTATGCCAAGGAGGAGAGGGGCAGGAATGAGAACAGTTAGGGGATTGAGGAAAGGGCTCAGTAGGATGTGGCTTTCAGCATTTGTGCTGTTGTAAATCAGAAGAGAAAGGCAATTAGGCAGCTCAGTGGATAGAGCACTGGGCCTGGAATCAGGAAGATCTGAGTTCAAATCTGTCTTCAGCTGTGTGACCCTGGACAAGTCACTTAACCTCTGTTTGCCTTAATCCATTTGAGAAGGAAACAGCAAACCACTCCAGTACCTTTGCCAAGAAAGCCCCATGGACAGTATTGACATTCCATAGTCCATGGGGTCATGAAGAGTCGAACACAACTGAGCAACAACTAAGTCACAGGAGGGTGTGATGGTGTATAGAGACTCGAGAACAGTGGTTCTCAGGGAATTTACTGTCCTAGGCACATGGCATGAATGTCACTAGGTACGTCACAAAATCCGAGATT
Organism: Pseudochirops cupreus; assembly: GCA_028627135.1. Classification (NCBI taxonomy): domain Eukaryota; kingdom Metazoa; phylum Chordata; class Mammalia; order Diprotodontia; family Pseudocheiridae; genus Pseudochirops; species Pseudochirops cupreus. Next base: position 414,555,274 of record CM053583.1, on the reverse strand, counting down.
TTATATCATTGCAGATAAAAGAAAATTTAGAAATGATTCTATTTAACACAAATTTTCCTTTCCTAACAGACATAGCATGGTAAGCAAACAAAAGCTGCCTAATCCACACATTTACTCACCTCTAAACACATCTGCCATAGTCATCACAGAGAACTCAGCTAAAGCAGTAGATGTTCCTGAAGGGAAACTGTGAAAATCTGCTAATTGTCTTATGGGTCTGCCAAGCTAAACACTTCATGTGCTAAAGAAGATGGTGCCCTGAAGAAAATGTCTAAAAACTATTGCTAGACAGCCTCGAATGTTGATCCAGAGCTGAATGGACCTCACAGGCCACATCATCTTGTCTAACACCTTCATTTGACAGATGAGGAAACTGAGGCTCAGAGAGGTTATATCACTTTTCCATGGGTCCGCAGTTAGTGCAGTTGAAACCCATGTTTCCTAGTTCTAAATCCAATGGTCTTTCCAAGGTGGTTAGTAAATTAAGCCAATGACTACCACCCCAAACCCTAAATGTTGTTCCATGAGAAAAGAGGTTGGTACTTCAAAGGGTTTGTGACTGTATGAACCTCTTTGAGCCCCAATCCTGCCCACCCCACCCCGGGCAACTTCAAACATTCAGAAAAAATAAAAGTAAATATTGGACCTGCTCTGGTGTCAAACTGTTACTCGGTCCTCCCAGCAGTATCCCTCCTCTCCTCCTCCTCCTCCTCCTCTCCTCCTCCTCCTCCTCCTCTTCTTTATAGACAGGTAAAGATGGATCTCTTGAAGGAATTGGGGGTCACACTCTAGGCAAAGGTTGGACAGGTGATCAATGAGCGGCGTGAGACTTTGCCGTGGTCATGTGCCTCCAACAGTGGCGGGATCATCTGAGACAATGACAAGCAGAAGCAAGAAGAGGGTAGCATTAAGAGCCAGAGGCGATGTGTGGGACTGGGCACTCCCTGGGGCTTCCCGCTGGTTTTCATGCTCTGGAAGACAACGGAAAAGACCAGCCTTTGCTGGGCTCTAGGCTTCTATACAATGGCTCCAATTCCAGAAAATCCTTTACTACACTTTCTGGCCCGCAGTTCTTTGTATGCATTCCTTTAAAACATCCTGGATGCTCAGCTTAGCACAACTGCAAATCTGCTGTGTGGGGAGCTCAGGGAACTCAGTCCTTTTCACCTCCTGTAATGCTCCTGGTTACCATGAAAATCAATTTGGAGCATGACTCAAAGGGATAGGTGGAGCTGCAACCTCACTCCTGGTTCCTTTGTTTGACGTTCCTAACAGCAACAAAATAACTGCTCTCCCTGCTCCCACAACTGGTCTAAAGGTCTCAGCCTGTTTTCTAGGAGTCACAAGCTATTATCGTCCAACTAGCATAGAAAGGAAATATTTGGCTAAATAATCAGCCATTTGGTCTATGATGCCAGAAATATGCAAATAAGTAAATAAATAAAAGAAATGAATTAATAAACAAAGGAAGGAAGGGAAGAAGAAAGCAAGCTGTTTGGGCTGACCTGGCCAATGTTATTTTACACACAGCCTTGAGGAGATCCGTCCCCGTTCGCCACAGCCCGGGTCACGCCGGGCAGCCTTACAAGTTCCATGTCGTTAAGACAGATAAAAGGGCACACGATAATTGCCAAATACAGCACGCTGAACCCCAAAGCAATAATCCTCCTCATAATCGCCGAGCTTCAGACTTAAAAGAAACTTTGCTGGCCACCTAGTCCACCCCACGGCTGAAGACGATTCCTGCCGCAGCTCATCAGACACGCTCGTCTTTATCTGAAGACCTCACAGGAAGGGAAACTGTCTCTCCAGTCATCCCCATGCACTTTTGGATGGCTCTGATTAAGCCAAAACTGGCTTCTTTGCAGTCTTTTCCTGTTGCTCCCGCTCCTACCTTTTAGAACCAAACAGAACCAGTTTAATCTCTTTTCCATATGCCAACTTTTCAAATACTCAAAGACCATCAGTCCATCAACATTCATTTATTAAGGGCTTACTCTTTGCCAGGCACAGATAGAACATTTCTGCTTACTCGTCTCTTCACTAGGCTAGAAATTTTCCCTTCCTTTAACCAGTCCTCACCTGGTATAGAAGCCAAGTTCTTTCCCTTTCATAGCTGACCTCTGGAAACTCTCCAGACTATAAATGTCTTTCCTCACCTGTGGTCCCCAGAACTGAACGTGATACTCTGGGCAAGGTCGACAAAGATAATAGAATGGGAATAAATTTCACCTCCTTATTCCTGGAAGCTTTTTTTCTCCTGAGAAAGAAGGGCCAGGCATGCCAAGTGATGTGAAAATGTGCTTGGTCCTTGGAGATATTCTCAAATTCTCATCTTTCCAGTGTGAGACCCAAGATCACATGAGCATTTGGGGCTCTCATATCTTGTTGGATGATACCACCCGCACCCCCACCCCCGGTCCCCCTCCTCCCTCACCTAGGACATCCCAGGAGATAATGAGAGCATTATTTCATTTTTCTGACACTTAATTTTGTTAATGTTGACATTTTAGATAGATTCAGACAAGGAAGGGGGCCCAATTGCTGGCGAGCCAGACCAGGTCAGTGACACAGAATAGAATGTTTTAGAGCCGATCACATTTCCTTTTCCCAACATAGAACTGCCAATATAGAAGAAGCAAGATGTGGTTGCATTACGAAGAAAAGGTCATGGTATGGAAGAAATTTTGGCTAATTTGTTGGTCTGTTTGGTTTTGGGGGAGGATTTAGAGGTGAGATTTCATGGGTGTGAGAGAACTGTCAGTTTAAGGAACTCCTGGTATTGGAGCCAAAAATAGGGTAGGGCCACAGGGGTTCTTCTTCAGGGCACTAAAATTCTGAGAGTACTAATTGCATTTGCTGCCCTTCAGTAACATAAAATCCACTGAACTCAGCAATTAGTAGGTAAAAACAATGAATTAAAATAGAAAATTTGCAGGAGGTGCTTCCTTCCCCAGGGGCCAAAAGCCAGGTGAGTTCCGCCCTGTTCCACACGATGTGCTTTGTGGTCCCAGTCCCAGCTCCCTAAGTCACAACCCTGCTGCTTTCTGGGTTTCCACCATTCCCTCATTCTTGTTTAGCGCATATTTTGCATCCAGTACAGAAGGTTCATTGTAGATCTGCAACTTAGTTTTGCCTGAGGCCCTGAAAAGTCCCTGAAAAGTCAAGTGACTTGCCCAATATAATACAGCCAGTATGTTTCAGAGACAGGACAGGAACCCGGGGCTCTCTGACTCCAAGGGCCAGGCTTAGTAGAGGTGAGGACCTTTCTTTTTTTTTTTTTAATTTAGCACTTGGCTGCCCTTATGAAGAAGAAAAGTCCCTGGTTCTCACAGTCTGAACACGTGAGGGTGAGCTGTCCAAAAAGCAATTTCACAGACAAAAGGAAACGTCTTTTTAACAAAGGGCAACAAACACTTTCAGATTTTTCACTTTCCCAGGAATTAATTAGGCTCTTTTTTTTTTCTCTCCCGGGTAAAAATATCCTGTCCTGGATCCCAGCATAGGACATACATAACCATATCATCAGGCAGACCAATCAGACACAATTGCTTTTCTTGGGTGCCTTTGCTGATTGACTTCAGGTCTAAATCAACCCTCCACTCTGGGCCCTGAGTCTGTCAGTCAAGTAGCTTAAGATTTCATTGGTCCGGGATTTAGGCTAATCATATCCCAGCTTTTGAGGTCAAGGCCAGAAGACATCAACTCCCTTATGCCAAAAATCTCAGGAAACACTGACCTAAACCATACTCACCAGTACTTCTAAATATAATAGTAACCTTTGACCCCCACACATTAAGTGCTGCAATTATGTAATTAAAAACAATTATGTCATTTCAGTGATTTTTTTTTTCCAAGAGACAAGGCAAGACAATTACTCCAATCACTGACCTCAGCCCATTTTCCAAAGTGAGCAGAAATGGTCAAGCTTTGACAAGCATCAGCCAAAGGCTGGCATCTTAGGGTTTCCCCAGGGATGTCAAAAGACAAGCTTCTAGACTGGAGTCTCATGGCTGAAAAGAATAACTATGCCCTCTTTCCCCTCAATGTAGTCGTCTAGCACAGAAGTAACAACACCACCACCACCCTTCCAAAAGGCATTCAACTTGGCAAGGCATCCTTTGGCTAACATTATATTTTCATTTCACCATAATCCACTGAGATCAGCAGGGTAATTGCAAAGACCCCTATTTTATGCTGCAAGTAAAGAAACTAAAATCTCCAGAGGTTAAGTGACTTGGCTAAGGTCACCTGGCTAGTTAGCTAAGCTGTCCCTAGAACCCAAATTTCATTCCCTAATCTTGTGTTCTTGAACTTCAGGCCTTGGTACCTGCTTTGAGATCCTCTCTGAGCCCTTGTTTCTACCTCTTAGAACTGAGAGACAAATGATCTACAAAGTTTCATTCTTATAGCTCTATGATTCTTTCTCTTAAATGGGATCAATAAAAAAGAACAGGGGTGCTTGAAAAGCGGACAGTGTATGAGAAAGAGCACAAGACTTGGAATAAGACATTAACTAGCTATGTGACCACATAAAAATCTCTTAGCCTACAGTTGACTTGGTTTACTCATTTGTAAAAAAGGAATAATAAGAGAATGTGGAATCACGAGTCAGTTGACTTGGGTTCAAATCCCAGGCCTGATACCTGTGTGACCTTCGGTACTTCACCTCAAAGTAAGCCTCAGTTTCCTCATCTATAATTAGGACTTTGGATGGCCCTATCATCTACACAACTTAGCTGTGCCAAAAGGCCTGTTGATCCTTAAATCATATACTTAAGATACTGTGACTATCTCAAAGCATGACAAAAATGTCAGCTATCGTTGTGGTTGTCACTGCCTGACAATAATAACACTGACAAGATGATCACCATGACAATCACAAGCATTTACAACTGGCACTTGAAAGTTTCCAAAGGGCTTTTCATACACTTCACAATGACTCTGTGCCATTAAATCTGAGTCCTTGTGGCCAACAGGCTGGTGCATGCCCAATGACCAAACAGGGATGAATGTGGCCAACCATGTTTCACTATGATCATGTATATGATCCCCTCTTCAGGTATGGTTTCCCCTATTTTAAGGATAAGGAGCCTGGAGCAAGAGAGAGGTTAAATGATTTGTCTGGTGACTACGTAGCTACTGAACAATCAGGTATCTGGTTGGAATTCACATCATCCTGACTCCAAGCCCAGCATTCTATCATGCACTCCACATTGATGTGGCCTACCATGGTCAATGGATCTTCTCCTGAGGGGGCCAGGCTAAGTGCTGACTCTGGAGGTACAACACATAGATAGGTTCAAAACCCATTTTGGATGCTTGCTACTGTGAGACTTTGGGCAAGTACTTCTGCCACCTTGGGGCTCAGCTCTCTTATCTTTAATGTGGGGGTTGGACCTCATGACTGCTGAGGTCCCTTCTAGCACTTGATTAAGATCCTTTGATCTCCTCGGGTCTCAATTTCCTCATCTGTAGAATGACTAGACAACCTCTGACATCCTTTCTAATTCTCCAACTTGGTCCTATGATCTTCTTGGGATTTAGTAATTGGACCAGATGACCATTGAGGTCCCTTCCAATCCTTGACTGGTCTTGTAATCTCATTGGGCCTCAATTTCTTTCTCTGTAGCATGAATGGATTGGGTTGGATTAGATGCTGAGGTTCAATATCTACAACCTCTTCAGGAGGGAGAGAGAAATGGAGATTGGCATGTGCCCCATGGGTGCCATGGCTCAGCCCTTCCTTGTCCCTTTTTTAGATCTTAAGGATATGGGGTGGTCTGAAAGTGGATAAAAGACAAAGGGGCTCTACCTTCAAGACCAGCTGTCTCCAACTTACACTTGATGAGAAGGCAGGGATTAGCCAACTGCAGCTTGAAGCGTAAACATCTCAGCTTTTTTTTTTTTGCTGAAGATGCAGCTTCAATGCTTGCTCTTATTTTGAGTTATTTCAAGAACATACCATTTTATGGGCAAGAGGAAGCCTTTTTCATCCATAAAATGATTTTTATCACAAACTAAACATTCTTGTGACTCTTTGGTACTCTGCTGGTGTCAGGGCTGTCTCTCTGTGGAGCAAGGCCAGCTGCTGTAATGGAGAAGACCTGTTCCAGAGGTGCCCTATTGGTGTGGGGCACATGGAATCCGGAAACTCCCATAGATCATAGACGACTTTTATTCTTGTCCCAGACCTACATGGCATTGCAAGAAGGAGAGCAATGATTTCTCTACCGCCACAGTTTCCATCTCTCTGATTCAATTTTCTTTCCATGATTTTGGACAGCAGGACTCTGAGTGCATGAGGCTGCCTTGTTTTTTTTTAGGGGGGGAGGGGATAGCACTTTTTCCTAACATTTGGAAAAATCCACGGAAAATATGATAGTCAGTGTCCCAATGAACAGAGATTGTGAGGAAATTCAAGGGTCCTGGATGGGCTTCTTTAGTATCCAAAGCCATTAGGTAGCAGAATAATAATACCAACAACAACAGTAACAGTAACTTCTAGGAACATGATTTTACCTGAAGAAGGGAAGACTCAGAAAAGCAAGAATAGGAGGAGGATGGAAATCAGAATGGAGCAGCAAAGGTCTGATACAATGAGGGGCACAACCCATGTCTCCAACAGGTCCCAAAGTGGCTGTTTGACCCCTGACTTCCAGAGAAAGGAAAATAAAATCATAAGGAAGGCTTTACATTGGAATTTCAGGACCTAAGATTAATGGAGAATGACACAGATTTGCTGAAGGGACCTGAAGGAATTGGAGGGCTGATGTTTGTCTTAACCTGTTTCTCAAAGTCAGGGCAAAAGCCATTAGCGGAGAAGGAAATCATTGATGGTAATGATGGAGAAAATATGACCCTTTCAGCCTGACTGTGGAGAAGCCTGGCCATCCTTAGAGAATATGGCTTGAGGAATGTGGTCCTCTTCCCTGAGTCCAAAGCAAAACCCAGGCTGAGTACAGCAAGCAAAGACCATCTTTAAGGAAGAGATAAGATAGAGGGATTGCTCAGAATTAGCGTATCTCTTGTTGCCTTGTAAATGGGAATTCCTAGTAGATGCAAAACAGTTTGTTTTCTTAATTAAGGTTAATTAGGAAACTGTCCCTTCCCCTTCTCCCGCCCCCTTTTTCTTCTTTTAACATTGATAAAACGAGGGTGAGAGGCAGTCTGGTTTATAGGATAGTGAGCTGGCCTTAGTGTCAGGAAGACCTGCCCACTGGCTGGGCACTTGTCCCTTAATTTCCCAGCATCCCCTGGCAATCTGCTCAATTGCAGAACAGTGCTTATTTGCATTGGTGAAGGGAGTTTCCTCCTTGGGAGTTCCACAAAGAAATGAAAAGGTCCTGCCCAAAAAAAAGACAAAGAAAAGGAAATCAAAAAAAGGAAGGCAAGATGAACTTTCACCAGCCTTCAGCAACAGAGGACACCTTCCAAGAAGAACATGTGGAACGTGTGAAACTCTGTAAGGCTTGCAAAGTGCTCTACAGGTATAATCTGAGGTAGCAGAGAACTGTTCCTATCAGAAACCAACCCGGCTCAGACATGTGAAGCCAATGACTTGTTCAGTCACACAAGTAAGTTGGGACTCATTCTGGGTCCCCTACCTGGATTCCTGCCTGGATTCCTGGTTCCTCTACCACAGTGGTGGCCTGTGGAGTCTGAAATTGGTTGGACTTTTTTTTTGACAGTCCACTGTTCAGGTGGGTCAACAGAAGCACAGAATATTGTGTTAGAAAGGAGCTTAAATGTCATCATACAGTTTTGCACAGACTGGATGTTGCCCTTGCTGCCCATCATCTTCATTCTCTGTCCTTCCACTCTTCACTTAATTCATGCTACCATGTTCTTGCTGCCCATGATACCATCTCATGGCCCATCTGCTTGGACCTTACCTGCCTCTCTCTGCCTGGTAAAAAGACAATGGAAGTGTTACAATTTCTGAAATGGGCCAAGGGGCCATTGGAGCCGTCTCCTGACTTTGAGGCCAATTCTGTCCCTACCATGCTATTTTTGGCCAAGTGTACACTTTCTAGGCTTCTGTTTGAAAATGTACCTCTGTTCTTTGAAGGTGCTGGCTTTGGTGCTCCAGTCTCTTCTTCTCAAGATCTAGGGAAAGGGCTGCTCGCACACCCCTCCTCCTCTTCCTCATTAGAACTTCCCATCCTCTCCATGTTTTTCATATGAGGAACTTAGAGAAATGGTTCTATTTGGCTAGCTGTTGAGGCTCACCAAAAAATACAGTTTGGAGCATAAAAATATACAACTTTCCCCACGGATGTGATCTCCAAACAAGTTACCTAATGGTCAGAGGTAATTTTATCCCACCCACAGTGTGGTCAGGAGTCATATTTTTAGTTATTTCACATAGAAAAGAGACAGAGCAGCACAGGGGATAGAATGATGAGCTTGGAGGTAGGAGAGACTTAGGACTGACCCCTACTTCTGTGACCTAGGAGAACTTTCTTCATCTTTCAGTGCCTTGGTTTCCTCATTTGTAGAATGAGGAGAGCAGTACTTCATTCTGTGAGGACACGCAAGGTGATCTACATGAAGTGCTTTGGGAACTTTAACATGAAAAAGAAATGATAGTGATTAGTATAGTCAGACCTTAAAAAAATTATTGATTTACTTGTCTAATTTATCTGTGTAGATTTCACAGAAGACTGAAGTGTTGTGGGGCTTGAGGCAATTAATATGATACATTCAAATGCCAACTCAGATGATAACTGTGTGGCCTTGCGCAAGTCACTTCACTTAGCTTCAATGGGGTTAGTCTGTCTCCTAAGGTCCATTCTAGCTTTTGATCTATGGTCCTGTGCTATTTACTACAGGGGAGGACTTGGAGCTCCCTTGCCCTTCTTAGGAATTCTGTTTTTATGTGGACTTGATTCAGGCCACATGTCAGAATACTGATGGGCACCTTTGGTGACTCAGTGACCCTGCTTAACCCCTTATGTGCTGTTCCTGCTTTCAGTGGTTGAGCAGTCACCTTTATAGTTAATCTGCCATTCAATTTTAGGGAATTGTGACATACACTTGAGAAGACAAGGGTCTAAGGAGAGTCTCTGAGGTTGTTCTTGAAACCAACAAAGAATAAATGCACCTCTCAGTCAGCTGGATGTCATCAAAAATTGTCATCAAAATTGCCTGTCTCCTCATTGTTTCATCAAGGATACCTTTGATAAGCACATAGACCATACGTAGTCATGAAAAAAGATGTCATAACAATAAGAAATATGGCATATGGATCAAAAGTTGCTAGTCTTCTCTTTTTACATTTCTGTGGAATCCTTTCCTCTTTAAGAGATCTTGGAAATTGGTCCCTAAGCACTTTTTTGAAATATATTATCCCCAGCAAAGACTAGGAATTCTTAAATGTATATTTGGGCACATCTGACAATTCTCTCTGACTTCATCTTTTTTTTAGAGTCAGTCTCTCTCCACATGGTTCACTGGACTCAGAAGTGGTGTAGTCCCAAGGTGATGATTCGAAAGGGTATTTCAAATATGACCAGATCACTATAAAAATGCCAGCAGATCTGGTCTATTTCATGCCTGCTTTTGTTGTCCTCCTCCCAGCTTCATCTACAGATGCTTTCAGGATTATCTTGGCTTAGCTGGATTTCTTGCCAATCTCTCTTTGGACTCATTTTCTCCTCAACTGTTTTTCACTGTTTTATGAGGCAATCTCGCTTGACGTTTTCTGTTATCTGCCTCTGTGACAATCTGCAAACAGTCTTGCACTCTAAATTGCTATCAGTCTTAGCTACCTTAACTCACTGCTAAGCCAGGAGACTAAGCATTTGCTGCTTAAAGGTCTTTCTGGAATCTCCTTTTTCCATCTAAGCAATTGTACCAGAATGAGCCTACGTTTTCACTTTTGCCCATTTCCCATTTTTCAGAGTCAATATCTTGCTTCAACAGGTAGGGAGGTATAATGAGATATTTTCCATTGGTGTTTCCTTTGACCCGTAATCTGAACAGTTGATATCTGACTGTCTTCAAGGAGCCAATTCGAAGATGTTTGGTGCATCTATAGTTGGTCACTTAGCTATTAAAATGGAATTAATTTCATTTTTCAAGAATTATTGTTATTTGCCTCTTGTCAAGCCCACATGCTGTCTGCCTCTTCCTTTGAAGAAAGTCTTCATAATATGAAGATATGAGGAAACTGAATTATTAATAAAGATATAGCCTTTTTCAATCCTTAAAACTAAACCTATGGGGCAACAAGAACAAAACATGTAATACCACCCTTTCGAAAGAAGCAAAATGGTAGGTAATATACAGAAGGTGAAAGAAGGCTGAAGTATATTAGCAATGGTGGATTATGCACGCACACACACTCACACACACACATACGGCAATCTCTATCATTTAGGAAATGTATGAACAGAATGGGGAAATGAACTAATTATGCAGCGAAGACAAGGGACAGCCCAAGTATTGCAGAGGACCCACAGAATGCAAAGGAGCCAAAAGGAGATCTTTCAGGGTATTGGATGCATCCCTTATGAAAGATTTTCAAGAGGACAGATACAAGGATGAGAAAGCATAGACAGGTTGTACTCTCCACTAGAGGAGAGAGAAGTCACATTAATAAGTACCTGGCTCCACTAAAGAATATTGAAGCAATATTTCCACAGTGTGGATGTCCGGATAATCATTTCCATACCACTCTAGATTTAACTGAAAGAGCTTTGTAATGTTCTAGATAGAACTAAATATTTCAATATTCTCAGAAGTTAACCCTTGACCTGGTCTTGGTAGAAGGTAGAGGGCAATGGAGGTATTGTGGTTGAGTGAGAAGGGTATTGTACCTGGGGCAGGGGACCTCTGCCTCTTATTACTGGTAAGACTTTAGTCAAGTCCTTTCCTACTCCAGGCCTGTTTCACCATCTATAAAATGAGGAGGTTGGACCAGACGACTTGAAAGTTGCCTCTAACTCTGAATCTGTTATCTGATAAAAGCGTTGTGGATTTAGGTCCCAATGTTCTCTACTTGGCAAGCTGACTGTTGGCTAATGGGGTTGGGGTTCTTTTGGTCTTCTCTCTGTAGCCAGGTTTTATACCTTAAGCTTTTCTATGCAATGGTGGAACAGAAGTTAATTCTTTCTCTTTTGGAGTCAAAATCTTATTTATCTATGTCAGGTCATAGGAGTTTGGATCAGTCACCAGCTCTCTTTATCCATTGTTCTGATACTTACTTCGAATTTTGCCTTAATCAATCCAACAATAGGCAAGGGCAGATTCAGAAACGTGACTAGTTGTTTTCTGTTTCTTATAGGAATCATTACCCTTCAGAGAATAATTGGGCATATAACAATAACAACTGGGCATGCACACGTGTACATGAACTACTTTTTATGCATGTGTATACACACATGTGCTTCACATGTTGAGTTTTCTTCTTGAGGAAAATGTTCAGCTATTCAGACATCCTCAAAGGATAGACCAAATCAGTTAGGGACACACACTTAAGGACATTCTAGTTTGGAAAAAGCTGCCAGCATTGCCACTTGGCTGGCCCAACCTTTGAAGACTATGTCATAACGAAGCAGGAGAGCAGGACTTGAGAACACAAGTTCAAGTACAACAACAAAGAGCTTGCCTAAGCTCGCATGCAAGCCAGTGGTACTATACATGGTAGCCATTTGGAAAGTGGGTTGAATATACGTATTAGTACCTATGTCTGATCTAGCTGGACAATGAGCTGAGCCCAGAATTGATGGGGGGGAGAGGAAAGGAGAGTGGGGCAGGCTGTATTGTGAATATTGCTAAATGTTTCTATTGACCCCAACCTGTCTGCTTTTGTCAAAGTCCTTCTCTTCTGCACCAAACGCCCTCCCAATGATGCTCCCTTGTGGCAAATCCTGAGATACATAGAGAAATTAAAATAAAAATGACTCCAAGGACTATGGAAAAAGATTTCGCAGACCAAAAGCAAACTAGAGATAAGAACTGGGCTAAATGTTCTGACTGAGGGAAACCCAAGAGAAGAAGGGACCCTTAGACAGAGATAAGTGCTGAACAACCTAGTGACAGACTGATATCTTCTAGAGATAAGGAACAACAAAGGAAGGCTTCCTCCTTCTAGGCTAGATCCTCTTTGGAGGCTTTGTGGAGAATGAAGGTGGAGTGAGCCCAAGGAGGCAAGGTGGGAGTTCCCAGGTGTGCCAGATGGCCTTGGGCCACCCAGGACAGTGTTGGGCTGCTGATCTACAAGCTAGCTCTCTGTTCTATGAGTCTGGGTCACTCCTCTGGATATCTAGCCAGCCAAGCTACCAGGTGGCTGTCTAGATCCTCTCCTCTATGGAACCCATGTGATCTGGCTCCCCAGTTTTCATCTCATCAACCTATTGGTAATGAAATGCTATAATAAATGTGTATATGTTTTTTCTATTTATTGGGGGAGGGGAAACCTTAGGACCACATTGGGAAATAATGGTCCACATCTTAGGAGTAACACCCATTATTTCCTCTTTTATTTATCCCACTTTTCTTATCCATTCTCTTCTTTCTTTTCCTACCTCCCCTCCCTCCCCTCTTCTCTCTCTTATTCCCCTCCGGTCTCCTCCTCTTCTGTCTTCCTCTCTGTCCTTCTGTCTCTGTCTCTCTCTTTCCCCTTTGGGTCTCTCGTCTCTTCTTTCTCCCTCCCTTCTTCTTTTGTTTCTCCTCTCTTCGCTGTCTTTCTCTCTGCCCGTCTCTTCTCTTTTCCCTGTCTCTCTCCTTCTGTCTCTGCCTCTGTTTCCTTCTCTCCTTTTCTTTCCTTTCATTTTCCTCTCTTCCTTATTCTCTTTTTCTTTCCCTCTCTCCTTTTCCATCTCTTCTCATTCTCTTTCCCTTTTGTCTTAATACCTCTTTTCCTTCATGTTTCCTTTGTCTCCTTTCACTTTTTTCTTCCCTTTCCCTTTCTCTTAGGTTTCCTTTCCTTTTTCTCAATTCCTTTCCCCATTCTTTTTCCTCTTTTTATTTTAGTTCCCTTTCTTTCCTACCCATGACTTCTTTTTTTTCTGTCCTGCCTTTTCTTCCTCCTTTTCTTCTTTTCTTTCCCTTTCCTTTTAAGTCTTTCTCTTTAAACAAAATTTGTATAAATTACAGGTAAAGTGGACAAATGTCCTTATTTAGTGAGAGTAAAAATGCAAAATATTAGAATTTGATTGAGATTAACAAGGAAATTACATTCGCTATCAATTGGTTTATCCCAATATATCTGGTGAACAAAAGAATAATCCAAAGCAGATCCATCTTTACAATGGTGGAATGGTTATAAGAATCTTTGAGAAAAATAGTTAACTCCCCAAGCAAGGCTTCCCCTTACACACGGCAGTAGACCTACAACACCCATGAATACATCCAGAGACTTCTAGACAGTTAGCTCACACTGAGCCCTCTCTGTATTTCTCTGCTGGACCTTCATGCTCATCATAGGAGTCAAACCACTGAAGAGTCACAGCCCTGTCATTACTGGAATTAAGAAACAGTCCCTGATTTAGAAAAATTGTCATGACAAGGAATTAGGAAAGGGAAGTCTAGTACAGGATGCTGTTCTAGAAATGCATGAATGAACAAGATAGGCAGGCACTTGACAAAAGGGATGGGTTATTGAGGGAGGGCTCTTGTGCCCCCTGTGATATCTTTGTGATTGTAAACAGAAGAAAAGGAAGTCCTCAGTTTATAGGTGGGTTCCTTGTGATCAGCTTATGCTAAAAGATGGGGAAAAAACTGCATGCAATGGACTGACATGAATGGCCTGAAAACTGAATCATTGAAGGGAATACCCTATTTTTCAGACATGATAGCTTATTTAAACCCATGGGGTGTGGTTGGGGGGTGGGTGCTGGGGTCTCCCATTCAATCTTCTAGTTTCAGCAGTTACTTTGCATCTCTTAAGCTTTTCTAAGAAACACCGACACTCAAAGTCAATGTCTTTGGGCTTTGGCATTCCCTTTTGGTTTTTGATGTTTTGGAAGTCCACGACTTTGTTTTCCCCCCAGTTTCACCCACCAGCCACCTCAAGCAGACACCACCATTCCATTTTAGTATTTGTGCATCACGGTCAGAGCAGTATGTAATCAGAGGAGTTAGACGGTGCAATATTTAGAGCTTCATACTTCAAGTCAAGAGGACCTGGGTTCAGATTCTGCCTAGATGAATGACCTTAGACAAATTATTTAACTCTGTTTACCTCAGTTTCCTCATCTGTTAAATAAAGTTTATAAAGTCCCTTCCATTTCTAAATATTTGGTCCCATGACCTGGGTACAAATCCCAGTTCTGCTATTAATTCTGTGACTATAAAAGTGCATTGTGTGTAGAGATCATTTCATTCTTTGTACTTATATCCCTGTGGGCAGCTAGGTAACACAATGGATACAGCACTGGGCCTGGAAAAGAGAAGACCTGAGTTCAAATCCAGCCTCAGACACTTACTGACTGTGTGACCCTGGGTAAGTCATTTAACCCTGATTGCCTCATTGTCTTCATCTGTAAAATGAGCTGGAGAAGGAAATGGTAAAACACTCCAGGATCTCGGCCAAGAAAAAAATCCCAGATGGGGGAGTCAGACATGACTGAAAAGTAACTAAATGATAACTTGTACCCTTGGTAGTGCCCGGCACATTGGATGTGTAATAATACCTGTTGATTGAGTGTCACATTTTTCCATTTCTGTGGGCCTCAGCTGCCTCAGCTGGAAATTAGAGAGCTGAAATACCTCCACAAAAGGAACAGAAAGTATGGGAGCCTGGAAAATGCCTATATTTTACTCTTAAAAAAAAAAGAACAATACCAAATTAATACGCAAGAAAGGGAGCCTCCCTGGCTGTGGGACCCGGCAGACTTAGAGCAAATTCAGGTTTCTCTTCTCTCTATGTGGGAGCAGCTCGTGAGAGCCACTGTTGACAAACCTCCAACTTCAAAAGGACTTGTTGATGATGCAGCCATTTGGCCCGGGGCCTGCATATCCTCTTTCTGGCTAGCAGCCCAGCTCACTGGTCAGCTACCCTAAAGGACAGCCAATTTGTCCTCCATTTGCTCTCATTCTCTTTCTGGGCCTTCTGAACCATAAACTCCATCTCCATCCTGGTTGTCAAGATCATACATCTGACTGGAGGATGGGAATGAATTTGGGCCTCCCTCTGATTTCCTTTGTTTGAAACCCTGGGGGGCTGGGGGTAGGGGTGGGGAGGGCTTTGGAGGATGTACTTAATCCGAACCACATTATTCTGCCCTAGGAAGGCCTCTAGCAGACACTCAAAGGAGCACCAGGGCCAAATTAGTTTCAGAACACGGAGGGTCAGGTTGGAAATAAAAGCTGCCATTATCTCCAGCATTTTCTTAATTCGAGAAAATTAAGGCTGGGTACCTGGTTATGAAGAAATAAGGCCTATTTTAGTCCTGCATCCAGTTGTGAAAGGAAGCTGTGTCATCTTCTTCTTTGACACAATAACATTGCCAGAGAACCCCAGAAACTCAAAGTCCTTCAGCAGAGCTGGCCCTTCGTAGATTATGCATATTCCCAGCAATGCAGTCCTTTTCTCCAAGGAGACCTCAACCCAAGCATGGCTCAGCCAATGACTTTGCCTGTGAGATCTTGGGTAAATTAGCACCCCTCTCTGATGGCTCCTCCACTCCCTTCCTGTGGGGCCTTGAGCAAACATAAACAGTGCCTTGGAGGGACACCAAGGCACATGTGGTAGAAGACATAACAAAGATGCCCTCCTTGTCACCTTGACCTTGACATTGGGTCTCTCCTTCCTCTGACCCTTGCTACCTCTCTACTTGAGGCAACCACCTAAGTTCTCTGGGCCTCATTGGTCTCATATGTAAAATGAAATTTGGGTGAAACAGCCTCTGAGGTTCCTCAAGTTCCACATCTCTTTGTACTGGATGACCCATCACACAAGATTAATTTCTGTCTGTCTGTCTGTCTCTCTTTCTCTCTGAGTCTCTCCCTCTCTCCTCTATATAACTGCCACCCATCTATCTCTCCTAGAGCCTTCTCATCCTGGAGATGCTCTCACATCTATAATCCCTCCTTCGATTGGTCCTACCTCACATCATATTACACTTCTTCATTTCATAAAAAGCCTGGGTCACCCATAGTCATTTTTCTCCTGGATCCACTCTTGATATGGGCTCTTTTTACCTTGCCCCATGTGGGTGGCCTCCTCTCCTCTTTCTGTCATTTTCTGGCCTCCCTTTTTAATGTGTTCTATTCCTTCATTAGAATGTAAGCTCCTTCAGGGTAGGAATTGTCTTTTTTTGGTAGACTTCTATTTGTATACCTAGGACTTAGCCCAAGGTCTGGCACATTGTAACCATAATAAATACTCTATGTCTATATTAATTCACCTATCTTTTGATCTAACTCTATTGATCCATCAATCTATTGATCTAAGGATCTATTGATATCTATGTATCTCTCTCTCTTTATACAGATTGTCTCCATTTAAATGAGGTCTTTTAGATCTCAGATTGTTTTTGTTTTGTTCTTGTAGACCAAGAGCTTCATGAGAGCTTGGACATTTAATAAATGCTCAATGATCAATTGGCTAATTCTATCAAAGAACTAAACTTGAGAGGTAACTTTAATCCAAAGTCTGACCTCCCAGGTTGTCAGGAATATCTGAAGGGTTAGCTATTTTAAAATAATAAAACCAGCCCAGTTATACATTAGAAAAGAAAAAAGGAAAAAACCCTGGCAGTGTTTACAGAAATGAAGTCTATGGAACTGTCTAAATGAACAGATGATAGCCAGTGTCGGCCCTCCAGAAAAGCAGAATTGATGATGGCCAAAAAAGGTGTGAGCTGATGGGCACCAGAAAGGCCCCAAAATATCTCTTTCACCCAAGTGCTCCAGAGACTGAAATTTGATTCCAAGATTCCTTTGGGAAGACTGGCCAGGTTCCATTTGAAATCACAATTTCCCTTAGGATGGATAATACATTAAGCCAGTAATGCCTGAGTGCTAATTGGTTAATCGGATCATTTTTCTTGGTGGGGGAGAACCTGAGGAATTGGGTGATAAAAGAAGCAGAAAGAGTTCAGAGCGTATAGAGGTGGAGAGGCAAGTAAAAGTGAATATAGTTCTTAAGTTTTCTTTGGTCCAGCACAGAGAGAGTCTAAGATCAAGGTGGAGAGGAACACGGCTCACTGGACAATCAGTGACTGGCATGCTAATTCTGGCTTGACCAGTAACTATCTGTGGAGGAAGACACAGTTATCCAGCCCCTCTCTCTGGCAGCTTTGATGCTTTCTTGCTGTGTAAACATAGACAACTTACCTAGCATCTCTGGGCCTTGGCTTCCTCTGTAAGGATAGGGAAGTGAGCTAGGGGATCCATGAGGTTCTACGGTAAGCATCTGTAAGAACCGGGCAGCGGTGGATGAGTGTGGAGTAGCTCACAGCTCAGACCTCTCTCTTCCTGCTCAAATTCTACGACTGTCACTAAGAAGCTTAATCAAAAGTCTGCCTGCCATCAAATTCCCAATGACAGGCTTTGCTTAAAAGGAGACAAGTGAGGTATTCCATCTGCCTCCATCCCCAGCTGTCCCCCAGGCCTGGAAATCTCTCTGGCTTCCCTTGCCTTGGTGTCCTGTTGGATTCCTAATTCCAATTCAGCCTCAACTCAAGGCCCCCCTCAAGCTATCCCTGAACCTCCCAATTTAAAAACTATTCCCCATTTATTTTATATTGACTTCTCTGTAGACATGCTGTTTCCCTCTACTCAAGTAGAAGGCAAGTTCCTTGAAGATAGGGCCTATTTCCCTCCTGTCTTTATCTTCTGAACCTAGCTTAGTGCCTAAGAAGAGTTTAGCAAATGCTTATTTTGAGAGGCAGTGTGGTCTAATGGATAGAGTGCTGGCCTTGGAGTCAAGAAGATCCTGATTGAAGTTTTGCCATTTATATATCTTGGCTGTGTGAGCCTGGACAAAGCATATCACCCTTCAGTACCCCAAGCAGTTCTCAAAGATTCCAAGTTTAGGGCCGTTGTTGATCTATATGAGTCGATGGGAGTTGTATACATTCATTAAATCCCAAGTCCTTATTAAAAGAAAAATTTGTTTTGAGTTTAATTCTGGAGGCAGAGTTAGGGCTGAATCTGATGTCAGATGAGCCAAGTTCAAATTCTGTACCTGACATTTATTAAAATATATAATATGTAATATTATGTATAATTAGTTACAATTATGTATTATATGTAACATGCATACCTTTTCTATCTGTCTATTATATCTGTGTTACCTTGGGCAAATTACTTAACCTTCCACCTTTAGATCTATTGTTCTCTGAAATGAATGGAAGCTATGATTACCATCAGCCACATTTCTATTCTGTTCAGGCCCTCCCAGACACAGTAGAGCACTCTTTTGGGTCAAATTCTCCCTCTCCCTCCTCTCTCCTCTCTCTCCCTCTCTCTCTCTCTCTCTCTTTTTCTTCCTCTCTCTTTCCCTCTCTCTCCCTCTCCCTTTCTTCCTTCTTTTTCCCTTTCTCTCTTTCTCCTTTCTTCCCTCTCTCCCCTCTCCTCTTCCCTTTTTTCTTCCCTCCCTGCTGTACATATACAATACACATATAGGATTACGTATATAACGCATGTATATGAATATATATATATATATATCTCCATATATATTTCCCTAGAGCTGTAACCTAAAATGTGAGAGTCCCATCATTTCCTTCTAAAAAGGGGGACCAGGTCCACAGGCACTGTGTTTTAATAATTTCACTAGGGCTTTTTGGGGGTGACTTCTCTCTGAAGGGAACAGACAAAGTTGAAGGGAGAGTCTGCCCACTCTCCTCGGGCCAGTGGGGTTGGAATGTTTAATATGGCGCTGTCTACCCAACACGCCTGTGTAAAAGGCCCATAAACTGGTCAGAAAGGACCTGCAGGCCTAATTGCCTTTTAACTCCACCAGGATGATAAACTCGGAGAGCAAGAATGGGAAACCTCCCACCGTTTTAACAAGTGTTGCTGCCTGCCCCTTGAACATTTTCTGTCTGTCTGCACTTGAGTGAATTCACCAATAAAAGGATAAAAGTGCTCTGAATCCAACACCCCACAATAACTGAGAGACCCCAGATTCAAAACGTATGCTCAGTGAAAATGAACCCATTAACTGGACTGCTTTGGGTTTTATGGTCCTTGACTTCAGCCGTACAGTACAGGGCATTTGCCAAGTGGCCGCTAGTCCCATTTTTAGCACCCCTCCCCTTTGCTTGGCTTTTATTGTCTTGGGCCTATGAGGCCTGAACAAAAGAAAATAAATTAGTCTCTGAAGAAAACTGAGGAAAAAAAAAACTGGTGCCCCCACCCAAGCCCCTAAGACTCCAGTCGAAGGTGAGAGACCCACAGACTCCTAGCGGCTCTGTTTACCATTTCCATTCATCTCCAGGCAATGAAGGTGCTGCCTTTATTTCTCACACCTCAGCTGGCTTAAAAATGAGTTCTCCCAAGGAGAAAGCTTTGACCTATAGCCTGAGAAATAGTGACTGGAAACAAAGCAGGCACCTTTGGAATAAGGGATGGCCAAACCGATGGCAGTATGTGAATGTGTTGGAATATTACTGTATTGTAAGGAACCCCAGATCAGAGGAATTTAGATAAACATGGGTAGACTCGTATGAACATGGGAAGGTTGTGTAACCACCCTGGGCATCAGTTTTCTCATCTGTAAGATGAAGAGATTGGACTAGGTGGACTCTGAGATCTTGGTCCTATGAACTGATGTAGACAAAAATCAGGAGAGTGATGTTTGCACTCTTTACAACACGTGGGTGAGAACAGTGAAAAATCACTGAACTCAAATGAATTACAATGAAAAGTCTCTGCTCCAGAGAACAAGGGGTGAGGTGAAGCAAACAGCCCTCCTCTGAGTAGAGAAATAGGGGTATATGGGTACAGAATGCTTTATTCAGTCAGTCAAATAAGGCTGCTTTGTTGGTCAATCCTTTTGCTTACCTGTTTTTCTTTGTTATAAGGAAGGGTTAGAAATACCTCAGAAATGACTGTTCTACATGTTGTTTGTTTTGTTTTTTAAAAACTGATTCCAATGAAATAAAACAGAAGAGCTATAAGGAAGTTGGGAGGGACATAGTGGCCTTCAGGAAGCACGGGATAAAATTCAGCGAAAACAATTCCAAAGACAATAAACTAGAAAAATGATTCAGCTGCTGCCATCTGCAATTGAAGAGCATCACAGGTTATTGGACCTGTTGGCCAAAGGGCTGTGCACAATGAGATGAAGCCGCAAGTGCACTGCACCCATAATCAGAAACCCTGGCACATTTCTAGCTGACTGTAGCTTTCAATCCTGTCTCTTTCTAAGCCTCACTCTTTAACCTGTTCTTTGCTCTCAGTGAGACCTCAGATCTCTGTTTACCAGGTGTTTCCCCAAGCCACCACCTCTGCTCTGATTTTTAAATCTCATCAAACTAATGAGCCATTTCAATCAGTCAACAAACATTTATTAAGCCCCTACTGCGTGCCAGACACTGAGCAGAGAGCCAAGGACGCAAAGAAAGGTAAGAGGCAATTTCTGTCCTCAAGGAACTCACTCTCTAATGAGGTAGAAATGACTATGGACAAACAGTTATATAATACAGAATCAACTGGAGTTGATCAACAGAGGGAAGGTCTTCACTTGCTCTTTTCACTTACTCATCAAACTTTTGTAATCTGCCTTTCTCTTCTCATCTCACTTATCAAATGAAACTGGCCTCTCCAATGTTATCAAGGATCTTTTAGTTACCAAACCAGGTGATCTTTTCTCAGTTCTCATCCTTCTTGACTCACCCCCTGCATGTGACGCCATTTGCCACCTTCTTCTTCAGGAAATTCTCTCCTCTCTGGATTTCCTGGTAAACTCAGGAATTATATATCCATCTCCAGTATCTCCCCTGAGGTTCAGTAATGCATTCCCAGCCAGCTGTGCTATGTTTCCAACTAGATGTCCCAAATATATCTCAAGCTCAAAATGTCCCAGACTCAATTCATGAGATTTCCACTCAAACCCTCCCTTCTACTAAGCTTCTCTCTTTCTATTGAAAGCAGCAGCAACCTTCTAGTCTTCCAGGTAGGTCGCTCCACTCCTCACTTTTCCTCACCTCACATACACAATCTGTGGTTAATCTTGCTGTTTCTACCTTCCCAACATCCTTCCCATGTGAGCCTTTATCTCCATTCACCCAGCTACCTTCTTAAGTCAAGTCCTCATCACCACTCACTTAGATGATCACAACAGCCTCTTCCTTGGCCTCTCTCCCTCAAGTCTTCATCCATTCCCCTCCATGTCACACAATGCTGACAAGGCACAAGTCATCTCATGAGACCTGAGAAGCCCTATTGCTTCTAAGATAAAATCCTTGTTTACTTCTAAAAGCCCTTTACAGCTTGGTCCAACCTACCTTCCCATTTCATTATATGTTGCTGACCTTCCCTCTGTTTCTCACACATGGCACTCCAATTCCCCTTCTCCATCCCCTTGCATTGGCTGCCGCATATGCCTAGAATGCTCTCGCTCCTCACCTCTGCCTCGGAAAATCCCTCTATTCCTCCAAGACAGTTCAAGAACAACCTTCTCTAAGAATTGTTCCTGATCTTGACCTTGATCAAATTCAAGGTCATATTTGAAAATCATTTGGCATCAAGCCTGGCACTTAGTGAGAGCCCCAGATATGCTTGTTCCCTCCCCTCTCCCACCCCATCACCTCAACTACTTGCCTCTCATTTAATGACGCTGTGTTCATTAGCTTGATAGTGATGCCATACAGACTTAGAAGTGTATTTGTTGTCTCCTCTATCAGAATATAAGGTCCTTATGAGGAGGTATTCTTTTAGCCTTTCAATTTTTATCCTAAGCAGATAGCACAGACCTTGGTGCATGGTACATTCTTGAAAAAAGTTTGTAGATTAAATGATTGTTTAATTTGGATCAAAGGACACCAGAGACAATTTTTTTTTAAATAAAGAGAGAGAGACAGGTAGACAGAGAGACAGACCCAGAGAAAGACAGAGAGATAATATAGTTTAATGAAAAGAGTGCCATATTTTGAATGAGATGATATGAGTTCAAATCTTGAACAAATTATTTCACTTTTCTAGGCCTCATTTTTGGCATCTATAAAGTAAAGGGATTAGACTAGAAGAGTTCTGAGGGTTTTTCCAGCTCTAAGTCTCTAAGTCTCTAAGTCTCTGAGTCAGGGGACATTTCTCAGATGATACAGGTTTTTCCAATTTTCCCTAAAGCTGTGTTTACAACATTTCCCAGCTCCCTGATTAAGTCAAGGAGTTCTACTTAATAGTGTAGGAGACACATGACAGTCTGTTTTGAAACCTTTCTGCCCAATGGGATCCTGATAGTGCCCAGAGTTCCTCAAGAGCTGTGCCAAGCCAGTGTTATGTGGCTAGCTTGGAACAGGTCAAGCAAAAGCCAACATGTCCCTCCTAATGGACTTTGGGGATATATTCCTGGGAGAAGTCTCAGACCTTCTGATATCTTCCTGCTATGCTACAGTGGAGTGTATCCCAGATTGCAGGAAGCCTTCCCCTTCTGCTCAGAGGCACAAAGCTCTTTATTTGGGGTGACAAAAAGCTGAGCTGGGCAAAAGGCAGGAGAAGAACAAGATGAAATAAAAACAAAACCCAATTTGGATTTCCAGCTCAGTAGAATATAACAAATACAGAGAAGTCGGGGGTCAATAAGAGACCCACCATGGATGGAAACTTGAAGCCAAGAATCAGAGATTCAGAGCTAGAGGGGACCTTCTTTACAGGAGGTCCAACCCAACCTCTTCATTTTACAGATAAGGAAACTGAAGACCAGAGAAGTAAAGCGAGGTGTCCAAGGCGATGCCAGAAGTAAATGGCCAAGCCCATGTGTAGACAGGACAGAAAATTCCACAAATTAGCTGCTTGCTTCTGATGCCTTTTCTCCAATGAGTTTCCCTAAGAGAAACCAGATTCCCGGATGCTGCAGGACATCCCTTTTCAATGATCCAGTCCATCAAAGTTCCTCTCAACATTTAGATCTTTGTTTTTCCATTACAAGACTGAGGAAAAACTAAGACCAGTTTAAGCCAGGCCCGACATCATTTGGCCTGTTCAAAGGCTCAGCTTTTCTGCAGGTTTCAATTGGAGGCAACTTTGAAAGCTGGCCCCCAAATTCTCTCAAGAAATCTCACTGACTTCAACAGACTTCGGCACTACAAAGATAACTTGGGCTCCTCCTGTCCTGCAAAATGACAGCTCGACTTTGAAAGTCTGCTAGGTGGGATTAGATCGGATTTCTGCCTTTCGGCTCAAAGATGACTGAATCGCTCTACCATACATGGCTTTTAGAGTCACTAGGCAATCACTCACTTGGCTAACCAGTGGATGCAAATTCACTTCTGCTATTTCCTCCTCCTTTGAAATATATATCTATTTCTTTTTTTTTATCTTATGAGTTTGCTTAATCTGGTCATGGGATTTAGAACTGGGAGGAATGCTAGAAGGCATCAAGCCCAACACACTCATTGTACAGATAAGGAAACTGAGGGTCGTAAAAGGGAAATGATTCACTCATAGAGGAAAGGTTGGGAAGAATTCTTAGCGATCATCTAATTGGTCTAACAGTCTCATTTTAACAAACCGAGGAAACATAAGCCCAAAGATATGAAGAAGGAACTTCTTCCAGGTCATGGAGTCTTAGTACAGTTGAAAGAACCATGGGTCGGGGGTCAAAGTCTTTTGAAACCTGTGTTACCTCTGACAAGGGACCACCTCCCTGGGCCTCAGTTTCTTCATCTATAAAATGCGTTAGACTCGGAGATCTCTCCAGTCCCTTCTAGCTCTCAATCTATGTTCTGACTATTTCATTTTTCTCCACATTTTCCAGGTGCCTAACAAAGTGCCTACTGTAGAGTGAGCACTTATTAAATACGTGTTTACTCATTGATCCCACTCCAGGATCTTTGCAAGAAAACCCCACATAAAGTCATGAATGATTGGCCATGACTGAAACAGGTGAAGAACAAAGGAGTTAAAAATGAAGGAATCTTATTGACCATCCTCATGTTATAGATGAAGAAACTGAGGTCAGGGAAATGAAGTCAGTTGGCCAAGGTCACATGGATGGTTATCGTTAGGAAAAGGATCTGAACCCAAGTCAACAGATTCTACTTGCAATTCCAACACTCTATCCATTCCATTTTCTAGGAGGCCAGTGGCAGAACCTGGATTCAACCCAGGTCCTTGGACTCCAAAACCAGGATCCTTTTTTCATTGTTCACACTTATTTCCAACACTGATTTCTTACACTTATTACTGTTTACATTTATCCTAATTTATTATTTTAAATTTCAATCAATTTACTGATCTTAAAAAAAATAAACCTATTTATTACTTTAAATGGATTACTGCTTGGGAACAGAATGAATTATTCTTGGGAATAATTCCCAACGGGATTTGAAAGCCTATGATTCCAATTTAATTGTTTTCCTATTTGCCAAATAAATCAAATTCATATGTACTTATTTCTAGGAACTCTTGGATTTCTAGTGGTCAGATGCCATGTGGTGTGAAGGCCCTGACTTCCCAGATCACTTGCTTCATACTCCTTCAACTTCCATATGCTTCATCTTTACAAATGATTTTATCATCTCTAGGAAGCGCTTGCCCCTAAATGTGGTGTTCAGCCACGGCTGCAGCCCAGGGCCATTCCCCCAGCCTCTCCCTCGGCCATAATTCACAAGGCTCTCTTCTTCACAGGTATATGGTCTTGGATTTGTCCCCAGTGAATGTGGGACTTTACAAGCCCAATAAAATGACAGCTGCAGAGGAGAGGTTGGGTGGTTTTCCACCCCTTGGTTTGCCCATCACCCTTGACTCCTCAGTACCCAGAACTTGAAAGAGCCCCCATCCAGCCTGACCCTACATCTGCTCTGAAGCATGAGTTAATCAGGGCTTTCCAGCTGGCAACATTATCTATCTCACATCCCCCGGACCTTTCTATGCAGAGTCAGTGATGGAAGCCGACTCTGCTTTCCCAGGCCATAAATTCTAGATATTTATTACATAACTGTTGTCTTTAGCTCAATTAAGATGCCTTTACTAGGCCAGGACCACTACCAATGGGGCTTAACAAATAGCCTGACAAGAGTTTATTACCTTTTACAACGATTGTATCTTGTGGGGCCAGGACATACTGCTGCCCACTCCCCCCAGTCACCAGGCCCTCCAACTCCCCACCCCCAATCACATTTAAAACCCATCCCTTTTTCAACTCTATCCCTACAAACCTAGGTCCTTTCCTTAGGCATAATAAATTGGTCTTCCCAGCCCACCTTTGCTCTGGCCTTTGAAACCCTCTTCTCTCTCCTGTGCACTGATGGAGAAGATAACTCCTCTCCAGACCCTGGAAGGCCAGGCTTCCAAATGGGGCTGACTGGGGGGTGCAGTAAACTAAGCTGTGAGATCCTTGACCTTTCTGGAGACCCAGCTGGGTGGGGGCGGGGAGGGGGAAACCAGCCACTCCTTTTAAAGAGGGGGCAAACTACTCCCTAAGGGAAGCTGTCTTCTGAGTGAGGTGACAGGGAACAAAGGCAAAAACCAGTTCCAGGGGTTGACACATCCTCTTAAAGAGAGATCATAGATTTTTATCTCTTCCCCTGCTGGATGCCATATAGTTGACACCCTGCGCCAAATGGCAACCGGATACTCCAACAAGACGACTGAGTAAAGAGGAAATGGCAAGCCCTCCCCTCCCATCACACACATACATACCTCTGTTTATTTTTATTCATTCATTCATTCATTCATTTTCATCAAACTTTTGGGAAACATTTTGGGTGAATTATATGAATTATTCACTCCAGAATCCATGAGCTACTGCCTCAGATCCCCTCAGCACCCTCCCCACATCAGTTGGGTCCTCACCACTGCTTGGTACTCTTTGTATCCAGCCTTGATGGGCCCCACAGCCACTGTCAGAAATCTTTGCTATCCTCCCCAAGCCCTTTTGTGCACCCTCCCTCCCAGCTCAGCACGGATACCTGCCCTCCCTAATTCAGTTAAAAAAATGGTGATTCTTGGACATACTTCCCCCTTTGATTCAGCTCTCTTACTTCTCCAGACTCCTCAGTATCATCACCCTAGTCAGTCATCTGTCACCATCTGTTGCAAATCCCTATTCCCCTATACCTCTGGTTCCTTCCTGTATCCTGGATAATGTCCTCAGTTCTCCCCAAGCTGAAAAAGAATCTTCCCCCACCCCCCACTCCATCCCCAGTTTTTACTCCATTAGCACTGGAGTAATATTATATATATTATATCCTCTGACACTGATATAAGGCCCTGGAATCCCTTACCCTTTTAGGCATTGGTTTTCTCCTCATGCCTGTTGTACCTACCGAGCTGAGCTACTATCAGCCACCAATGAGAGCACGTACGTACAATCAGTTAGCTAGCATTTATTAAATGCCTACTGTGTTCCAGGTACTACACTAAGCTGATACAACTGGGGAAAGCTGGAGTAAGGGTGTTCAGTGGGGAATAATGTCCGATCGGTCTGGAAAGACAGGTCAGAGCCAGATTGTGAAATCTGTTAAACATCAAATAAAAGAGTTTATAGTTTATCTTTGAAGCAATAGGGAGTCACTGAGGCTTCTTGGGCAAAAGAGTGATCCAGTCAGACCCCTATATTAGGAATATCAATTTGGTAGCTCTGTGGAGGATCAATTCAAGAAGGAAGGTGTGACAGACGATTGGAAGGAGACCAGTTAGGAGACTATTGTAATAGTCCAGATGAGAGGTGATGAAGATTTGATTGGATGGTGACCACTGGGTGGCAAGAAGGGGAGAAAGACAACATTTTGTGTAAGTAAAGTTAACAAGACCTAACAACTCGCTGTATGGAATGGGGGCAGGGCAGAGAGTGAGGTAGGGGAGATGACTCGAGTTGAAAACCTGGGTGCCTGTGGTACCCTGGGCAGCAGACAGGAAGTCTGAGAGAGTCAGAAAGATGACAGCTCTTGTTTTGGAGAGAACAGAATTGGCCATGCTGATGGGACAGCTAGGTAAAGATATTCAGCAAGCAGCTGGATATATGGGGGCTAGAATTCAGGAGAAAGATGGTGCCTGGATATTGAGATTTGGAAGGGATGCTTTCACTTCAGTTCAGTTTTATGGATGGGGTTGGTAGAAAGGATTTCCTTCTGGTCTTGAAATCATACTTGGCCTAAGGCTATGCCTGAGGATAGTTCTGCTTTAGGCTTTTCTGTGTCTTTGATAAAGAGGGCACAACATATGTCAGAAGAAACAGCTGTGAGCCTAGACCAGCCCCAGCCCTGCTTCTCCCTTGTCCCTTGGCCTAAACTTTTCCCTACAAGACTTCCAAATGGGGAGTGTCCAGAGTATGTTCTCCCGAGGCTTTCTCTTCTCCTCTTTGCCCCAAGTTCTCCAAAGAAAAATAGCCATGCTGTCTCCACACCCTTCCTTCTGCCCAAGACAGTATAACACTTAATAGCTCATTGCTTCAGAGTCACCATGCTTCCAGCTCCTAGAGCTTATGTATGGAGACCAGAAAAAAAGAGTCAAAGTGGGAAGAATTCTAAACTTGGAATCAGAGGGTCTGGGTTTGAATTTTCCATCTGGCATTTACTGTCTGGAAGGCTTTGAGCAAATCAATTCCTCTCGTTGGTGGCCCTTTTTCTTCACCCACAAAATGAGGAGGTTGGATCAGATGACCTCTTGGGTTCCTTCTAGTGTTCTCATCCCAACCCTATGTCTTCATTAATCCATTACTGTCCACATCTTCTTGGAAAGTCCTTTCCTTTCTCTGGGCTTCAGTTTCCTCATTTGTGAAATGAGGAAGGTTGGAGCTGTATGATCACTAAGGCTCTTGTCCTAGAAGACATGAATGGTTTCATAGATAGATAGAATTCTCCAATCCCTGGAACACAGTAGGCACTCAATTAATGCTGGTTGGATTTAATTTATTTCTCTGATACCCCTAGAGCTTAGGTCTGATGATGTCATACATTGATTGGCTAAAACAATTCTGTAATTGTAATTATGTGGCAACAGAGATCTCAGCAATCATCAGGCTATAAAAGTTGACCAAGGTCAATGCCAGCATCCTGATTTGGTTTTGGGTCAAAAATTTATTGAAGGGCCACTCTGACTTTATGACCCTACGATCTCCCTCTGACTCAGTTTCTGTATCTAGAATGGCCTCTGAAGTCTTGTCCTGCTCTGAATTTATGATCAATTGACCTTTCTAAGACTCAGTTTCCTCTTTTGTAAAGTGAGATGATTGAATTAGATGAGTTCAACTTGAATTCTAGGATCCCATGTGTCTAGGAGTGTAACCTGGCTCACTGGTGGTGCCCCTGACAGGACAGGGAAGTTGCTGGCGGACGCTACCATAGTTCACTGCTTGGGAGCCCTCATTAAAATTTAACATGGTTCATTTAATGCCTCATAGAAAAAAAATTCTAAGTGTTGGTAAGAATGGAGACTTGTTTAATGTGTTTAGTGCATTTCTCAATCACCATGGAAACCAGGTCTTTCCTGTAAAATTAGGCCAAGAGAAAAATGGTTGAAATTTTGTATCATTTAAGAGAATTGATTTTTAAAAACTGTCACTAGCTGACAGTTTGCATCACAAGAGGAAGAAAGAAAAGGGAGGACACATTGTGCCAGTGTTTGGCTGCCCATTTGGTGCCCTGTCAGTAGCACAAAGATTTAAGCCCAAATCCAATCCAGGAAACTCTACCCTTTTAAGCCTCTTTATTAACGCAAAGGGGTTGAGAGGCATGTCTTCATGTCTCCAGAAGGTTAGTGGTAGGCTGAGGAGACTTGTAAAGAAGCACATCATCATCTTTGGTAGCTGTGGGCAGAAGTCATGAACTCAGATATACCTATCAGTTGCTGAAAAAAAATATTTAGACATTTTTTTAATGATCATCTCACGCAAGGAACATGGGTGGAATTGGACAATGGAGAAGAAAGTAACATCCTCTCCTCAGCCTTGTCATGCCTTCTTGACCTTTGCTGAACTATCTTAATTGTCAAGTAGCTTCAATCTACTGTCCTCCCACTATGCCCAAGTACATGGCCACCAAGTTTTGAAGTGGATTGTAAAATCAAACCAGGAAAGCCTAAATTACCTACTGCTGACTTGCCTTGAGATTGCCCTGTTGGATGTGACCGCAACCACTGACCCTACCCTGGGACTGGCACACTACTTCCCCAAAGAGTGTGAATACTGCTCTCAGAAGGGTAAGCAGAGTGGCTACAAGTTCAGTGCCCATTGACTGGAGAACAGCTGGACAAATTGTGGTAAATTGCTGATGGGATGTCATAGGATTGTAAGAACTCATGAACATTAAGAATTTGGAAAGACCTATCTGAGCTGATACAAAATGGAGGAAGCAGAAACAAGTGAGAAATTGTCAAAATGACCACAATAATGGAAAGGAGAACACCCTTGAAGACATCAGAATTCAGATTAATATAGTGACCAATCTTGATTCCACAGGACTGACAAGTCAATGGACTTCCCGCTTCTTGGTATAGAGGTGGTCAACTGCAGGTGGAGAATATTACATTCATTGTCAGATACAGGGAGTCAGATAGTCAGCTTGTTTTGCTGAATTATTTTCTTTCTTTTGTGTTAGGATCATTTAGGAAGGATGTTACTGTGACAGTGGTGAAAAAAAAATCTTTTTTTTTTCTCTAAAAGGGAAAATAAACCAAGAGACATCATGGGCTCCTTTCCTCACTAGTCCAACATAGAAAGTAGAATATTTGGGCAATTATTATTTTTCCATCCTTTTACACACACAACTCCTTAATATCATAATATGAACAATCTTCCCAATCAGGCTTTGTTGAACAAAGACAAAGACTGTGATTATTTCTATTGTGGAAGGAAAAATCTTGGTTCCCAGAGTGAATTACCTTTGGATCATTAGGACATTGTAAAATGTACCTTCTATGGAAGTATAGTAAAAATAAAAATGCTGCTTTGGGGATGAAAAATTAGGCAGGAAATAGAAAGACACAGAGACACAGAGAAAACAGCTGTCATATCGAGCTCCTAGAGGATGCTCAGTGAACCTCAACAGGTGATCCCAAGGAACCAAGCAAACAAAGCTGGGTTCCCTTCCTCTCCCATCTCCTAGGAGAAGTGGGTAAATTAACCTGCCTTCTGGTGGAAAGAACAGAACCTCTTCCTGTCACCATGGAACAAATTGAACCATGCATCACATTGACGAATGATCATTGAATCAATTTGCTTTTGACTTTCTATGAATTGGTTGTTGTGCTTTGCTAACTTAACAGCTGATTCTAAAAAAAAAAATGATGTCCTGTTGTTTTTGCTTCCTTATTTCCACATACGCCCTTCACCCAGCTCCCCAGCAAGCTTTTCCTTATGACCAAGAAAAATGGTTAAACACGAAACAGACAAAAACCCAGAACCTACCAAGTTCCTCTGCTGGCATCAACAACACTGTCCTCGAAGGACAGGAGGGCGGTGAGCTTCCCTGTCTCTTCTCTACAGCCAAGATTGGTCATGACGGTTAAACTTTTGCTCCCATATTTGTGTTTTTTTGTTGATGTAATTAATATTACTCATATGATATTCTTCATTTTAATTATTATTTTTCCCTTCGTCAATTCACATAATCCTTCCCATGTTTCTATAAATTACTCATATTCATTGATTCTTATGATGCCATAACTTTCTATTGTAATCACATATTACAATTTGTTTGGCCATTCCCCAGTCAATGGACAACCACTTGGTTTCCAGTTCCTTCGGTGCCATAAACAGCGCTACACTGAATATTTTCGTCTTTATGTGGACCTTTCTTCCTTTGACCTCCTTGGGGTCAAAGAGTATGACCTAGCTGTGGAATCTCTAGGTCAAAGGGTATGAACAATTAAGTGACTTTTTAACAACTGATTTTCTGCCTAATCCATCGTATCCATTGAGGAGGTCCAAGGAGGCCATTCTGATGTGGGATAACTCCAAGGCATATAGGGAAAAAAAAAAGACCTGTGAGACTAAAAGTGTCTTTTGAAGGTCAAACAATGGCCTAGAGACAGATCCATGCAAGGCCTTTCCATCCCCAACCCTATGCTCTTTCTAACATTGGTCAAGACCTCATCTGTGATCTGGATTGAGAGGTATGGGAAAAAGGGTGGGTGACCCAAGGGGATGACAAATTAGAAGTTGACCATTGGGGGTGGGGAATGGGCTAGAAATGCAGATCCTGGGGATATTTTCTTCATGAAAAAAAAAAAGATGAACCTTCCAGGATAGGGAAAGGAAAACTGCCATCCTCAAAAAGCAGATTATTAGGTTTGAACACCCATGAAACTGAATTCTGTCTGGGGATTCCATACTATCTACATATGTTCTACTTCCCAGAGAAGGTCCTGCCAGCCCTGCCAAACTGCGGATACAAAAACCCACTCATTGCATGTGGAGGATGTTCCATTTAAGAAGAGCCGTGGAGTAGGAGAGTGGCAACTTAGTCCCTTCACCCCAATTCCACATCATGATTTCCTCTATTTGGTAGCAAGACAAGGATCTGGAAGCAACAGGGAGAAAGGAAGGAAAGAGTACTGTACTAGGCAGAAAGAGACATTTATTTCCTTGGAGGGGAGCCCAATCTTCCAGGCTTAATGACTAGAGTCAACTCTCATAACATGAAGTCATTATAGGGCAAGTCCCCAGAACCCTTGTTGTTCTAAGCCAACCTACAAGTAACAAATGCTGGGGAAAAAGATATCTGGAGGGACAACAGGCAAGAGTGGGGAAGAGGAGCTAGAGGCCAAGGAAGTGATAGAATCTGGAACATTTGAGGGGTTTCTTAACTAATTTGGGGAGGGGGAGGAGGGGAAACAGGAGGTAACCTTCCTCTAAGTCAGAAAACCAGAGGATGGGAATCACTCAGCATCAGAATTAGCCTGAAACAAATCACAACTTGGCTAGTGCTACAATTAAAGTGAGTTTATGGCTAATATCAAAAGGATTTTATGTTTTCAGTGAATTTTACTTCTGTAACCCAAGACTGTCTATATCATTCCTCATCCTTTGGTACTCCTCTTTTTGATTTAATTAATTAATTAATTTTCTCTTTTTTTTTTTTGGAGGGGGAAGGCAGGCCAATTGGGGTTAAGTGACTTGCCCAAGGTCACATAGCTAGTTTTTGTGTTAAGTGTCTGAGGCCACATTTGAACTCAGGTCCTCCTGACTCCAGGGTTGGTGCTCTATTCACTGCACCACATAACTGCCCCTAGTAGTCCTCTTTTTGGCATTTAACATTTAAGCCGGGCATCCTCAGAGTCTGGCTCCTTCCTGCTTACCATACTTGTACTCTAGCTACCCTAGTATACTCAAACACAGCACAAATCTCCCATCTCTGAGCCTTTGCACTGGCTGTGCCCCACACCTGGAATGCTTGCCCTTCCCCTATATCTCTTATCTCTCCTGGCTTCCTTTAAGACTCAGTTAAAATCTTTCTTTTTTTCAGGATTCCTTTGCTCATGGTATTCAGCTGTTAATGCCCTCCCTTCTGAGATGACCTTCTACTTATTACACACACGTACACACACACACACACACACACATGCACGCACACACATGCACTATACATACATGTATATTGTATGCACCTGGTTATTTACATGTAGTCTTCCCCATTCAAATGTAAAGAGCTTGAGGGCAGAGGCTGTTTTTTGCCTTTCACTATATCCCTAGCACTTTGCAATGTGTCTGCCCATAAAGAGCCCTCTATACATGCTTATCCACTGACCGCCTGATGGCCTGACTCACCATTTTACTTTGCACAGGGGATGGCTAAAGGGCTCTCAAGCCCTCCTTTGCATGACTCAGTCATTCCACACACACGGCACCTACTATGTGCCAGGCCCCACCGCAGGTGAAGGGACATGAAGACAAATGAAGAATATCAATAAGTTCCCTCCTTCAAGGAACTCAGAGTCGGTGGGCGGGGAGGAGGAGGTCTAACCTATTCCCAGATAAGGAAAACCAACATGCACATGCAGAGACACATATGTTTGTGTGTGTGTGTATACACAGCTGCAGTTATATGGTTAAACATCAGTTATGTAGGAGACTAGCCAAGGAGAGCCCAGCCCTTTGTGGGCTTATGTGGCGAGCCAGCCCGCTTCCTGCTGCTGTCTCCAGCGTGGGCTTAAGAGCCTGTACCTGTAGTCCATAGACTATCCACTTACTGCCCTTCTGGACAGCTGAGCTAGAGCCAGGCTATTCCATATGTACATACAGAATGAACAGAGCAGACAAATGCCCCCCTTTTTCCTTGGGTTTGATCAATGGAAGATAACGCTATAAGCAAAGACTTCAAAACTTCCCCTCCCTCTCCCAAGAACCTGACCCATGCATGTGTCCATGGGGCCCTTCCACATGTTGCCTCCACCTCTACTGTTATCTATTCTGTC
Source organism: Pseudochirops cupreus (assembly GCA_028627135.1). Lineage (NCBI taxonomy): Eukaryota > Metazoa > Chordata > Mammalia > Diprotodontia > Pseudocheiridae > Pseudochirops > Pseudochirops cupreus. Next base: position 414,521,794 of record CM053583.1, on the reverse strand, counting down.
CTGTTTCTGGATGAGGAATATTGCAGATGGCTGTGACCTCATGAGCCCTAGGAGATCAGAAGCACAATCGGCAATGGGACCAAGGTTCAGCAGCTGAGGACCGTGTTAGAGTTTGCCATCAGTGAGCACAGTGGATAAGCGGGCCCTGAAGAAAGGCCCCAGCAGAGGATGAATGTGGAAGCTGAGATTTCACGTCCTTAGTGGGACAAGAGAGTGTCTCACAGAGTGACTTTGATTGCAGTGGGGGGATTGCTTTGTAGCAGCAGCTTGAAGTTGGAGGCACAAAGTGGCACGGGGAGAGAGGGGCACAGAATGTACTTTTGTCCTGACTTCCTAGGAAATATTTCTTTGTAAGAAGCTAATTGGGATTCATTGGTTACATGAATTGGCATTATTAATCACTGGGCCAGTCGAATGATATAAAGGAGAGAGGTGTGCTCTTAATTGAGAGCATGCCCCAGAAAGGGGGCTCAAACTGATGGCATGAGGAGACCCCCACTGCTCCTTGGGGCATCCCTAGGACCATAAGGAGGGAGCATAGGTCCCTGGGGGCCTGTTCCATCAGTGTGAGTGGGAGCTGGCATGAGGACCTCTGGAGCATATAAAGGCTACCCAGAGGAGCTCGGAGACGGAACGGGAGAGACTTAAGAACTAGGGAGATAGGAAGGCTCTCAGGAGCAAGCCTAGACTGAAATTCCAAGGAATCTAGTGCATCCTAATCTAGTGAATTTTAAGCAAGGAAAATTCTAGGCAGGGAAGGCAGGAGACAAAATGCCAGGCACAAAAAACAGTCAAAGGACCAAATTGTTATTATTATTTATAAAGCACTTTAAAAATTGTAAAGTACTTTATACATGTTAAATTCATTTGATGCCCACAACAACCTTGGTGGGGTAGGTGCTATTATCATCTCTAATTTACAGATGAGGAAACTGAGGAACAGAGAAGTTAAGTGATTTGTCCAGGGTCACATACCTAGGGATTGTCAGAGGCAGGATTTAAACTTGGGTCTTCTTTACTCTAAGCCTTGTGCTCTATCCACTACCCCACTCAGCTGCCTCCAGTTTGACTGGAATAGAGAATGCATGTAGGAGAATAATGTTTAATGAACCTTGAAAGAAAGGCTGAGGCCAGACCACAAAGGGATTTGTTTCAGGGAATATCTTGGCTTCAAGGTCCATTAGCTACTTCCTAGGTGTTCCATGGATACAAGTTCTTTGAGCACAAAGACTTTTCTTTCTGACTTTCTATCCCCATCATTTAGAATAGAAGCCAAGAATGCAAGCATCCTTGAGAATAAGACTGAGGTAAGTCACGGGACCAGAGACTCATGGATTCAGAGTTGGATGGGACATTGGAAGTCAGTTCATCCACTTTGCTATATGGATACAGGACATGAAGCTACAAATGTGGAGGTGATTTGACCCAGGCCCTACAGGCAGCAAGGAGCAGAACTGGGGTGAGGAATCAGGTAAGATCCCATCTCTAAACCCTAAGACCTTTACCCTGAAGGAAGGTTTTTCCTGTGGTCCTCACCCACCAATGAGGCCACCCAACTGAAGGGCTACAGAATTTCAGAGACACATCTAATGGGACCCTTACCAACAGAGGTTGGCTTCAACCCCTCAGCAAGGATTCCTGCTTCCGCCCGGGTTTTTGCACAAACAATTTTTTTTCCTGCCACTGAGAAAAGCACATAAAAAGAGGTGTGCCTCCTGAAAATCAAACAGAGAGTCAATAAACCAGGCAAACTGGGCTGTGATTGAGATAACGCTAGAGAATCTAAGAGTAGGAAGTCACGTAACTAAAAAAAAAAAAATCGCTGCTGTAATGATTGGTTTGGAAAAAAAAAAGTAGATGGAAAGAATTTGGAAGGTAACAACTTCCAGATGGGCCTGGTGGTGAAGATAGCTATATATAGAGAAAGAGTGGCTAATTAGTTCCTGGGCTGAGGCCCCCAGTCTCTGGTAAGTGAGTGATTGTATCACGGTGGTTTAGTTCAATACTGGGGGATACGTACCACAGAGAGAGTAAATTAAGTATTTCATTCTTTTCCAAGCAAAGGGAACTGCTCAACCTTAATATAATTAATTAAAGCTCAATGAATGTTTAATTTCGTTCTGGTGGTCCTCTTTGGGACACAATGGCCTCTTTGTCTTGACCAAGATGGCAAAGAGAGAGCCATGAGAAAGAGTGAGCTAGGGTTAGTCAATAACCACGATACATGCTCAAACACACTGAGGCTGGCTTCCACCCAGATGGCAATTCAACAGATGCCCCTGAAAGGCAGCACACAATCCGTTCTAGGTTCACCAGGAGGCCTCACTCTTTCCTTGGGCACCCACAGTTCCTGGCTGCTCTGTTAAAATTCCATTCTTAGATGTGCCTTTGCCAAGCGAAAGAACTGGCTTTCCCTGGAATGTCTGTGGAAGCTCTGGCAGAGCTCTGCATGGCCTTTTCAGCAAGGAGTTCGAAGTATGGAGAAGGGAGATTGGGGTTGGAGGCTTGAATGTCCCACCCAGAAATCTGCTAATGATGGGTTTGGGCAGGTCACAAAAGACCCCCTAATATGATGGTCACACAAATGAGTAGATAAGTTTTCATGACTAGAGCTATCAACCCTTTCTTTCACCTCTTAAAAGATTTCTTCAAGAATTGGAACTCTCAGGATGTTTGGTTGGGAACACATCACTCTGTGTTCTTATGAGGCTCTAAATCACTATTTTTGACTAGACTGGCTTGACAGAAATCCCAAGAGCCCATCATCTTTGTATGTGCCAACACGGACAACCCTCATGCAGCTATTCTTTGGTTGGAGAAGTGGACCAAGGGAAATGGTGTGACTCAGATGTTGCTCTGTGGATCCTGCCCCCGCCCCCTGCCATATGCCTGCAATACGTTGGAGAGTCACAGCTGGCAAACAGCCAAGAACCCATTGCTAAATCCAAGAGACTCTTGTTTCCCAGCTCAATCAAAGGGTGAGCTCTGACTTCATTTCAAGGGAGAGAAAGCTAGAAAGGAGATGTTCTTGGGGGCTAGGTTGTGGATGCCTCTAGGGTTTGGGCAATTTTCCAGGATCTGATCCAATTTACTTTTAATCTGCTAGTAGAAAGCCATCAGAATCTGGGGACTTTAAGTCTGAGAAGCAATTTGGTAAGGCAATAGTCACTGGCCTGGCACACTCACCTCTTAGCCTTTGAAGCTAGTTTGGGTTCAATCAGGTCAAAGGATGGTGATCTAGGGCTTCAAATCCATTTTGGATTGGCCTTAGGGCATCTGTTTTGGCCTTCAGTTCACCATACCATTTTTGAGGGATCTTTAAGAAGTTGAGTTGACCTTAAGGACAACCCAGAGCCTTACAGTGACCCTAGAGCTAGCTGATTTATTCTTGTTGGCTCTAATATGGATGGATGACCCCTGAGTCAATCTGACCCTTCTAGAGTTGATAGGAACCAAACCAAGAATTGGAGAAGCATGGGTAGGGGAGAGAAAATGAGCTTTAAGACTATTCACCTGGACAATTTTATTCCTGGCCTTTAAAAGAATGATATCTTTTTCTCAATAGGAAATCAAATACCTTTTCTTTCATAAATGAGAGTATTGGTTATGTGGCTATTAACATGATAGGAAGAGTTTTGTGGCTCCAAAGGATATCACTATCACTCCTTAACTGTCTCCAAGGGTCAAGACTGCCTCAGTTGCTCCAATGAAGAGTGGTTTTTGAAAGTGAGTGAAACTGGAAGGAAAGAAGGGGTAAAGAAATACAGAGATAAAGTAGGGAGACAAGTCAGTGCAAGCTCAGCTCCCTGCTCTTAAGGAACTAGACAGGCCATAGATAGAGAGGCAGCCTCAAACCTGCTCAGTCTCTGGCAGATAATTTCACAGTTTCCATTTTTTTAAGCTGCTAAATTTAAGTTGTCTTCTAGTTATGACCATGTTCACTTATTCTGTTCCCCTTAGGACAGACTATAGTGTGATGGGGGTTGGGGAGGAGAGGAGAGAGTAGGAGGAGGTTTGGATCCTGGCTAACCCACTTAGCACTTCTATGAGCTCGGGGGAGGCATTAGCTTTCCCATTTGTAAAATAAAAGGGTTGGACCAAATGCTAAGGCCCCTTCCATCTCTAGATCTGTTCTTTTCAATCTGATTCCTCCTCCTCATGAAAGACCTTCAAGTATATGAAAACAATTATTAAAACAACTATATGAAAATTAAAATAGTTCTCATTTAGATGGCTCCTTCAGGTTGGCAAAGCACTGTAGGCATTATTTCATTTGATCCTCAAAATAACCCAGTGCTATTCTGATGCCCATTTTCTAGATAAAGAAACTAAGACTAGGAAAGGTAAAGAGAGCCCAGAGTCACACAGCTGCAAAGTATATGAGGCAGGATTTGAATTCAGGTCTTCTCGACTCCAGACTCAGCATTCTATTCATTGTACCGCATCATCTCCTCCAACTCCCACAAGTCTTCTCTTCTCCAGGCTAAACATCCACTTATTTCAACTGATCTTCCTATCAAAGAATTTGGAACCCCTGTTGGACCCTCCACCATCCTCATAACTTGTCTTTAGATATACAACAGCCCATCAATGTCCTAATAAACGTAGCATTTGGAACTGAAGGCAATATTCCTGATGCGTTCCTACCTCCCTAAAGAACAGGTGTGAGCTGGCCATCCTCTTAGCCATTAAACTGCAATGGCTCCCTATTATCTCCAGGATCAAATGTAAAATCCTTTGTCTGGCTTTTCAAGTCCTTCATAAACTGATCTGTCCCAGCATTTCAAGTTTTCTTAAACCTCACTCTCCTGTCTTACTCTGAGATCCAGGGACACCAGCTTCCTTGCTGGTCCTTGCACAAGACACTCCATCATCCTATTGGGCATTTTATCCCTCATGCCTGGAAAACTCTTCTTCCTTATCTCTACTTCCTGGCTTCTCAGCCTTCCTTTAAGTTCCCACTTCTGCAAGAAGCCTTTCTGAGTCTCCTTCAACACTTTACTAAGGTACTTTCTTAAAGTGCCTTCTCTCTGAGATTGTCTCCAATATATTCTGCATCTCTCTGCTTTGTCCTTAGCTGTTTCCATCTTGTCTCCCTCATTAGACTGTAAACTCCTAGCGGGCAGGGACTGTTTGTGCCTGTAGTTGATTTGGCACATAGCTATCCTTTAATAAAGGCTTTTTGACTGAATGAGTGTCCTGGGCAGACTAGGCAAGGTTCCAGCTCTTATTCCCAGTAGCTCTGCTCCACCTAGATTCACTCTGGCATCAGTCCTTTTGGTTGTCTTTCTACCCTATGGGCTCAATACTTCTAATGCTTACAATTCCCTAAGACCCTCAGCTATTTGCCCAAGACTTTTCATCACCCACCATTTCCTTTCTTCACGGAGGAGGCCATGTGCAGGTCCATCAACCATACTACAGAGCCATTCAAATGGTTGGGGAGCTCTTGAGATCTTGGTATAAAAGAGTCTGGTTAGGGCTAAAGACTGGTGGTTACACATTACCAATAGACTGGGTTTCACCATGGAGTTAATGGGCAAAATTGTGAAATATCTTGGCAAAATTTTAGACCCCAAACCTTAGCAATACGTAGGATAGGATAATTACATGCTAGCTATTCTGAAATAATTTTACAAAAAAATGTTGGAATTTTAATTCAATTCACCATTCATTTATTAGGTGACTAATTCAATAAGCCTACTGTGTGCCAAGCACTGTGTTAGGGGCTGAGGGCACAAAGGCATAAAGATACTTCAAGGTCCTTATGCTCTTTAAGGTTCCTGATCTCAAGTAACTTATGCTCTACTAAGAAGACACAACACACACCTTTATGCACACACATTTATACACTTATATGTATGTATAATATATACATATACATGTATATCTACGTAAGTGTATATATACAGATCTATGTATATGATATATATTTCTATAGACGGATGGATGGATGAAGAAGTCAATAGAAATAGACAGACAGATGGACAAATAAACTTATGAATCAATAAACAGACAGATGAACAAATGAACTTATGGATCAACAGATAGACAGATGGACAAATGGACTTATGAATCAATAGATAGACAGATGGACAAATGGATGGACAGAGATAGATTAGCAGATGGACAAATGGACTTATGGGATTGATCAATAAATAGACAGATGGAGAAAGGGATGGATACATAGATAGACAGACAGACAGACAGAGATAGATAGACAGATAGATAGACGGACAGATGGATGGATAGATAGATAGATAGATGGATAGATAAGAGAGAGAGAGAGATCAGTGAGTACAAAGTATAAATGATTTAATGTCAATAAAGCGAGAGCTAGAGCCATGGGCTTCAAAGAAAGCCAAGATTCTCCAAGGCAGAGGTGAGGAGGTTGTACATTCCAGTTGGGGAAGACCATTGGTACAAAGACAGGTTAGCAGGAGATGGAGGGTGATATGCCAGGAGAGGTTGGCAGGCCAGTCGAACAACAACAGAGAGTGTGTGAAAGGGAATACAGGGGAAGGAGCAAGAGAGAGGCCAATTTTGTTCTGTTGGATTTTATTTTCCATTCCTCTTGTTATCTTTGGCCAGTGGCACTTTTCCCACCCAAGGAGAGGATCTTAGAAGCAGAAGTCATATGGCATCATATATAGAGGCTGAAGGGAGCTGCAGGGGTGATTACTGGGACAATGTAAACACCACTATGCTTTTAGCTGAACACCAAAGGAGAGAAATGTCCCCAACCTTTGTCATCCTGGAGGCTAAGAAAGCCATGGGACAACTGTCATGGGCTTTTCACTACTTCCATAACTTTTGCCTTGAATATCTCTCCACCAATGCTTTCTTTGGGCTATGGGGTCAAGGGATGTTCCAGGCAAAATTATTGACTTGGTGGGGGTTTGGTAGGCTTTGCCCCCTCCCCCCAACCTCCACTTTCTGAGATCCTCCCATTATGTCTAATGGCTTTCTCAAACAAAGTATTCCCATGCTACCCCCAGATACCCACCTTCCATCTCCCATACTCTAGTGCTCTCACTGAGCCTCCTCCCAAGCTATCCATTCCAATTTCCTGTCAAAACTCCTAGCCAACAGAACATGTGATTGACTGGTTCCTATGAGATATTCATCATTATTCACATGGGGCTCCACTGAAGAGGAAATAGTGAAGACAGTCAGTGGTCTGTGAGTCATACTAATCCTGCCTTGGGCACTAATCTTTTGGGTGATCTTGGAGAGATCACTTGTCCTCTGGGAGCAGAAATTCCCTTGTCTGCAATGTGACTCCTTTCTACCTGCCCTACCACCCTCACAGGATTGTTATGAGGAGCAGACCAGGTACTGGATGCCAGAGTGCTTTGAAAGTCATGATACAATATAGGGGTCATGAGGATGGAAAGACAGGGCTTGGAGTGAGTACAGAAGGGAAGATGGAGAAGGAAAGGCAGAGGATGAAAAGATGGGAGATGAATAACTGGCAGGTTGCAGCTGAAGAAGAAAATCAAGGCAGGAGCAGGTGAGGGGCCATTTCATGTGTGTTTTTGTGTCTGTCTCTGGCAGTGTGACAGAGTGTATGAAGGAATGGCTTCATGGGTCAGAAGGATCTGAGTTCAAATTCTGCCTCTGAAACATACTGACCATGTGACTGTGAACAAATGACTTTTCCTTCTCAGTACCTTGGGACCCTCTCTACCACTCTAAGGTATAAAACAGTTGATGATCTTCATTGGTAAAGGGAGTTTCCACTTTAAGAGTTGTCTGCCTGAATTAAATCACAGGTTCAGCCTTCCCTTTTCTCAGTCCCCAAACCCAATATGGCCCCTGGCACCCAATAGGCATGTCATCGAGGCTTGTGGAATGGTACGCAATGATGGCTAGGATAAGTCTCCATCCCAGGAAGGAAGATTGAGTTTTAGAAGAGGAATCGGGGAGACTCTGGAAGTTATTCCAGGGGAAGGATACCCTAATGATTTATTTCTAGTCACATATTAGGGAGGAGTATGGAAAAGATTTGGGGACAGGAGACGGTCTTTCATTGACCCTTTGAATCCTCTGATGTAGGTAACTGCTTATTCACCAAACTCGAAGGTCAGAGGTGATCTTAATGGTTCTGTTTGTTTTGGACTTTGTAAAGAATTTTAGGATTTACGTGTGTGTGCGCGCGCATGCGTGTGTGTGTGTGTGTGTGTGTGTGTGTGCGCGCGTGCGTACACCACATTGTTCAGCTGTTTCAGTCCTGTCTGACTCTCCATGACCCCATTTGGGGCTTTCTTGGCAAAGATATTGGAGTGGCTGGCCATGTTCTTCTCCACCTTATTCTGCAAATGAGGGAATTGAGGCAAAGAGAGTTAAGTGACTTGGCCAGGGTCACAAAGTATCTGAGGCCAGATCTGAGATGAATCTTGCCTACTCCAGGCCTGGCACATTATCTGCTGTGCAATCTAGCTGCCCCATGTGTAGATGGGCATGTTGGTGGAATATAAATTCCTAAGGGCAGGGCATGTCTCCTTCTTGTCTTCTCTCACCCAGTGCCTTACACACAGTAGGCATTTTGCATGTTTGGTTACACTGAATGTGTGTGCAGCTCTGTGCACGTGGAGTATTGTGTGAGATATGAGGACTTTGACCAGAACTAAAGGTGTTTCTCTGTGGGTCTCTTCTTGTTTTCGTTGCTTTTAAAGATTAATCCCCTTGGGGAGGTCAAACACAATCACTCTGAGCACTTGAAATCCCAGGTGAAGGAAGGCTGCGTGAATGAATGCAGGACCCATAATGGGAGATGGGCTGAGAAGTCCCAGGGCAACATTTCTCAGAAGGCAAGCCCAGCCTTTGGAGTCAATGGACAGATGCAGGTAAAGAAGTGTCTATTGGTGATGGGTCAATGAATGACTGGCCTTGCATAGCAGGGAGAAGGAAGCTATTGTTTCAGCCTTCCAGACTGAGGACACTCTCCTCACTGCAGAATCAAGAACCCACTGCAGGGCAACCCACTTTGGAAGTGTAGAGGGCATGAGGGAGCTCCTCCCCAGGCCTCTGATGTATAAAAGCAAGGGCATCTGGGAGGCAAGGAGGGCTCTCCCCTGTACCCATTCCCACTGGTTCCTTTGTTGGGGGAAGGTTTAGGCAGAGGCTGGCTTCAATCCCGTCCAATTCAGTAAGCATCCCAGTATGTGCTGTGTACATGCACTGGGGAAACTGAGGCAAAGAGGAACATCCCTGCCCTCAAGGACCTCATGCTCCATCAGGGAAACTGAAGGCCAGATGGGATTCCACGGACAGCTGTGCTGGGTGGGGGTGGGGGAGGTTTGGGCAAAAGCGTCCAAACATTTGTGGGGTTTTACTGTTTTAACCATGGTTCAGATGCTTTCCCGGATGGCCCACGGCTACCCCCTTAGGGGAAGTTCGGTCTTTATTAAAACTTCAAGAAAAACATCAAGCAATAGGCAACTAAACTATGTAACACTAGCCAGGGCCTGTTAGAACTGAATAAAAATGGATTTGGATAATCTGTGCCCCTTCTCCCGTCCCCTGACCATGGTGGCTCTACACCCGGACTCTGCGGGCACGCAGCCCTGCCCTTTGGGCGTGCTCTCAGAGGCCAAGGTGAGAACACGGACAATTCCTTCCCCCTAGGCAGGGCCCTCTACCTTCCTTCTCATTGTTATTCCCCAAATCTCAAAATACATGTGGAACCACCATCCTACAGCCCTGAAACACATTTCTATTCTTGAGACTACTCTTGTTGACTTATGGTGTCCGGTTTAGACCTCACAGTCCTCTGAGGCCTAGCCACGAGTCCCTTGGCTTCATGGTGATAATATTGTTCCTGTTGGACAGACAGACAGTCGGAGACTCAGAGGAATTTCATGATTTGCCTGTGGTTGCTTATAAATGCCAGAGCCAATATATGAATATGTGCCCTAGACTCCAGTCCCACTGCCCTATACTTCCCATTTGTCCTCTGAGGAAACTGGAACAGAGACAGTTTAGCATCTCCCCCAAAGTCAAATGAGTGGTAGAGTTGGGCCTCCCAGAACTTAGGGCCCTTGACATCCAGAAGAGTTATCTTTCCATTACCCAATAACGCTCTTTCCTTGGTTTAGAAACTCAGGCCAAGCACAGCAGCAACACACCAGAAATGCCCACTTACTTAAAGCATTGTGGGCCAGACACAGGCCTGGGTTCTAAACTTGTTTCTGCCACTAAGTAAATTGACCTGTCAAGGTCTCTGTTGTTCCTTTTCTCTCAAACAGGGCTGTGGCAAAACCACCCAAAACATGCCCGATCTCCTTTTGTTTTGGACGCTAAGCTGAGACAGGTCTGGTCAGGACTTGGAAGGGAGAAGAGCTGAGGATGAGGCATGCTTGAAGAAAGGCAGTGGTAGAAGGAGCATTGGAACCAGAAGAAACTAGTCAAAGCTCTGCCTCTGTCCTCACTACTATGTGACCTTGGGCAAGTCACTCCATTTTTAGATTGCATCCTCATCTGTAAAGTGAGAAGACTGGGCTAAACATCTAGACCTACAGAGACCTTACAGAGAAATTTCACATTTGAGAAACCTGAGACCCAGAGAGAGCCAGTAAGGGGACTCATAAAAGGTCATAGAAGGAGGAAGCACCCCAGGTGAAATTTGAACTCAGGTCTTCTGACTCCAGAGCCTGGGCTCTTTCCACTAAACACACTGCCCCCATGGCTTGGGTCATATGCTCTCCCAAGTTCTTTCCCACGTGAATCTTCTTGGTAATTCTATGAGAAGCCAGCATTAAGGGGTCAGAAAATGTCCATGGATTTCTCTTCCTTCTGCCTTTGCTTCCTTAATTTTATAGATATTTTTCATCTAATCATTCATTCCCTGTTCACCTGTGAAGCTGATGTAGAGCACATACATTGAACTTAGTCCAAAGTAAGACTAAACCTTCGAGGATTTGCCCCAAATTCTTATTATTTCAATTTAAATCCTAGCCATTCCCTAATCCCCACCATGCCTATTTCTTTCTTAGGAGATCGCTGGTGGGAATGTGGCCCCATCACCAGCTCCACATTAACTGGGAGTCTAGACTTATAGGGCTAAGGCCAGCCATGTGCACGGTAGGCTGTACATGTCAAGCCAAGGAAACCAGAAGTGTGCTGGTGTAACTTTCAATGGAGGGAGTTTGTCAGCACTTAACAAACCTGACCCCAGCTTCCCTGTTTGACCAGCTTTCTCCTCAAGGCTCTGGCTCAATTGTCTTACAAAATATATGTCTTAAATGTGATCAAAAATGGCAGTTAGAAATGACATCATGCCATGTCCCAGACATGGAGATAATTTTTATAGGTCTGTCCGCAGGAGAAGAAATTTATTTTCTCTGAATGCATTTTATGTATGCATGTAATCTCTCAGTATATGAGATCCATAGATTGCCTTGAAGTTCCTAAGAATCTCTGTATGATATACAGATATACGGTGCCTTTATTTTTTGGGACCAGCTTGCTCACTTTCTTCAATCTTGTCTGGCTTCTGCCTATTAGATTCTATCAATGTGGGCTGTCCCATAAGCCCAGATGCAATTCATACATAGGAAAAAAAAATCTTCTTGAGAAGCCATTTGGAATCTCTTCTAAAACATAAATGTACAAGCCTCTATTCTTGTGAATGAATGGGTCCAGTTAAACCTTTCTATAAAGGAAGGCCAATGGATTCACAGAGACCTTTCAATTAATCAAGCAAGCAATCGAGGTACATTTATTAAGTGTCCACTATGGGCTAAGCATTGTGCAAACACTGGGGATACAAAGAAGGCAGGTATCATTCCTGCTCTCAAGAAGCTTACGTTCTAAGGGGAGAGAGAACTTAACAATTATATACAGTCAAGATATTTACAGAGTAAACAAGAGGCAATCTTATGGGGGATGAGGAGTGGGCAGGGGGAGGAACGTAGCCTGCCATATTGTCATCCTTTCTGGACACACCTTGGATCTTGCTTGGTCAATGGCCACCTCATTATTTTCCATTTGGGACAAGGATTGGATAGTTATCTTTGTGGCATCTATCACGTCCATTCCTTTTTTCTTTTTTTCCCCCCATTCAAATGGCTCTCATCTGAGTGCAGTCTGTTCTTACCCCTTGTTGGTGTTATTGCAATAGCCTTCTAACTGGCATCTATATCTTCACCTTCTCCCTTGCCTAGACTGTCTGCCCACAGCTCTCCAACAGGTCTCGAAGACCTTTGCTGGCGAGGACACACTGCAAACTCCTCAGTCACGTGAGCCCTCCACAGTCTGGTTCCAATCCCCCTTCCTAGGCTCATTCCACACAATTCCTCTTCGTACATTCTCCATTATGGGCAAATTACCTCGTTAGTTGTTCCCTATGCCTGCCACTGGATCTTTTATGTCCAAGCCTTTGTGCCAGGGGTCCGACTGGCTTAGGCTGCACCCTCTCCTTGCCTCTGGCTCATAGAAGAACACTTATCTTCCTATGAAGTACAGCTGAGGAGGTCTCTCCAACACCGAATGGTTCTGATGGCCACCAGTTGTGTTGCTTATTCTCTCTCTCTCTCATGAAATTCTGTTGTGTTGTTGTGTATTTTGTCACTCGTGGTCATGTTGCATTCCCTAAGTTGAATGTAAACCACCAGAGGGCAGGGGTGATGAGACCTCTGTCTCTGAATCTCCAGTGTTTGACACACTGTCAGAACTTAATACACATTTGCTCATTTGAATTGAAAACACTTATCTTTTGGTAGTTTTAACACTAATACTAATTGAGTACCCAAGTTGTGATATTGATGGAAAACATCTATTACTTGTCAGTGTTGCAATCTTAAGAAAAATGATTTGGGAATGAATGAATGAATGAATGGAAAAAGACTTTGCAAAGTGCTTACTGTGTGCCAAGCACAGTGACTCATCTAAATGACTTTAAAGGGCTTAAGACAGGACATGATTATGATTCCCTTGCGTTGCCCCAGTGGCTGACCCAAAATCACCAACTTCTCTCCCCTATAACTTTAGGAAACCAGAGGAGCATGGCACTTACTGAGGCAGAAATGTTCTTTTTTTCCCCTAAATCCTTGGCTACTGCACAATAGTATCATGTTCATCTGTTTTCTCAAGAAAGATTATGTCCTATTTCCTGCCCTTTATCCCCACAGCCAGAAGGGTCTTTGTCAGCTCATCTGCATGAACCCCCTGCCCAAAGGGCTATCCTTAGAAATTCTTTCTAAGTTGCCGCCATTTAAAGGGCCATTTCCAACATACGATTCAGCAAATAGACTCCCCTGAAAGATATTAAGAAACAAAGACAGGACAACATATGAGAAAAGGATTCTAAAGACAAAAGATGATGAGAAAGGAATTATGAGATTGTTCTTATAATGCAGTGGGTCTCTTTTACCTATTAAGTCAAGAGTCAACTCTACTTGGCTTTCAGAGAACTCTCCAATGTGGCCTACCCATCATGGAAGAGCAGGGGACTTGGAGTCAGGAAAGACCTAGGCTCAAATCTTGGCCCTGGAACTTGAGTGGGGGGAGTGTGTGTGTGTGTGTGGATGTGAATATCGAACCCTTCCTTCTCTGCATGTAATATGTATATACATACACATGTATGTGTGTATATATGTACATGTATATGTATATGTAACCTTGCTGGGGCTGTCAGAGAGCTGACAGCTGACTCCATGTAATGAGTTGTCAGAAAACACGAACCTTAAGGGACTTGTTCTGATAACACCGAACCAAGGTGAACATGAAATGGCTGTTCAGCAATCCTACAAACTGTTTCTTGTTTTAATAGTTTAAGTACATACATCCCAAAAGAGTATACTAGAGTTGTAGATTATTGTTTCACATTTTAAGAGTCTTTGTCAAGAAGAACTTTGAGTCTTTTGTGTAGAGGAATGAATTAGCTGTCCTATACCTACTTTGGGGAGGTACTCCCCTTCTACTCCCTTTTGGGGAGACCCAAGATGTGATCAACCCAAGTTTTGTTTAAGTGATACTTCCTGGGGCTCCAGGGTAGGAGATATACAGAGCCAGAGACAACAAGAAAGACCCTGACCTCTCTTTAGAGGCCTGTGTCCCTGGACACTGAATCAGAGACTTGTACATGCCTCCAGAGTCCATCCCAGGCCTCATGCCCCCTTCCTCAAACAGCAGTGGTCTGTGGTTGCATCTTTTTTTATTATTACTAGAGCATAAGCTCCTTGTGGGTAAGAGCTACAGAGGTAGCATGCTGAGGGGGACTCAAGAGACCTGACTTTGAGTCCCAGCTCTAGTACTTCCTACCCATATGACCTTGAACAAGTCACTTAACCTCTTTCTGGTTCTCAGTTTTCTCATCTGTAAAATGGGGGAGGAATTAGATTAAATGGTCTCTGAGGTTCCTTTCAACTTAACACCTGGCATAAGCTGTTCCCAATGGGCAGGATGGGGCACAGAGGGCTGGTTTACATGCTCCTGCTGCCATGTCTTTTATGATTCCCATGAAGGCCCAGCTTTGGAGCAGCAGGCATCCTCCTTAGACTCACTGAGTCACATTCTACTTGCCTGAGGCTCATACAGCTGATAGGGCAAGGAGACAGACCCAGAGACTTGGCTCTGATTCAAACCAGTTAGTCTCCCCATCTGCCTACACAATCCTGATTGAAGCCAGAATTCCCAGCTTCACCTAGCCCTGGCGGAAACAGGACCAAATTCCAGAACTTGAGAATCAATGGGGATCTCAGAGACTGTTCAATCCACTCCCCACCTGGACATATCTGGCAAGTTGTCACTTCACCTTTGCTGGAAGATTTCTAGGGAGGGGGAGCTCCCTACTTCTGGAGCCAGCCTTTCCCATACAGGGATCACCTAGCTCTGTCCACCATGTGTCTATCTGTATTGCTCAGACTTCTGCCCTCTGGAGAGAAGCAGAAAAGGTCTAGTGGGAGTCATTAAAGCACCAGTCTTTATAACAATCAAATAGAATTCTGCAAACATCTCCCAAAGAGTAATGATAACCCTGAGGGGACTCTGGCAAGGGTGATCCCCTCAGTTGCCCCCACACCTTTCTTAGACTCTAAGTTAAAGAGGAGTTGCCAATATAACTTGGCCAAGTGAGATCCCACATGGAAAAGATCATAGGTCTGGACTAAAAATAAAACGGAAAAACCCGAAGACAATAATGGCAGGCACATTACACTCCCTCACCTTCTCCACAGGGCTAGTGCCATAATTAGCCAAGATATTGACTGGGGAAGCTCTCTGAAAAGAACAAAGCAGTTCCCAGCTGTAGGGTGTAATTAGGAGCTGGGCTAATCATAAATGACGCAGCTTCCTAAAGGAATTCACTTCGGGTATTTGGCAAATTGTTATTAGCCCTTTTGTGTGTTCGGCTGGAAGCTTAAAAAGATGCCCGTGATTTATTTCTCTGCTTGAGCCCAAACAGCTTCTACCTTTGAACTGAATTGTGAAAGTTATTCCCGCAGGGAACAGACACAGCTTCCATCAAGGGGCATGTTTCTGACATTACATCATAGGAAATGGAGTGAACTTGGTCCTTCCTCCCTTTAATGGTGCTGTTACTGTTATTACTGATGTTATTATGTTCAATTAAAAGGTGGCTCCAGAATGAGTGGTGATTGCAGAAAAAATTCCCCATCTAGCCAAGCCAGAGAGTGCCTCTGGCCACTCAAGACACCCCCCCCCACCCCGGCAGAGAGACCCATGTTCTTGCCCATCACCTATCCATATAGGTTAATAAGGAAAGAGATGGAAATGCAAAGCATTTTGCAAAACCAAAAAGTCTAATCTATGTAAATGTTAGCTATGATTATTGCTACCCTTTTTTATGGTAAGCAAAGAACAGGAAACAAAATAGATGCCTACCTAATAGGTAATGGCTGGTCCCACTGCGGCAAATGAATATAATGGAATATCACTTTGGATTGATATCATTGGTGTTCATGAAGGAGTAGAGAACCTTGGGAAGATTTATATGAACTGATGCAAAATGAGGTAAGCAAAACCAGAAAATCAATACATAATATAATTACAAAGATGTAATAAAAGATCACTAAAAGGAAGTCAAGTTTTGAGGGACTAATAACTGATAGCCAACATTGCTGTAAAAGAGCATGCATCCTTATGGTCAGCAGAGACATGTAGGAAGCCAGGGACAGAGTGTTGCGTACTTTATCCCATGCAGGTGCTAATCTGGATGTTTTTAATGTACCGTTTTTCTTTGCTACAAGAGAGGGTTCAATGCTAGGGCAGCAATGGGGCCTGGCCATAGATGATTTTTATATAAAAACAGATCCTTTGTACTCCCTGGGGCCATGCTTCTATACCTCAACCAATTCCTGCCCTGACATATCCCACTTCTACTTTTTCTACCTTCAGCTCTGAGAACTATAATCAACTCAACACTCCCATTGCCTCTGGAAAGGACTTGTCAGTCAACTGCTTCAATGTTTCATTCACCAACCCTGGGCCTTCCCAGACCAAAGCACTCTTCCCTGTCCCCACCCCCCCCCATATGTATTGACTCCCCCTATTAGAAGCTAAGTTCCTTGAGGGTGGAGACTCTTTGCTTTTTGCATTTGCATGCCCAAAACCTAGCACAGTATCTGACACTTAAGTACTTAATAAGTCCTTCCTTCCTTCCTTCCTTCCTTCCTTCCTTCCTTCCTTCCTTCCTTCCTTCCTCTCTTTCTTTTGTTTCTTTCCATCTCTCTCTATATTTCATTTGCTTTGGGGATCAATTAGTTCCCATTAAATGAACTCCTCCACAGTCTATGTTTCATTGAACTAGATTCCAGTGAACTGGAAGCCTGGTGAGTCCCTTTCTAACTCTACATTTGTGATCCAACCATCATGAGATACCTAACAACCCTCATTTTTACATTGAGTCACTAATTTTTTTCCCTTTTCGGAAATAATAGAAGAATTGGTTTTCCCATTGAATTAAACTCTAGGTGTGCAGACAATTGGTCAACTGGGAATTCCAGATCCCTGCATGTTGTTGCAGACAGGTGAAGCATGCATTCTCCTAGGTTTCCAGAACCCTGAATTTGCATCCACTACACATTTATCCAAAGATTTTTGTCTCATTCTCATGCTTACAATAGCTCGTGGCTTCAGATTGTCTCCTGAAATGAAATTTTCTGTACCACTTAATTATACTGTACTGTTACTCCCCCATCCCCAAATAGCTGCAAATTTCTTCAACATAGCTTGGGGAGGGCTTGGCAAGGCTCAGTTGGACAGGGGAGCTTCACATCTGCATATTTGGAAATGTGTTAGTATAAAGGGAGAACGGTATGCAGAATCAGAGGCACTGGCAGGAATGGATTTTGGGAAGAAGGGGCACAGAAGCCAACAAGTCCAATCTCCTCCTTTCACAGATTAGAAGAAAAGGGTGAGTGATTTCTCTTTTTCTCAACTAGACAAATTTGAGTTATTTCACACAAATCAACCATCTTGTGTGTGGTCTGTTAATTTAACAGTGTGGGCATTGCTGTAAGAATTACATATGCTTTACACCTTTATTCGCATGTCTTTTTTGGTTTTGATTCTTTATGGACACTTGTGAGACAAGGAGAGGAAACATGGCATAGCGAATTGAGAGCAAGCCTTGGGCTCAAGATGATCTGGGTCCAAGATCTGCCCCTGACACATATTTACTGAGTGACCCCCATCATGTCTCCTCGTTGCCCCCACTCTAAGGCTGTAAATTGCAAAGCAGGTGGTGATCTACATTGGCACAAGGAGCTTCCTCACTGGAAAGCACTGAGACAAACAGAATCACAATGCTGGAGACAAATTACAGGTTGCAGGGACAGATTCACTTCTCAGAGGGAGGCCCCTGGTGGGACTGGTGGTATTTCTCACCAATGTCCTATATTTGCATTAGGGGAAGGAGGAAGGATTTGCGACCATGTCCAGGTAACACCACAGAAGGAGCATGGAAAAGTCAGTCTAGGTACCAGTGGCTGTCTCTTTATAAAGCCAGGGAGGTTTGATAAGTCATCCCCTATACTTATTTCTTCTCAGGCAATCAATCCACAGACTCACAGACCCTCTTTAATGGTATGGTCTTTTGCCAAGCTGGGTTTTATAATCTGACAGAACACCGGGATTTATTTTAACTCTTCACCTTCCATTCTTGAAAGAATAAAACGTATACACAGATGCATGGTCAACTCTGTCATTCAGAGCTGACCAGGAATGAGGCAATGTAGTATGGTGAAAAAAATGTTGGACTTGGCAAACACTAGGTTCAGATTTAACCTCTGACCCTGAAAAGTCTTAAAGACATAGTTGAAGTATTCAAGTTTTTACTTCCTTGGATCTCAGTTTCCTCGACTGTGAAATGGGGATGATACTAGAATCTACCTAAACAGAGAGAAGGTATGGAAAGTACTTTGGGAACTTGAAAGCTCTACTCTATTCGCCGACTACTATCAGGATAAATAGGCATTGTTAATAATGATACCCATCATGCCTACAGGGATTTCAGTTTTCCGAAGCTCTTTACAAATATTATCTCATTTTATCTTCATGTCAAAACTGGTGGGCAAGCGCTGATTACCTCATTTTACAGATAGGAACTAACTTAGGGCGGAGAGAAGTTAAGTGACTTGTCTGAGTGCACACAGTAACACAGAATTGGAACTCAGGGTTTTTGTTTTGTTTTGTTTTCCTGATTCCAGGTCCAGAGCTCCAGATACTGTAGTGTTCACATATACAACCTATTGCTTAGCATATCTTGAAGACAACAGTATTAGAATGTATGACATGAAGTATTAGAATAAAGTAAAATACACTGGGGTTAATGGAATTTAATGGATGGAGGGGAAACCTTGATATATGGAAGATCCGGATTCCAATTCTGCCTCTAACCACAACCCGACTGTGTGACTCTGGGAGAGCCCTGTGACCTCTCTGAGGGCTTTAGGCAACTTTCTGAAATGATGAGTTACTAGGGATTGTTGAACTGAATTGGCAGAGCTTGACTCTTCCCATCCATGGACACTGTCATGCCCTGCAAAGTCTGCTTGGAGAGGTCTTCCTTAACTTCTCAAGTGGGGTGCCTTCTCCTAGATAGAGCATTAGATTTGAACTCAAAAAGACTCACGTCTAGATGAGTAACCCTGGGCAAGTCACGTCACCATTCCGCCTAAGTTTTCTCATATGTAAAACTGGTTTAATAATAGGGTTTTGGTGAGGATCAAACAAGCTTTAATCAATAATGTTAATTATCATTATTATTCAGATCTTTCTTAGATATGATATAAATCATAAATTCTTATTCATTCCCATTGGAAAAAGGTTGAAACAGGCTGAAAGGCAGCCCAGAATCCTTTGAATACAATATAATAAGGATAATGAGAGGGAGAGTGTGTGTCCTGTGGTAGAATGCCATGGGATTTATAGCTGAAAGGGACTTTGGAATTAAATTCCTTTACTGTAAAGAGAAGGAACCCAGAGAGGTTATATAACTTGGTAAATTCCATTCAGCTTGCTAGCAGCAGATCTGAGTCTGGAGCCCTCATCCCTCATCTTTTACTGGAAATCAAGCACTTTTCTTTAAACATATACTGCCCAGTGATGGCATTAAACATATGAGGTAAATTGAGGTACAAATCCCAGAAGTGCATAATTCCAAGGGATCTCAGAGCTCATCTAAATTGATCTTTAGCCAAAGATTGAATTCTATCTGTAATATCCTCTTTAAGGTTTACTGAGCTTCTGTTTATAGACCCTCCAGTGCAGGAGAGATCATACTACTTTAATTTATTTTAAATTTAATTTTTATTTTATTTTATGGAATAAAATAAGCCTTTCCACAACATACTATAATAAAAAAGAAGATTTCAGATGAAATTGCAAATCTGTTATGTACAATTTTCTATTCCTTTACTTCTTAAGGTAATCAAATTGATTTTTGGCTAGATGTAGTTATGTATAAATTCTTACTTCTGTTGAGCCAAAATCCAATTCTCTGTCACATTTGCCCACCAGTCTGTCTTCCTCCCTCTGGGCAATCCCTTGGTATAGAAAATGAATTCATGTATACTAGAAATGATATTTATAGGAGAATTTATACTCTCATGGAATCATGATTTTAATGGGATTCAATTTTCTCAAGGAAATAAAGCTAGGCATCATTTCTCATTCCTATTGAAGCACCTTAAGGTAGGAAGAGAAAAATAGTGTAGTGTAAAATGGAATACATTGCAATAGGACTTTGTATGGGGATATTTCCACCTTTAATCATTTGTAGTGTTCATGTGCTCAAATACAGCTGGTTAGCCCTTAATGTGGCACAGAGCATGGGGACCAAATGCTGTCCAGAAAGATGAATGGAATTACAGAGCACATATGTATGACCATCTCATATTAATCACTGAAGAGTAAATGGTGGCAAGACAATCAACATAAAGATACAGAAAAATTTCTTTAGGAATAGGCCACAATACCGCACCCAAGGCATCTAGAATAATTGTCCATCGCCAGTTATCAAATTTGGGGAAAACAAACCATGGAACCCTGAGATTTGGCTTCTAGTCCCAACTTGACCCCTTAGTTGCAGTGAAATCTGAGAGAAAGCACTGCCCTCTCTGGGCCTCTGTTTTCTTTAAGAAGAGAGGATTGGATTAGAATTCTCCGTTCTCTTTGAGCTCTGACATTTTCAAATTTTATGAAAGCGGCATTTCCTATCACATGCAGTTCAAGTATTTAAAAAGGGCAGAAATCATCATCTCCCACCAGAGCCATCACTAGGGCTGGGCATATCATGCTTTCTCCAGAGACCATGGTCTCCATGCCTCACCCCTCATAGTCCTCACCATTCATGGTCCTCTACTGGTGCACTTCCTTAAAGAATTCGAAGAGGGAAGGGGAACAAACTTGAAGACAAGCAAATAAGGGAGAATGAGTCACCTCCTCTCCTCTTAGGGCCACGGTGAGACTCTCGGTCCTGGAGTTCACTGGCTGCCTCCCTCTAACCTCACTTACTTATACTACGCGCCGCATTCCTAGACAAGAATCTGCCCAGGGAGGTCCAATATGCTCTCAGCAGGCATATGCCCACACTTCACAGCCCCTAACAAAGAGAATGAAAACTCACCCCAGTTCCCCTATGTCTAACTGCTAAAGAATCCAAGCTCAGTTTTATTCCCCCAATTCCCAGCCCCTTCCCCTTAAAAAAAAAAAAGCAAACTCTACTATAAAAAAACCAAACAAACATAAACATTCCCCACAATTTTGGTGTTGGTAACTCTGTGTAACATGGTGGACTGAGTTCAGGATATGGAAATGAGAAGATTGTGTCTACCCAGTCAAGTCACTTAACCATATTAAGCCTCATATTCCTTAACTATAAAATGAAGTTGGCCACACCAACCTCTAGAATCTTCTGCAGCTATGATCCTCTCTTAGACAATGATCTATGCTATGACCAGTAAGTACAGGGACAGTGCACCCCCTCTTCTGGTTCTGTGGGCTGCAAAAGACCCCTTCTTCCCATTAATTGCTCATTATGACTGCTACAAAACACACGCCTTCCTAGGAAAGAAGGCATCTCAGAAACAGCTATGAAAACTGAAAGGAGTTATTGGGGGATGAATCTGATGTGAAGTGTGGGCTTGTGAGACCTTTAATAAAGATAAAAGAAACTCAGTGTTCATACTCCACACACGCTGTGCATATGTGGAAATCTAGATCTGTAATATGGATGCATGTACATACAGCATAGAGCCATGGACACAGAACTGAAGGTGAAGGAGACGTTATGACCGAGAAGTGAGGATAGGAGAAAGGCTTACAACTCTGATCCTTCAAGGCTTATGATGGGCTGCTATGTTTGTGTGTCTGTGTGTGTGGGTGTATATGGAGCATGTCCATGCACATATCTGTGTGTGTACATAGAGCAATAGATACATAGATAGATAGATAGATAGATGGACAGATAGATGATATAACTGACAATGTCACTCCCCTATTCAATAAATGCTAATTGCCCCCCTCCCTCCCCGCCCCATTGCTTCTGGAATAATATAAAAAGTCCTCTGGCATTTAACACCTTTCAAAATCTGGTCACAATCTATTTTTCGTGCATCATTGTAAATGACCATCTAGTCAGATTGACCATCTTTCTACCTCACGTGTGGCACATCATCTTTCATTTCCATATCTTTGCACACATTCTTTGCTGTGCCTGGAATATTCTCCCTTTCTTAATTCCATTTCATAAAATTCCACATTTCTCTTCTCTTCCTTTCCTTTTCTTTCCCTTCCCTTCCCTTCCTTCCCTTTGCCTTCTTCTCCCTTCCCTTCCCTTGCCTTCCCTTTTCTCTCAAGCACTATTAGCCTCCCTATAATTCCACCCAATCATTAGTCCTGGTTTTGCCCCTGGAGCTGGTCTAATCAATCCTTCTTGAGACCTCCCTTTAAATATCTGAAGACAGCTATTCGCCCACGTCCTGCTCACACCCTCCCTTCCCTGTACTAAATCTTCCCCAACTTTAATTTCAATTTCAACATTTCCAGTGCCTTGCACCATCCCTCCAAGGGCATGATTTTTTAATCCTTCACCAGCCTGCTTGCCTCTTCATCACTTGCCTGCTCCCTAGAAGGATGACCTCCCCATCCACACCCAATAAGTCTAAAGGATCTGCAGCACGATCTTACATTGCAGACATGGGAGCTGAGAGAAGACATATTTTTTGATGACTGTGATGACGGCTTGCTCTAGGGGAAATCCCAGCGGGGATCTCAGAGCTATCAAAAGGGGAAGTCATGTCCACCCTCTGAGCCCAGCTCCCCTTTCAGAGGGATATCACTCGGTGGCTCTTGTGGCCCATCCAGCTGGATCACCTGGGCTTGTCTTAATGGCAGTAGAGCAGGGGGATTTTTCAATTTTTCAATGGCAGAAGGTCCATCTGAATATCCGATCTCCAGGAAGCAGATCAGTCGCTGGGTGGCACCTGCCAATCACCCAGCTGTCAGTGTCAGCCCAAGATGCATGGATGTGGTTTCTAATATGACTTTCAAGTTTCTGACCGACATTGCAAAGAGGCATCTGGACGAAATATGCTTTTCATAGAGAGCAACCGGTTATTTATTTATCGCTTATGACATTGGGCTTGGCAGCAAAGGAGATATAAAGTAATTTTAAGTACTCTGCACACAATGCCTGCAAACTTGCCACTGGAGGAAAGGAAGAAGCATAGCATGAAGGAATTCTCTGAAACACCTCATGGAGGGAGGGGCCAGACCACTGAGTATTTCTACCTTCGACTTTCTCCTCTTCTCTCATCCACAGCTTTAGCTTTAGCAGAGAAATGTAACCAGTATGACAAGTTTGAAAACTTATCTAGCCTAGGGAAATACAGGAAGGGACCTAGAATTACTTGGTCTTGGTCCCATAGGTCATACATATGTGTGCATCTATACTGAAAGCACGTATGAATGTACATGCAGCATGGGGCCAGGGACACAGGCTTGAAGCTAAAACAGATGTTATGACAGTAAAGTAATGATGAGGAAAATGTTATCTCTCATATAGATTCCGAATGTTCATTGCCCTGGGCACCTCGTTGAGTACCCAAGTGACAGAGGAGGCACCAATTTGCACTAAGTGGGAATTTCCTCCCCTGGAGCTTCCTGAGGGGAATGAAATCCCAGATGTAATCTTTATCCCTACAGGCCACAATCTGAAGTTGGCAGAGACTTCACAGGCCATTGAAGCCAAGACCCCATTCAGAAGATGGAGAAACTGAGGCTGAGAAAGCGAAATGACTTGAACCAAATCATATAGGTTCTAAGTGTTAGAGCTGTCATTCTCTGGGACTTAAGAGTTTGCTTGAGTTGTCTCATATTTGAAAGAGATGGAGGGGAGAGAGAGAGGGAGGGAGGGAAGGAAAGGGAGAGAAAGAGAGAAAGAGAGAGAGAGAGAAGAGGAGAGCAGAAGAGACAGAGAAAGAGACAAAGGAGCAACGGGTGATAGACAGCAAGAGACAGAGACAAACAGGAGAAAGAGAGAAGACTAAGAGGAAGAGGAGGAAGAAGAAGAAGGAGAACAAGAACAAGAACAAGAACAAGAACAAGAAGAACAAGAAGAAGAAGAAAGAGGAGGAGGAGGAGAAAAGAAGAGAGACACAGAGGTAGCAAGAAAGGAAACAGACAAAGAGAAAGAGAGAAAGCCTAAAAGAAAGCAGATGTAACCATTCCTCAGGGATGTTAGCATTGAAGCAACGCTTTTGGGAGATCACTGAGGCCACTTCCTCCTTGTCAGCCCTATGTTTCAATAATACTTTAATTTCAGGAAATATTCTTATATTCAGGAATTCTGTCTTGTTGAAACCCGCAGATCCAGCATTCTCTCCACTAAATCACACTGCTGTGAACCCTCAGGTAAGCTGACAGCAGAAGGAAGCATCCTTAGCCCCATTCCTGTTGCCACTGATTAAAAGGAGGCAGTTTGGACCATGAGACCAAGGAGGAAAGAGGGCAAGGGACGAGTCTGAACCTCCTGCCTGGAAATGAAAGACTACTTCTATTGGTTTCATTTCCCTGCAAATGAATGATGTCTTGTGGTTTACCCACCTTCCATTGGACATGGCAAAATGTATTTTCTCCCCACTCTGTCCCCATTCTCTTCCCTCCTTTTCCCTCTTTACATGGGCTAAATGACCCCTGACAATTCGGAACGCTTTTTATATAAATTTTTGGTGATCTGCTTTAATATGAGATGAGAAATAATTTACTTCTCTCTTTCTCCTAATTAATAATGTTTGCTAATAATGATAATATGATCATCAAGATACCCCTATGTAAAGAACTTCTTACTTGGTAGTCATACACACCTGCTCCCTTCAACCTAACCCAGGTCATAAGTTACACAAGATTTAGCTGATTAGACCCAGAGAGTTATCAAAGCCCCGGAGACGTGACATGAATTTCCCTAGTTCTGCACAACAAGGAAGAGTAAGAAGCAGCATTTGAACTCTAGGACTCCAAACCCAGATTCTGGTCCACTCAACGCTACTGCCCAATAATAATGTTCATACTACTGCTCCTAAAACAACATCTCAAGTGAAATAAAAGCAGAACATAAACTTTTAAGTGTCATATGTATAGTTACAGTATCTTACATGAAAACATACATAAGCATTATGCAAAGCCTAAAATACTATATATAATATAGAGCACATAATTGTTTGTCTCAATTATGATGCCACACGTAGAGAACTCTGCCAACTCTAGCGCTATAAAAATGTCACCCATTTACTATTATTATTGCTCTTGTTGGTATTACCCCATTCTCATTTTGTTTGAGCTTATATGCTGGGACAAATGACAATCTTTCTGCTTTTATCTATCTCCCTTCAATCTTCTGCAGACTAAGGCACATGTAAATTTAAAAAATGATTCTTTCTGGTTCAATAAAAGTATTAGGAGATAAAGATATCCTGGGTAGACTCACTGAAATCAGCATAGACACCATTTCAGTCATAGATGGGACAATAGGCATCATCTTCACTCTTTCCCACATGATTTTGATCTCTATAATTGGGAAGTGTGTCACTCTCTGTAGGCTGGAGAGCCTATCTGGTTTGGCAACATCTATTAAAAGTGTTGTTCCTAAATTTTTACAGGTGACTTACATCTGAGCAGTTACGGTCATTCATTTTGTCTGAGATCATGTTTAACTTCCAGTACAATATTTTGACTCTCCAGATAGTTTAAGGACTGTATTTGCAATAGAGGGATTTGCTGTCTTTCTGTCCAGGAAATGTAACAAGCTTCTGATATGCAATTCTGGCCCTAAGTAATGACTTGCCAAGGATGACAGTGGGAGGGGCTAAGGGTGTAAAATTTGCAGTTATGCATTGTGAAGTTTCGAACATTTGCTTGAATACTCTATATTGACCATCAAGTTCATGATCTTTATGGATACCCAACAGATCAATTGATAAATATTTATTAATCACCCACTATATGTCAGGCATTGTGCTAAGTGCTGAGGACCCAAAAAGGTCAAAAGGTAGTCCCTGACCTCAAGAAGCTTCCAATGTAATAGAACCCAAGGGAATCCAAAAACCCTTCTGGAGTCTCTGGTGACAATAGCCTAGTCCTGAACCTCCAACATAAATGCCTGTTTCTGTAAACAAATCTTCATGTCTCAACTACTTATCATGAAACTTCTGCATGGTGATGTTGTTGGATAAGTTTATGAAGATATCACCCAGGGAGGACCTTTTGATTTCACTCCTAGATCTGAGCCGTTTCATATTCTCCATCTGAGGGAAGCCACTTTTGCTTACAGTGAATAAATCCATTAAAGCGTAAGTAGTGTCAGCCTTTAGCAGTGTTCAGTGAAGTGATGTCAGGTACTTTGACCAAGAATGTGTATTAATCCTTTTCTTCCTTTTAGCTTCTTTATGGAGATAGGTGATTCTTCTTACTCTGTTTCTTACTATTTGATTCACCTCTTTTTTTTGTGGTTCACACGAAAAGGGTCTGAGGACAAGTTCCTAACCTGATATTATACTTTTCATGTTTATTGTTCTTTGGGCAATTGAGTACATGGACAAAACAAATAAAGTTGAATAAGAAGATTGGGGTGCATCTCACTTTCTGTAGATTTACTGAAAATATCTTTGGGGACAACTCAGGGATGACAGATATGACCCATAGGTGTACATTGCCATGTTTGCACAGTTTTAATTATTTCTGCTTAGTCTTTATATTTTGAAAGATTTTTACTCCATGCAGTTTGGAGATTGAGAATTAAGTAAGGCAACATCTATTTAAGATGTGTTTTTTTTTTCTTAAATTCTGAGGTTAGGACTGGTGTCCGTGGGCTGTAGTTGTATCTATAGCAACATTCTGATTCTAGTTCAATTGATTTGTTGTATTCACAAGGATATTCTGGCATTTGTGTTTGTACATGAGGACTTGTCAGATACTTTATAAGGACTAGCAAGTTTCTGTTGTAAAATCCTAGTCACCTGATTATGTCTTTCTAGGTATATTTGGTAGATCCTGAATTTTTACAACTTACAAATATATATTGTGATGTATTTGTCATTTCCACCCCTAATGTGCATTGATCAATAAATCCAGGCCCTTTAAGGATAGACTTTCTGTAATTCCTGGTGGTGATGACCTGATCCTGAATCACTCTCATAGAAGCCTTGGACTCCATTACAAATCCACATGACTCAATCATTTGTTTGACCCTTTTTTGTGGACAAATTGTTGCTCAAGTCCATGTGGACATCTTCCATAGGTTACCTTATTATTCCACTCTTGGGTCTTAGCCATTTCACATGCTCTGTCCAGAGGCTGGCTGCTTTCAGTCAGATTAAACACATCCCATGGCACGCACCTGTGATCAGGCTTTGCTATCACTTTGTGAAGCCAGGCATGTTTGTTCCAAGTGTATTTCTGCTCATTTCTGTCATTTTATTGGATGCTCTAAGCATATTTATCAATCCTTTCCCTCCTTTTTCTTGTAATTATTATCTCATCGGTTTTGGTTTACAGATAGATGTGGTACTAGGATAAATTACCATCTATCTATTTTATTTTAAATATTTCATGTTCTTCAGACTATTGCACAGGCAGGGAAAATAATGGTTCATAATTGAATCAGTGTATTGGGACGCAAGCTCAGCCTCTCTAGGTTCATCTGAAAGTTTCTTTCCGAGAGTTCCGGTAGTGGTCAGGACCTTGGGAGTAATATCTCCATCATCTGGTTCCCATATGCTTGTGATTTCTTCTGCTCCATCTCTGGATTTCAAAAGTTTTTCATTCCATGTAGCTTGGAGATTATATTAAAAAAAACTAAAATGTTGGTTTAAAATTTTCCTGGACCAGTGTTATATCCTCACAATTGCTGGCCACAGTTCGGTCTGTGATAATGTTCCTGCTACCTTATAGTTTGTTATATTCACAAAGATATTTTGAGGCCTCTATAGTACAGCTATCAGTTTATGAAAGATAGTGAGCTTCTAACTCAAGGATCCTTAACCTGGGTCTATGAAATTGTTTGTTTTTTTAATGTTTTGACAATATTATTTCAATGTAATTGACTTCCTTTGTAATTTTATGCATTTTATTGTATGCATATGAGACAGTATTTGTAAAACATTTAGCACAGTGCATGGCACATAGTAGGGACTTAATAAATATTTGTCATCCCCGCCCTCCCAATTCTAAGTTTGCATGTATCATTCCAGCCACCAAGTTGTGCCTTCCCGGGTCTTCAATAGCTACTACATTTTGTTTTCTTTTTTTAGCTTTTTTGGGGGGAGAGGGTAATCGGGTTAAGTGACTTGCCCAAGGTCACAAAGCTAGTTTTAAGTGTCTGAGGCTGCATTTGAACTCAGGGCCTCCTGACTGCTAGGCTGGTGCTCTATTCACAGCGCCACTTAGCGGCCCCAAGCTACTACATTTTGGCAAACTTCAGTGATGTGTGACTTAATGTCAGTCTCTTGGCAGTTCCTGGAATATGACACCCCATCTCCCATCTCTGCGCCTTTAAGATCTATGGGCTTGGAATATTCTCCTTTCTCACCTTCTCCTCTTGGTTTCTCCATCTTCTTTCAGGACTAAGCTCAAATCTCAACTTTTGCAGGAAACCTTTCTCAAACTCATCCCCAGCTGCTAATGCCTTCGCCTCTCAAATGACCTTCCATTTACCTGTCTAGATCTTGTAAGGACCTACTTATATTGATCTTGTAAGGACCCATTTATGGAAGGGTTCTCCTTCCATTCCCTTGTAACCTCCTTGAGGGCATGGATGTTCTATGTACCCCAGAACAGCGCCTAGAATTTAGTAAGCGCTTAAATGAATTCTTGCTAACCAGCTGACCTACTGAGTTATTTTCCAAATGGTCGTAAATTCCTCGAGCTCCCGAACTGTTTGTCTTCCTAACCTCCCTATCTACCACAGAGCCAGCACTTGGGTTAGCACTCAAGAAATGAATGCTGAGGCTCTCATTGCCTTACTCCTATTTTTCTGTTTCATCTGTATCATTCAACAAAGTCGAGTTCCCCTTATTATCACCCCTTCCCCCCATCCCCACACCCACCCCGGGACAGTCCTACCCTTGAGCTTACAGACCGTCCATTTCTGATGGAGTCTTCTCTAAAGGGGGCTCGAGTTCCTTTCCCTGAGTGGGTAGCACGCCCTGCCTTGGCCTCCCCAGCCCCTCTTCCTTGGAGGACCTTGCAATCCTGTTAGGTTTACTGGCTCTGTGCCAATAAGGAGGGGCGGGATTATGTAGATACCACCTTGACTTTGATCCCAGGGGAGACCGACAGGCTTTATTTTACTTTTTTTGCTTTGCTCTGAACTAGCCCATTGCTGGAGGGATACATTTCAGCTTCTTTCTTTGTTCTTCCTATTTCCTTACTCCCCAAATACCACGCCCCAAAACATCAGGAAGAAAACCCAAGCCTCCTTGGGGGCTACCCAGTTGACAGCTTCCAAAAAGAAACAATATTTCAGTTAAACCTGGGAGATCAAGTTTGCCAGGATCCTGGGAGGCAGGCAGCTTTTGAAATCTGCAGCATCAGGGTTGAGATGGACCAGAGAGATTCCTGTAGCTACACAGGGGATGAGCATCATCAGGGACCCTAGAAGCCTCCAAAGAAAAGTGAATCATTTTCAGGCTAGCTTTTGAAAATAATAACCCTGCACATGTGAGGGGTACTTAAGGCTTCCCAAAGAGCTCTCTGGTGCACTAGATTGTCTACAAGCTCGTGAGGGAGGAAGAACAGGTTTCGTTACCCCCATTTGATGGATGAGGAAACTTCGGTTCAAAGAAATGGAGAGCCTTGCCCATCACTCCTCAATAATCAATCCATCCACGAATATTTCCTAAGTATTTGCTATGTGAAAAGCTCTGTGCTAAACCCTGGGAATATGAAGAAAGACAAAAACAGTCTCTGCTCTCAAATAGCTCCCTGTCTATTGGGGAAGGGTGGGGGGAGACAACGGGCAAATAATTAGGAATAGACGTGATAGAGACATGATATGGAATAGATGGAAGGTAATCCCGGAGGGAAGAGCACTGGCAGCTTCTGGTCTTGCAAAGGGAAGCTTGATGGAAGCCAAGGAAAATGAGAGGGAAGAACATTCCAGGGTTTAGGGACCGGTAATGCAAAGATATGGAGACAGGCTTTGGAATATTGTGTGGGAGGAAGAGGAGAAAGTTCCCATACTCAGACTGTAAAGTGGGGGACAAGGAACAAAGGTGGGGGGAAGCCTGGAAAACTGGTGGAGGGGCTAGGGAGCAAAGAACTTTAAATGCCATGCAGGTTTAGATTTGATCTCAGAGTTCATAGGGAGTCACTAGAGCTTATTCACTTGGAGGTTTGGGGAATGGTGAGGTCAGACTTGTACCTCAGAAAGATCCTGTGGCAGCCAAGCAGAGGGTGACGTGAGAGAGAGAGTGGACTCCAGGAGACCAATTTGGAGGAGGTCAGGGGGAGAGGTGGTAATGGCTGTGCGACTGTAATTGTAAACTGGCTAGCATTTTTGTAGCTAAGTACTTCGCAAATACTGTATAATTTGATCATCACAACAACCCCAGGAGGTGAGTGACATTATAATCTCCATTTTACAGTTTAGGAAACTGAGGAAACAGGTTAAATGACTTGCCCAAGTTCACACCACTTGTAAATGCTGGAGATTGGATTTTAACTTGGGTCTTTCCTACTCCAGACATGGTACTCTATCTACTCTGCCAACTAGCTGTCTCCTGAGACCAACAGATGTACATGACCGATGCTCCAAAGGTAAAAACGAAAAGATTTGGCAACATATCAGAAATGTGCAGTCTTGAGAGGGAGGAGTCAGAGATGAAACCACAGTCTCGAGCCTGAGGATCAGGGAGGGTACAGAGAGAAGTTTCCAAGAGGGGAGGGTTTGGGGGAAAGACAATGAATTCTGCAAGTGGGTGACAGAAGGAGAGGCTCAGAACTCTAGAACTGCAGCATTCAAGGGTCATAGATGTAGAACCAGATAGGCCAGCAGAGACCAGACAATCCCATCTGCTCATCTTAGGGATATGCCAGGTGAGGCCAGGACATGTCGTGGCATCAGAGACTCCTGTTTCTAGAGATAGAAGGGAGCTCTGAGGCCATTCAATCCAATCTCCTCACTTTACCCATTGGTGAAGCGGTGGATGGGTAGATGGTAACTGTCTCCATATTTGGACCAAACATTCCACTGCAACATAGGACAGAGAGAGAACATGGAATGTGAAGGGGGAGGAATTTGAATTCTGGCCCAGCTACATTCACCTTTTGTGACTTCAAGCAAATCTCCGAATTTCTCTGGGCACCAGTTTTTTCATCGGTCAAATGAGGGAGAGTTAGACCCAGTGAGCATAACTGACCTTTCTAGCTTTAAATTGATGATGCTGTCATTTCCAGATCTGCCACCAGACCCTGAGAGCATATGAACTGTAGGCCCTTCTCCCTTCTCGCTGTCCCTTTGGACAATCTCTACCTTACCAATGCCCATTCTAAACTGTGGCAGCCATACTGTGGATATGGTATGAGCAGGGCAGAGGACAGAGGCTTAACACTAACTTCTCACTCGTGGAAAGGTCTCTGGATGCTGCTCAAGGTCACGTGAGCTTTTTGGACTGGTTTTATATGTATACACACATATGTGTATAAATATGTATTTAAGTATAGATGTGTAGACTTACACACGTATGTCAATATAGCCTGAGGTATGTCTATATACCTAGATCTAGGTCCACATATAACCCATCACACTGTTGGTATCTATTGACCTCTTGGTTCTTTAGAATCCCCAGAGATTTTTCAGACAAATTGACATCTAATGGTGTGCTTCCCATCACAGAAGCCAACCCCTATTTCATCCTTTGTGATCTTTGGGGCTCCTGACTCTTACATCCTGTACATTCACAATCAATCCCAGTATGTTCCATCTGCAAGCGTGTGATGACTGTAAATATGCTACCTGCATGTCCCTTCATCTAAGTTACTGATGCAATTATTCTAAAAGGCCAGAGGCAGGCGGGGTGCTTTCCACTGAAAGCCTCCTACTAAGCTGACTTAGCAGATGACCAGTCTGAGTCAAGCCACACTAGCAGAGCAGAATGGATCTACCTGGTCCATCAACTCCCTCACATCTCTCCATTTTCCCCCACAAATGACGTGAGATATTCATCAAAGACTTTACTACAATCCAGGTAAAATCTACCCTGAGCATTCGCATCATCTGCCAGGTTAGTTATCTTGTCAGAAAAGGAAATGGGTTAGCCTGGCATGACTTGCCAGTCATCATTAATATAATGGTGATATTTCATTACAGATGCCATTCTTGAGAAAGTGGCCTTAGTTCTCCAAAGCACCTGGCACAGTACGCAGAATCCAGTAGGTGCTTAATAAATGTTCTTCACAGATTGAGTGACATAGCCTAGTCAGTTTTTGATCCTATAAGCTCTCTGAGGGCAGACACTGTCATTTTTAAAAATCTTTTTATCTCTAGCAGTTAGTGCAAAGCCTGACTCACAATAGGAGCTTCATAAATGTTCCTTGGGTTGGATTCTCCAGCTTGCCTCTTGACTCTATTCTGTACACAAATGTATTTTCTGAGGGCAGAATGATTCCATTTCATTCAGATGCCATGCCATGCGGTATGCGTTTCAAGAACCTAGCTCTTTGATCTCCAAAGTTCTTTTTAAAATAATCAGCATTATTTGTGGGCAGGGCGGCTGGAGCTTAATTCTTGATCTTATCTCCACAGCAGCCTTCCAAACAGGAGGCCAGTATCTGATTAGAATCATTTACACTGGGGGCCTAAGCTATCTTTGTCATTACTTCCTGAAATGTTGGAGCAGAAAATCCATTTTGCTCACCAACACGCCTGAGCATTTGCCTGATGAGGCTGAATCCAAGGCTTTGCCCACTTCTCTCCCACTCTCTAGGTCTTTCCAAGAGATGTTGGCTGCTGACAATCCTGTAACCCCTGTAACAAAAAGACCGATAATCTCCTGGAACATATGCTGATTATATAACTCACTGCAAGCCACTTCAAGAGGAGAGTGCACGGAAACCTGCGAGCAGGTACTTGCTTTCCTTAGTAGGTTGTGTCCAATTTTGTCTTTGCTTAGAAATGAATCTGTAAAGACTGGAGAACTTCAATGAATTGAGAAAAGTCCATATGAAAATGTCATCCTTGTAATTTCACAGCCTATCCCACTCCCTATCACTTGGTACAATTTTTACGAAGTCTCAAAATTCAGTGACATCCATTGTGGCAACTAAATTCTTACTTTTGTCAAATTCCTAAATATCAATGAACCAGAAATCATCTCTTAAGTGACTACTGTGTGCCAGGCCCTGTTCTAGGCCCTGGTGATTCAGAGACAAAAATGGAACAATCCCAGCCTTCAAGGAGCACGGGTTCTATTGGGGGAGGGTACGCACATGCATAAATATATACCAAACACAGAGATATGGTCATTTGCCTCTTTGTATTCCTAGCATTTAGCACGGTGTTGAGTGTAAAGTACTTAACAAATGCTTATTGTCTGACTAACTTCTGGGGGAAGGCACTTTGCCATCTAAAGTACATTTTTCAAGTCATCTAATCCTGTCTTGGAACCAATGGAGAAATGTACTTAAACCGTAACAGACAAGTCGTTCTTTCAAATATCTCCAGGGAGAATGAGTCCATTTACCTCTCCTAGGCACAGGGCCCAACAGCTAAGTATCTACAAGCAAGTGGGTGACTTCCCAGCATCTCTTTGCTGTCACAGGAGAACAGATAGAGAGCAGTCAGAGAGAGAACTGAACAAGGTACCTTAGAGGTCACTTAACCTCTGAAGCCTCTGAGGCCCTCTGAGCTGCAAATGGTCAGAGTCAGACAGTCAGTGGCGAGGCGAGGTCTAGAAACCCAGATCTCCACATTTACAGTACAGATTTCAGGGCCTAAGAATATCCATGATGTCACTAGAGACAGAAATCCAGCTAGGGGGACCCCTTGTACCCCTACTTAGTATTCTATGACTAAGTGACCAAGTACCAGCCTGAGGCCAGACTCAGGGTCACATAGTCAGCCAGGATCCAGGGCAGGATTTGAACCTGGTCTTCCTGACCCTGAGTCTAAGACTCTATGGTATGAAGCTGCTGGGAGGTTCATTCCGTTGTCTGCCTTGCATTGCCTGGGCCCTCCATTAGTTCCTGCCTTCTTCCTTTCCGAGTTACTTCTCCCTCATTCCACTCAGAGGCGTTTAACTTCGGGGATTCCTTTGACCATCTGGTGAAGCCCACAAACCACTTCTCAGAACTGTGTTGTTGCTTTTTATTATTCATAATTAAAGGAAATGCTAAATTTCAATTTGAGTTTAGGAAAAATAAAGATGTATTTATTTTTCCTCATCCAAGTTCACAGACCTTGTGAAATCCATTTATGGATCCACCAGGGGATCCTCGGGTCTCAGGCTAAGAATTCCCATTCTATAGCTCTTTGGTCCCATTCCAGATTCTCTGGTTGACCTCCCTTGCCTCCCATGACTCCAGTCTGACATGCTCTTCTTATAAGAGTAGTGTGACAGCCCCCTCTCCTGCATGCTAACAATGTCAAAGTATTTATAAGCTCCACGGAGCATGTTTATCTGAATGCCCAAATCTCACCACCTCCACTGGCGGCCCATCACCCCCATCATGGTCTGGGCTTTGCATGAGATGCTGTCTTGGTTTCGCACAATGATCATTGGTCCATTTATTTTGCTTAATGGCCCGTTTAAGAAACAGCCTCTTTGGTGGTGGGACTCAAGGTTATTTCCCAGCATTTGAATGGGGAGAGCTTTTGAGAAAGGGGGACTCTCCTGTGGACCTTAAAGAAAGCCAGAAACAATACAATGGACACCAGCTCACCTTGCCCTTGACATTCATTGAATTACTGATTCTGATGGATGCTGAATAGCAGGGACACACGTTATTCCTAGTTGAGGTAAGAGGCAATTAATCCACAAAGACATATTAAGCTCCTACTATGTTCAAGGCACACGAATAACAAAGCAATCCCTACTTCCCATGAAGCAGGTACAAAGAAAGAGCCCGTTAGGCCACATCCTCTGTGCTTCACTTATTACCTAGGCAACACTGGGCAAGCCACTGACTCTCACTGGGCCTCAGTTTACTCATCTGTAAAATTAGAGGGCTCTACTTGATCTAACTTAAGCCCTAGGATTTGATGAAACAAAGAAACATGGTGCCAAAGGAAGCCCAGTTGTAGGAAGCTGTCACCTGCCTCAAGGATGTCAGAGTCCAGATCCTCAGCGCACGCTGCTTTCAGTCACTCAGGACAGGGCCATCATCCGATCTCTGCCGACATCTTACTGCTTTCATGATTTTAAAAATAATAACATGGGGAAAATTAACCGGACAAGCCCCAGCCTGTGTGGTCACATGCAGAGACTACCTTATTTAGCTGATCAGATTTCACTATTTCCCAAGCCTGTTGTATAAAGGGGGAACAAAGATTGGTCTTTGACCCTCCAGCATTTCCTCATTCTAATTTCCACATTCCATGAAAGGGAAGGACAATTGGTGTGGTATGGTGTGGGGTGTGTGTGTGTGTGTGTGTGTGTGTGTGTGTGTGTGTGTGTGTGTGTGTGTGTGTGTGTGTGTGTGTAAATCAGTTGCATTGTAAAGCCTGTTAGTCAGAATTTAATTTCTGACCTACAAAACCCCTTTCCCCCCAAGAAAACAAACCCTCCTCTCTGATGTCCATATACTTCACCTGCTTTTCCACCCCATGAGAAAAGACAAAATGCCCTGTAAGGCGTTATAAATTTTCCTCTTCGGGGCCTTGCATGACACATGGTCGAGGAGAGATGAAGAGGGGAAAAAAACTCTAGTCAAACCCCAAACCCACATGGCAAGCAGGCAACTCCCTTTTTAATCACTGAGGTTTTTGCATAGAGGGATTTGTACATAAACGCCTCTTAACTCTGCAGTTACATCAGAGTTCAAGGTGTGTTGAAAGAAGAAAATAAGCCAGGGGATAAAGTAGGCCCAGCTAATTCTAACACATGCTGACTCAAGATGGTCCCACAGGCTTTCCAGGGGTATGGCCCTAGGTACCCTAGAAGCAGCAATCACTGAGACCAGCTGCTGATGGAACAAAGGGGAAGAGAGAGAAGTCCACCAGGACCAGGCAATTATGGCATTCTGGCAGGATCTTCAGTCAGTAAACATTTATGAAGAACCTACTATGTGCCCAGCCCTGTGCTAAGTGCTAAGGACGCCAGGAAAATATTAAGACAGTCCCTGCCCTCAAGGCGTCTGTCAACTTGGGAATGAACTTGGTGAAAGCAGGGAAGGGCCCATTCTGGCTAACTGCAGGGAGTATGATTCCCCCGAGAGAAGGTGGCAGCCAAAGAAAGAGCCCCATGAGCTCCAGCCGATGGTCCACACTTTCCGTTGAGTACCATGCTGGTCCACTTAGAAACTATTCTTCCTTTATGGCAATGCCCCAGTGCTTCTGTTAATGTCCCCAGAACTTCAACAGGCTTTGCTCCCATTAATGTGATGTGGGAACTGCCTCCAGGGATAAAGACCATCTATCTGCTGCCCACCTCTTCTCATCCCAGGCACTTGGGGGTCAATGTTGTCTCCTAAATCCTCCACAGAGACGCTCCCCAGGGCCCTGCAGACTTTTGATGCCCCGGACACTAAAGTAGTGGGTGACAGGGCCTCACTGTTGTGGCAGGAACGAGCAAACATCTTTGAAGATGGTCCATTTTCTGGATGAGACTGAAGAAGTGTTTCTTTCTTTACCTCCAAATACATTCCTGCTAACCAACCACAGTCTCGCAGGGCAGTGCCTAGCAAATGTTGCCCTGGGGATGCACACACTTGCAAAGGCATTATAGTCTGGTGGTTAGAGTGCTCAGTTTGGAGTCTACAAGACACGTATTCAAATCCTGCCTCAGATATCTACTAGCCGTGTGGCCTTGGGCCATTCACTTCCCCTCTCAGTGTCCTCAACTATAAAATGAGAGATGGAACTCAGTGACCTCTTCGGTCCTTTCAGCTCGACAGTCACATTCCTGTGGCCTGTGCCCAGGACAAGTGGAATAAACCTTTTCTAGTATTTGATGTTGTTCTTACTTGTTTCTGTCATCACTAACTTTGTGGCCCCATTGGGGGTTTTCTTGGCAAAGATACTGGAGGGGTTGGCCATCTCCTTCTCCAGCTCATTTTATAGATGAGGAAACTGAGGCAAACAGGGAGAGTGACTGGTCCAGGGTCACATAGCGAGGAAGTGTCTGAGGCTGGATTTGAACTCGGGAAGAGGAGTCTTCCTGACTCCAGGCCTGGTGCTCTGTGCACTGTGCCACCCAGCTGCCCTCAGTGCACCATAATACTAATGCTGAGGACCTGACCACTTGGGAGTTGGGGGGTAAGGCCAAGGAGGAGCTCCCCTGTGTTGGAGCCATGCAGGACCCCTCCTAGCCACTTTATTTAGCTAATTCTTCTTGCTAATTAGGTGCTAAGTTCTGTTGTTTCTATGCTCCAGAAGGCCTGTAATTTCAGTTGGTGCATCCTTTAAGTTCAGCACCCTGGAACAAGGCCCCTGGGTACGATTGCTGACAAGTGGGTGCTACAACCCGTCCCCACCCCCACCTGCTTCACCTCTACCTGGCAGAATCCCAGCTGTCATCTCCCCCACTTAAAAATGTTCTCACGCCCTTAAAATCTCTCTAGAACATGGAGTTTTCCTCCCCAGGGTCACCTAAAATAGCTGCCCCCCAGCCAAGGGCTGGCACTTTCCATCACACAGAGGCAGAGCTGAGCTTGAAGGCACTTGGAGAGACTTTTTTTCTTACATGAGGATGCCACACCCACTTTGGGCTTTAACTTCTCTATTTGTGTTAAAGATACAACCATTCTGTCTGTCAATGATGCTCAGAAGTTCTAGGACAGTCCCGACTGCTTCTTCCCCCCAGCCCTCCATCCCTAACCCTGACTCACCCTTATCTCTAGCATTTCGGCCACCCATCCAGAGAAGGCCCCTATCCCTAATTGCCGAGATTTGTGCAATAGCTTCTCAAATGACTAACTCATTTCTCTGCTTTCAGGACCCTTCCCAGTCTTCTTCTCTCCCCTCTCAGTGCTGAAGGAACTACCCAGACTCACCCCCACCACCATCCTCCACTCTTCCCATAGCCCTGGTCCAGTCTCCCACCATGCCTCTTGCCCCCCACGCCCTTCTCTACACATTCACTGTCAAAAGCCCTGGTTCAGTCCCTCATTCACCAATTTCCCCTCTATCTCTATAGGGTCCTACAGAATCTTCCAGACAGAAGCCAAAACAATCTTCTTAATGTCATTCCCTTACTCATGAAACGTCAGTGGTTCCCTATTGATCCTCAGCTATGATATAATCTCACCAGTTTGACACTGAAAGCCCACCTTCACAATCTGGTGCTAGCTAACCTTTCCAGGACTATTCCGCATTAATCTCCTTAGCATATTGAACTTCCTGCTTCTCCCAGCTCATAACTTCAGGTATGTTCTCTAGCCCCCATGCCTGGCATGCATCGCTTCTCATCTTTTCCTCTTGGAATCTGTATGTTATTTCATGACTCAGATCGTCTGCCTTCTCACACACAAAATCTTTCCCAAATCCATCTCCTAGCTCTTCTGATTACGATCAGGTATGGCCTCACCTGCTTGCAGATGCAGCTAGGTGGTGCATTGGTTAGGGCTAGGAAGACCTGAGTTCAGATTCAGCCTCAGATACAAGCTGTGTGGTCCTGAGCAAGTCACTTAGCCCTTGCCTGACTCAGTGTCCCCACCTGTAAAGTGGGGATAATCATAAGAGCCTCCCAGGGTTGTCGTGGGGATCAGATAAGATAAAATCTACCCATCATTTAGCACAGTGCCTGGCACATCATAGGTACTATTTAAATGCTAGCCATTATTTTTATTATTAATATCATCCCCTGTGCCCCTGTCAGAGGATACTGTGATTGGTTATCATGCATGCGTCTTATCTCCTCTAGCAGATAACATCTACACTGAGGGCACAGACTCCGTCTTGTTTTGTTTTGTTTTAATTCATCCTTATATGGTCAAGCCCTTGAACAGTAAACTGAATTAAATTTCAGTGTCCTAAGGTCATCAGGCAGGACTGAATCCCAGAATCCGCACCAGGCATTTCTCAAGCACCTTTTGCCATGGGCCACACACTGTCCTGGCTGCTGGGGACACAGAGGCAGACCCTCAGTGGCCTCTGCTGTACAGGTTCCCATTCTCCTGCAATCATCAGGGTGGGATAAGCTACAAGTGGCCACTCGGCTTTTTCCAAAGCCAGTCAGAAACGCCCTTCACTCTTCTTTCAGTCCTCTTCTGCATTTCTTCTCTCTCTGCTGGGCCAAAGCTGTCTTCCAGGATCCAGTTTTTCGTAGTCCTCCCACCTATTGATATCTGTGTCTCTGATTAATATTTACCAGATGTGGGTGTCTGGGCTTTTCCAAGCTTTGTTATTTTCACTCTACACTCCCAACCTCTTTTATTCCATTTGTATTATTCCTCTGACCTTGTTGGTGTAACCAACACCTCACAAATTAGTGTCATCTGCAATTTTCCATCCCATGCTGGTTTTTCCCTCTTACAGGTCATTAATTAAGAGGTTAAGCAAGACCAGGCCTAAAGCTCCCCTCGACAACAAATGACAGAGGATTGGAGGTGAGTGTTCCAACCTCCACACCATCCCTGGCTTGGGAAAGATGGCTTGTAATGCGATTGTCCTCTGCTGGACGCCTTCCTTCCCCTCTGTGGGCCTGCGGCTCATTTATCATTACATTCTGTTTATCACTTCTTGACCAGTCTGTAGTCCATGAAAATCTGGCCAAGTCCAATGGAATTAGATGGGAAGGCAACATTTCATGAGCTCTGGGATCAACACATCCAGTGAAGTACAAACACAACCCACCCACTGCCTGGACCCTCTTCTTTGACTCTTGACATTTCTGCTGAAAAATTGATGAATCTTTATCAGCTTTCAATTCTCCCCAAATATCTTTGTTCAAAAAGAGTTGTTTTCTACTCAATAAGGCGTACTACACTGGCCCTGGAAATAGGGACTGGTCCTGAGATTCTGTTGATACAGAGAACTATCAAAAGAAGAAATACCTACCATAGCAGGCCAGGACCTTCTCTGCAAATTACAGTCTTAGAGACATGACTCAGGCACTTCCCAGGGGTCACACAGCGGATAGTCACAGGTGGATTTAGACCCAGGTTTTCCTGATTCAAAGGCTAGCTCTCTGTGCACCCACATCCCCCCTGTTTCGGGGGGGGGATGTCAGGGATACAAAGACAAAACAAAACAAAAAACCAAAAAGTCCCTGCCCTCAAAGACCTTCCATTCGACTTCTCAAAAGCTAAGGTTCTTTTAAGCCAGAAGGGACGGTTGTGAAGTTGTTCTTTCCTGGATCCTATTTCATCATCCTATGACGACTGTGTTCCTCGCCTTCTTATTTTCACATTCATGATAATCTCATCCCTTCCCTTGAAAACAGGGAGAAACAGAACCTCAATAGAATGTAAACTTATGCTCACTGGCCCATCCTCACTGAAATTTAAGATAAAGTAGAGTGAGGAACATTATGTATTCTTGGAAGAGAATAATTCACAACTTTGAAAATGCCAAGACGTGTTCTAAAAGGTTGCATGTACTATAAGGTCTGGAGCTAGAATGTGGCTTGATTGCTGTGGGTGTGGTCATGGAGAAAGACCTATTTTCCCTTAAAGACTTCCTGTTTTCATTCTTTGTGTATTCTAATCTAGTCAACTTCAGAAAATATCTTGGTTTTTGGAGTTTTGTTGGGTACCCCAATGACTCAACTAATGGTCACCTATGCTCAGCCCACCATTTGTTGTATGCTCCAATCTAGTCACCTACAAAAAATGTCTTAGTTTTTGGAGTGGCATCGGGTACCACAATAACCTGACCAATGGCCACTGATGCTCAGCATCATTCTCTTACTTAGTGAGAAATCTTGGAGAGTTGTGGATGAAAAATGAAGAATGTTTTAGAGGCTTTGGCATTCGAACGAGGCTTTTAATGGGGAACTCCCATGCAAAGATGGTAACTGGGTAGAATCCATCTGAAGCATGGAAAATCTCTAAGTAAATCATTGAGTCGAGACAGAGATGGAAGAGACCATGATGAGAAATGGGACTGGGAAAAGACCAGTTTATCTGGTCCATGAGACACATGAACCAAGGTCTTATTTTGAGGTTTGACCTGTGATTTTGTTGATGTCAGGAACACTTTCTAACAATGGCAGTCTTGGAGTAGCCTGAGATAATGAGGCCTTAAATTACCTGCAGGAAGACTTGGAGGAAGCTATGCCTAAGGCTTGCCTTGTATCCATTCCACTATACAGCTGTTTTGGCCCAAAATGTAATTTATTTCTGTATGAACAAATGAAAGAGTAAATTAATAAAAGTATTAAGAGCTTATTATATACCAAGTGCTATGCCATGTACCAGGAAAACAAATTTAAAAAAAGACAGTTCCTGTCCTCAGGAACATTATAATCTAATTAGTGAAAGCAACCCACCTAAGAGCACAATGGTCCAGAAGGAAAGGGAAGTCCCAAGGATGGTCACTGGAGACAAAGGACAATTTTCTCACAGGCCCTTCCAGGAATGGCAGAGTTGATCCAATTCCTGTTTCCAGAGTTAGAGGTGGAATTACAGCATAGTTTGTCCCCATTTTACAGAGGTCAAAACTGGCACCCAACAATGCCTGGTGTTTGGCCAAAGTCAAGTCAATTAAAAGGAGAGATTTAGAGTTATTGCCCTTAGTGGTAATCAAATCTAACCTTCTATTTTTATAATTAAGGAATCATTAACCATGAAGGTTAAGAGATTCAATTAGATTCATACAGTTAGAATGTGTCAGATCTAGGTTTCTCTGACTCAAAGTCAGTTCTCTGTCTACTAAAGCCACCCATCCTTTAGGGAAGAACAGATAAGCTGAAGGAGAGTCTTGGGAGTGAGACTTGATTTTTTTATTCTGTAGACAATGGGGAGCCATGGAAGGTTCTGGAGTAGAAGGGAGGTAGCTGACTCAGTGCAGTAAGAGGACTAGGGAGTCAATAGTATACAGCAGCGTTAGACCCACAGCTGCCCAACACTCCAGACTATGTCTGAACTCAGTCAAAATACAATTGGAAAATATTTCACAAAGCAAGTAAAAATACAATGGAAGATAGATAATGTGAATGTGTGGTTTTCTAAGTCAAAATACAGCAGGCAGGCTCCTTAGATATGGTTCTATTTGAGGCAGACACCATTAGTGGTTGGTTTGATGTTTGATAATACTGATTTCTAAAGTTGTTAAAGTCTCAGGCTGACTTGCTCCTGCTCCCCCTCATATCCAGTGCCTCATCAATGAAGCTGTGACCTCCTACATTGCAGAGACTGTCTGACTTCTCTATATGTGTCCCCAGGACTTACTATCACTTTAAGCACAGTAAGTGATTAACACGTGCTTTTTTTATCCATCCATTCATCCATTCACCCTCAGTTGGTTTCTGCTCAAGGAACATGACCACTTCTAGCTAACGAGTGGAATGGGTAGACTGCTCAAATCCCTGGTCAAGTCACTTAACCCTTGTATGCTTCAGTGTCCTCATCTGTAAAATGGGGATAATCATAGCCCCTACCTCCTGTGGTGGTTGTGAGGATAAAATAGAATAATCTTTGTAAAGTGGTTAGCCTAGTGCCTGGCATGTAGGAAGCACCACATACATGTTAGCTGTAATTATTATTAACTATACATTTCATAAAGGATTTTTCTATTATTTAAAAGCCTGTGAAATGGACATTCTGTATTTGTCAAATTAGGAAGCTAAGACCCAGAAGTGTCCTGCCATGTCTGATGAGGCTGTGGATAGAACCCAAGTCACCTCACTCCCCCTCCGGGGCTTCTTCACCAAGCGCTAGCCTAGAGAAAAGTGAACAAACATAAAGGTCATAGGACCATAGCTTTGGGAATGGAAAGGCTTCAAGCAGCCATCTCGCGTAAGCTTTTAATTTACAGTTGGGGAGACTGAGGCACAGAGAAGGCAAGTGACCTGACCAAAGTCACAGGGATTGGAAATCTCCCCAAGTACCATGAGAACCCAAAGCTTGTGCACAGCACGGCTCTAAGCACTCCTGTCTGGAGCAGGCAAACCTTTGTGATCATGGCATTATCGCTACAAAACGAAACAAAAGAAAACTCTGAACATCAGCTGCCAATGTCGATGTGGTGACTTATTTATAAATTATACGTACACTGTACTGATAATCATTGGCCTGTCAACTTTCACAAAAATAGATATTTTTCAAAAAGGATGAGATGAAGAAGAAATGGCGTTTGATCCTAGAGGTAAGAGGGAGCCATTGGAGTTTACTGAGAAGGAGAGCTCCCTGATCATGGCTATGCTTTAGGAAGAGAATGCTGGCAGGTGAGTGAGGATGGCACTTGAATCAGACT
The DNA here is from genome assembly GCA_028627135.1 of Pseudochirops cupreus. Lineage (NCBI taxonomy): Eukaryota > Metazoa > Chordata > Mammalia > Diprotodontia > Pseudocheiridae > Pseudochirops > Pseudochirops cupreus. Next base: position 414,478,263 of record CM053583.1, on the reverse strand, counting down.
ATTACAACTAGAAGACTATTACAACGGTCTAGGAGTGCATTGATGAGACCTGGAACTGGGTCAGGACTGTGAGTCAAGAGAAGGGGCATGGAAAAAGGCAGATTTAGTGACTGATTGGATGTGTGAGACCAGAGAGGGTGAGAGAGTGAGGATGAGACCCCAGTTGGGTGAGCCTGGGTAAGGGAAAGATGCTGGTGTCCTCCATGGTCATAGGAAAGCTTAGAGAAAATAAAATGTAGAAAAAGGTGATTCAAATCCTGCTCTTCCTGTCTGCCTCACAGTGCTCTCACTCAAAGGAAAAGGAAAGCTCCATGACTCCTACTGACTGGTCACTGTCCCCGAGGCCAAGGCCATCCTATGGGGGTGCCTAGGTTGGTATTGTTTGGTGTTTTGTGAGGGGGTCAGGGGATAAATGTTGCTGACAGTTGCCTGGCTGCTGTGGGTCATCTCTAAGTTATAGGGGCTCTAAGGGACCCACACCTGACTCATATGGGGGAGGATGGGCAAATACACAGAGAAAGGTGGGGCAGTGATAGGCTGTTGAAGGAGAGCTCTAGGCTGTGTCCCTCTCCCACTGGTTGTCACAGCAAAGTCGGGGTTCAACCTGTCTCCCCCCACAATTGCTTGGCCACAGAAATCTTTGCTGTCAATCAGTCGCTCAACAAACAAGGATTTGTGCCAAGCTACATCTCCCCACGGCCCCCAGTATGGAAACCCCTGGTCAAGGGGCCATCCCTCTAGCCTTTCCATTCCCTCGTTTTCACTTCAGGCTCAGAAAACCTCATGGGCCCTTCTGATTCTTCCCCAGATAAATATTTGACATTTCTTAACTCTTCCTTTCAAGGTTGGAATGTGGAATTCTGGTCTTAGATAAATCATGGGACTCCCCTGGGCCCCAGGCCCCTTCTGTACCGTGAGGGGAAGCACACTGGGGGATCTTTCAGGTGTCTTCCCTGTGAATCCTGTGACATGAAAATAATTAATAACAAGACCGACATTTCTGCAAGGCTCACTGCCGGCCAGAAGTTGCGCTAATCACTTCACAAGCATTCTGTCATTTGTCCCTCATGACCAACCTGGGAGGTGAGTGCTTTGATTATTCCCATTTTACAGGGGAGGAAACTGAGGTTAAGTGACTTGCCCAGGGTCACTTAGCAAGTAAGTGCCTGAAGCTGGATTTGAACTCAAGTCTCCCTGACTCCAGAGCCAATGGCCACTGGCACCACTACTGTACCCCCTAGCTGCCCGGGGATCTAGACATCCCGACCCTGGTTGGCCCTCCCCTATGCGCTCCCCTCCCTGAAGTGACCAGTGGTCTATAAGGCCTGTCACTGAGCCCAAGGAGAGACTCCCTTCCCTGATGCCAAGGTCCCGGCCAGGGCTGTGGATTAGGGACACTGGCAGGTATCCAGGGCCACAAGAGAGGCCACTGGCCGGAGGGAGCAGAGAGAAGGGCAGGCCCTCTGGAGGGCCCAAGGACAGGCCTGAAATCGCGCCTAGGCGAGGCCCCACGAGCCTGGGCCCTCTGAGACACCCAAACTATCTTTTCATCCATTCATTTCCTTATTGGTTGATTTATTCATTTTTTCATTTATTCATCTACCCGTTCGTCAATTAATTAATTAGAACAGTGATTTAATCAGTGTGGGTGGGGGGGGGGTCCCAATGGGAACCTTCCTCTCCCAAAGCACCTGTTCTGCACCTTACAGTCCTGGGGCCTTAGCCAGGGTCCGAACCAAGGGGACGCTGAAATGCAGATGTTCCCAAGTCAAAGGTCAGCCCCCTGTCCACTAGGCTGGCCTCGCCCCTCATCTATCTACCTTCCTTTCTAATAAAGGGTATGAAATGCCTCTTTTTACAAAGGGCCCAGGACTTCCTAACTGACCTTTGCTGCTGCCTGGAATTCTCAGGAAAGGAGGAAGCCCCACCAAGCCCATCCCCCTTCCTCCCAGGCTGTTTATTTTCTCTTCCCCCCTCCCCATCCCCACTTCCTAGCAGTCCTATTAGCCTACACTTATCAACACTCTTTAATGACACTCAAATTTGAGTCTTTTCTGAGATCACAGATAGAGAGTCTGAAGGGACCATGGTCAACATCTAGTCTAAGGAAGGAAGAGGCTCTGAGGGATTGTGACTCACCCAAAAGCACACTGTTAACAAAGGGCTGAGCCAGGATCTGAATCCTGGTCCTCCCAATCTAAGCCTAGGGCCCTTTCCTCTGCCCTCAGGGCCTTTTCCTCTGCCCCCAGGGCCCTTTCCTCTGCTCCCGGGGCCCTTTCCTCTGCCCCCAGCTACCTTTTCCTCCTCTGCTTCATCACTGATTCCCAGAAGCCTCCACCTGCCCACCTCATGAGGTTAAACCCTCTTGCTGACTCAGCCCGATGACTGACTTTGGCCAGCATTGTTTTCCGGTCTACTCTGTGGAGGTAAAGCAAGGAGGGGTGATGAGGTCTCTTCTATCCAATCTGGAATCACTGGACATCTTGGGACAAACCTCAGCAGTTGGGTCAATGGGTGGGCAGGGTCTGAATATACTGAGTTGGAAGAATTTTTAAACACAGAACCTCAGAGCCACAAGTGACTTCAGAATTGAGAAAGACAGAAATAGTCCTAGAACATAGAATGCCAGGAATGGAAGGGGGCAGAGAACTGAAGGACCCACAAAGGCCAATTAACCCTCTATAGAAGAGTAAACTGATCAGCTTCAGGGAAAGAAAGTGACTGACCCCAGGAAGGCAGGGGGTCTCTAAGAACCCAGCACCCAAGAACTGGCCTTCACTCCTTTGTGGAGGGACATCATTATTTTCAGCTGGGCTTATATTGGGTGCCAAGAGGCCCTGGGGTGGGCCCCATTTATTCCAAAGTTTTTCTTCATGAAACTGGATCTCTCTCTGCCTTCTTGATGTTCCCCAAGCCCCTTCCTAGGAGTGTGACCTCAGAGGGAGCCAGGAAGACTCAGGACCCAACCAGCATACTTTTCTTCATTCCTTCTGAGGCCAGACATACTGAGGAGTTCTTCGAGCCTTTGGGGTTCTGCCTCTATGTGTCAAAAAACCCTTTCCTTGGGGCCTCAGTCTTGTGTGTTTTCCATTTGCACTTACTGTAACGGGGACCACATGCCTGGTGGCATCCAAGTATAAGGTCTCATTTTGAACTGAGTGATTCTATGAACGTCAGGGCCTGGAGCCAAAACATGCTCATGCCCACAGCTGTATTTTTATGAATCAGGTCCTAAAAATTTGTATGTGTTTCTCATTTAAAAAGACTTATTCCTTTCTAGTGGTTTAAGACATAAAAACGATCTTGCGTACTATGTCTGCCCCATTACCAGCATTCCTGGGGAGCGATGAGCACAGCGCCCCAATGAAAAGGTTCTGGTTAGGGCCCTAAACCTCCTACCTTGCAGTGAGTGTTACAAATCCTCACATGCCACCCTGATGCTTCCCTTGAGGCTCCCCAAAACCAACAGGTACAACATAAGCATCCACTGAAGGAAGGAAACAGCACTTATTGTCCTGAAGTCTTGTACCTTTGTTTGGTGGGGAAGGTAGATGTGCCCAGTGGCTCCTCTCTGGGCTTGTCTGAAACCTAATGTGTGTTTGTGATGGCTCAACTACACTGGTCCACAGTTCCTAGACGGAAAGCAATGGGATGATATGGAGACCTAGAGAGGCAGGGAGGACCAGCCCTGGGCTAAGGGCAGGCCCGCAGGGAGGCTGCTGAGGCTTCCCTGCGCTCCCGGTGTCTGTGAGGAGGGCCCAAAGATCAATTCAGGCTTTACAGTTTGGGCTCCAATCACTCTTCCTTCAGACAAGAGAAGACCAAGGAGGTATGAAAGTATGTGTGCGCACAGATGGTTTGTACATCTGGAGAAGTGTGAGAGTATGTATGTACATAAGTGTGGGTAACAGTATGTGTGTGTGTGTGTGTGTGTGTGTGTGTGTGTGTGTGTGTGTGTGTGTGTGTGTGTGTGTATGAGCAGGTATGAGAATATGGGCATGAGCGATTGTAGATTTAGGAGGAGGCTGCTATCAGCAAATAAGCAAAAATGTACAAATGGGAAACTGTGTGCATGTGTGTGAGAGTCTCTGTGCATGTGCCTGCTAGGGCCTTCACACCAGAAGGCCAGACTGCTGCTCAGACATAGCCCTCAGCATCATCCTCACACGCTGAAACTTCGGACTCCACCTCAGTGTGCCCCAGCTCTAACAGGGGAGAGTTTGCCTTCTCTGACCAGGACTACACTGCCTGGCCTTCTCCACGCTGCACCCCTTCCTTCCAGTACCTCCTTTTTACAGAGGGTACTGTCTCCCATTAGAATGTAAGGTCCTCAAGGGCAGGGATTGCCTTGCTTCCTTGTTTTTGGATCTCCAGCAATGGCCTGGAATCCTAGCAACCGCTTAGTAAATGTGTGCGTGCATGCTCTCTCTCTCTCTCTGTCTCTCTCTCTGTCTCTCTCTCTGTCTCTCTCTCTGTCTCTCTCTCTGTCTCCCTCTCTCTTCCCCCTGTCTCTCCCCCTTTTCTCTCTCTTTCTTTCTCTTTCCCTCCCTACCTGTCTATTTCTTCTTCTCCCTCCTCTCCCCACTTTTTTTCTTCTTCTGTTTCCCTTCCTCCCTCTATCTCTCTCTCTTCTTCCCTCTCTTTCTCTCCTGTTCTATTCTGTTCTCTCTCTCCCCTTTCCCTCCCTTTCTATCTCCCTCTTTCTGTCTTTGTCTCTCTCTGTATCTCTTTATCTCTCTCTTCTCTCTGCTTTCTCTCTCCCCTCTCTCTTTCTCTCTCCCTCTCTCTGTCTCTACTTCCCTCTCTCTCTTCTTTTTCCCTCTTTCTTCTTCTCTCTCTCTCTCTTCTCCTCTCCCCTCTGTTTACTAATGAATGTGTGTTATAGTGTGAATATGTTGATGGATATGGGTTTGAGAGTATGTATGTGAGATAAACCTGCCCACGTAGATGAGCATCTGTGAGAGGCAGTGCAGCCACGTGTGGATATGGGCATTGTTCTATATATCCATGTCTGAGTACATGAGGTATCATGTAGATGTGGCCATCTGTTTACGGGTTTCTTCAAGAGTATACGTGTATGTGTGAGAGACAGTCGGGGTGGGGTTGAGGGCAGGAAGTTTGTGGGTGTCTCTAAGTGTGTGTAGGTATGTATGGGATTTCAGTGTGTGAATGGGTTTGTGTTTCTGAGCCTGTTTCAGTACTGGGAAGTATGTTGACTATAGGAGACAGTATGGGTGTGCACAGTCATGTGGGACAATGCATGTATAAAGTAGATATGAATGGGTGTGTGCTGGGGAGTTTGTGGGCACATAAGAAACAATGTGGGTGTAGGTGTGGGTGACTAGCAGGCAAGTCAGGGTTCAGGGACTCTCAAACTATTTGGAAAATCACCAGCCCATAGCTCATCTTTTCACCCTCTTTTGCATGGAAAGGACACGTCCATAGGTGAATAATTCAAACGTGATGACCGAGGGAGAAATGAAACGAGTTAGTTTAGAGTCTTTAAGGAGTAAAGGGTGGCCAGGGGGTGGGGTGGGTGGGGTACATTGTTGGGGGTCGGGGAATCATGTTAATTCCACTCGTTTGCCATTTTCCTCAATTATTATTCAAGTGAAGACTTTCTAATGCTATTAAATGCACATTAATGATGCCCAGTAAAATAACCCCATCTTCTAATTTTTCTTTTATAAGGACTATAAATCCAATATTCTAAGACAATTTAAGTTTACTGTGCTATCATTATCTTTTGTTCATTGTAAAATTACTGTATCCTGAAGGCCTCACAGATCATAATACTCCTCAAAGATGGGAAGGCTGAAGCAGATCACATGTCCTTGTAGTATCTTGTGATTTAAATACTGAAAGATATGAGTTTAAAAAGCCTTAGGATATCTGAGAAAACACTTTTAAAAGCATCATAAATGAAGATAAGTTGTTTTTCTCTGAAACCTGTAAAGTTTATTAGAGCATATAAAATGGGTTTGCATCCTGAATAATAGCCATTCGGGATCTGTTTGTTAGCTATGCGTCATACCACGAGTATTAAGGGATTTCATAAGCACGGGTGCTCTATTCACCGACACAAATCACAGCCCCTCGGTGACTCGGTTGACAGTTTTGGGGAGTTGCTGTAATCAAAAAACGAAAAATAAAAGCAAACAAAAAAACCCGACAACAACCCACCTCCTCAGTGATAAGCCCGTCCAGACTTGGCGAGGCCATGCCTCGAGCAAGGCACATACTCTGAACCTACCTCCAAGTCCAGAGCATGAATTGCCCTTAAGAGCCCACAGTTTGCTGGCCTCTCCCACCCTCACTCCTACCTCAGGACACCGAGGCATGGGTCATATTTACCGCAAGATCATCAGGGAAGCCTTAGGCAGTCTGGTGGGCTACATTTATTATTAGAAAGCAAAACATTTTAAAGTTGTTTTTTTTAAGACTTGCACCTCAAAGATGGTTATAATGTTACCTGTCTTTTCCTGATGTAGCATCATAGATGCTTCAATCCCAGCTCTGTCCCTTGCTACCTGTGTGACCTTGGACAATTCACTAACCTTTTCTGGGTCTTGGTTTTCCTCAATCATAAATGAAGGCTGAATGATATCCAAGGCCCTTTCCAGCTATCACCCCCTGGGACTCTGATGCCCCCTTGTCCCTTTCATAGCCTTCTAGGATCTCAGTTTCCTTATCTGTAAAATGAGGGCTTGGACTAATTGACCTTCAACATTCTTTCTCACTCTAAATCCACTATCCTGTGCCAGAATCCGAGTTGTTCAGATCCTCGGATGGGATGTATATAAAGTGCTTTGCAAACCTCAAAATGCAATAGAAACAAAAATTATTATTGGCATTATTATTAAATATTAAAATATTAAAAATTAGAATTTTAAAATTTAAAATCAAATATTAGCAAAGTCAGAAAATCTGTATTATTTTGGGAGGAAACACACATAACCCCAAACCCTGATGATGAGAGCAGAAAGAAAGTTCCCATGGGGATGTTGCAGAAGCCGGTACGGGATTTTTTCATCACAAATTCCAATCCTTTTTTGGCCCCCATTTGTTTAAATGTCCCCATCTACATTTTGACATGTTTGACATATTCATCATTTTATAAGATATGAAACATTTCCTTCTCCTTTAACACTGCTTTCCCTTGATTTGCACCTATTTGCTTTTCTGTGTAAGTCTCTAGAAATCTTTAATCAATCACCTTCTTCTTAGGAAGTGTAGGGTGTGTTAGAGAGAGCCATTCTTATGTTGACCAGTCTTATCTGGCATTCTGCCAACACATGGGGGACCATTTTCTCTTTTCCTTAACTAGAAAAGTAAGAGCCCAGAAGGTGCTAGTCCCCCGTAAAGACACAAAAGTCTGCTGGTGGCAAATGATTCTAAAAGTAGGAACATACTGACTGCATGGAAGGGGGTCCCCTATCTTAAAAGTAAATAATGATGCTGGATACTCTCCACCCCCAAGACTAAAGAAAGGAATCTGACACCTTGGTGGGAGGTGGGATTTGTTGTAGGTCAAGTTGAAAGTGTGAAACCTACTCAGGAAGCTGTCTCCTAAAACCATCCATCACCAGTTGAGTAAAACAAGGCAATTAACGATTATGACCCACCTGAAGCCGAGACAAACTTTCCCTTATGGTCCTACTGAAGGGAGTATTGTAAGAGTTGTCTTCCCTTGTCACAGAGAAGGCAGAAATGGGGAAGGGTAGGAGCACTACAATTTATCTGCTGCATAGAGAATCCTAACCTGTGATTCTCACAGATCTTGATAGCTTTGTTTGCGCAGAGGCTAAATTGGACCTTGGAGGTCAGAAGAAGCATAAGTGCTGTATGATCCACTAGGGAATAGAAACAGACCAAGTCAATTCACCAGGACATGAAACTTTACCAAGTAGATTCACCAGGACATAAAAATTGACCAGGTCAGTTCACTAAAACATAGAAATTGACCTGGCTGATTCACTAGAAATTGACCAGGTTGATTCAGTAGTGCATGAGAATTGACCAAGTAGATTCACTAGGACCAAAAATTCACAGGTGAATTCACTAGGAAATTGACCAAATAGATTCACCAGGGCACAAAATATTGACCCAGTAGATTCACTAGGACACAGAAATTCACCAGGTAGATTCACTAGGAAATTGACCAAATAGATTTACCAGGGTACAAAAAAACTGACCAAGTAGATTCACAAGGACACAGAAATCAGTAATGTTCATTGTACCTTACAAAGTGCTTCACGAACATCAATCAGCTCAATGGTATTTTCCATGTCACTGTATTCAAATTCCATTTCAAGGAGGATGCAGCTTCATATCATATAAAGTTAAATAGATCATAGTATCTGAGTGAACTGGAATCCCCAACAGCCAGGGTTGTTAAAGCTTAAATATGCAATTTAGAAATGTAGGGGAATCACATGCTTTACCATTCAATTTTAAAGCAGCCAGTTGCAAAGTTCTCAGTGGAAGGAAGGTTACTCAGAGCTGAAAAAGGTAGATGGAATCAATAGCCCTTTAAAAAAAGGACCAAGGCAGTTGAAACATACATACTGTGTGTCATTGACAATTAATGCCAGACTTCTTCCAGAAACAAACTCAAAAGCCACCATTCTGATACTATCAATGAAAGAACTCCCTGGTGCTCCCCTTCTGCTTCCCTGAATATACCCACATCCCTTCCCTGCCCCCCCTCCCCTTAAGAGTCCTCCTTTCTACCCTGGGGGTTCTCTTACATAGTTGTCCCAGGACTAACTACTGGCAGGTCAAAATTTCAGCCTCATGCAGACACAGAGATGCTTAGTATTGACCCATTCCCTGCCAAAACACATAAAGCCACAAGCAAGTTTGCAAGACCACTCCTACGGCATTGGCATGCCAGGAACAGGGCAGTCCCTTTTATGTGATTTAATATTGGAGAAGTTTGATAGTGTCCAAGGTTTATGGTCATTCCTCAAGTGAGGATGGGAATCCCAGAGAGTAGCTTAAGGCTAGCAGCATCACAGTGGGAATTGAGCAATCTCCACTCTCATAGGGGAAGAATGGTAATATTTAATAGATCAGTATTTGGGAGGGGGGTGGAAAGGGGATGAGGTTAGCATGGGAACAGGCTTGGGGTGGTCAGGGGATGGGCACATTCTGAGTTCACATTAGACATTGGCAAACACTGTTCACAGCCACAGACACCAACGAACACAGCTAGACACTCACGCAACAATAATACCAGAATGCAATTTTAAAAAATTATATAAAAGATGGTTTCTCACCCCTTAAAACAAAACTGGAACTTTGGTTTATAGGATCGGTTATGCCCAAATACCCTCCTCATCATCCTGTGGGCCAGAGATTAGGAGGTGCACAGGCAGGAGGTACGCATTGGAATAAAAGAAGAAAAGGTTAGTTACACCTTGGTGCATTTCAAAGGCAAACTCATCTTCGCTTTTTTTTTTTTTTAAGGATAAAGAAAATTGTAGCAACTGAAGCACCCCATCACCAAGTCTGCCAAATATGCAGAAAGTTTGTGTCTATGGCAACCCATACAGAAAACACAGGACTGCCCAGCTCTAACTTTGTGTCAGAATAAATTAAGAGATTATCATTAGTCTCTATTAACAGATGTGTGTGAGGGGAAGACATGCATTTTGAATATGTTGCAAGAGAAGATTAAACTTTTTTTTTTTAATCAGCAAAGGAGCAATTAGAGTAACCAAATACCCCCTCAGTTCTTTCAGGCTAAAAAGTATCAAGAAAATCTAAAGAATGAAAAATGCCATCTCCTGATCTGGAATACTCTTTGTCAGCCTCTGCATGTCCCTCACACTTGTACGCCAAGACCTTCCTTAAATCCTGGGGGTTCTCAGAGCACCTCATTGTCTTGACTTAGTGAGGTCCCCCGGTTTTCTAGGGTTTCCCCAATAAACGGCAAGTGCTAGCTGCAATGGCCATCAGCTTCTGAAGGATGACAAAAAACAGCAGATGGTTTTAATGAAGAGATACTAAAGCTCCCATTTGCTGGAATGTTGCAGAATGTGGGGTTAGGTTGAATTGAATGTTTAGGTGAAATGAGGGGTAATCTTTCTGTTTCCAGCCCTGTTGACTGAACAATTCTTTAAGATGTCTCAGCACTCTTTGATGTCACAGTATTGAACACTTTCTTCAATGAGTAAGGTACTAGAGGTGTCCCAGGTCATCAAAGAATCACCATTTTAAAGCCAGAATGTCCTGAGAGGCCATTGAGCACAACCTCTCTCTTTACAGATGAGCAAACAGAGGCCAAGAGAATTTAAGTCACTTTCCTAGGGTCATGCAGTAAGTATTGAAGGCAGGATTCAAACGCAGGACTCCAAGTGACACATTTTAGTCACTACAAGACTGCCTCTCACCATTTTAGGCTCTTGGCTCACAGGGTCCATCTAAAATGTACTACCTGTGTAGGCTTGGGAAAGATATGTAACCACTAGGATTGAGTTTTGTCTGTTAAAAGAGGCAGCTGGGAGGTATATTAGATATATAGTCAGAAAGACCTGAGGTCAAATCCTGCTACAGACATTTACTGGCAAGTAAATCCTGGGGAAGCCACTTTTAAACTCTCTCAGACTCAGTTTCCTCATCTGTAAAGTGGGGCTAATAAGAGCATCTGCCTCACTGGGTAGTTCTGAGGTCCCAGTGAGATAACGTGGGTAACATGCTTTACAACCTTAAAGCATCATAATAAATATTAGCTAGTATGATTGAAATGAGGAAGTTGTATCCAGTTACCTGGAAGGTACCTCCCAGGTCTAAGATCTGGGTGATCTGTAGTCCTATAACCAATAAAATGAAGATTAGATGACCTTTGAGACATCTTAGAGCTCCAAACCCAGGTTCTCAGACTGCAGAGACAGAGCTGTGGGAGATGAGACTAAAATGGTCACAGTTCAGGAAAAAATCTGTGGGGATGTGGGGGAAGAAGGCTACAAAGCTTTCTCTTGTAGGTTGCCTCCTGGCTTTGAAAATTAGGTGGTGCAGTCCAGGGATGAAGGCATGGGGCAAGGGGAGAAAAAAATTGAGAACACAATGTTCCACTTAATTAAGTCCTGGTTAATTAAAGTTCTGCCATGATACTAAGGCCAAATAGAAGCATCCCACCAGTTGATCGTTTCTGAACTCTTTTCATAGACTTAATGGTTGATAGTTTTGTGGGGTTTTTTGCCTTAGATAGACCTTGGGAAGACTTAACAGATATAATGAGATAGTAGAAAGGGTATTGAGCAAAGAGTCAGCAAGGACCTGGGTTCAAGATCCCCTTCAGACACTTGACTTAGTCATGTGGCAAGCCATTGAGCCTCCCTGGCTCTCAGTGTCTTCATCAGTAAAACTAGACAAATAATGCTGATGTCCATGCCTCAAGGAGTGGTTGTAGAGTGATACTGATGAGGATCCTGGGAGTGCTTTGCACAACTCTGCACTAATGTTTGGCATTGGTCATCACTGACCCTCCTTGGCAAGGAGATACTTTATAAGGTCTTGGCAAACTCAACAACTTGACATTTTAGGGAGGACCCTTCTTGGCAGACTCTAAAACAAGGCACAAGTGATTTTGCTAGACCACTGCCCACAGGGATGGGAAAATAATATCTACCAGGTCTAGACATTTGAGGGAGACTGTGGAGAGGGCCTTGGACCCGACATATCCTGTTTCTGATTTTGACTCATTGATAGTTGGGCAAGTGTTTGAACCTGTTTGAGCCTCAGTTCCTTCATCTAGCAAGTGATACGCACAGAATATCTAACTCTATGGGTAGAATGGACTCATTGTCACAAAGTTCAAATGAGATAATGTTTACGACACACTTAGCAAATCTGAAAGATCTTATAGAAAGTAGTCCTCAGAATTATTAGTTGGGTGATGGTGGCTTGCCATTGTGAACATTTTGAAGAATATCAGATAAATTAAATTTCCCTCTTTGGTTTGCCAAAAAGGCAAGGGCAGTCCCATTGTACCCATTAGTAAAGAGTCATGATGGTGCTGTGGTATACTGGAAGGAGGGAAAGCCTTGGAATCACTCATACCCATGTTCAGATCTTGCTTCTGACATATTAGCTGTTTGATGCACAGATTATAGACATCACTTAAATTCCCTAAGGCTTAGGTTCTTCATCTATAAAATGGGCACAGTCATGACTTTGAATTCAACAAACTTATTAATCCCTCTCTATACAGAACACTATGATGGAAAGAGCACAGACTCGGGGTGGGAGGGAAGGAGCATAGAGGGCTGAGATTCAAATCCCACCTTTGATTCTTAGTCCCTTAGACATAAGTCCCTCAGTCCCTTAGGCAAAGCACTCAATGTCTGTTAGCCTCAGTTTCTACATTTCTGAATTGATCCCGTAGGTTCCTATGTAGCAGTGTGATATAGTAGACAGAGGTCAGCACATGGAAAAAGGAAGATGTGGTTTCAAGTCTGACATAGACTATTGGTGTGACCATAGGTAGGCTGCTGTTCTTTCCATGTCTGAGCATGGGCAGGTTATTTAGCCTATAAATAAGATAATTCTCAAAGACTCTCAATTGCTATACCATGAGTCAACAATTTGCATCAAGGTATGGAGCTTTCTAAACCAAGGGATCTCAACTTCAATGAAAAGATGAGTCTTGACACCATGTCCCCTTCATTCACAAATAGATAAATGATAGGCAATAGTTTCAGGCTCTGTCATTATTGGGAAACTGGGTACAGAGAGAGAGAGAGAGAGAGAGAGAGAGAGGAAGGGAGAGGGAGAGAGAGAGAGAGGAGGAGGGGGGGAGAGAGAGAGGGAGAGAGAGAGAGGGAGAGAGAACTAAGTAAATTAACTGAATAAATAAATATAGAAATTTTAAAAATAACTATCCCAGATGAGGATTCAAATCCTGTCATCTACTAAATATGTGACCTTGGACAAAACATTAAACCTTCGTGAGTCTCAACTTACTCATCAGTAAGATGAGGGGTTAGAGAGTGTCTTTCAACTCTAAATCTGTGATTCTCTAAAAGAAGAGGGAAGGGAACAAGCATTTATTAAATACCTACTGTATGCCAGGAACTGTGTTAAGTTCTTTGCAAATATTTTCTCATCAGAATTCATTACTGATGATTCCCCTTGAAAATAATTATACCCCCTGTTTCTGTCAGGATGGTTCATTTCATTTGGCATTCAAAGCTTCAGAAATTGGATAAATTGGGTCATATTTTAAATCCTCCTCCCTAGAACTTAAATCGAGAGAGAAAATCACCACCACTAATTCTTACCATTGAAATTTACTCTAATGCAAATTACTTGTAGTAAATTAAATGTTAAAGAAAATAAGTGGTAATTAATTATGATTGAAACAGACAGGAATTTTGGCTTGAAAATATACACTGCCAATATCACTAGTGTTCCCAGTCTACTTGTAGGAATAAAAAGAGCTCCCAGTTGTCAACTGTTATTAAAAACCAGATGTTAAGATCGATGTCTTGTATGCTGCAGAATAGAGTAAAGAACTATGACAGCCCACTATAAACTCTGCTAACATTTAACATTGGAGAAATGCGGTTACATCCCTTTAAAGGGAACTTGGAGTATTTCTGAGTTTTTCTGTTGTGTGCTCCTGTGAAGGAAAAAACATGAGAGAAAAATGTCAAAAATGCTTGGTCCCCATCTCCTCTCCCCCGCCTGAGTGCTGCAGCTGACCCTGCTCACAGGAGTCATTTGGGCCTTAGTGAAGGTCCATTTGGAAACAAAACACAAAAGCAAAACCACAGAAGTGAACCAGAGAGAAAGCCCGAGTTTTCCCAAGCGTGTACAGCAACTTCTCTGCTGAGATGCTCACATTTTTTATATGCAAATGTTAATTTACTCAGCAAGCTTACCTCAAAAAAATGTGCATTTCTGAAACTGAAAAAAGGCAAGGATAAACACCCCTTGGTCCCTGACTCCCATTTACATGCGGAGTTATTTAGAAATGCTATTTTTTTCCTCTCTCCTACAGACCATGGGCAGAAGCTTTTCTCTCTTCCTTGTTTTTCTTCTTCTAACTCTCCTCTCGAATAGACTTTTTGGATGCTGGCGAATAGGGTTTTGATCCCCTGGGTGTTCCTTGAGAATGTTTTTTGCTCTGGAAGATGCCAAGCCATCCAGCTGGGGAAGGAGGAAAGGACTCAGTCATCTAGACATCGTGTCTACACGATGCCAAGCACTTTGGAGACTGGGAAACATCCAGATGACTGACGGAAGTCGACAGGCCCTGGCCACAGAACACAAGGAAGGCCTTGTAGTATGGAGGTTTCGTTATTAAATCAGCTCCTAGCCTTAGGAAGATCACCTCAACTCCCCGGTCCTCAGTTTCCTCATCTGTCAAAATAAGAAGTTTGGATTGTAGGGCTTTAAAGTTTCTTCTAGCTACAGTTGAAGTCTGCAAACCTATCGTCCCTCCCACAACTGTTCATCAAGGACCTCTAATGCCCTGGGCACTGGGACACAAAGACAAAAGGCTAAATAATTCTTGTCCGCAAAGAGCTTCTGTTTTGCTGGGGGATACAATGTCTCATGAGTAGAGAGATGGCAATCTGAGGGCGGAGACCATGTTAATATTAATTCTTTTAATTCTATTGAGAACTGATATATAGGCATATAGAACATTAAACATTTGAACCCTTATAGCAGTATGCTGAAATATCCTGGGAGCAGTTCTAGCTGAACCTTATCACCAATGATGAGAAAAATGACAGGAATTAGAACGACAATCCACAGAGCACTGAATATCAAAGAAGGGCAGCAGAGCAGAGGCTTGTCCCAGGGGCATGGCTATTTGACTGAAATAACAATAATAAAGTTTTGTAGTTCTTTAAAGCTTGAAAAGCACTTTACACACATTATCTTAGCCTCACAGAAATTCTCTGAAGAAGGAACTCGTCATTACATCCCCATTTTAGAGCTGAGACCACTGAAGCTCAGAGAGGTTCCCTGAGTTCTCTAGAGTCACACAGCTCTTCTAGGCCTTCTAGATCCAAAATCCAGCAGGCTTGCTGCCTGTTGATGCCTGTCAATGCCTGGTTGTATACAGGTCCACAGGATTACATGTCAAGAGCTGGAAAAGTCAGCTAGAACCGCACCCTTATCTTGCAGATGAGGAAACTGGGGCGAAATGATGATTTGCCCAAGTGACTTGCCCAAGGTCTCCTAGATCAGTAGAGGGCAGGATCTACAAGATGGAGGTGGGAGGGGGGATTTGGAAAGGTGACAGTGCCTTGGTTGAGTGGCATCCAGAAAATGCCTTAGAAAGGAGTATTAGGAAAAGAAAAAAATTAATAATTAAAGTCACCAGGGGCTCTTTTACCAGCTCCACTGTAGTCTTTGTATCTCAAAGGAGGACTGACCACCCCTTTAGAGAAAGCAGGATTGCTCCAAGGCTACCATTTCAGCGGAACTCAAAATGGCTCCCTCCAATGAAGGGAAATGAAATGGAGTAGCAGCCCCTCCCTGGTGGTTTTCTTTTCTCCCTGTGGATATTTTGATTTCCAGATCTGAGGTCATGGGACTAGATGCTCCTCATGAGATCCACAGGAGGATAAATATAAGTCATAGTCATGGGCACTGACCACCTTGTAAAAACTAACCTCCTGAAGAACACTCCCTGATGAGTTCCAAAGGCCAAGGTCTTTGTCTGGCTGTCTATGCATCTCTCTGAATTGATCACAATTCAGCATCAGTGAATGCCAACAAGGCCACTAAGTTGTCATGTGAATCCTTGATAGTTGCACAGCATTTGGGGAGCTGAGGGGCATTAACCAATGTCTTCCATGATGTAGTCTGGAACTTACAAGGCCATTTCTTCCCCTGTTTGAAAAGGTGATGTAAGTGAGCTTAGAGAGGAGGGCTATGGTCACCTCCAGCCCATGGAATTCACCCGTTTTACATGGGGACATCGCCTTCACTAAGGCAGCTAATTAACAGCCTTGTGTGAGGGGCTCTGCACCGTTAGGATGAGGGCAATCCAAAGTAACGTTTTCCTCCCGCCCCCATGTAACTCGGACACTTATCTGAAACATCTCTGAACTCTGCAAACCCCAGAAGTCTGCAAAATCTGCCTGCATGTGTCATGAAAACAGGATTTCAACATGGGATTTACGATGCTTTCTGCTCTCGGTTGGGCCAGAACAACCCCCCTCATGGCATTTCCAGCTGCGGGCTTGGCCGGAGTCAGGAATTACAGACACTTGCAAAAATAAAAACAATAGGGGTGAGCCTGGGAAATGGGGTGGGGTGGGGGGGGTGAGTCTTCACAGACCTATAATAAGGTTTATCTCAGGTTCAAGTCTAAACAGTCTTTCATCCAGCGTTCCTCCTGGAACAAAAATTATAATAGCACATGTTTGTGTGTCTCTGCATAGGGAGAGTGCTTGTTTATATGTTGCTATAATTCATGTTTATATATTGGAGCCCAGATGTGGAAATCTGCCCATTTGCAAAGAGGCTTACCTATCTGAAAGAATGCCCAAGGTCCTAGCCGATTCCGGAGGTCCTTCACATGCCATCCAGAAGCAAATATGAGGAGGTTATCTCTGATAGTGAGCACAGAGAAACAAACCAATCTTTGCTTGTCTGGCTTTGGAGCACAAAGAAGCCAGAGAAATGAGTTTCCCTTAGTATACTGTGCTCAGTTCAGGTCAGAGTTCATGGGCTATTTGCATTACTGTCAGCCCTCTTTCCAAATGTGCTCTGAATACTTAGAGAATGAATTGTCCTAAGGGGTTCTCTGCATTGTCAGGAAGAAATATTTGGCTCAAACTTTGGGTAACATTGAGATGGAGTGAAAAAGAGGAAAAGTGAGGCTATTGTAGAGGTATGTTGCAGACCAACGAGCCAGAGGCGGGCATAAGACTCCCTTATTTCTCTTTGTCTTTCCTCTGCCTGACATCACGCCTGGCCCATAGGAGTTATTAAATACATTTTTAATGAATTGAAATGAATGGAGAAATTGAATGACATCTTTCTGACATCCTAGCATATGTGGGTGTTTGTGTCTGGGGGTGTGTACCTGGGATCATGGATCTAATTAGAGCAGGATGGGACCTTTGAGGCCAGCAAATCCAACTGCCTCATTTTATAGATATGAAAACTGAGGAAAACAGAGGATGAGTGACTTTCCCAAGACACACAGCTAGTGAGTCAGGACTCAAACCCAGGTCTTTCTTTCCTCCAGGGTCAGTGCTCTAGCCCCTCCATCACCTGGTTATTTTCTGCTTCATTAGAATGTAAGTGTCTTGAGGGCAATGACAGCTTCAGTGCCCGTCACACAGCAAGTCCTGGCGATCATTTGCTTGGTACCGATTCCCTCCTGGTGCAAAGGAAACATGGAGCTGTGATGAGGACTTTCAGATACCCAAGCAACTCTCACAGGTCTCATTCTACCAAAAGGAAAGATTCTGGTAAATTTCTCTCCTTCCAGTTGACAATTCCATTTTTCAGAAGCAGCAATGAAGAGAACTGTGATCAGGTCCTAAGTGACTGGTGAGGATGAGTTTGGCTTGTTGGAGCAGAGATGATGTGAACATTGGAAATTTTGGCACAAAAAAAAAAAAGATGCTGACATAGGAAGCAGATGTGCAAAAGTCCAGAGAAAACTCCTATGTCTCTATGGTCTGGGAATCTGAAAGGAAAGAAAGGTCCAGATTTCCTCATTGGCAGCATAAAGGGGTTGGGCTACAGGATCCCCAAGGTCCCTGTTCGAATTCTCATCTGATGTGTTGGACTCAAGATGTCTGGAATTCAGGACACTGTTTTGTTGGCTGCTGTGAGTCAGGGAGAAATAGGGGAAGGGCAGGACTGGCTCTCCTCCCCCAGCATACAAAGGCAGCTCTCATCACAGCGGATGGGTCAACATGAGTGTGTTCCTAATGAGTCTCTCACTCTCAGCTCAACAGTTCCTTTTACCCTTGCCCTCGCTGACCCTGGCTGTAACCCTCCAATTCAGCTTTACCTCTGTCTTTCTGTTAAAGCTGCCTCCTATTAACTACCCACTAGAATGGCCCAGTGTAATTTCCAGGGGTTTCTGACTTTCCTCTGGCCACGGTCCCACCACTGCCTCCACTGATTTCTGCCCAGGGAGATTTCCTGCCTGCCTTTCTGATTAAACCCCTACTCAGCTGATGTTCACTAATTAGCCAGCTGCATGCTGTCCTGGAGCCACCCCCTCCTGGTTTGGGTCAGCCTGAGAGTCTGCTGGGCCACATCACAGACCCCAGTGGGCCCCCAGGTAAGTCTGGAAAGAACAGCTCTCAAGGATGTGATGTAAATGGAGTCATCAAAAATGCTTCCAACGTTCCTCTAGACCCACGTGTTCTCACCTCAGTTAGAATGGAAGCTTCCTGAGGGAAGGCCTGCTTTACTTCTGTCTTTAAGCCCCAGCATTTAGCCCAGTGCCTGGAATACAGCAATCACTTAATACTTACTTCTTGATTGATTAAGGAAGAAAAGGGTGGCATTTAAGAAGATTCAAACGATTGCACAAGGGAGTTTTCAATAAGTTTTTTTTCTCTAAATGGATGAAAGATGGGGAAAAAGTAAAGTAGCCAAGGTAATAAGAGAGTAAGTGGCCTGACAAAGTCCTGAGCATCAATAGGAGGGTATCAAAGACTGAAAGGAAACTAAAAAGCATGACACGTGAATAATTGGGGGTGAAAAAGCTGGAGCTATATAGCCTAGAGAAAAAAAAGACCTCATGGGGTCAGGAAACCACTTTAGATGTCTGAAGGGTGGCATGTGGAAAAGATTCAACATTCTTCCTGCTTCTGGGGAATAGTACTAGGACCAGAAAGTAAGTTTAAGGGCACAATTTTCAGCTCAATATCAAGAACAATTTCTGAATCTTCATAACCATCTCACAACATAAATGGCAGCCTAGTGAGTCAGTGAATTTTTCATCAGCAGATGTGTTTAACGAAGGAGACTGGACAGTGACAGGGTAAGACTCTTTTACAGGTAATCTACTGCTCATGTAGGGTGCTAGACCCCTGTAGGTTACATATGGGAAGACCTCTATGGTTCTTTGCAACACTGAGATGCTATTCTATTCATCTGTCAAAGTCATTCTGATCAGCAGCATCATTTCCGTCCCATTGTAAGCTCCCCAAAGGAAAGGACTGTCTTTCACTCTCCACAAATTACCTGACGCAAGACTCTGTACAGGGCATGTTCAACTATTGTTGAATGGAAAAAAAATGGAAAAGTTTTCATTCATCCATTTTCTAAGATTTGAATTAATCTTTTTACTCACTTCACCTTTCTATAGACAGTTAAACTCACACTAACCCAAGAGAAAATTAAAAAGTAAAGAAAATACCTTAGCTCAGTATTCAAGGCTCCTCACAAACAGGCCACTTTATCTTTCCAATGTTATCTACTCTGCCTGATCTCTGTGTTGTAGCTGAATCGGACTACTTGCCATCTCATAAACATACAGCACCTTTCCTCACCTCCTTGGCTTTTTTCACACCATTCCCTACATCTAGATCAGCTTTCTCATTCACTATTCCCCATCAGTTTCATCTGCTTAAATCCACTCACCTGTAACATGGATGGATGGGGACCTGGCTTGAGGGTCACGCAGATATTCTCTGCTGGGTTTCAGTCTAAAGGACTATGTGGAAATTTGCAGGGAGCTGATTTCTGGACACAACTACTTAGAGATTGGCCCTATATAATGATGAAAATTCTTCTAATTGGCTTCACTACGGAAGAATAGATGACTTGGGTTGCTGAGCTAGAGATAACTGTATAATCAAAAGGGAGGCCTACACCTTTGTCATCTTTATCATTGTACCTGTAAGGCCAGACTACTTCTGATTATTCCTAAGCATCTGATGAGGGACAGGCATCAGTCCTTTCTTCCACCCAGCCATGGCAACTCTGAGAATGTGGCAGGTTATGGTTTTTTGTGTTTGTTCTTTCTTTATCTTAGACAAATGAGTATTCTGATGTGGAAGTACCTAGGGAACCTTGTGAATTCAGGGGTGCTGAGGTCTCATCAGAGGTCTCACTGGGACTTAGAGCTGAATGATGGCTGAGGAGTCTACCTGAGGCAGTAGGGCAGTGGTGGCCAATGGCAATAGAAAGCAGAAAGACATCACCTTAAAATGGCATCAGCTTTGGAGAACATAGATCTAGAAGCAGAAAGCAGTCCCAGCTGTGGACTAACAGAAGCACAGATCTTTCAGCCCTGGCTAGGCTGCCTGCTTGGCAGTGAGCCACACCTAAGGAGAACTTCATAAGGGCTCCCTGAAAGGGGGGAAGTCTTCCAGGTCCAGGAATCAGATGCCCCTCTGCCTTAGATGTTCTTTACACATAATCCCTAATACCATTGTACTAGTGTTTGAGGCCATTCTCCCCAGGGTCCTTCTTTGTTTACAGTGTGTATCCTGGTTTACAGGGAAAACTTTTTACCAATTGTTTTTACTGTACTTTCTTAGTCCCTTTTTTGAAAACTCATGAAGTCAACTGGTTAATAGTTAGTGAAGAACAAACTGGTGGGGGCTCATGAGCAATGTTCCTAGAGGCACAGCACCTCAGAATCCTGAAAGTAGTAATTACTCCTCTGCAGAGCAGCAGAATTTGGGAAGTCGCTCTAGAGGGAGTTCTACACATTCAATTATTCATTCCAAAAGTATTTATTAAGTACCTTTTATGTGCCAACCACTAAAGTAGGAGCTGGGATACAAGAACCAAAACAGGAAATAGCCTCTGCTCTCAAGGCAAAGAAGCAGCAAAAGGTAAAGGAGCTTATATTCTCTCAGGAGGAAGCAACATGGACACAAGAAAAAAAAATACCAAGTTATGTTGAACTGGTTGAAGGAGATCAGAAAAGGGCTGGAGGAGAAAGTGGCCTGTGGGTGATCTTACTAAAGCACAGGTCTGACCATGTGGTTCCCCCGCTCAAAGAGCCCCAGAGGATTCCTCTGTTTGACATTTAAAGCCCATCATGACCTGATCTTTCTAGGTTTATTACACATCACTCCCCTTCACCCACTTAACCTTCCCTCCAAACTAACCTATTTGATGTTCCTCATGCAGGAAATTCTCTCCTGTGTCTGTGTCTTTGCAATGGCTAAGCTCCCCCACCCCCACTCCCACCCCAGGCTGCTTGGATTATACTCCCTCCCCTCCTAGAATGTCATGTTTCCTTCAAAGATCAGCTCCAATGTGACCCTCCTCCATGAAGTCTATAACGATTTCCCCTTTCCCTTTAAATGATCTTGATAATTGAATATATTGTTACATACAAAGAAAAAAATATATACACATATAGAAGTAGTATCTACTCCTTTGTGTATGTGCTATTTACTCTTATACAATACAAGTCTTCTGAGGACAGGAACCTTCTCCTATTTTCTTCTGTATTTCTAGCTCAATGTCTGGTACATGTTAGTTACTAAATAAATGCTTAGTGATCAGTTAATTGATGGGTAGATCTGAACCTTGAAGGAAGCTAGCAAGTCTAAAGAAGCTGAGATGAAAAGGGTGTCCATTTCAGGCTTGGGGAGGACAGCCTACGCGAAAACATGGAGGTGAGAGATGGAATGTAGAGGGTACAGTAGACTGTTTCTAGCAGAATCACAGAGACGGCATGGTTTAACGAGCAGAGGATTTGTAGCCAGGAGGAGCTGTGTGATAGCAGATAAAATTATCAACCTCTAAAAGCCTCATACAGCTCTGGGAGCCCTGGGTTCAAATCCTAGCTTGGCTATTTACTATTTGTGCAACTTCTAACAAAGCCCCTTAACATACTAGGACCTCAGGTTCCTCAACTATAAAATGAGAGAAAAGGCATAGTAGAAGATAATGAAGGTCCCTTCCTTCTCTATGAACTGATGAAATGAAAGGGGTTTGAAATGGAAATTCCAAAGATTTCTGGTTCCTAGGCGTGTCAGACCTGACAAGGTACCGGCAGTACTGATGTGATTCTGAGGGAATGTCAATCACCTTCTAAATTCAATTTTTCATTTGGAGATGTTTCTGGTGTGTTCTCCACTACCATTCCTTAATCTTTTCATAGACTAGTGGTAACAGGACTGCTTAAACTCAACCTGATACTAAGGATACTATTTAAAGGGCGGAAAAAAAAGAAGACACAGTCATACTTAGCAATCCACAATGGATTTCTTTGCTCTCAGGCATTTCAAGGTTGGCCACCCTCTTTCAATGGGGGATTGGGAGGCAATGCCTCTTAGACAAATGTTGCAGGATTAAAGGAGCAAGTTGAAAAGGAATTAAACATCCGAGGTTGCCAAGATGAGTTATGTCCCTGAGCCCTGAATCCTGGGATGGGTCTGAAAACCCCTGTTGATTCAAAAGATACCGTGACAAATCTCTTAATGAAACTCAAATGCTGGCAAAGCAGGTGCTGCGACTTTATTTATAGCAGAGTGGGATGATAAGGAATAAAAAATTGTAAATAAAATTCCTTTATCCCAAATATCCTAATGCCAAAATCCTCCCTGGGCTCAACCTCCTTTGAGGACAGATCCTTTCTCAATAGAGGCTGACGAGCTTAAGCTGTCCTGGCTGGCTTCCTATATGGGAAGACTTACCTGAACAGGGCTTATCAACAGTCTTTTCCTGTGACTGCCTGGAAGGAATCAGCACTATAATTAGCCTTAGATAACTGGCTGCTCCTCTCTGAAGCTGGTCTTCTTGTTTAGCCCCCTACCTCCTCCTCTCTTTCTACTTGGTGGCTTGGGAAGCCAGACCCAACCATGGATCAGTTATACTTTTGGTGAAATACACAAACCTTTAGCTCTTTGTCACTTTCACGGTCTTCCCTTTCTCCTGTTCACTCATGGAGGCTAGGAAATTTTCAAAACATCCCCTGAGTTGCTCTGTGTGGCCAAGACACTTAGATATATATTCAAATCGATTCTTTTCAGAGTATGGGGAAAGTAGAATCCACTAGGTTTTCAGTACTGAGCTTTTAGCTGGTGATTTTAGCATATATTCTGTGTGATATCCCCTTATTTGCTTAATCCTATAGATAAGACAAGGACCTGTGACTTCCCACAGGTCACATTCCCTCTATAAATTAGCTAGAAGCTTGGTGGCTCAGTGGATTGAGTGCTGGGCCTGGAGTCACTAAGATTCATTTTGCTGTTTTCAAATATTGCCTCAGACATTTGACAGCTGTGTCTCCCTGGGCAAGTCGCTTAACCCCGTTTGCCTCAATTTCCTTATCTGTAAAATGGACTGGAGAAGGGAACGGCAAATCACTGCAGCATCTTTGCCAATAAAGCCCCAAATGGGGGCCATGAATAGTCAGTCACGACTGAACAACAACAAAAGACTTACAACATTGCCTGGGGATCAGGGAAGTTAATTGATTTGCCCATGGTTACAGAGCCAGTAAAGGAGGCAGACAGTATCTCATAGTACTTTTAAAATGCTTATTGATTGATTGGAAAAAATGAGTGCCTTCAAGTCAGAAGATTGAGGTTGAAATCTTAGCTGTGTCCCTTACCCAAAGCTACCTCTTCAAACTTATATATTATAGCCTAGGTCCTTATTATTATAAATAATGAATTCCCTATAGTTGTCACCTTTCTTTAAATTTGAACTATTTGAAGTTTTCATTCTGTAAAGCATGGTGATTGGTTTTAGCCCAGTGGGAATATACTGGGTGAATTAGAACAGTGGAGCCACTTCAGGGGATTTGCTATTTTTGTTAATTGGGACCTAGCTGGAACCCCTCCTTCCTCACAATCCAGACAGATGGCCCATCTTGCAGTTCCTTGCACAAAGTGCTCCATCTTCCATCCTTTTGCCTTTGTATTTGTGGCCCCCCATGCCAACAGTGTCTCTCAATGTCTCCTCACCTCTGCCTTCTTTGTGTGACCTCTGACAAAGTCCCTTAACCACACCTCTGCTTCCTTCCAAAGTGATCCAAGGGTTCTTGATCTGTGATCCAAAACCCTTTTTATTTTGTTTCTTTGTTTGTTTTTAATATTTTAGATAACTGTTTAAATATAATTGGTTTCCTTTGTAGTCCTAGGTATTTTATTTCAGACACTTAAAACCATTAGGGAACTCGGTTTCACCAGACTGGTCAAAGGCATCCATGACACCGAGAACTCCTACTCCATGGTATCTTTCCTGATCCTCCCTCTTCTTGAGAAATAACCATATATTCATTTTTTTATGAATTTTCAACATCTGTTTATGTATATATCGACTCACATGGTAGAATGTAAGATTCTTGGGGTCAGGGAACATTTCATTTTTTGTCATATTCTCTAAGCCAAGTAGTATGCTTGTGCTTTCCGATGGTCTTAGGTGACCCCTGTGACCCCTGTGAAAGGGTCATTTGACCCCCAAAGGGGTTGCAACCCACGGGTTGAGAACCGCTGACTTAGAGCATCTCATTACATCACAACAGTCAGATGAAAGGGGTTGTGTTATTATCCTATTTTACCAAAGAGGAATCTGATGCTCAAAGTTATTATGTGATCTGCTCAAGGCCAATTAATATGTGTCAGAAGCATGACATGAATCCAGGTCTCCTTGACTCCAAATACAACCCTCTCCTAAAGGCTACTACACTGACTCTGAGCAACCTGGATGGTTTGTGTCCTTGGAGGATCTGGCCGAAAGTAAAGAGCAGCTTTGCCTCAAACCCTAACATCTAAGCATCCAGTGAGCTTTCTTGTGGATGAGAACCATCTTCAAGGACACGTGAGGCCTTCTCATTCTATGTGGAGCCCTATTCCAACTGTTCCAAGAAGGAGTCTGTAAGATTAGACACAGGGCCAAACTTTATAGTCCCTTCGTAGGGTGGGCTGGGGAATCCAGTATCTCACTTAGAATATGGACATTAAAGCATAAGATACACAACTATGCTTATCGAGTTACTATCTCGGTGGATTGTGAAGTCTTTGCTTTTTCAGCTGTTCTAGAGATATACTTGAGTTGGCTATAATACAGAGCAGTTAATTTTTCTTCTATAGAGGAAACACAAAAACTTATATATACACAATGTGTGTTCAAACAAGGACTCCATAGAAGCAAGGAAGAGAATTTCCTAGTTAAACATGATCTTGAGAAATTCTTCCATATGTGGAAAAGTCTATGCAAGCCTGACATATAGAGATATATACATATATACACACAGGACAGTCTGTATACATTTATAGCACATTCATTTAACCTCAAAACATAAAATAATTTTTTTTTCCTTAGCAAAAGCCAGGAATTATGCCTTGATGTCCAGAATCCATCTTCTGGAGGCAACTGAGAAAGTAACTTTCATTATCTGGATATTCAAACACAGAGTCCCTTCCTCCCCTGCCTGGATGCCCCCCTCTACTCTACACACACACACACACACACACACACACACACACACACACACACACACACACTTTCTCTCTCTCTCTCTCTCTCTCTCTCTCTTTATATATATATATGTATATATATATATGAATATATGAAAATAGTGAATCTACAGCTAAAGTAACAGCATCAATGAAAGTCCACAAAGATTACTAACAGGTGTGAGGAAGGTGAAAAAGAGAAGAAGCTACAGTCAGCCCTCTGTAAAGTAGCTGCAGGTGAAGGGCTGCTGGGGATGTTTATATTCTTGTGTGCACTAGGGGGATCATCACTAAATTCTCGTTAACAGAATTCATGACATAAATCATCAGAGAAAAGAGGAAGGACATGCTGGTTTTGACTCAAATGAAGTCACTGAGATAACATATGTAAAGTGCTTTCCAAGCCTTAATATGATATATAAATAGGAGTCATTGTTTCAGAGAGGGACTGGACCTGTGATATCATTAGTACAAGAAACTCCTGGATGGAAGTGATGGCTGGTGCCTCCTTTGGCACTTACAGACGTCAAGAATTGCCTGGAGCATTGTAAGGACCAAGCCACAGACTCCCAGCCTGTGTCTGGGATGGGACTTTGACCCAGGTCATCTTGGTGCTGAGGCTGGTTCTGTATCTACCACCCCATCTGCATCATCTTCATACCATTGTTGATGCACTTTAAGATTTGCAAGGTGCTTTATAAATATTTCATTGTACCCTTCCAACAGCCCTCAGAGATGGGTGCTGTAACTATCTCCATTTTGTTGTGGTTTTTCAGTTGTTTCTGACTCTTCATGACCATACTTGGGATTTTCTTGGCAAAGATACTGGAGTGGCTTGCCATTTCCTTTCCACAGCTGATGAGGAGACTGAGGCAAGCAAAGTTAGAGACTTGCCCACACAGCTATTAAGTGTCTGAGGAGAGATTTGAACTCAAAAAGATGAATCTTCCTGATTCCAACTCAGTGTTCATTTCTCCACTTAATCTCCATTTTGCACATGAGAAAAACTAAGACAGACACAGGTTAAATGGTTTGCTCCTAGCTCATACAGTTAATAAATGCTTGCGCTCAGATTTGAACTCAAGTCTTCCTGTCACCAAGTAATGAAACTCTTTCTACTGTATCACCTAGCCTTCTCCTTCTCCTCCTCTTCTTCTTCTTTCTTCTTCTTCCACTTCCCCCTTTCCTTCCTCCCTTTCCTCCTCCTCCTCCTCTTTGGAGTTGATAGCCCTCAGACAAAAGAGTCCTGTGACTAACATGAGCTATTTTCATTCTTTTGCACTTAGTGTTTACCAAACCCTTATACAGGTGAACAAAATGAGTGATTTTCATAACTGAATAAGAGGTCGGGCAGGCTGGCTCATCTTCTGTAAAGTCACTGAAAGCATCTTCATTACAGCTCCATTAGCAAACAATGCAATGGGGATGATGCTTCTTCCCACTCCCAAATGCTTTTCATGATTTACATTAGTCCTTTATATCTGGAGTATTATTCATTCCTCATAGAGTGGAGGTCATAAGTATTTGATGTGGCAGCATCAACTAAAATCATTATTCTAAAATGTTGGTGGATCAGTATTATTTTGGGGCCTCTCTGAGAAGTCACTTTAACCATGATAATGTTATGGTTCTCTTTATTTGTTGAATTCTCAAGAACATTTTGAAAATGGTATTTGTAATATAGAGACTTATCTGTTAGTTCATGAACTGTCTCTCTCAGCTTCCTCACAGGAAACAGGAATAATAAAAGCATCCACTTCCTTGGCTTGTTGTGAGAATAAGATAAAATTTGCCAAGTGCCATAGAAATCCTAGCAACGATGATGATGATGACGATATGATAAACAGCATGCATCTGGTGTATGATTCTGGCCATCGAATCGTGTCTTTCTAGGTATTCAGGAGTTTCTAAATTTTTATAAGCTGCAGTAAAATATAATTCCTACCATTACCCTGACAAATCTGTATTTATCAATAGAGTCCGGGTTCCTTCAGATCTAGCCTTCTTTAATTTAGCAGCAATGACTGAATCTTATATCACTATCATGAACCTTTCCACTTACGTAAACAAACTCACTTGATTCACATATTTGTTTGCTCTTTTTCTTTGTCAAAATAAAGTTGGTTGAGTTCCTCTGGATATTGTCCATGGAGGGTCTTTTGTTTCTATTCTTATATCTCAGTCATTTCATAGGATCTATTCATTGGCAAACCAGTATGGTTACATCTGCTCAATCTAATAGAATATAGCTATTAGCAATCTTTATTATATCTCTATGAATTGGGATCTATTAAAGAATTATTTCTGTAAATTTGTAATCTGATTATCATGCTATCTTAGAAAATCCTCTTCTTCCTTTTTGATGTGAAGGTGATTTGGCATTGTGGGTCATATGTTTTGTTCTAAATCAATTGATCATTTTCTTATTATTGCAAAGGCACACATTGTTTGATATTGAGAAGTTTTTAATTACTTTAAATGTCTTGTTTCCATTAAGCTTTGATTTCAAGATTTCTTGACATAAAGTCACCACTATCTCCTTGATAATGACAATGATTATTGCTCTGTATCAGAAAGAATCAGTGAATATCCTGAAATTGACATGAATCCCCTTAGGTTTTGTAACTCGTCTGTCTTCCAATAAATTAATGAAGGTGTAAATATTTGGGGATTTCAAGGTGAGAGAGTCCTTCCTCACTTTCTCTCAGTATGGTGCAGCTACCAGGCTCTCCAACAGCTATCTTTCATTCTCAGTATTTGGCCAGCCTCTTAATCAAATTTGGCGTCAAATATCTACCCATTTCCAATTTTTCTCCAAGACACTAAAAGAATTATTTCTCTAAATTTGTAACCTTATGGATAAGACCCATTAAATTGTGAGGTCATTGAAGGCAAAGACTGTCTTTTGCCTCCTTTTGTATCCCCAGTGCTTAGCACAATGCCTGGCACATCGTAAACATTTAATGTTCATTGAAGCTCCATGGGATACCTGGTTGTAAATCATAGTTTGGACAATAGATTTTCTTCAGCCACTTGGTTTTGAATGCCTGGATAGCTAGACCAATGCTTATTTCAGTGATTATGGATACCATTCAGGAGGCTTTTCGACATTCCACGATTTGATTCAATTAGTACAATGTCATCTACAAACAGGAGCATCTGAAGGACCTCATCATCTATCGGAAATCTCTTTCCAGTTTGGACTTTGGGTTAGGCATCCACCATGATACAGGAGAGAAATCTGGATATGCTGTGGCTGTAACATTGGACTCTGTTCTGAATCTCCTTTATGATGGTGGTGACTGCCTTCAGTGAGCAGATGTCTCCCTGCTCTTAGGCTCATTTGACCTTAATAATTCCTTCAACATTTCTAAAAACTCATCTTGCCACCTCTAAGTGTTGTTTGTCTGTCTCTTTACTTTGGTAGTCTCATAGTCTCATGCACCAGAGTGGAAGAGGGAAAAGACTCTTGGAATGGCACAGAAGAAGACCCAGATTGTGGGAAACTTCAGTTCTCCATCTTTCACCACTCTATGCAGAAGACTCTCATATCTATTCCTCAAGTCCCTACCTCCTTCTTGACCTCCAGTCTTACTCTACTAATTGCCTACTAGACATCTTGAACTGGAAGTCCCAACTCAGAATGTCCCAGACTGAACTCATGAGTTTTGCCTCTCATCCATCTGCCTGCCTTCCTAACCCCCCTATTTCTGTTGAGGGGTCCACCATCATTCCTGTCACCCAGCTGCCAGCCTGGGTGTCATTGTAGACTCCTCACTCCCTCCCCCTCATCCCTCCAGCTAATTTGTTGCCAAATTCTCTCATCTCTTCTGATCCTGCCACTGCCCTTGTTTACATGGTGCTGAGATTATCACAATAATCTGTTGGTTGGTCTTCCTTACTCATGTCTCTACGATCTAGTCTGAGCTCCCCTCACCCTTCCATCTGAAATTCCTAGAGTGCAAGTCAGTTCTTGTCATTCCCCGCCACTCTTCTACCCCTATTCCCTCCCATTCTTCCACCCCCCACTCAATCAACTTCAGTGGATTGCTATTATTTCTAAGATCAAACAGATAATCCTGTTTTCAAAAACCCTTCATAGAGTGGCCACTTTCTGCCTCCTTCCCTTATTTTCCAATCCTTCCTGGTGCCCACCCCAACCACACTCCCCATTCCATGCCCCTGGCTTATCTTTGCTGTTCCTCCAATAGGACATGGAGGCACCTGTCTCCAGATAGCTTCCTGAGCTGCCCCCCAAGCTGGGAAATCCTGCCTTTTGCCTTCTCTGGCTCCCTTCAAGTCCCAGCTAAAGTCCTGCCTTCTGAAAGAAGCTCTTCCCAGGCCTCATTCATCTTAGTGCATTCCCTCTCATATTATCTCCAATTACTCTCATCTATTTCTTGCTTGTCTCCATTTGTTTACATACGGTGTCCATTAGACTGGGAGCTCCTTGAAGGTAGGAGTGGTTTAGTTTTAACCTTTCTTTGTATCCCCAGCAGTTAGTACAGCTCCTGGCATGCAGTAGGTGCTTAATAAATGCTTATTGACTTGTTGACTTAACTCTGGGGTTCAGTTTCACTGCCTGTAAAATGGAGATTGTACAACTGCCCCTGCCTACCTCTGAGAGGCAGTGTGAGGTTTAACTGAGGTCTCAGGCAAGAAAGCCCTTTGAAAGAGATGACCCCTGTTCACCAAGGCCCCTGAAATGGCTGAAGGCGTATCCCTCAGGTTAATACCTCTACTCTCTCCTGGAAAATCCATCTGATGAGATGAGGGGGTGAGGAAGGGGAGGTGAGGCTGATTTGAATCTCTCTATCATCTGGTAAGAAGCTTCAAAAAGGCTGCTAAGGAAATGGATGGAAGGCCCACTTCCTGCTTTTCAGCATCAACATGATAGAGGGAAAATTTGCCTTAAAACACGTGCTTCTCATTAGAAATGCTACTGGAAAATGAGAGGGGCCCTATTTTTTATGCCTGACAGGACCAGGTCAGGCTATTCCCTCACCTGACATTATTCCAAACTCATAGTCTTTGAAAAAAATTTCCCCTGAGTTAAAAAGCAAAGAGGAGGGGCAGAAGGGCTGAAAAGGAGTGAAATAATGGGGGGGAAGGAGTAGAAAACAATCCCATACCTACGTTTCTAGCAATCTTTGCATTATTTTTTTCAGGAATATTCCTTTCTTCTTGTTTTCATGAATTTTGTGTTTAGAAAGGGAGACATAAAAAAATAAAATAGCTTCCCCCCTCCCTACTGTCCTCTCTGAAATTGTCCTTGAGTTAGCAGGAAAGGATGGATGTTCCAGAGAGGCAAACAGTCTTGAAGGAAGGACAGATGTCTTGAGGACTGGAAGATCCCAAGGAGAAAGCAGGTTCTCAATGGGGTAATGATGTAGAGGGTGGATGGCCACTTTTGGGCGAACTTTATAAAGGACATGCAAGCTGAGACGTAAGTTGGAATAAATGGCCCCTGAGAACTTTTCTAATCTTGAAAACAATTGAGATTCCTCGGTTCACTTGGGTCAAGACTGCTGAAGATATGGTGGTATCTATACCGAGGCACCACAGGAAGTGACCCTGATCACTCAGCAGGCAATATCTCCTCTCAGAGATGGTCTCCAAACCCAGGAGCTGGGGTTGCTAGGGAAGTGGGAATAGGCATGTTACAAAGCTGTCATGGGATCATAGATTTAAATCTAATAGGGTCCTTAGCCACCATTTAGACCAAGATCCTCTTGTTACAGAAGAGGAAATGAAGATTCAAAGGAGCCAAGTGATTGGCTTGATGGTCAAATGACTGGACAGAGAGAACTAGGAGCAAAGCATGGTTCAAAGCCAAGCTGTTTGACTCCAAGTGCATGTCGTCACATTGTTTCTATGGCCATTCAAAACCCGCTAGATTTCAGAGCAAGGGTGGAGATATTAAAATGGGCAAATTTCAAATAGGAACATTGGGTTAACCAAAACTATGGGCTTAGAAGAGGGGTCTGTGGATAGACTTTTTTTGGGGGGGGTATCTTTGGCAAACATGTCCTCATTATTTTTTTTTTTTACTGAAATTTAGCATTTAGTTCAATTATTGAAAAGTATTATCCTGAGAAAGCTCCTACAGTTTTCATCCAACTGTCAGAGTGGAGAGGGACAGGAAGGAAGGAAGGAAGGAAGGAAGGAAGGAAGGAAGGAAGGAAGGAAGGAAGGAAGGAAGGAAGGAAGAAAAAATAATTCTTGGCTTAGCAGTTCCTTTGAAATCCAGTGCCCATGCTATGATCCTACTTAGGTACTTAATAAATGTTTATTAAATTAGCTTTCTTTCCAGGACCTTTAGAGATAGTTAAATATGTAGATTTAGAGCTGAAAGAGACTTCAGAGGTCACCTGGTCTATCTCCTTTCCCCTAATTTTACAAGTGACTCACCTGGGCTCCAGAGATGTTAAGTAACTTACCTGTAGTTAACCACCTAGTAAATGTCAGAGGCAGGAGGATTTGAACTCAGGACATCAAAATCCAAATGCTGTATTTTGTCTACTACACTATGTCTCCTCTTTAAAAGAGCAGTTGCCCTGATGCAATTTAGCCTCCTAACTGCAGTAAAAGGGGCACCATGACATGGTGCATAGAGCTCATGGAATTCAAGCTGGAAGGGACATTCAAGATCACTTTGTCCATTTTACAGAGAAGTAAACTGAGGCTGAGAGGTTAAGACACTTGCCCATGGTCACCCAGCAGGTCAATGTCAGAAGATAAATCTGAACCTAGATCTTCCTGGATCCAAGTTTAGCACTCTACTGGCTCTATGATACTGTTCTTTCCAAGGCAAGTGATGGATTCCTCATGATTCTGAATTTCTTTTGCAGGTGATCTGCAATCCCCAGAAGATAGTGTCATTGGAGATTGACTCCACCCTAAATTTTCTAAGCTGGTTTATGACCTCTGAAAAGTCCATTCCATTCCAGGACCTTAGAGATGGCCTAGTCTGACCCTCACATTTTAGAGATGAGTCAACTGAGGCCCAGAGAGTGAAATGTCTTGCCCAAGATTGCACTGGTTGCAAACAGCAGAGCCAGGCTCAGACCCATGCCCTCTTTCCACTATACTTTGACTGTTAGTCTAGATGTAGGAAATCAACTTTGTATCCACTCTTCTCCAAAAGGCCAATAAGCTACAGATGATAGGACAGCACAGCTTTGCTCCCATGGGCCATGCTGACTCCCTCTTCTGGGTTAATGACTTTCATGACCTTCGGAAGGTAAAGCTGATGTTCCTGGAATCTCCCTTATTAATATAATGGTCCCACGTGTGTGGTGTTTGCTCTCTATATTTTAGCCCGTCATGAATTGTCCTATGAGGCACAGACCAAACTTGGGGGCAGTAAGGGATGCAGACAGAGGTTCTGAAATGCATAAAAATCAGACTTTTGGTGTGAGTGAGACAGCTGTCAGTGTTCAGGAAAGAGGGCTTCAAGGAGCATGGAGGAAGAGGGGCATTCTCACACACACAAACCAAAAAAATCCCTCAGCTGTGGAAAACAATGAATTAAAAAAAAAACTTTCCATACTTTTTTATTAGAGCTTACCATAAAAACACAACTTAAAACTCGATTGAAAATTTTTACGACTATACCCAAAAAGTATCTTTCCTCCTTATGATTACAGGTTTCAAATGTATGGGTGACTGTTTGAACTGTTGGTGCATAACTTGGGATCTCCCAAGGTAGAGCTGTCCTCCATGTTGGGATGGGAAAGGGGGTGGGGAGGGACAGGAGAGTGCCTTAGTGTGTTGGGCTGAGGCCTCCTTCAATTTTAGTGGGAGCCCATGGTTCTTTTCTTTCTTTATCTTTTAAGTTCTAATTCAATTCAACCCATCAAACATTTACGAGATGCCTACTACGTGCAAGGTGCAAAGACAAAAAAATCAAATTCTCTTTTGCCTCCAAAGAGTTTCCATTCTATGTGAATTTCCTTTAAGTGAGTGCTAGTGTTTTAGTGATATTTGAGTTTCAGGAATAATCAAATGGGGGAAATGGAGTGCTTCTTGGGAATGGGATCATGGGCAGTGCAAGAGCCTATCCCTACTGAAAAGAATCAAAGTAACGAATCAAAAGGTCTGAGTTCTCTCCTCTGGATTGTAGTTTGAGTCACCTATTAATTACCTATTTGCCAACCATGGTATGATGGAAATTAATAAAAGATATAATCAACCCCCCCAAAAAAAACATTCAAGGGACAGGTATAGAACAAGGTTAATAATAATGGGCCATCAATACATCATTACATTTTCAAAAGTTATTTATATACATTAGCTCAGTTGATTCTCACAACTACTCAAAAACTGTCTATACAACTCTGTTTCATGGAATTACAGGATTCAGTAGCTAGCAGGGCCCTTAAAGTCAATCTTGTCTACACCTTCCATTTTGCAAATGAGGAAATGGAGGTTTGGGAAAGTAGTGACTTATCCAAAGTCACAAAGCTAGTATTTGAATTTGAATTTGAACCCAAATCTCCTGAGTCTAAATCGTATTTCTTACTACACTATGGCTGCCTTTAGTGCATGAGAATCAGGAATGAAATGAAAGGGGATAACATCAGTCATGTTATTTTGTTGGTTTGCATTTCCTTTGACCTTATCATGATATTCTGCTTTTAACATGGCTAACTGCAAAACAAAAACAAAATATAAGCAAGCCCCATTCTGTGGGCAAATTTGAAAAGCATTTAACATGATGAGAGGGTTTTTTCTTCATTTTTAAAAGAAAGTTTTACTGATAGACCTTTTATTTTACAACGTTACTTTAAGTTCATTTTGCTGAGAACATCAAGACCACAGTGTCCAGAAGAAATAAACTGGAATCTTGGATACTATCTGCTAAAAACCAAGCATCACTGTTTTTAGGTCCCATTGGTTTACACCAAAATTCATTTGTATCGCTGAGGAATTTTCTTGGACATTGTCAAAAAGTTACCCTCTCTGGAAACCCAATGAAACGGACATTGTAAAGGACCTTTCCCTTTTAGCTATCGAATTAGTGGTGTACTTAGGAAGCAAAAGGGATGGAGAGAAGTGAATTTGAAAAGGGAGAAGAAGGTTTGGGGAGGGAAGCATAATATAAACAATAAAAGACAAAAACCCAAAGAGGAAAGAGAAAGGAAAACATTTAGATTCTCTGAGTGATGGAAATAAATACCAAAGCTATTAGTTTCAGTTCAAAGGACATATCACTTTGTGCTGTTTATTATTTCTCAAGGAGTATTTATTTTATCTTGAAATATCTAAAGGGTAAAAGGGATACTCAAGGTAAGAGATGATGTAACTGACCTGGTCTGGAGAGGGTCTGTGGTTGGAATGCTGGGACCTCCCAGGAGACCGGTGATGGTGATGGTGGTGATGATGATGGTAGTGGTGGTGGTCTTCATCGTAATTGTCAGCCATCAACTTCATTCTGTTCTGGGTCTGCACGCAATAGAAAGGGGAAAGAATTCCATCAGCTGTGGGAAGACTACGGAAACAGTATTGGCAATAGCAAGAGTATCTACGGTACCTTGTTGGTTCCCCATTCACGAGTTAGGACTTGAAGTCAAATTGAAATCAAGGCAAGAAAACAGTTCAATGAGAGTTTTGCAACACATTGGAAGAGGGCCTGTTCCAGGCAATACACTTTAATGTGTAATTTCCCTTCTCCTTGGGACACTCCATCCATTCACACGGCCCCATGGCAGTGCTCAGGTCCCAAAGGTCACATTTCACAATCAACCATGAGCAAGAGAAGTATGTTTCAGAACCTGAGATGATATAATGCTAGAATGAGGCACACAAGTACACACATAAACAGGATGAAGTAATGAGACAATAAGAACACTATGACACTTGGGGGGAAAAATAGCCAATGGAGATGAAGTCACTGGACCATCTTTCAAAGACAATCAAGAAAGACTTTGTTCTATGTTGATCACCTTTAGCTGTTGTGATCATGCTAGAACCACATTAGGGAGGTATATTTATTAAGGGGAAAAAAGAATGAAGCAAAGTGGAGGGAGTTTGGCCTATTATCTGTTATTTCTCTTTCAAAGAATTTGTCACATTGGACAATTATTTGACATCTAACTTCAACTTTTAATCTTTGATCAGCTACGAAATCAAACTATATCTCATTACATTGGAAAGGAAATCAGCTAATGATGAATCTACCTTAATGAACCACACTACCTATCAATTTCATGAGTGTCTAAAGATCCCCCAATACCACAAGGAGATGGGACCAACTTGTTGGTTGGTACAGAGTCAACAGTTTGAGAGGGACACATATATCCTTCCGTTGTTGTTTGGTTGTTTTCAGTCATATCCAACTCTTTGTGATCCCATTTGGAAACCCCAAATTTTGGCAGAGACACTAGAGTGGTTTGCCATTTCCTTCTCCAGCTCATTTTATAGATGACGAACTGAGGCAAACAGGACTAAGTGACTTGCCCTGGGTCACACAGCTAGTAAGTGTGTGAGGTCACATTTGAACTCAGGTCTTCCTGATTCC
This sequence comes from Pseudochirops cupreus, assembly GCA_028627135.1. NCBI lineage: Eukaryota > Metazoa > Chordata > Mammalia > Diprotodontia > Pseudocheiridae > Pseudochirops > Pseudochirops cupreus. Next base: position 414,442,368 of record CM053583.1, on the reverse strand, counting down.
AGCCAGACCCAGTGCCTTATTCACTGCACCACCTAGAAAGATGCCTCTGTTAAAAAAGGGGGGATGTCATGAATTTCATCCTACTCTATCAAACTTCTTACCATATAATACAGCCAGGTTCCTATTAGTGCGAATAATGAATCCTGTGAAGTGGTTGCATGTCTTTGAATTCAAACTCTTTGAAGTTATAATTAAGTAAAATATGGTAATTGGTTCCAGCCCAGTGGAAATATTCAGTGCGAATTCAAATAATGTGACCACTTCACAGGATTCATTATTCTCACTACCCAGGATCTTGCAATATCATTTTTGTCCTCTTGACACTTATGGGAGGAAGCTGGGAAGTATTACCACTTTCTTCATCTTCAGAAAATCACGGAAGTTCAGAGTGAAGGGACCACAGAAACCATCTCTTGCAGGGGTTCTTAACCTGGGGTTCATAAACTTGATTTATATAGTATTGTGATGACTGTATTTAAATAGAATAGATTCTTTTCTAACCCTTTGCATTTTGGTTTATGCATTTAAAACCATTATTCTGAGAAGGAGCCGATAGGCTTCACCAGGCTGTCTAAGGATTTAAGAATCAAGTCTCACACCCATACAAAATTGCCCTCAATAACAGACCAGGCAAGGAGTCCCACACAGTCACACCTTGAAGACACCCTAGGGGGTCTTTTCCTTTCTACTCCATCTCTACTCCTTGTATAAATAAATTATTTCTTCCTGGCAAAATTTTCTGAAGATATGATCCCATGAATGGTGCCAGTGAATCTCAAGATATGACTAGTTCCTTAACTGTTTTACTATCATTTCTATACCTTTCTCAAATAGTCACCCAGCACCACCCTGCCAGGATGAACACATCCATTTTAGCCCAGCTACACCAGTACTGAATTACTTAGTTTTTTCTTTGCCCCATTTGACGGAAATAGGGTATGAACTTGGAAGTTTCCCATAAGACAATGAGCTCCTAGAAAGCAGAGACTGTCTTCCATTGTATCCCTTCCATTGTATCCCTTAGCCCAGTCCTAGCACATAGTAGGTACTTAATAAATGTTTAATAATCTTATGACTGACTTAACTTAAAATTCTCTGATTACCAGAGATTGTGGATTTTTTTTCCTATTGGAGAATGACTCCTATATTTATACATTAATGGATGCCTAAGATTTGAATATTAGATTTTTTAAAATTAGAAATTCTTAAAATATTTCCTCCCCTTCTCTGGTGCTTTCCCCATTTTTATACGTCAATAGTCATACACCACCCAGCCTGACATTCTACACACACATACACACACACACACACACACACACACACACACACACACACACACACACACCACAGACATTTCTGTTATGTTCTATATTTCTTCATTTACTCACACACCCCACTCCAACCCAAAGCCCATTTGGGACTGTTGATTACCATGCAGGGGAATCTTGTTGATAACTTGTTTTCAACCAAAGGGGGCCATGAGGAATTCATTAATGGCACCCAGGCCACTGTTGCCTTGATATCAGCCCCTAATAATTCTAGTGGCGAGGTACCCAGTCATTCCCTCCACTTCTGCCTGCCATTCTACTACCTGACTTCTTGGGATAACGAGACTCAGCCCTTTGCTAGATCCACGGAGAAACAATAATTAACAACAATAATAATATCTAATGTGTATATAATGACTTCAGGTTGGCAAAGCTCCTTACATACATGATTTCACTTGGCCCTCATCATAACTGTGGGAGGGAGATGCCATTATCTTCATTTTGCAGATGAGGAAACCAAAACACAAAGAAATCAAGAGACTTGCTCTGCGTTGGAGAGCTATGCTGTGTCTGAGGCTGGATTGGAACCCAGGTCTTGGTGACTCCAAGTCAAACTTTCTATCTCCATTTAGGGATTTAAAAAATCCATTCAGTATTCAACATGGTTCGAATCTATACATGATTTGACCATTAAGGTCCTAAACAGGTCAAAATTCCTTTAACTATTGATATCAAATACCTGAAGGGTATTGCCTTCTCTCACAAGAACTCTTGGACAAGTTCTTGAAAACTGAATGGTTTGTCTTCAAATATTATCATTTATCTGGTCAGATCATCTTGGGATGCTACTAAATTTCCCTTGATTTTCAACATAGCAACATGGCCATTTTTCCTACGTCTTGTCTTGGATAAATCAGCCTTTGAGATTTCAATGTGTGTTCCTGGATAGGTAGGGCTCTTCTTAGATGTTGATATAATTATCTACTTATTGGTGCAGTTTAGGAATTTGACCATTGTTTGGATAAATAAATTCTTTACTACCTGCCCTTAATTCTGTCTGCCCCTGTTTCCTAAGCCCACCTGCTGCTCCTTTTATGATTGATATTGCAGGGAATTTTTGGTGAGGAACTTGTCCAACACAGCTCAGAAGCTACTCTGTTACTGATTGCCTTAGGTGCTGGGATGCTGAGAATTAAAGTGACTTGTCCAGGGTCACACAGCCAGTAGGTATTAGGTATGGGCCCTGAACCCACACAGTCTCCTCATTTATCCTGCAATATTAATCATTCTTAGAATTTTCCTACTACAATTTACTGAAACATGGTGATGACACTTTCCTAATTTTTTTTTGTTCAGGGAGGTAAGTTCATTGATTAAATAATAACAATAGCTAATATTTACATATGATTTTAAAGATTGCAAAGTGTCCTATCTCTTGTCTCATTTAATCCTCACAACAACCCTGAGGGTTATGATGCTCATAAGATACCCATTTTATAGGTGAGGAAGCAGCCTCTGGCCTTGGTCCTCTCTTGGCTCTTAGAGTGACAAAGACCTCAAGACCAATGGAGCTTCCTTCTTTGGTTCCTGCTTTCCCAAGGCTTATTCCCCCATCTTGACTTTGATTTACATTTTCTAGGAGTGTCTCCATGACATTAAATTTCATTATGATTTTCTCTCGTTCCTGTTTTTGGGACAACAGGCCTCTTTTCCAAAGGTCAGGGGAGGGACTAGATCCAAGATTTCTTTGAAATAGAGAATTCCCCAATGAGGAGACTCTCTTTACCAATGCAGGTGGCATCTTTTCCTTAACTTAGTGTCTTAGAGAGCTGCCCAAGGCCCCAGAAAGCTGCAGAGTCACACAGCCAGGATGTTTCAGAGGCTGCACTTGAACCTAGTTCTCACTGACTCCAAGGTTAACTCTGTTCTCTAGAACACATTGCCTCTGATGCTAAACTTTATCTTTGACTACATTTATTCCTCCTTAGAAGTTATTATTATCATCATAATTATCACAATTAATTATTATAATCATCATTATTAATTGAAATTATTATTATGTAATCATTTCTTATTTATCACAATTACTACTACAGCTACTGCTGCCTTTCCTACTCCTACTCCAACTCCTACTCCTACTCCAATTCCAACACTTACTCTAACTCCTACTCCAACTCCTACCCCTACTTCAACTCCTACCCCTACTCCAATTCCTACCCCAACTCCAACTCCTATTCCTACTCCAATTCCTACCCCAACTCCAACTGCTACTCCTACTCCAACTCCTACTCCTACTCCAACTCCTACTCCAACTCCAACTGCTACTCCTACTCCAAATCCTGCTCCTACTCCAACTCCTGCCCCTAATCCAATTCCTACCCCAACTCCAACTCCTACTCCTACTGCAATTCCTACCCCAACTTCAACTCCTACTCCTACTCCAACTCCTACTCCTACTCCAACTCCAACTCCTGCTCCTTCTCCAACTCCAACACTTACTCCAACTCCTATTCCTACTCCAACTCCAACACTTACTCCAACTCCTACTCCAACTCCTAATCCTACTCCAACTCCTACTCCTACTCCAACTCCAACACTTAAGCCAACTCCTACTCCAACTCCTACTCCTACTCCAATTCCTACCCCAACTCCAACTCCCACTCTTACTCCTACTAAGTGTTCTCTCCAGGCAACACTCTTCTCTTTCCTGGTCTTTGTCTACAGCATCCCAGAAACAGCTTCACCCCAAAATCTCTCTTCACCCCTGGACCCCACACATTGGAAGTACACTGTCAAATCCTGCTCTAATTGTCTGGTTCCTCAGATCCCAAGGTGGAGACCCAGGCTGGCCATGTCTTAATTCCACTCTGGGCTGTACATCTGACTCCCTCTACTTTTGCTACCATGCCCCTGCATAAAGTACTTCATCTCTTCCTCCTTTCCCTACATATCCTTAGTGCTTACCACTGTGCCTCGTATACTATAAGTGCTTATGAATGTCGGTTGACTTGACATTCAATTTGATGCAAGTTATGAACATTCTAATTTTATTTTATGGTAGTTATTCATGTTATTTTTACCTTCTTTCTAAATGTCTTCTCTTTAAGTTTACTTAATTAAAAAATTTGTTCAGAATTTTAGAGGATTTTTTTCCCTGCCTGCTCATTTCCTGAGCTCATTTTTCTTTTCTGAGGGATTACCCACTCTTATGACTCCAGGGACATCCCTCCCTTTTCCTCATCTTCTGGGAAGTTATGTGACACAGTGGATCAAGACTGATATCAGGTAGGCCTGAGTTCAAATCCAACCTCAGGTACCTATTAGCTCTGTGAACCTGACCAAGTCTTCTTTCCTCATCTGTAAAAAAAAAAAAAAAAGCAATGTGGGGCATAATTATAGCACCTACCTCCTAAGGGGATTGTGGGGATGAAATGAGATTATACTTATAAAGTGCTTAATACAGCACCTTGCACATAGAAGGTGCTATGTAAAAGTCAACTTCTATTGTTATCAGGTGGAGGCATTGCTACCTCTAATTTTGTGGGAGGTATTGAGGAAGTGAGCTCTCCTACAATGAACTTCTCACACTACCTTCTTGCTGGAAGTCCTCCCCATCTCACTGCTGGAGAGCTCTCATCCTCAAGAAGGTTCACCTTATAGGAAACTGAGTCAGTCAGCCAGTAAGCATTACCACAGGTCAGCCACTGTACCAAGCCTTAGCAATACAAAAAAAGGCAAAAGACAATCCTGCCTTCCAGGATCCCACAATCTAATGAACTTAGATTGAGGACTCAAGAGCCCTAATCATCTGACATCCATCTATTCTTGTTATTGTGGGAAAACTGAGGCCCAGAGGTAGAAATGACCTGTCTTAGAGCAGACTGAGAGATTTTTAGGCTCGTGGGATCCTGCTGGTCCTGACCAGGTGTATGTGCACATACTCGACTCTCCTCATTTATGATGCCTCCAAGAATTCATCCCGTTAGGCAGGTGGAAATATTCCTTCCCATTTATTCCTTATATTCTGCCAAGATTTCCAAACACCTTCCTTTCCAGCCTTATCCACCCACGGATGTCCCACTATTTACTCATTCAATGCTTTAAAACATGTACAATATTTGAAAGGTCCCAGGGTGGATGTTAAACAAAACAAAAAAAAAATGATAAAATTGCCTTGTGAATATGAAAGCAATAAAAACAGAGAAAACATTAAAAATGAAATAAAAAGATTTTTTGGCAGTTGATGGTATTTCCATCCACCCCTTGTCCACTTGAAGTGTCAGAAGACCCAGCGGACAAGTTATGTCTGCTGAGAAAGTGCAGGCCCATTGGAGCTGTTCATGGCAGACAAAGGACAAAGCTGCCTCCCCTTTTTCTGACCTTACCTTGAACGTGGGTTTCTGAAATTCATTTTTCACACCTATGACTCCAGTATTGTCAGGAGCCTGTATTTTGGAACTGCTGAAGAAATCAGTCTGTAATTGGTCCTTTTAGCAACAGACACACCAAGAGAGGAGCATGAGAGGAAGAATGAGATGGGTTTTGGCTCGGAGACGAAAGAACTCTCCAAAGAATGAACGATGTAGAACAAATGAACAAATAATGACGCTGTTATTGTAAACATCGCAATGCTGTTGTCCTTTGGGGAAGCTCCCGATGTTTTATGGGATTATTGTTTTTGCTCACGAACAGCTTAAAGTTCCCTACCTTTGAACTCTATCCCATAAAAGAATGCACCAGTTAAACAAGATGCTCTGGGCCATCCTGAAGTGTCTCCCATAATGAGGTGTGAGAGATTAGATGTGTCACGGGCTAAGGACTGTAAATGAATGATGTCATCTTCCCAATTTGGTGCTGAAATATAAATAAACCACTTCTTCCCTGTGAATAAGCAATCTGGGTGAAATGTAGACAGGCAATTGTTGCTAAAGGGGGCTCCTTTGATTAGTCTGTGCTGGAGTTGGACAGTGTGAAACTGAGATGAAAAATGACAGTTTTAGCTGCTAGCCTTGACCTTTTTCATTTATCTTGCCTTTAGAGGGCTCCTAAAAATGATGACGGTCACATCCTGATGGGATAGAGGGGTGCTATTTCTCCCATATATAAATTGGGTCGGCTAGTTGCCCTTCTTTGATAAATTAAAAAAGTTTTGAGTTGAGCATCTTCTGTCATCTTTTTCAAAAGAAATTATTGATATCTTTTGTTTGTATATGACCACATTTCCCATTGTATTGCTTTACCCTCCTTTCCTCAGAGAATCAGCTCTTATAATAACAAAAAAAAAAAAGGAAAGAAAGGAAGGGGAAAAGTTCAGCAAAACCAAACACTAAATCTGAATTAAGTCTGATGTCATATGCATTGCAGTCTCCGTTGTCTTCAAAGAAGTGGGGGGAGGTACCTTCTCTTATTTTATTTTTGAGGCCGACTTGGACATCATCTTAGCATAAGCTTCCACAGCACGTTTCCATTGCTTGCTTGCTGTATTTTGCATGGACATTGTTGTTGTCATTCTGTATGCTAAACTATGTTTTCCATAGTTCGGCTCACTTTACTTTATATCAGTTCATATAAATCTTCTCATGGTTCTCTATAATCTTCCTATTCATCTTTTCTGACAGTGCTCATATTCCATGACTATTTGGATCTGCTTTGTTTCTAGTTCTTTGATATTATTTAAAATGCTTCTATAAAAATGTTGGTGTATGTGGACTGCTGTGACATCTTTAAAAGAATTAGCCCTGCTATATATGCTCCCCCAAGTTGTTTTTGTTCTATAATGTACAGAGAACGTAGACTGTCTTCATCTGAGAAAAAGAGTGGTTTCCCTAAACTTCAAGGTATAGAAAGACCACAAAAAGTTGTTTCTTTGGCTTTAAGAATCTGGATTCAACTGCACCACAGAATCTACTGGCTGTATGATTCCATATATGTCCAGTTGTCCTAGTCATCAAATAGACAAGGGATTCCATAAGGCTGCTGGCCATTCAGAGTAAAGTTTCTGAGAATCTTAGAGACATTTGAAGGACTTTGGGGGACATGTCCAACCTATATCTGATGAAGAATCCCTGTTACAATATACCCAACAAATAGCTAATGAGAGGGCATCTGCTACCTCCCAAGGGTCTTGGACAGCTTTCCTCACTGAGAAGTCTTGTATTTTGTGTTTGTTGGTTTTGCTTTTTTCCTGACATTAAGCTTCAATCAGGAAGCAAGGTAGCACAGTGGATATAGTGTTGGTTGTCACATCAAAAAGACCTGAGTCTGAATCCTTCTTCAGACATGTAGTAGCAGGATGACCCTAGGCAAGTCACTTGACCTTTGTAGGTTTCAGTTTACTTATATGTAAAATGGGGATAGCAATAACACTGAAAGCCAAATTTAATACACACACATATGTATGTATACACATATGGATATACGCACACATTCATAAACATACACACACATACATACATATACACACATACATACAATACTCATACACCCCCTAATCTGGTTCTATTCTCTTGAGAGGAACAGAGAAAATCTAGTCCTTCCACATGATAGAAATTCAAATATTTGAACATAGTTATGACCCTCTTCCCCTGCCCCAATTCTTCCCCTGGCTAAAGAATCCTGGGTTTTCATCTAATCTTTTGTGAAATAATAAGCAGATAGATGGATAGATAAATAGATGGATGAATGAATGGATGGGTAGATAGAGGATGAAGAGATAAATATGGAGATAGAAAGAAATAGGTTGTAGGCAGATACACTATTTGTTAAGTCTTCTTATGTTCAAGACACTGTGCTAAATGTCAGGGATAGAGCTAAAAGCAAACAAGATGATCTCTACCTTCAGAAGGTTAGATTTTGTGGGGAAAAGAGAGCCCACAAAGAGAATCTGGAGACCAAGGGATGGGAAAGGAGATGTGCCCATGTTGAAGTGACATGAAAGGTGAGGAAAAGAAAGAAGAGTCTGGAGAGAGACTAGGCAAGATGAAGGCTTGGGTCCTTCCTAAAATGATGATCCTGGGGAGAGAGTCACCAATCAGGAGAGTAAGGTCTCTAGGTGGAGCTTTCTCCAGGTTGGCAATGCAGCAAGCAAGGAACAATCTGGAGGGTCCAGGAGAGGGGGGCTTGTAGCTCAGATCCTGCCTTCATCTGTGGGCATGATGTGGTTTGCCAAGGTGCATCCTAGATGGGATGGTCAGAAATGAATATAATACCTTCAGATGGGCTCTTACCAAAGCAGAGGATGGTGGGACTATTGCCTAAATTCATACTGCCCAAGTCAAGAGGTAGATGGAAGTATTCCATTATCAAGCATGTATAGATTAATGTAGTAGATGAGCTGAAACCCAGTGCGTTTCTCTTCTCCCTGTCTTCAGACATATTCCTTTGTTGGTGTGTGCTTTATGCCTGTTGATTTGCTTCGTCCTGTCTGGTAGAGCTGACCTCATCCAGTACTCTTTTCCATGAAAACCCTTCCTTTCACCAATTTATCATTAAATTATTCTACTTAGCTGCAGGAGTTTTAATTGAATGTGATTGTTCTGAAAAGATGGATTTAGACCTGGGAATCAGGACCGTCATCTGTCATCATTGACTATGCTTTAAACTTCCATTCTCCTGAAGGGCTTCATGATGATAGGAGATGCTTTTTTAATGGTCCCTCTACATCTCTCATTTTATCTGATCTTCACAATAACTATGAGAAACTAGGCACTATAAATATTATCACCACCATTTTACAGATGAAGAAACTGAGCCCAAGGAGGTTAAATCATGATCATAAAGCTAAAAGTGATGTAGGCACAAGTTTCTTCTGAGTATAAGCTGCAGGGCCATAGACTGAAAGTTGGGAGGAACCTCAGAAGGCATCTAGTCCAGATGAGGAAACTGTGACTTTCCAACTTTGTAAGATACTAAGCATCATTTTTCCCCTCTGGGAATTACAGACCTAGGCTTCAGATCCAACCACTGCCCTTCAAAGAAGAGAAGCATGAGGCCCAAAGGAGGCCATAAGATCACAGACCTATCACTGAAAGGGCCCTGTGAGGTAATTTTGTAGAGATTCAGTAAATGACTTGCTGATGGTCACAGTGGCAGTATAAGAACTGGGATCTGAACCCAATCCCCTGACTCCAAACCCAGCACTGAGCCTTGATGTTGCTAATGGATTCCAGTCCATCCCAAATTCAATGAATGTTTCCAAAAATCCTGTCATTTATTTCATTCTAGGCTGTAGTCCTGGAATATGAGTATCTGGAAAATTCAAAACAAGTAACCCAGGGGTCAATGGCAAAACTCCCAGTGGGAGCAGGAAGAATTGAATATGTCACAGAAAAGTAATAATGAATGCATATCAGAATAAAGAGCATCTTCAAAGAAATATACAGTTGAAAAAAATGTGGACTCTTCATCTGGTGAGAGCCAGGGATGAAAAAGAATGTCCTACAGCACCTTGGGTAGAACCCCTATGGTGAATTTATGGGAGAACATGAACAAGAGTCATATAGGATGGACAGGCAGTCAGTTAATAAATACTTAGTAAGACCCTACTATGTGACAGGCACTGTGCTAAGCACCCAGTGCTGAGATACAAAGAAAGATATGACAGTCCCTGCCCTCAAGGAGTCTACAATCTAATGAGGAATTACGACATAACAAGAAGTCGAAAAGGAGGCGGGGGGGAGGGGAAGGAAGGTGTGATGAAGTCCTACAGTTAGGTAGAAAATGAGGTGTCTGCTCTGGGCCCCCACCCTAAATAGAGGACCTGGGCCAGTGTCCCAGATGCACTCCAGTCAGGGAGGGAGGACTGAGGAAGTCTGAATTTCAGAGCTGTCTTGCTTTTGTAGGAAGATGAATTTCTGGAGACAGTGGTCAACTTTTCTTAAGAAGGCAGGTGCGAAGTGAACATTAACTAACCAGAGTCATGCCCAATGGCCAGGCTGGAAGGGGCTACAACTCAGTACTCCTGGAGGGAGGGAATGTCTCCATTTGATGAGATCCCAGGGATGTTGGAGTGCTGGAGTGTGGTCCAGCCACTGGCTCCATCTTAAAGGGAAGGGACGTTTCAAAGCTTTTGTCTGGTATTTTGAATAAACCTGATAGGGCCCAAGGCTTAAAGTATTCCACTGCTGACTCCTGGGCACTCCTTGCTTTAGCCCGGGTGGACAAACGACAGGCCCTGAGCATCTCTCAGTTGTGCCCCCATGCTGGGATGCTCTCTGTTCTCATCTTTGCCTGGCAAAATCCTTCCTTTGTTAAATGTTTTTGTTTTCTTCTTTGTTCTTCCAACAAACCTGTGAGTTTGGTTTACCATCATTTCCACCTTACAGATGAGGACATTGAGGCTTCGTCTTCCCCAGACGGTAAGTGTCTGATGCAAGATATGAATCCAAGTATTCTTTACTCCACACAGAGCTCTCTATCCACTTGGCTACACCACCTCCCTGAGCAGCATCCCTGGGCTCTGGGGATTCTCTCTCTGTTTCAAGCTCTCTCATCTCATGACCCCCCAAACACAGACTATTTCACTCTTGGACGGTTCTAATTGTTATGAAATTCTTCCTCATATCAGCTAAAATCTTCCTCTCTGTAACTTCTACCCCATTGGTCCCAATTCTGTCCTCCAAAGCCAAACAAAATATACCTAATCCCTCTTCCACATAACAGTTCTTCAAATGTTTGAGGGCAGCTATCGTATTTCCCACTGGCTCTCAAGACTTCTTTTCTGTAGCCTAAATATCCCCAGTTCCTTAAACCATCCTTCAAGGAGGCTGATTTCAAAAGCTTTCCACCTTCATCTGAACATACTGTTGCTTGTCCAATGTCTTCCTAAAAGGGTAAACCCAGAACCAAACATAGACTTCAGAGGTGACCTAACAGGGCAGATCACAGAGGGACTTCCCTTTCCTTCAGCACAGACATTCTGCTTCCATTAGCATAGACTGAGAGGGAATGTTGCCTGGTACAGGGTGACGGGTCTCACCCTGAAGCCAGGGAGATCTGGCTTCTGACACACACTGGTATATTCTGGGTAAGTTTCTAAACCTTCCAGTGCCCCCAGGGTCTCAGTGCCCCAAGTCTCAAATTTGCAGAGCAGGTGCTTACCTGCATTAACAGAGAAAGTTTCTCACCAGGAACTCCCAACCAGATGATGTCACAGGTCTAGTCCAAAACCAATTCCATGAGAGCTTAGTTAAGAATGTGGTTAACTCTTATTGAACCTGTGGCCTGAGAGAGGCCCCAGGTCTTTTATCAGATAAAGTATCACTGAGCCATGCTTCCCCCATCCTGCTGGGGACTCGGTCAGCTCCCCAAATCCAGACCAGAGAGCTAAAACTTGATCCGTTTATGAACACCATCTGGGAAAAGGTGTCAGATATTCCATCTCTTTCCATGTTTCTGAAGGACTCATCCAAAGGACTCTTGAAATGAAAGGAAAATATTTGATGGACTGGTAATATACTCAATAGCTCAATGGTGATATGTAGCCATAAAACGATAATATTCCAACTGCCTTTAAAAAGATTTTAGCAAGGTGGAAATAAGTAACTCTGCTTTGATCAGTCATCTGGATCAAGTTAACAATGAAACCTTCATGAATATGGTTTAAATAAGGGGAAAAAAGAAGATTTGTTGCTAAGGGATATAGAGATAATGCTGCACAATTGTAATTACACTTTCTCCTATCAGATTTTCTCCTCCATCTCTTCCCTGATAGTGAAATCAGAACTCTTTCTGAGAACTTCCACTGAGATTGTTTGACCCCACGCTGGGGATAGGTGACATGTTCTATGTCTCCAGGCCAAGGATGGGGAACACAGATAATGCCTGGCAAGTGAAGACTGGTGGAACATCTCCAGGGGTGTGCTGGGGAATGTTGACAGCTGGCTGTCCAGGGGAAAATGGTATGCATGACACACTTCTCAGCTTAATTTACACCACTAATATTTTCTTCATCATTTTCTTTAGTCTAGATAAGCAACAAAATAAGAAATTAGCATTTGCAGTTTCTGAAGAGTAAATGCTAACACTGAAAATTGAACAATTAAGCAAGTGGCTATTGGAGCCAGTAAGAGCTGGTTCCAACACAACCTTGAGTGTCTCTGTCATTGGCAAGACTCAAACAGCAACGAATCCCAGGAGAGATGAGTTCCCAAGCTAGGCTGATTTGTGGAGAAAACAGCAAAGTAGATCACAGAAGGAAAATGTTATGGGAAGTTTCTCTCATTGGGAAAACTGACATATTAATAGAAGACCATCAATCGTTCAATCAACAATTATTTATTAAGAACCTACTATGTGCTAGGCACCAGGCTAGTTGTTAGGAGCACTGAGATAAAAAATTAAACAATCCAATCAGCATTAACAATCTAAAAGAAAAGATGCCTTCTCCACACTCATATGCCCAGTAGCTAGTACGCCAATAAACATGTATTGAAGTACCTACTATGTGCCAGTCACTCATTGCCACTCACTTGGAATTTTGGCAACAGCCTTCACATTGGTCTCTCTGTTTCTAGTCTTTTTCATCTCCTGTCCAGCCTTCACAATCTTCCAACACATGTTCCTCCCTTCCTCAAGAGTCTTCACAGGCTCCTCTTTCTCTCTAGGCAAACATACAAATTCCTCCTCTTGCCATTAAAACCCTTCACCATCTGCCTCCCATCTATCTTTACAGGTTTACACCATAATACTTCCTTTCACACTTTCCATGATTCCACCAAATTGGCTGCTTGCTGTATAAGGACTTGCCTTCTAAAGCTTCCTTCCATGAGATACTCTCTCCCTTCACTTTGGCTTCTTAGATTTCTTCCTTGCTCCAAGGTTCATTTCAGGGGCCACATCGTATAGCAAGCCCTCCCTGCCCAACCTACCTAATTATTCTACACAAGAACATTTATTTCTTTGTCTGCATCTTGTATATTCTTGTAGAAGGCAAGCTCCCCGAGGAAAGGAATATTTTAAAATTTTCTCTTTGTAGCTTCAAGATCTAACACAGTCCTCAGCACATAATAGATGTCTAGTTAACATTTATTTATTATAGGACTGGTAGCCGTAAGAACTTGGAGTGAGCCAATACTACAGACTGTACCCACATGGAGGGGTCCAATTACACGCACTGAATGCACAAATCAGTAACATTTTGTGGGGGGGGGGGGAAAGAGGGAATGGCTAGTAAATGTCTCCCCAATACCTAAATTCTATGGACTGGTGAAAGGAACGGCCATGCTTGAAATGCTCTTCCTCCTCGTTGCCACCTCCAAAAATCCTTAGCTGCCTTCATTCAAAGCACAGCTCAGAAATCCCTCCCATACTGGGCCTTTTTAAAATCTCTCCAGTCTCTACACCTATTATTAGCACTCTTTCTTTTCATGTAATTTGTAAGTGAGAGGTAGCATGGCTTAATGGTTAGAGAGTTAACCTCAGAGTCAGCCAGACCTGAATGTAAGTTCCACGGTTATATGACTCTGGTCAAGCCACTGAAACTTCTAAGTGCCCCATGCAATTTTCTAAGGCTGTCAGGGGCAGAGAAGGCTCCAATCACCCCTGGTGAAAGCAGTTTTATCACTGGGAGCTCCCTAAGGCAATGAAATCTCAGGTTTTGACGCTTTCTGTCCTTCTGTCTCTGTCTCTGTCTCTCTCTGTCTCTCTCTGTCTCTCTCTGTCTCTCTCTCTCTCTTTCTCTCTCTCTCGTTCATATGGTATAACACATATGGTCCTGTATTTAGTGTGAGAAAGATCTGAGTTCAAATTCTTGACAACTATGGGCTTAAACTTTCTGAATCTCAGGCAGCTTTCTAAGACTACTTCAGTTATGGAGAAGCTGTAATCTGATTTAGAGGCATATATGTAGTGAGATTTTAGGGTGGGGGAGATGACTCCAATTTGCCCTCCCTTAATATCTATTGAAGATATTCATGGAAGGCAGGACATCTTGGCCACCAGTAGGTGACTCGCTCCAGGAACAAGGAAGTCAAAGTGAGATTGCAGGACACCTGGGAGAAACCAAGAGCAGGAAGAAGTCACAAGGTGAGTGGGAGGGTGGGAGGTTGGTAAATCCCCTTCCTTCTAGTGGGAAGAAGAGGGAAGCTCTTGAAGAAATATGGGCTATAAGTGACTCTTTGAGTCTCTGTGGAAAGGCTGTTCACTGATGCTGCTAAGAGTTCTAAGATGGGCTCCATTTCTTTTTATTAACCTACAAATGACTCACGTAAGCTGGGTGTTTGCAAGGGACCTTGATGATGACATGTAGGGCAGAAGACAGATGGAAAATGGCCCTGGGTGAGAGCTGGATGGGATGTGAAGGTGAAGCACAGCTGGAGTCTGGAGTCAGCTGGCTGTAGTGTCAGGATGACTCCCTCAATCACTCATCCATCAAGACAACTGGGCCCCAGGGCAGACTCAAAATCCTCAAGACTGGAAGATCCTTAGACCTAAATCCAGCATCTTTTTCATGCCCCACCCCCACTCCCCACCGACAACCTTAGGGGTTGCCAAGTACAAGCCCCTCATTTTAGAAACGTGGAAACTAAGGCCTAGAGACATGAAGTGGCTTGATCAACATCACTCCAAACCAATCCTCCAGACTCCAAGGTCAAGGCTGACCATGGACTTCCTTATGCTCCCTCAGCAGAGATTCACTGTGATTTTTGTCCATTATTTATAAGCTGACTCTCTACCCTCTGTACACACAAGTTTCAATCAATCTCCAAGCATTTATGAAGTGCCTACTGTGTTCCAGGAAATATGCTAAACCCCAAGGATACCTCAATCAATCACAAAGCATTTATGAGGCACCTCCCATGTACCAAACACTGTACTTACTGCTAAAGAGACAGACACAAAAGTGAAAAAATCCTTTGCCCTCAGGGAGCTTGCATTTTAATTGTGGGAAATTATATGTACCCATACAAGGGCTCCCAAAATTCTGAGTGCAGTTTAACTTCAATGGGTTACAAGGGCACTAAGAATTTTGGTACCTCCAGGTGACTGCAAGCTCAGCGTTGGGCGGCAGAGGCAGCCCAGCCCATCTGACTTCTTTCTCCTTTTCCCCTACAGTGGACTCAGTTTGTCTCAAGTGGGGACTGCCAAAGCACAAGCAAGTGAAGTTATCCAAGAAGTGAGTGGTGCTCCTGCACCTCCCTGAATCCCTACCCACTGTGAAGGGTACCTCTTTTCCCAGTTTGTAAATATGTATAAACTTGTCTGCCCACTTTCAAGCCCTAAGACATTTTTTTTAAGAAAGAAACTTTAGCTTGTCACTGTGAAAAAATATAATTTTGGTGCCTCTTATATATACAAAATAACTCCAATGTTTTTGGTGCTACTTGAGGATAGGGATTATTTCATTTTTATCTTTATATTCCCAGTTCCTAGTGTAGTGACTATCATATACTAGGCACACATAATAAATATTTGTTCGATTTCATTGAAATCTGCTTCAAATGTTTGGCTCCTTGGTCAATCCAAACTTTGAAGTCACAATTCACTTTTCTAGCTCTAAATTCTCTGCTAAAAGAACCCAAATCTGACATGTTCATTTCCCCACCAACATCCACATAAACCTAAAGAACACCAGGCACAAACATCATTAGGTTTTACTGCCTCAGCTAACAAGATTGTTTAGAATCTAGGATGGCACGCCAAGTGTAGACAGCTGAGGAATTTCCAGCCTCCTGAATTTCTATAGGACACTGGGATGGGGACAAAGGGGGTAGAAAGAAGAAACCCTGGAGATTCATGCTGCAAAGTGACTTAGTCAAACACAATTGGGTTTAATTAAGCAATGCTATGCTTCCCTCTCAGATCCTTGTAAAGCCTACTTCATCAATTTGTCAGCTTTGTCAGTGACAGCCTCTTCAACGAAGGACAAGTCCACACAGAGCTGGTTAGGGAAAGGGCTAAGAAATCCTGAGTATTTTCCAAATTTTACATCAATAGACAGCCCAGGAGAAGGCCAGGCTCTCACGCAAAGTTGTCAAAGGACTCTGGGAGAGGACTATTGAGAGTCACAAGAAAACTTTTTTCAATATTTAGTTTTATACCATAGGCAGGACATCCCATCAGCTGATTTTCACATATGGCCTGAAGACTCAGAGAGCACTTAACATCCATCATCTCACTCAAGCCCTGAACAACCCTGAAAGGCAGGCACTGCAGATCTGACTAGGGCCATTTTACAAGTGAAGACACTGAGGCTGAGCAATGTGACAGGATTGGCCGAAGATCGCAATCCTAGACGGTGTCAGAAGCGAGACTGAAACCCAGCCCTCTCCTGACTCCAGCTGCGGGGACCTCTGCCCAGTACGGCTCCTGGCTCTTGCAGAAAGATAGCATTTGAATGAGATTTTGAAAGATGGTTGGGATTTAAGCAAATAGGATGGAAGGGGTAGGAATCCCACTTTTCCAACTGCATAAGCTGAGGAATAGATGCTGGAAAGATGGGAAATGAGCCCGGCATTGTAGACTGTGCACTGTGAAGCCAACAGCAAATACTCAGCTCTCAAGAAGTCAAAGGGTCATCATAGAGATGCAAAGGACCTAAGAAATCCTGGAGTCCAGCCCTCTCATTTTACAGATGAAGAAACTGAGGCCCAATAAGGTCACGTGTCTTTCCCAAGGTCACATGAGCATACGGTATAAGTCAGGGTGTAAACCCAGCGTTCTTGCTGAGGAATGACAATGCCTCCTCTTCCTAACTTACTTATTTGATATAGCAACTGGAAAGACCAACCCAAGAACCTGGACTGGCAGTTTGATCCGTTGCATGCTCTCGGAGGTCAGCTAACAAGCATTACTGATTTTTTCTGTAGCACCGGTTTTACCTCGCATCGTTGCATCTTCCCCAGGCATGCTCTGGGCTCGACGCAGTTGGCAGGAGGCCATCCCCAGACAGGACAGCTTGAGGAGCTCCCAATCTCTGGGAAGTCCTTCCTCCATCTGCACTCTGCCCAGGACCTTTTCCACAAAGTGGAAAACACTTCGCATTAGCATATTTCTTCTCATCTCATGCCTCTCTTATTATTGATCAACTGATCAATAAACAAATACTTATTAAGCACCAACTGTATGCTAATGCTGCTCTAGTCACTGGGGATGTTAAAACTAAAATAAAACACTAGCTGTCTTCTAGGAGCGAATGGGCAACAACAACAAATTTTTAACCAATGAGATACATACAAGAGGCATCTTACAGGACATTAGACAACAATGGGGTGGAGAAAGGGGCTGATCTGGCCACACGTGTCAAGGCGAGGAGAACAACCAAGCTGCTCCAATGACAAGGACTTTAGAGGGCTTGGATAGCAACTCAATTACTGATGACCTTGGATAAGCCATTTCCATTCCTTGGGTCTCCATGACCTCATCGGCAAAAATAAAGGGGTTGAACTGGATGCTTTTTCTAAGGGCCATATATGATACTAAATACATGTTAGCTTAATAGGATAGCAGTATCTACAAAATGTTAAAAGATCTAGCTTGCAGGTTCTATTGTCTTTGAGTACTTTATTAAAGAACACAACTAAGATTCCAAGGAGAGGGATGGGGTGAGATTGACAAAGGTGGAGGGATTATCTGCCAATCCACTGACATATCAAAGAACCAGAGGGAACCTCAGAAGCTGTCTAGTCTAATTTCCTCTGCCACCATAGTACAGATGAGAAAAGAGAATTGACTTGCCCAAGGTCACAGGATCAATGCTTTAAAGCTGGAAGGGACCTCAGAGGCCAACATTGTACAAAAAAAAGAAACTGAGTCTCAGAGAGGTCAATTGTATGACTCAGGTCAGACAGCTAGTGTCCAGGACAGCATTTTAGACATATTAGTGCGTGATGAATGTTCACACAGAAGTAGGATGAGAATTGGGTTCTCTAGTGGGTTACTAGAGAAGCACGTTGGGATGCTAGAGTGCTTTTAACATCCTCAGAAAAGGGTGAGGAGGTCTCTAGTTGACAACAAATTCCTCTTTTACAAAATGATGGAGTAAAACAAAGTCTTTTGAAAAGAAGAATAAAGAAAGTCGAAATGGAATCAGTGGAAGAAGAAAGAGAAGATGTATTACTCACGAAAGTAAAGAGAAGGAATTTAGTCTTAAAGCAAGAGGCAAGGCAGGATGGAGCTACAGTCTGAAACGTGGGGAGGTCTTGACATGAAATGGGAAGTGTAGAGATGTCAAATCAGCCTTCAGACCTGCCTCAGAGTCCTGGAACACAAAATGGTGGCGCACCCCATTCGATCCCCCTCCTGAAAACAAAACACCAGAGCTGGAGAAGAGCCTTGAACAGGGTGTGTGCAATCCCAAACATGTGCTGGGATAGAACCCTAGAGAGTGGGGGTGGCGAGACCGTGGAGAGAGGCTTGGCCAGGGGAAGGCAGCCTGGCAGCTGGGAGAGGGAGAGGATGACGGAGTGAGAGAGAGTTAGGACCTTGGAAGCAGCACAAGACTCTCTCGCCAGCTGGTCTCACACTTGGATAAAACAAGCTAATAAAATATAAACATGTATATTAGTGGTTCTCAAGGCCATTGAAAAATAAGCAGAACAGAAATGACAATGAATCCCCTCACCCAGCCAGCTCCCAGACGCTTCCTCCAGGGATGCTCTTTCCCTTTGCTTCCCCATCCCTCTCCTCTCTCCCTGTTTTTTGTTTGAGTGCAACAACTGAAATAGTTTTCTAGAGGGCCCTGGATATTTCTCCTTCAGGAGAGCAATGGATGATTACATGGAAATCCGTTTTCTAAGCCACAGATTCCAGTCCAGGTGGGATGGTCCTCTGGCTCCCACTAAGCCCCACAGAGGCAAGCACATGCACATCCACTCACTGGTTTCATCACACGCTCATCTGCATCTATGAGCTCCCAGCACTAGGAAATTAAACTAGACTGTAATAAGCCCCCTGCCTCCCCTGAAAGCTCACAAATGGAAAACACTCTAAGCAGAACCTGGGGAGCTGATGATCTGTTGGAGCTCACAATTCAAGAAAGGACAAAGTTCCTTTTTAATTCAAAATGGAAGCGACCACTGGCCAGGGGTCATACTGGTTCCTAGGACCATAGATACAGAGCTAGAAGGGGCCTTAAAAGTCACCAGATTCAATATTTCTCATTTTATCAATGGGGAAACTGAGTCCCCAAAAGGTTTAATGATCTGTCCAAGGTCACACAACTAACACATGCCAAAGGCAGGATTTGAAGTCAGGTCTTTCTGACTTCAAGACTATTCACTGCCATCACTGTATCTCCTTTGTTTGGATTGACCTGTATATGTGTGGTTACCTTCAGCAGAGACTTGGTCTTTTTTGTCTTTATATCTTAAAATCCCCAGATCCCTTCAAAGCACAACCAAGGTGCCACCTCTTACTCGGGGCAGCAGAATCACTTTGTGGAAAAAGCATTTGTTCTGAAGACAGAGGACCTGGGCTCAAGTTTGGCCTCTAAAGTCTGCTACTTGGGGAACCTTAGAAGGGAAATTTCTTTCCCCTGATGCCTGGTGCTACTCAATAAAATGAGAGGATTCAATTAATTAGCATCTAAGGTCCCTTACAAGGAATGTTCTAGGATGGATTAACCACGTCCGGCTTGAGTAAGTGTACTTGTGCTCTCTCTCTCTCTCTCTCTCTCTGTCTCCTCTCTCTCTCTGTCTCTCTCTCTCTCTGTCTCTCCCTCTCTCTCTCTCTCTCTCTGTCTCTCTCTCTCTCTGTCTCTCTCTTTCTCTCTGTCTTTGTTTCTGTCTCCTCCCCCCAGAAGGGTATAAACTAGGTATCCAAAGTGATCCAAGCCACCTCTCCCCTCAAAATACCGCCCTCTAATCCTAGCTGTCTTTAAAATCCAATTTTTCACAATCATAAGCCTATAAAGTAGAAAGGAACCTTAACAAATCATGGAGTTTAACCCCATCATTTTGTATAAGAGTAGCTGAGGACCAAAGAAGCAGAGTTCTTTGCAAGAGCACAAAGCTGGGCAGTAGCCAAAGCAGGCCTAGAACCCAGGTCTCCTCAGCCCCAGTCTAGCCCTATCATCTTGACACCATTCTGCTTTGGTGTTTGCACTGGCCTAGCAACAACAGATCTACCCAGAAGGCTAATTATGCTCAAACATCCTAGGATTCACTGATACTCTTTCAATTTGGGCAACACAAAGGTTCAAAGCCCCGATCATTTGGGGGCCTGTTCCAGGGAGGACAGCCCAGGATACTCCATGTTCCTTCTGGTTAGAATCTTAGTCTTGGTCCAGCATGTCCAGGACCTGGGATATCAGCTATGTGGCACTTCCCTTCCCAATGCTGTTCACAACCCATCTATAATACAGTAAGTGGGCAAATCTGAAAGATTTGTTAGACATTCAGAAAGTGTGAGCCCAGGGCCAAAGAGCTGATGTTTTAGAGTCTGGAGCTGAGCCAAGTCCAAAGCTCCATCCACTGCATCAGACCAGACCTCCCCTATCATTGATTTCATTGAGTTTCTATCTAGTCTTTGTCACTTTGACTTGTAAGATGTATAGGATAAGACATTTTCTTGGTCATTTATTCCAGGGCTGAATGATAATAACACCCATAGCTTTTGAGCACATTTCTTCAAAAAACTCAGGAGACAGGGGTGGGTGGCAGAAACTCTGGGTCCTTCATTGCTATGGAGACTAACGGGATGTGCACCAACCAAAGAAACCACCATATTCCAGGGAGGGACAATTTCCTAGTGGTCACTGCTGAAATGTGGGGGTCTGCAAGCAGACACCCACAGTCCATACATAGAAAGCGTTTTAGGCCATAGGTTTAGCACAGATGGTCTGGATGGAGGCCACGCCCAAATATAGCCCACACCCCTAAAATGAGATCTCTTTGAAAGGAAAAATATAGAGGGAGACACTGAAAAAATAATGACTGAGAGCATGATTACAGGCCACACTCAGTGTTTTTATAAGCCAGATTTGGTAGAAGTATGTGGTGGGCTGCAGAGTGGGGCCTGGGCTCATACCAATGTCTGGGAGACAGAGAACTGGACTGAAAGACAGGGAGACCTGGATTCAAGTTCCACCCATGTTGAGTAGAGTTGGGTGACCCTTGGCAAGTCACTCATCCTCTAAGTGGCTGTTGTCCAGACCCTAACCCTGCCCCAGGCAACTCTATAAGACAGCAGGTGCCTGTCTGGTTTGGAAGCACAAATTTCCTTATTATAAATGCCTTGTACAAATAAAGTCATAGGTTTGGGCTAAACATGTAGATAGAATGATAGCAAGGAAATCAAAACAGAACAGAACCTCTCTCTCTCTCTTTATATATATCTATATCTATATATGTGTATACCTATACACACACATATATATTATATATATACATATCTATATTTTAAATTTTAAAAATAATGATAATCAACTTCTACTCATTGGTCCTACGTTTTCCCCTCTGGGGTCAAGAGTAGGGGAGGGAAGCCTAGTATCTTTCCCCTATAGAGACCCTTCAAATGTCTTAATCTAATTGAACAAATATTTGTTAAACTCCTGTTATAGAGAAGACACTGTACTAAGCAGTGGGCAAACCTGGAGAAAACAAAACAGCCCCTGCCCTCAGGAAGCATATATTCTATTCAGAGGGGGTGGCAGTAAACAGTGTTTACATCCAAATACTAACCAACATGGGTCTGTGAGCTGAAGAATGCAGCTATTCCCTCCAGTGGTGAAGATCACGATCCATCTGTGCCTTCTCACCCTGTCTTTCTTGCCCTCATCTTTCCCAAAGCAGAGAAGACTCAGGGGGTCCACCCAACGTACTGGAGGCCTTCCTCACTTTCTACCAGACTGTGTTAGTACCAACGGAGCATGTGGGCTGCCCCCTGCCTTCCCCGTTCCTGGTAACAGGCTGGATGTGTGGGGTTTTTATGTCAATATTCATTCATTCATTCTTTCACTCAACAATCATTTATCCCACCCGTACTACGTACAAAGCATGAGGTTAATCAAGCCATGGCCTTGGTCATGATGGAGCCTTTATGCCTCCCATCTATATTGCTTCTTTTAATTGTCTCCTCTTGTTTGAGCTCCAGGCCCCATCACCAATTGTCTTTCAGACATCCTGAACTAGATGTCCCACAGGTACCTGAAGCTCAATCATACAAAAGAGAATTTAGTGTCTCCCCCTTAAACCATCTCTTCTTCCAAACTCCTCTGCTGCTCCCCAGGGCACCACCATTGTCGCAGTCACTCAAGCTTGCCCCTGCACCTCCATTCTCACTCACTCTCTAGAGCCAGTCTATGTCCAGATCTCATCATTCCAACCATCACTTTGCTCATGCATGTCCCTTTCTCTCCACTCATCAGGTTTCTATCCTACTTCATGCCCCGAACCCCTCAATCCGGGATCAATGCAATGGCCTTCTAACAAGCCTCCCAGCTTGATGTCTTTCTCCACTCAAATCCATCTTCCATACAGCTGCCAAAGTGATTTCTCTAAAAGCGCAGGCCTGACCATGTTACCCTCATCCCCAACCCTACCTGCTTGGAGACTCCACTGGCTCCTTATTACATCCAGGATCAAATGCAAAGTCATTTGTTTGGAATTTGATGACCTTCCCAACCTGGCCTACTGTCCTCCCAATTTTCTTACCCCTTCCTTGCTTTCACATATTCTGCAGTCCAGTCATCCTGGCTTACTTTCTTCTACATGACACCTTGTCCTCCCTTTCTCTGCCCTTCCTCTAACTGTCCATCCCCCATGCCTGGAAGAGAATCTCTCTCTTTGTCCTCGCTTCCTGGTTTCTCTACTTCCTTCAAGACTGAGCTCAAATCTCTCCTTCCAGCTTTCTTTCTGCCTCTCTAGGACTTTACCATCGCGACTCAGATGATGCCTGGGGCTTCTCACCCTGTAATATCCCTCTGCTGCACCAATCCCCTTCTCTGATTGGTGACTTCCTTTCAGAGGCCTCCATTTGGAGGATGGGGCCAGGTGCGCCTTGCTTTATCCCCCTCCAAGCTGTGTTCTTGACAGCCAGGGTTTGCTCCAATGCCCCCATGATGGCCAAAAGAGCCTTCTCTCCAACCTCTCTCTTAACTCCCATCTGCGTGTTGTTTTCCCCTGTTAGAATATAAACTCTAGGAGGGCAGAGACTCCCTTTTTTTTGCTTCTGAGCATGTAGTAACCGCTTCATAGATGCTTCCTGCCTGCCTGTTTACCTTCAGGGAGCCTTTCCAGGTCTCCCCTACTGCCAGTCCACCCCACCAAGGCTACATTCACAGTGCATATGATCTGTGAGCCCCAAGGTATTTTACACAGTGTGTCCCCCATTAAAATATACACTCACCGAGAGGAAGCACAGTGTTTGCCTTTTGTTGCATCCCCAATGCTTAGTAGGGTACTTGGCATGCAGAAGGTGCTCTAAAAATGCTTATTCCATTCCTTTCCTCTTGACTCTGACAGCAAACCGAGTTCTGCCTCTTTGCAATTCCCACCCATTGCCCCAAGCTCATCCGTCCAGGGCCGAGCAAAAAGTGGGAGATCAGAAGGGTCTGGCACATAGCAAGAACTTAATAAATGTTTGTTGACTGACTTTCTGACAGGTCTGGGGCAAACAAAATGAGGCTTCCTGGAAGAGCTGAGTCTTGTGCTGGGACCTCCACAGAGGGGACAGCAGAGAAGATCTTCAACTAATACACTCCCTATATGGGTCTACTTACAGCTGGGAGGGATAGTAAGAGGTTACAGAGTACAAATATTCATTTTAAAGATGGGAAAACTGAGACCCCAAAGTGGTTTGCCCAGGGTTATATATCTAGTGATGCTCAGATGTGGTGAAGGTCCAAAGTGGGATTTGAACCCAGAGCCTTCTGGCTTCAAGTTCAGGATTACCTACATTATATATAATTGGAATTTAGTTTACATAGACTTTTCTGTGAACTTGTTATTATTCATATACATAAACTCCCCAAGCATAAGGATTGTATTTTTGTGTGTGTGTCTTTGAACCCAGAGAGGTCAAATCATGTGTCCTCGGAACTAAATGGCAGTCAGGATTTGAACCTTTCCAAGCCATATCTTTCCCCATCTCTGCTGCCTCTTTAAAGACAATTGGGATTTGGAAAGGAGGAGAAGGAGTGTATTTTAAGCAGAAACAGAAGCGAAGGTGAGGACACAAGGATAACTATGGCATGAGCATGGGACAGTGAGGGGATCCAGCCTGGCTGGACTCAGGATATAAGGGAGGCCCAGAATATAAGGCTGGTGAGGGTTGGGCCTGATTCTGGAGGTCCTCTGGGGCCAGCCACAGGCCACTAGACTGGGCTTAGTAAACAGCAGAATATTGTTAAGGACACAAGT
>CM053583.1:414324141-414417303 GCA_028627135.1 Pseudochirops cupreus | reverse complement strand
GAAAGTGGATGGGAAAGGGAAGGAGAAGGGGAGGGGAAGGGGAAGGAAAATGGAAAGGGAAGGGGAAGAGAAAGGGGAAGGGAAGGGGAAGGGAAATGGAAAGGGAAGGGGAAGAGAAAGGGAAAGGGAAGGGGAAGGGAAGGGGAAGGGAAGGGGAAGGGAAAGGGAAGGGAAAGGGAAGGGAAAGTAGATGGGAAAGGGAAGAGAAAGGGAAGGGAAAGGGGGAGGGAAGGGGAAGGGGAAGGGAAAGGGAAGGGAAAGGGGGAGGGAAGGGGAAAGGGAAGGGAAAGGGAAGGGAAAGTAGATGGGAAAGGGAAGAGAAAGGGAAGGGGAAGGAAAAGGGAAAGTGGAAGGGAAAGGGAAGAGAAAGGGGAAGGGAAGGGGAAAGAAAAGATGTCGATATTTAAAGGACTGTCAGCTGTGGTGAAGCAAACCAGGAAGGTGTCCAGGAGGGAGTGTCACAAAGGTAAATGCAGGAGAAAACTGAGTTTGAGTGAGAGGTTTGGAGGCTGTGCAGTCATTTCAGTTCCCGTCTGACTCCTTGTGTCCCCATTTGGGCATCAGGGTTCACCTCCTAACTCTACTTCTGGTTACTTATGTGACCTTGGACAAAGTCACCAAATCTCTCCAGGTCTCGATTTCCTCATTTGTCCCATTAGTCTCTAAGGTCCTTTCTATCTCTAAGACGAGCAGTTCAGCTAATGAGAATGGCCGCAGAAACCCAAAGGAAATTAATATCCTTCATTCTCTACTAAATAAACTTCAGATTCAAAGTCATTTTCCAGGGCAGCAATGAGAAAATGGGTACTATAATCCCAAGGCCTGGGAACAGATGTTTCTGGGACTAAGAATCAGTATCACAGAGGAAAAAAAAGAACCTGGATCTGTGGCCAAGGAAGCCAAGTTCAAATCCCAGCTGTGACTTTGCTATGGGGATCACCTCAAGCAGGTCACTGCCCTTCTTGAGGAGTCAGTTTTCTCACCTGTAAAAGGATGGGGTTTGACTAAGTAGCCTCGGAAATCCCTCCGGGTCACAATCCTACAGCCCTAAGACTTTCAAGTCTTGCCTAGTTGTTTAATATACCTTTTGGATCCCCAGGAATCTGACTTATTTTTCACAAACTTCACTCAAGGCCAGCATCAAATGAAGGTCCCGGCCAGTGGCAGAAAAGTTCGTACACTTCTCATTCTATTTATTATTTTAAATCTCCTCAGTTAATGTCAACACATTGAGTGGCCAACCACTTCTCCATTTTTTTTTTTCCTTTTATGAGAATGATGTGATCATGCCTGGACTCTCTCAAAGCCAGAAGAAAGGAAAAGCCTTCCTGATTCTGACCTAAGACAATGGCGCTGTCTACACAGCAGTGCCGAGGGGGGAAGAAGCCAAGATTCTGGATCTCTCATTTCACATAGATACACCCCAAAGCAGAAGGCCCATTGGGCTCATCTCTAGAGATCTGGCGCCAAAGGCAAAGGCTTGCAATGGGCAGGGTGAGGTCACCCTCGACAGGGGTACCTTCCCTCCGAGCTCCCCTCTGCGGGCTCAAGATAGGGAATTTGTCTTTCCCCAATCTTTTCAAGTCGAGAGTTAATAGTACAGCTCCAATTGCAGGAAATATCTTGTAATAATACAGCATTACAGTAATGTATAGGCTCAAGTCATGCTCCAAGTATTCGTCTCATTCCCACATGCCCGACCTTAGTAATTATGGAGAACAGAACTCTAAGAACATAGACACAAAGGAGTGGGTTCAAAAGCATAATTAAGGCCCAGAACCAGCCTCTGCCTGGGGACATTTCAGGCCAGGTCCCATGAAATAAAAAAAATAACAAATAAAAAAGAGAAAATGAGCTTGGGAAGCCCAATGGCAGCTTTCTCTTTGGATTTTTTTTTAACCATTTCAGGAAATAACTCATTAAAATGATAATGGACCATAATGATTATGTAAGAGTAGCTATAAGTAGGAAACTCTGGTAGCAAAATAAGGTCCTTCATACCCGAATGCCAAGTGAGCAGCAACCGTGCCATTGGCTCTTAAGCTTCCTAGGCAACATTTTGTTATAAATTTATCTCCCAGGGTAAGAAGTTCAAATCTTGAACTCAGATGGATTGTAGCATCCACAGGAAGTTATTTTTGTTCCTGGAGGTAAAATATAGGAAATCCATGCTGGGGCAACTAGATTTTGCTACAGCAAAACAAACCACAAAAAAGAACCGGAAGATCTCCTAGGAGTGGGACATGGGCTGCCTCCTGAGGAAGCCCATTCTACTCCTGGGTAGCTCAAGTCATTTGGAAGAGTTTTTTCCTGACATGAAGCTTAGTGCCTAGCACATAATAAATGCTTAGTAAATGACTGACCTGTCACTTTTATGCAATTTAGAGAATGACAGATCCAAAGTTGGAAAGGAACCTTTGAGACCATTAAGTCCAATCATCCTCATTGTAGACATGAGGGGTAGTGATTTATTCAGGGTTGGAGGATTTGAATGCAGATCCCCTTCACCATGTGATCTAGCCATGCTGCCCCAATGCCTCCCTATTGTTCCTTGTGCTGATCTTGGGATCCAAGAAGGAGAAATCAGTTCTCTCTTCTATACAATAGCCCCTCGGATGCTTGAATCCCATCCTTATCACAGAATTTCAGCGCTGAATCATTCATCTGTGGCCATGAACTCCAGTCTGTACACTGAGAGTCCCGTATGGTTGGAAGGCCTAAAGTCTTCTTTAGACATCTTAATCTTACTTTGGAATCACTCACTCAACATTTTAAGAAGCTTTTTTTCCTAAAGCCAAACAATCTAAATCTGTGGCCTTGTTCTACGATGTCTTTTGACAATTTCTCCCTTCCCACCTCCATGGTCTCCTTCTCTAGAATCCCGGTCCACAGAATGTCTCCAAGTGAAGTTGCGTGTACCCCACCAACACCTGGACATCATTTTGTGTATCTCTTCACTTCATCTTTCCTGCTGATGCATGGGCCTCTCTTCATTCAAGACTGGCTAAAAATGACTTCTTCCAATCAACCTTCCATACTCAACAGAGCAGGAGCCAGGAAGACTTAGGTTCAAATCAACCTTCAGACCATTAATGACTGTGTGATTCTGGGCAAGTCATTTAACCTCTCTTAGCCTCAATATATTCACCTGTAAAATAGTAATGATAGTATCTACCTCCCAGGGTTATTGACACAATCAAATGAGGTAACACAAGTCAAATGATCTGTATAAAGAGGCCTTCCAGACCAGACACAGTCATATCTTGAACATTGCGGGGGATGTTGGGACTGGGGGCGCGGCAGGGACGGTGTTGGTAGAGAAGTCACATGGCATATAGTTCCCAACAGAGGTAACCATACCCTGGGATGCCATGAGGTCTTTAGGATGCTTACAGGCTATTACTGGGGAAGTTATGTGGGCTTGGGATTCACCTGATGGGGGAAGGTGAGAGGGAAGGATAAGCTGGGATAACTTTGGGAGGAAACCTTCCCATTTTATCACCAGCCTCCACTACCCTGCCCTTGTTAAATGTCTTTTCCATGGCCTCTGATAACATTATACTCTTTGCTTGAGACCCCCAGTCGAATATGAGTTCAGTGTGGACTCTGCAGTAACCAGCTCCTTGGAATGTGCCTCTCTGTAAATACAACTTCATCATAATGCAGAGAAGATGGGAAAGGGGGAGAGTTGGTTTCTAGATCTCTAATCTTTAGTCAAGGCAATAATAATTTATGTATTAAGCACCTATGTGCCAGGCCCTGTATACTGAGGATACCAAGAAAGACAAAAGACTCCCTTGTCTCAAAGAGCTCACAGTCAAATGGGAGGGACAGCATGTGAACCACACACCAAGAAGATATGGACAGATAAACGAGCAACAAACTCACCTTCAGCTTCTTTGGTCTACCTGCCCTGTGCCTAGGACAGGGCTCTAGATGTACTCAGTGGTCAACACTAGTTGGCCACCCAATCTCTTTATCATTATTATTGTTTAACTGCCCAAAGGATTAGGAGGGCCGCGTTGACAGGGTTATCTCGCCCCCATCCTCACTCCTTTTTTGTCATGACTTCCTCCAGCCTCCAGCTGGCCTTCCTCCTCACACCCTTATCAAGGGTCCAGTCAAAGTCCCCCCTTTTGACTTTCACCTTAAGTCTGCAGGCCACTTGTCCCCAATACAGAGGCTAGTGCCTTAGCGATTCCTAGGGTATGGCGGACTGGCCACACCAGCTTTGCTGGTTTGAGCTAAGAGCACCTCCTCTTTTTAAGATTTTAATATTCCACATGCATATGTTAAGAATTCACGTGGATTTGAATTGTTTTTGGGAGTTTTTGCAATTCTCCTTGAAATACTGTAAGGGGGACCTCTTTAAAGACTAATAAACCCTTTTAAATTTCATATGTACATATATACTCACATACTGTGTGTATGTGCTTACATGTGTGTATATAAACACAAAAATTATATTTACATGGAAGTGTGTATATACAAATGTGTATGTATATACATGGATTTGCACCCTTTGCCCATTTCCTGCCCCGTGACCTTCTCTGATCAGTCTGTAGGTATCACATTAAACTTCTTGAAAGTAGCGATCTGTATATTATTATATGCTCCCCAAAAAGGCCAATTTTTCTTCCTGCTCCCTATCTGCCGGCCTGTGCTGAGTGATCCTGAGCACCACATTTCATCTTTCTCCAGAGCCTGTTTTTTTCTCTTGCTCCTAGGGGAGCTGTCCAAGTGAGGCAACTTCCTTTGCCTCCCAGAGGTATCGAGGAACATTCATATTTTAGAAAACCTTGAGCCTGGCTGCGGGATTCTATATTCCTGAGCTATAAGAGACCACCAAAGGCAGCTAGTTCAACCTCCCCCCCCGCCATTTCACAGAGGAGGAAGCTAAGACCCTGAGAGAAGGGGGGATTTGGCTCAGAAAGAGGCAGGTGCTGGATTTGAATCCAATCAGTTACAAGGAGTGATGAGAGGGGGAAGACCCAAGCCTCCTCTTGGATATGATGCAGCTGCCCACAATTTTGCTACGAAGTTTATTTCTTTATCCCAGCTCACTAGTGTCTAGATGAGCAACAATGGCAACAGGTTTTCTACAGTGCTTCACGACTCACGAGGGGCTTCATGCACATCTCATTGGGGTCTTACACAAGGCCACTTCAGGCTTCAGAATCTTCATTTTGCTGGTGAGAAAACTGAAGCTCAGAGAGCTTGAGAGACTTACCCAGAATCAATCAATCAATCAACAAGGATTTAACCACAGAAATAATAGGCTTGCATGTACTATCTTGGGTAACTTGTTTATTCTGTATCTCCTACAATACCAACAATGACAACAGCTAACATTCCTAGAGATCTTTGAGGTCTGCAAAGCACTCGACATACATGAGCTCATTTTATACTCACAATAGCCCTGGAACAGATGCTGTTATTAAGCCCACTTTACAGAAAAGAAAACCGAGGCTGACCAAGTATAACTGACTTTCCTAGGATCGTACAATGAGTGCTGGAGGTAAAATGTGACTTTGGGGCTTGCTGATTCCTTCATTGAGGCAGGGGGATGGAGCCCACAGACTAGAGGGCTGGGGATGGTCCCTAGCAATATTAGGGTTAGAGTGCTACTCTCATTCTGAGGAGGGTTTTGAACGCCAATCTCCCGGAATTAAGTGCAGTTCTGCATCTTTTAAAAATTCTGAGGAATGCATTAATGGATGGCTGCAGAATTAAAAAGAATGTGGGGGAGGGGGGAGGGGAAGGCAGGTTGATTTTCTCATGATCCAGACTTTCCTACCCCTAATTTTTTATCATAATTGTTGTTATTGTTGTTCAGTAATTTTTCAGTCGTGTCTGACTCTCTGTGATCCCATCTGGGTTTTCTTGGCAGAGATCCCAGAGCGGTTTGCCATTTCCTTCTCCAGCTCATTTTACAGATGGGGAAACTGAGGCCAACAGGGTGATGTGACTTACCCAGGGTCACACAGCTAGTAAGTGTCTGAGGCTGGATTTGAACTCGGGAAGAGGAGTCTTCCTGACTCATGGTCAACACTGTCCACTGTGCCACCCAGCTGCCCTTTTCTCACAATTACTACAGGTTAACCAGTTTAAAAACAACAGACCCAAGTTTGTAACCCAGGGCAATAGAGGCAAGTTGAATGAATAGGCTATAAATCTATCAGCAGACAGAACAGGAGATGGCCATTTTTCCTGACCCCTTCTCAATTCATGGAAACTCCACCAAACGTTCCCAATGTGGTCTGACTTTGGGGCATAAGGACTAACATTTTCATCAATTTCATAAGTGGATTTGGGGGCTAAGCTTGGAACCAGTTCCCACAGAGCCGGGGAGGGGGTGGGGGTGGGGTGCAGAATTGTTTCTTCTTATGGGAGTTCTGCTGACAAAGCCCCAGGATGGCTTTAAGACAACTGCCTGGCCTCTCTCAACTGATCATTTATGCGGCTTTACCTAAGAGGATCCCAAGTTAGAAAATTCTGTCTCTCCTCCCCCCTCCCCATATCCTTGCCAGAAAACCTTTTTAAAGCAACAATCCCAAGTGATACAATAACCCTTGAGACTCGATCAAAACTGCTGGACCAGACCAGACATAATGGTCACCAAGTGGATTTGCTGAGCACAGAATGATGTTAAAAGATGTTAAAATAACAAACAACAAGCCAGCACCTTTGCTCAAGGAATTCGACAAGGCCGACAAACACCATTTTTCAGGACAAAGCCCTTCAGAGGCAAAAAGGAGAAATCTGTTATCATCTCTGCTTTTTGGACCCCAAAACAGAAACAGATGTGGGCTGTGGGATGGGAGATGGGAGCTGGGAGCTGGCCTGACTTTCCCAGGGCCATGTCCCTACGGGAGACCTAGCAGGAGAGCTTGGATTTGTGATTTCAAGGCTTTCACTTTACAAGGCAAAATATACCTGCCTACAATTGAAGGAGGGAAGACTGAAGTCTTCCCACCAAGCTCTGTAACGATAATGACAACAATACATTTATATGCAATGTAAATTTTGAAAGCACTATACAGCTGGTATCAATCTGCACAAGGTAAGGCAGGGCCTGTGATTTTCCTCTCCATTTTATAGGTGAAAAAAAATTGAGACAGAGAGAAGTCAGTTGACTTGTCCAGGGTCACACAGCTATTAAGATTGATACAGGATTTGAACTCAGAACCCTGACTCCAAGTCCAGGGCTCCATCCATGGTGCCACCTAGTGAAAAGAGAAGAGTTTTGGATTTGGAGTCAAAGGACCTGGGTTCAAATCCTGACCCTGTCACTTCCTATGCACAAAACACTTAACTCTGGATTTCACTTTCCTCAGGTGTGAAAAAAAGAAATCTGACTGAATCACCCAAGAGGTTCCTTCCTGCTATAGAGAGATGAACTTTCCCTAAACGGGGTCACTCAGAACTCTCTCCCAGCCACCCCCAGCCCAACCCATGAGGGAAACGTTACATTTCCACTTCCTTAATTTGTTAGCCTTGGTCGCAGAGCACACATTTGCTCAACAACATCTTTCGGTGGGAATATATTTGGGAGCGCTCAATATTCTGGTTTATTTCAACAAGTCCATACACCTCAGCATGGGCCTGCTGTTTTCTGGGGGGTGGGGAATGGGGATGGAGGCTGAGTTGGCCCAGGATCCCCAAACTTTACACCAGGTCACAATAAAAACCACGTCATTTTCTGGAGAAATGAAAGAAAAATCACAGCAAAGTTGTCTATTTCCTTTCTGGTCCCTGCAGACAGGCTGAAGGGCTAGGCCCAACATGCCAAATTAAGCCATGAGAATTTATCCATTTCTAATAAGGATTAGCAAATATTACAACATCGTGCAAGGCTCTGACATAATTTATGCTCCGACTTCTAAGGCTCTGTTGGAGTGTTCCCCGTTTCAGCTCAGATATACCAGAACATGAAATGAGGATAAGCCAATATCCTCAGAGAATCCTCTCTGCCTGCTTTCCAGTCTAACCCCAGTACACTCCCCCTTCCTTATCACCCAGACAGTAAGCTGAGTCACTCCTTCCTTAGGGATGAAAGCTGCCTTACAGACAAAAGCTACATGCAGTTGGGGAGCACATAACTTGTCTTGAAATATGTTCATGAGTGATCCCAGCATTCTTCCCCTGATGGGCACATGGGCTTATTTGACAGATAAGAGAATATGGCACCCAAGAGCCATGTGCTGGGGCCCAGGGCCCCACCCTTGAGTTCCTTCTGGTGCACATGCTCTGTCCACCTGCAGTCTGGAAAATGTTGGAAATGATACTAAACCTCATGTTTTCTGTCAAAGGGCTAAACACTCTTAAAGGCTTGTAATATCACAGCTTGGGTCCATTCCATTTCATTGTTCAGCAGACCAGGCCCCAGATGGAAAGAGGCAACCAGGACCTTTGCTCGCTGGATCTGAGATGGAGATAAATCAAAGCTGCTAGAGTACCTTGGGTTTTGTTAAAAGGAAAATCCTTGGGGCATTTCTTTTTCTCCACTAAACTATCAGTTTTGATTTTTTTTCTTTTACCAAAGCATCTTGCAAACTTCTTGCCAGCATTAACATTTCCTGGCAACCCCATAAGTACCCTAGCCAAAGTAAACCAGGGCTTTCTACTTCAAAAAAAATCCAGCAGAAGAGAAGCTGCTTGAAGGGCAGGGAATCTTAGATATTTAACTTACATATTATATATGTAAAACATAAAACATATATATGTATGTGTGCGTGTGTGTATAACACACACACACACACACACACACATACTGCCAGGGCTTAGCACTATGCCTGCCACTTAAAGACTTAATTAACCGAAGTCCATATCATGCTGGTGTAGATGGAAACAGAAGAAGGTTTTCTCTACACAATGAGATCTTGGTTTTACATGCTCCCTTTCTTGCATTGCTCATTGGCTAAAAATATTTAAAACAGCCACATGTGTATTCATTCCTAGGCTCCCTAAGGCTTTGTTTTTCTTGGTGTTCAGTCATTTCAGTCATGTCTGAATCTTGGTGATGCCATTTGAGGTTTTTTCGCTAAAGATACTGGAGTGGTTCGCTTTTTCTTCTCCAATTCCTTTTACAGATGAAGGACTAACAACAACAACAACAGACGAGGAAATGGAGCCAAATAGGGTTAAGTGACTTGCCCAGGGTCACACAGCTAATCAGTATCTTCAAACATAGAACCAGTAAGTGATGTTGGAGTAAAGATTGCCATCCAAGAGAAATATGAGTAACAAAGAAGATGGATCCATCTTAAGGAGAGAATAGGAAGTCCTTCCCCTCGCCATCAGGGTCACTGGGTTTATTGAACAGGAGGCTGGTAGGTTTGTTTGCTTTTGTATGTTGTATACCTAACCCGGCCCACCCAGTGACCTCTCCATTTTTAACTGGTGCCAAATAATTTGATGATAAGTGCTTTACCATTCTGGAGACCTCTTACGGCTCGTCTTGACATTCTTCACTTATTTTTGTGTCTCCAATGAGTTTTTTTATTCTTTTTTTTCTACCTCTATAAAGACCTCTTTTAGAAATTTAATTAAGGTGGCGTTTAATAAGTAAATTAAGAGGAAGGAAAGGGAATAAGCATTTATGTGGAGCCTGCTGCGGGTCAACCACTGTGCCAAGTGCTTTTAACAAATATCTCGGTTTATCCTCACAACAACGCTGGGAGGTAGGGGATATTGTTATCTCTATATTATAGCTGAGGAAGGTGAGGCAGAAGCTGTGACTAGGACTGCCCAGTTAGCATGTGTCTGAGGCTGGATTTGAACTCAGGTCTTCCTGGTTTCAGGCCCAGTGTTCTTTCTATTTGGCCACCAGCTGCCTCTAAATTAGCTCATTTTTGTGATATTGGTTTGGCCTACCCACGAGCAATTCATATTTTCCCAGTTATTTATGTCAATTTGCTTAGAGTATTTGTTACAATGATTTTGTTTCTCTTTCTTTTATTTTACTGGGAGTTGGAGGTTGAAGAGAGAAAATAAAAGCTTGTTAATTTTTTTTAATGTAATTTTTAAAAGTTTTTAAAATAAACTAACTTGGAGAAGATGGGCAAAAAATATTGTCATAAAATGATAATATTCTAATTTGGTTATATGTTATTACATCATTGTATGCCCAGAATATAAGAGAGTGTCTTAAACGCGCCAGTTAGTTTGAAATATGTGCTGAACTGAGTAACTGTCAATTAACCACGACTGTAATGGACATTTATGCTGTGTTTTGGGGTTAAAATTGCTTTTGCATATGTGATCGCATCTGATTCCTACAACTCAGTGACATAGCGAAGGTAAGTGATTTCATGGTGAAGGGAACTCCCAGTATGGAATTGCCTCCACCAATACTGCTTAGCAAAGCATCTGTGAGTTGCCTTGAGTCACCGAGATGGGCATAATAGACACTTGCCTCTAGGACTTGAACCCATACCTTTTTTTTAATCCAAAACCAGCTCTTCCTTCTTTATGCCCTGCTGTCTTTTAAGGTATCCCGCACTTTGCCGATGAGAGAACTAAAGCTCAGAAAGGAGAAATCATCCAATAACAGCCAGGCATGTAGCTAGAAAATATATCTCCCCATTTCAAATCCAGCTCCCTTTCCACTCTATAATTCTAGTATCTCACAGATGGTATTTATCGTGCGCCCACCAAGGAATTTTGCATTCTGCTTTGCCCAAAGGACTTTAGTAAATGTTTATTCAATGAATGGATGAATAAGTGAGTGAGGGAGTGATTATCTCCCTTTGCTTGCCAGGTTTCTGCTAAGGAGGATATTGGCTTTCATGGATTTCCAAGGCATTTCTTCTAGAGAAGCAGGTGAAATTCTTGGTGTCTTGCTTTTTGGTCATCTGTGACCTTACCATAACCCGAAGCTTTCATGATGCTATATTTCCAGGGGTCCACAAAGAGCCCCAGGTCACCGTCTATAGCACTGTTCATACAGATCACTGCACAAGACGATGGGTTTTTCTAGAGCTTTTCTGGGGTTCATGTGGATACCCTCTTTCCTATGCGTAGGTCTCAAACATGAGAGAGTCAAAAGTCCCAGGGTTTTTTGTCTTCAAAACAAAGATACTCATCATAACAGTACCTGACATTTATATGACACTTTAAAGTTGGCTACATACTTCAGATCAGTCATATTCATTGGGCTTCACCACAACCTTGTGAGGCAGGAGCTATTATGATTCCCATTTTACAGATAACCCACCTTCATATACTAAGGTAAGTCCCTTAACTTCTCTGGTTCTTATTTTCTTGTCTGAGCATCTTAGACTAAATCTTATCCTGGAGTCTCTGGATGGGTCTATGAAATAAGATAGGGAAAGAATAATTGAATCTTGATCTAAATATAATTGGTTTCCTTCATAATCCTGTGCATTTTATTTTATGCATTTAAAGACATTATTGGAAGGAGGAGTCCATGGGCCTCACCAGACTGCCAGAGGAATAGAGAACAGAAACAAAGGTTCAGAACTCCTGGGCTGGATGGTCTCTAAGTATCATCTACCCAGAGGTGTACTGGTAAGTATTTAACAACCAGCTCTCCAAAAACATTACATACTTTAAAGTTTAGTTGGCATTATTAATGTTATCTGCATCACTTTTTTTTTCCAACTTTTAGGACAACCTAGTATTTTCTTTTATTATTTATTTATTTTTAGATTTTTCTTTTTGCTTTTTGGAGGGGGGAAGGCAGGGCAATTGGGGTTGACTTGCCCAACGTCACATGGCTAGTTTTGTGTTAAGTGTCTGAGGTCGGATTTGAACTCAGGTCCTCCTGACTCCAGGGCCAGTGCTCTACTCACTGTGCCACCTAGCCTCCCCACATCACTTTCTTAAGTCTAGAAATCAACAAAAACATCAAAGCTTGAGACAAAGCATTTTAGCATTTGGCCAATTTCCAAGACAAAAATACTCACACCGAATACTGAACACTGATATTTCCCCAAGTGGTTAAAAGCTGGTGCCAGCACACCCCTGCTTTTAGATCTGACTCTATGATGCTATCTTCCTTTAAGGCTCATACTGGTTCAATGACTTGGTCACAATGACACAACTTTGCTGTTGTTGTTTACTTGTGTCTAACTCTTTGTGACCCCATTTCTTGGTAAAGATACTGGAGAAGTTTGCCATTTCCTTCTCCAGTTCATTTTACAGGTGAGGAACTGGGGTAAACAGGTTAAGTGACTTGCCCACGGTCACACAGCTTGTGTCTGGGACCCAATTTGAAATCATGAAGATGAGCCTTCCTGATTCCAAGTCCAGCGCTCTATCCACTGCAGCACCATCTAGAGGTTCCTCACCATACTGTTTGAACTCAGGTCCTCCTTGCACCAAGTCCAACACTCTTTCCACTGAACCTCCCACAGCAAATTTGGAATAAAGAAATGAATGAAGAGCAGGAGAATTAGGTCAGGGAAGATGTCAAACAATGACTGAATAGGCTCCAATTGTTTGACTTGCCCTCAATAAAATTTTAGCTCCTTGAGAGAAAGGGCTATTTCATCCTTTGTCTTTATATCAGAAGCATCTAACCTGATGCCTCGAGAATGAATGGTAGGTACTTAATGCATTCTTGCTGGTTAATTGATTTGAAGTTTCTTAGCCATCTATGTATGGCTATAATTAAAATCTTTGAATTGTCTCACCCTTTGGAAAGATGCCTCATTGCTTGTTCCTAACCCTTACTCTGCCATCCCTCCCCCCAAACATTACTTTAAAGATAATTTAGACTCTACTTAAAAAAAAATTAGGACAAATCCAGCCCAAGAGATGCCAAAGCTCAGCAAAGCAGAGATTTGGAGCTAAAAGGGACTTTCAAGAAGTCCAAGTGTATTATTTTCTAGATAAAATGAGATATAGTAATGGGATTGACTTGCATGCCCAAGGTCATGTGAGAATTAAGCTACAACATCAGCACTTGAAACTAGGTCTATTGACTCCAAACTCCCAGCCCCATAATACCTTCCTTGTTTCTTCCATTGTCCCAAAAACATCTGCTAGCAACCTCACCAAGGCAGCATTCCACTCAGCCAGACTTGAGGTGGGAATGTGGTGCCCTATACCTTGTCAAGGGAGCAACTAGACTTATTAGGGGCAATTCCAGATGACAAATGTCTCTGCCATTGACCACACTGACAGCTGTCTACTTCTTTTCTACTTTGAACTGACTGAAATTTGTAGCTTTGCTCAATCTTTTCCCAACTTCTCCCCAGATGTTCCACTCTCCCCTGGGATAGTGAAGAAGAGCATTGGCTCACCACTGGAGGAAGGGGGTACAATTGACAAAGTTGCTAGGGCTAATGATGGAGGTGTAAACAAGAGGGAGACAGGAATGGGAGAATGGAGGGAGAAACAGAGGAAGAAAGAAGAGAGAAGGGAAGAAGAGAGGAAAGGTGAGGAGAAGAGAGGAAAGGAAGCACGCTTCATCTGAAAAAGATACAAGAGTTTTAATGGATTGCAAGCTAAAGATGTCATTCACACAGAAGTCAAAATGATATTCCCAAATATCTGAACAATTTGTCTGACCAAGTTACATCCATGGGCAGAAGGCATCAATGGCTCCCTATTGCCTCCAGGCTCAAATGTAAACTTCTCTGCCTGGAATTTAAGGTCCTTCACAATCGATCACCCCTGCTCTCCTCCACATTTATTTCCCAATCATCCATCTAACAAATTCTGCATCCCAGCCAAACACACTTCACTGCTTTTCCCTATACATAACATTTCATTTCATCATCATGCCATTGTATATGCTGTATCCTTTGAATGCTCTTCTCTCCTCTGTCTCTAGGAACATCGGAGCCTGTTCAAGGCCCAACTCGAGTATGTCCTCCTATAGAAACTTGCCTCATTCCTTCAATTGTTAGTTCTGCTTCTTTCAGCCTTGGAAAGTTGTATGTGCTTTGTGGATATTTTCTATGTTATGGTTCTGTCTTGGTCCCCAAATAGAATGTAAGAGCCTTGAAGAATGGGGCTGTTTTCACTCTTGTTTCCACCATCTTAATAATGTGACTGGAGGCCAATACTCCACTCCAGATGCCACCTTAGCTCTGATACCTACTGGCTGTGTGACCTGGTACAGGTCACTTGCTGTCTCAGAGCCCCAGCCAACTCCCTAAGGTACCCAGGAGGCAAAAATCTGCATTGGCAGAAGGAGCTTGTCCCCGGGCACTCCTGCACCCAGGAGACCGTAGGCCTGGCAGTAAGTAAATTAGCAAAGAAGAAAACCAAAAAGGAATAAATAATTAAGCAAATAAATACATAGTAAGTGCACAGATCAATGGACAATGAGTTAGAAATAAGTAAAAATTAAATAAGTAACAGTAAATAAGAGAAATGACATCGCGACTGAGCTGAACCCGCCCGCAGCCGCCTTGGCCGGGTTGGACACGACCGTCAGGGGCTTTCGCGGCGCATTAGGAGCGTCCAGGACTCTGGAGCTGCCGTTTTCGCTGTGTCCTGTCCTTGTGGAATCTCCAGCGTTACACTCTGAGCGCCCCATCTTAGGGAGGTCGCCGGCGCCCAAAAAGTGTCCGGAGGAACGAACGGCGGTGGGGGCCTCCCCGGTGGGCGCCACATGCGGACTGGCTGGAGGGTCTTTCTGAACTGAAGGCCTCAAGTGTTCGAAGGACCATGTCTGGGGTGGGGGCGGGGGGAGGACGCCGGCTCTCTTTGGCCTTGGCACGAAGGAAGACACCTAAGAGGGTTTTAAGAGGTAAACTTAGGCCTAAGATCAGGAGTATGGGAGGGGTGATTCCCCACAGACCAATTAACTCGTCTTGTTGCTGTTCTCCCAGGAAGTGCACCAGTGACATCAGGGATAACGTCTTGACATGCAAATGAAATGGGCTGAAGTGAGGCAGTCGCACCAAGTCATCGGCCTTCCTCTCTCTTCCAAAGTCGCTGAAGTCTAGTCACAAGACAAGTCAAGGTGACCCGTGAGGGCCCAGGATACAGTAGACGGCCTTGGCATCTTCAACATCTGGCCAAGCTCTAGGAACGGGCGTGGTCCCTGCTTCAGTCCCTTGCCTGGCTGCTGCAACAAACCGTCCTCACACCCGGCGGGGGGGGGGGGGGGGGTTCTCACATGCTTGAGGCAGACATCCCCCTAACTCATTAGCTGCTCAGTTATCCTCAGCCTGGTTTGCAAAGCTCCAGGAGCCACACGAATGCTAGCTATCTGTCCTGTTGTTGTTATTGTTGTCATTATCACGTGATGGAAATCCTGCACCAAAGACTACAGACCCAAGTGGAGTATAAGTAGAGGGAGCCTAGGTCAGCTTCCAGTTGCACTAGATGGTTTATCCCTACTTGAAATTCTGAGATTCAGAGTTTATATCTTAGTTTCTAACGCTTCCCTTAGGAGTGTACACAGTCAAGCTAAATGTAGGGAAGAAAAGGAGACAAACTATTCTTCCATATCACTGCTAAATGCTCTTCCCCCACATTCCCTCCTTCCCCTCAAGTCCCAGTTGAAAAGAAAAGATCTCAGTTCTCACATCCATCAACTGACAAGTGTTGACTGATGGTCTACCACAGACCTACCCTTGCCCTGGGGCTAGAATTTGTGGAAAGAGAGACAAATCGTACACGTGGAATCTTGATATTTGCTGGACAGTGTGCAGAGGACCAACTCCGTATAGAACACTTTAGAAAGAGAAGAAGAAAAGGAAAAGAAAAGAAGTTGCTAAATCTCCACTGTGGAGCAGCATCGTTCCCAGCCAGGGAAGATGACAAGTTCAAAGAGCAACAAATACAGTGACGAAATTGACTCCTCGGACGTTAGCCAAACGTTTTAGGAAGGAAGAACCCTCTGTTGGGTGTTACGTGCTGGTTAAAAATGGGGAAGCTTTCAGGACTTCCAATCATCTCTAAAAACGGAAGAAAAGGGGAAACAATGGGTGAGGAAAGAATGAATTAAGTGGGAATAGCACTTCTAGAACTCACATTATATAACAAAACGGTAACCATCAAAATGATTTGGAGCTGACTGAAAAGTAGGAAAGGGAACCAGTAGATGAGAATAAACAAACATGAAATCAAAAATAAGCGAGCTGCATAAACTAGGGCCCACCAAACCACAACACAAGCTCACGCGGAAAGTGGCCTCTGTTGGCCGAGGACTGCTGGTGAAATTGGAGAGCAAACTGTCAGCAATTAGTTAGCCTAACATTTTACACCGTGTAACACCCTAAGCTCAAAACAGATACGTTTTCTGACTATTGCAAATCATACCATAATGAATTTTTTGAAAGATTAGGTAATCTTCATAACTGTCACTAAGAAGAGAATTATTAACTAAACCAGGGAGAGTAGAAATCACAAGATAAAATGAATTCTTTCAATCACAGGAAATTTAACAAACTTTGTATGAATAAAATTATCATAGGAAAATAAAACTAGTGGCTGAGAGAAGAAAACAAAAACAAGCAAAAAACCCTGCGTGCCGAATATCTCTGCGAAGAGTCTGGTGACAGCGTAATGAGGGAATCAGCACAAATGTGTGTCAAAACCCATCGCCTCGCGGGCACACAGCGAAAAGACATAAACCAGCGGTTCACAAAAGAAGAACTGGAAAAAATTAACAACCATATAAAAGTTTTTGGAATCCCTTATTACAAGAGAAAAGCAAATGAAAACAATCCTGGGATTTAAATTTACACCAAAAATTGGTATGGATGACAGGAGATAGAAATAGGAAATTTTGTGTGTAACTAGAAGACAGGAACATTAGTACATATGCACTGTTGGTGGAACTTGGAATTGATCCTATCATTCTGGAAATCAAGAGGGAATTATGCTACAACAAAGTAAGTAAATTGTCTATAGCTTTCGGTCCAGAGATCCCGCGGATAGTCATATTCCAAGATGATCAAAAACAGAAAGAAAAGTTTTTATGTACTCGAACATATTCATGTCAGCGTGTGTGTGTGTGCGCACGCGCGCGTGTGTGTGTGTGTGTGGGGGGGTAACAAGGAAAACTAGAAATAAAGTAAATGCCTATCAAGAGTGTAATGACTAAACAAACTGCAATACATGACATAATGGAATGTTAACTGTGCCATAAGAAATGATAACCACGAGATACAGAAAGCATGAGATGACTTATATGAACTGATACAAAGTGAGATAAGCAGAACCAGGAAAATAACACAAGCAATGACCTCATTGGTGGTGGTGGTGTTCAGTTGTTTCAATCATGTCTTTGTGACCACATTTGGTATTTTCTTGGCAAAGATCCTGGAGTGATTTGTCATTTTCTTCTCCAGCTCATTTTACAGATGAGAAAACTAAGGCAAACAGGGTTGAGCGACTAGCCCAGAGTAACACAATTAGTAATTGTCTGAGGCCAGTTTTTTTTTTAACTCAGAAAAATGAATCTTACTGGCTCCAGGCCGGTACTATATCTACTACGTTACTCAAAAATGACTACAATAATGTACATGAAAAGACAAAAAGAATGAAACTCTCTATTGTGACCAAGCTTGTACTCAGAGACAAGATTAAAAGCACTTCTTTCATTGTAAGGGTGGAGGCTGTGGGTACAGAAAGGATGGATTGGGAAATGAAGATAATATTGAATGGGAGATTTAAAAAATCTTTTTTAAAGCAGAAGTTGGGGACCTCTGAAAGGGCCATGATGCTGCTGAGTTACAGAAGTGGGGAGCAAAACTTCTTCACCGGTCCCTGTTTAGTGTGGATTTAAAAAAATAAAGTTTTCTTTGTCTTTGAAATTCCAAATTAGGAGGACTTAAGGACTGGAAGTTCAAGTTCAAGCCTTCTTCATTGATACGATGAAGATAACCTCAAGGGTTTTTATTTACATGCTGAGAAGAAAGGAAGAAGAAAGGAGAAAGGGGAAAGAAAGGAAAGGAAAAGGCCTTTAAGAAGTACCTGCTGTGTGTTAAGAGTTTTCTAAATGTCTCATTCGATCCTTCTCAAATAATCACGAGAGG
Source organism: Pseudochirops cupreus (assembly GCA_028627135.1). NCBI lineage: Eukaryota > Metazoa > Chordata > Mammalia > Diprotodontia > Pseudocheiridae > Pseudochirops > Pseudochirops cupreus. The sequence goes on along the minus strand of CM053583.1, from coordinate 414,399,334 downwards.
TAAGAGCTAGAAAATGCATTCTCCTCTGTTTGGTACTTTCAGTCCTCACAATCTGATTCCCACTCTCTTTCCAGATTGATTACACACTACTCTCCCTTTTCAGCCATTATATCCCAGTCAAAGTCGACTCCTTGCTGGTCCTTATACACAATGTTCCATTTCCTCCCTCCTGCCTTTGCCTAGGTTGCCCATTCCCCAAGCTTGCAATGCACTCTCTCCTTCCCTCTTCCTCTAAAAATTTTTCATTTCCTTCAAGGTTTATTCAAGGTGCCAGCTTTTGCTGGCTATGGTTTAGGCTCAGCATACATCTCTGTCTGATTTTCTAGCTTTTCACATTGTCATCTATGACATTTCCCATGCACAATTTCTCCAATAACATGATATAACTCATCTCTATCTACTGGGTTTCTTTCCATGATTAAAAAAGCATCTGAGCATCTGCTATTCCATGATTTGAGATTACATAGAACATTCGGGCATTGCTTAACCTGGTATCAGGGATCAAAAAATGCAGTATCAGAAACTGATGTGATTTTATCATTACAAATGACATCAAAGAAGAGGCACTGACTTCTGCTTTCTGCTGTACCCAAAGGACTGTGGGATCTCTCTATCTTACTTGTAGCTAAAATCTTTCTGATTGTGTTGTCTACACCATTAGAACATGAAATCCTTGAGAGCGGGGACTGTTTGACTTTGTATATCCAGAGCTTAGCATTGAGTAAACACTTAATAAGTGATTTATTCAGTCATTCATCTTTCATATAACAGCCCTTCCACTTCTTGAAGACAGCGACATTGTCAATGAATAAAAGAATAATCAACAAGCATTTGTTAAGAGCCTACTATGTGTCAGACACTGTTCTGAGTGCTGGCAATAAAATTCCAAACAAGGAAACATTCCATACTCACAAGAAGCTAACATGAGCTCCCTGAATCTTCTCTTTCCTAAGCTAAATACCACTAGTTCTTTCTCATAATCTTCCGACACACAGAAGTCAACATTGTTCATGTCCTGTTGTCTTCTGAACTCTGCAGAATAAAATACCCCAGCTGTGGTAAGACCAAGGCAGAGTTTTGGGGGGATGTTACCTCCTCATTTGGGGAGCTCTATTTCTACAAGCTACCTAGATTTAGGCATCGCAAGCTTCCCTCGTTGGAACAAGAGAAGACTGCCTGCTGACTTGTGTACTAAACCCTCAATCTAGTTTGCATAGATTGAGGGATGGGCCATGAGCCTTACTCACTCTCATGCTGATTACCTGATCATATGGGTCTCCATAAAGGTCCTAGATATTTATTCTTTTATCTCCAAAGATGAATCCGGACATCTTCCCAGGCAGTAATGAACAGGTTAAAGTAAAAAGGATTTCAAACACGTCTAATCCAATAAGAGCCCTGCTAAAACATGCACAATCACTTAAAGAATAAATGTTTAAAAATAGAGCACAGATGTGAAGTTTAAATTAAAAAAAAAAAAGAGAAAGAGTGAGTTCTTTTTGGCATTTCCATGTGAAGCTTTGGTTTGATCACCTTCGGCTCAGCTGCCCATTCTGATTGGCCCTACCAACGGCCTGAAGTCATGTTGGCAAATGTTTTTAGACTAACAATTGAGAGTCATTTATTTGTTTTTCTAAAGTAGCATAATTCAATAGGAAAGACTTTCTGCATGTATATCAAAATCAGTAAGCAGGGAGACTCTTGTCATTTAGGTAGACTTTTCACTTCTTGGAAAGCAAAACTGTATAAAACACTTCCTTTGGCAGCCGGAAATTCGATGGGGAATTTTGCCTTCTCCATGATGCCCTCTCTGGTTACACCAACCTACACTTATCCTTCCCTTCTCTACCCATAGCAGAACGCTAACAAGCATGGGCATATCCAGAAACTGACATGTATCATTATCAACATTTTACATCAGAGGAAACCAGGGTAGATAAGATAAATGATTGGCCCGCTATCTAGTCAGCATGGGCCTAGAACCCAGGTTCATACTCCTTCTAGTCGGTCAAGTCTTCTCCCTTTCCAGATTACCCTTTACCTTTCTGCTCATAAATCAATGAGTGAGGAAAGCCAGATGTCACTCAGACACCACCACATCCCAGGACACTGGCTGGGGGTTAGTGAATGAAGCCGTTATCCCTTCTTGGTCCCGTGGCGATAAACTGAGGGCCTGCCCTTGGTGATGGTGATTTATTTGCAGTACATTCCTCAATTCTGCCCCTTTATTTTACAGATGAGGAACCTGAGACCCAACAAAGTAAGGTGACTTGCCCAAAGTCACATAGGTTACAAATATAGTTACACAGTTTAGCAAATCGTAAGCTTCCTTCTGGGTCAGGAAGGGCTGAGATCAAGCCCTGCCTTTCACACATACTGGATGTGGAACCACAGACCATTCACTTAACTTCTCAGTGCCTACATGAAAACTACAACTCTCTGAGCTTCTAAATCACACAGTGCTTTGCATTTGCTTTGGAAAAGGAAGTTCCCTCTATTGATGAAATCCCAGGTCTGGGTTGTTGTAAAGTGAGACAGCTGGGTGATACAGTGGATAGAGGGCTAGAAATTCAAATTCCTCCTAAGACTGTGGAGTCTCTACAGCAGGGTCCCCAATTGCCAATCCTGAGCCCTCTCCAGCTTGCCACTCTATTACTCAGATGGTCTTTCCTGCTTGTAGGATGCCCTTGACTGAACCTTGAGATAATGAAGGGAATTTCTTAGAGATGTGGTTCTATTTGGACTTTCACTGGGGCACTTCTGCCCTTAGCCCATTGTCTAAGGACCCTGAATGTTCCATTCTAACACAGGAGTTCTGAGGAATGTATCTGGTGAAACAAGCAATCCCACAAAAAAGTGAAAGTTAATACCCCAGATGGTGCTCTTGGACCCCTCTAAATTTTGGCAACCTAGGGAAAAGCTCTCACTGCCCCACCCTTGTAAGAGCTCTAGTCAGGGCTCAGAGAAAGGATGGGACTGGATCCCACCCATGTGACTGGAGTAGCTCATCCCAATGTGAATCGGTAATAGAATTCATTTGCATCTGGGCAACTCAATCTGAGGGTGAGTCTGCATTGAATTAGGATTCTGTGATCAGAGCAAGCTTTTGTGGACTTCAGCCAAGCACAATACAAGTCCGTGGGGGCCCCAGGGTCAGAGAGTCCCACACGTCCTGCCCACCACAGCCAGACCATGGTCTTGGCACCCACTTCCATCACATGAGTTTCTCTAGGAAAAGAAAAGCCTAAACCACAGTTTGCCAACTTGGATCTCCCTTCTACCCTTCAAGGCTCAGTTTATATATTCCTTCCTATATGAGGTCTTCCTTGACACCCCTCTCCCACCATTGCCCCAGTTAATGCAATCTTACTTTCATTCTAGAAATTACTTTTAAATATTTTATATTTATATTTCTGTGCTTATCCATGATGCTCCCCTGCCCCAGTAGAATGCATGCTTCTTGAAGGCAGGGACTGTTTTATCTTTTTTTTTTTTTCTTTAACTTTGTGTCCCTAGCACTTAGCACATTGCCTGGAAAACAGTAGGTACTTAATAAGATCTCTACTTCACTTGGACACATTCCAAGATGAATGAGCTACCTAAGGTCCTTTTTACTTCCAGATATGTGGTTCCCTGATCCTCTGAACTGGTGTGTGTGTGTAGGGGGCAGGGAAGACTTCTGCTCTATCCCACAGTCATTCATAGCTTCTCTGTGCCTGAAGAACTGTGACCTCCCATTTAATACTCAGTGCTGTCCCTCCCCATCAAACGAGTTATTCCTCTCCAAGGTTGGCATCAACCCAGGAACATTCACCCAGATGTTTGGCTCTGCTCTTCCAACAGGCTCCAGGGGAGAAGCAAAGGGAGGGGAAGGCTCAAGTTTCTCATTCCCCCAAGATGGAATGGCAGACGGTGGCTCCGACATCTCACTGCTCCTGCATGATCCATATGGTCTCTGAAGCTTTTTTGACAATGGTGCCCAAGATCCCCCAACAGAACCAAGAGAAAGGAGAAAGGAGGGAAAGAACACTTAGAAAAACACAGATCTCCTCTCGAAAGTGTTCTAAATGATTCTGAGGAAGAGGCTGGTTCTAATTTTCACCAAACAATAATGTCTGGCCCTCATTTTTGAAAAGGCATTTCCAAAAAGGATGTACACATCAGCTTCTTCAGAACACAGAGGTACATTGGGGAATAGAGCTTATGGGGTAAGATTGAGTTTTAAGTCTTCTTCAAAAACTCTTAACAGAAGACAAATCCAACAGTTTCAAAATTAATTATTTTGATGTCAATTCTTTCTCCTAAGGCAGGATTGGTTGCTAGAAACAAAAGAGGGAAAGGTGATTGTTTCCTCCCTTCTCTCTCTCTCTCTCTCTTTTTTTTTTAAGAAATTTTCTCCCTCCTATAGGTCTGGTGTTGAATTCATACTTGTTCTTAAATTAGGTAAGTGGACACATGCCTTTATTACCTGCTACCTCTGAGGCTCAGGTTGGTGGACTGCTTGAGCTAGAGAGTTGTATGCTGCATTAAGGCTAAGGCTGATTGGGTGGCCACATGAAGGCTCAAACCAATATGGTGAGTCCCAGAAGCATGGGGCAACCAGGCTACCTAAGGAACAGTGAACTTGTTTAGCCCCAAATGGAGCATGTTAATGTTCCTATGACATTCAGTAGGAGGCATGAGGGGCCACTGCATTTCTACCCGGCCAGGTGGAATGGAAGGAGGGAGGGATGGATGGGAGGAGAGAGAGAGAGAGAGAGAGAGAGAGAGAGAGAGAGAGAGAGAGAGAAGGAGGGAGGGAGGGGGAGAGAGAAGAGAAGAGAAGAGACGAGAAGAGAAGAGAAGAGAAGAGAAGAGAAGAGAAGAGAAGAGAGGAGACAAGGAGGGGAGAGGAAAGGTAAAAGGAGAGGAAGGGAGAGAAAAGGGAGAAAAAGAGGGGAGGGGAATACAGGAGAGAAGAGAAGAGAAGGAGAGAGGGAAGGAAGAAGGAAGGAAGGAAGGAAGGAAGGAAGTTCATTATCAACTTTATGTCCCTTGCCCTCACTCTCTTAAACCCTCACAAGTCTGGAAAGCAGATTTTTTTTTTCTCATCTAACAAAACAGGATGGAGAGAAAGGAGATGGAGGTATGTTTTAGAAGTGGTATAGGTAGGAAGAATTCCTTGGTCAGGCTCAGCTAAAATATCACCTCTGAGGTCTTTCTTCTGATTTCCCCAGTCAATCTGGTTCTCTAGTCAAACAAAGTAATTCGATGTTTATTTTTGTGTACCTCTTGCATTTACTAATGTATGAACATATTAGTTTTCCCTTATAAAATGTAATCATCCTGAAGGCAAGAACTATTTCATCTTTGTCTTAATATCCCCATCCACTAGCACATAAAAGGCATTTAAGAACTACTTACTGATTCCAAGGAGAGTAGAAGGAAGACACTGGGGGTTTAATAATAAATTATTGTCCCTTCATAATAGTTTCAAAACAACAGTATTGGTGTAGGAAACTGTATTATCCTTGATACTATGCCTTTCATTCCTGTCTTTGTTTAAAGCCAATTCAGCCATCAGTCAAAGAATTGCAGAGTCAAGATTCTGTTGTGGTTCAACTCAGTTGGGATTGGTGAGCTCACTGCCTATTGCCTTTGGGGCCATCCTTCCTGGACACTGAACAGAGATTCAGATTTTTCCATGCAAATTGATGTCTGAGACACCTGGACCTTCCCAGAGATGGCATGGAAAGATTCCCCTCAGAAAAAAGCATCCCAACTGGGCCTTGGAGTTCAGCAGCATCATGTTCAGCGATGAGTACATCAAAAACAAAGAGAGGAGGGAAGATCAGATATGAGAAAAAAAAGGTAGAGAGAGTTTTGTGGGAAAATTAGAAGACAAGAGCAAGAAAGGGCAGACATGGGAATCTGGGAAACTATGAAATCCTCTTATTGATGCCAAGCTTCTCCAGGAAGCAAATGCCCATCCTTTTCACACAGCCCATGTCTTGTAGTGGTGCTGCATGGCCATAAGCTATGGAATGTCACAATACCCAGAGAACTGTAGGGGGAAATCACCCGAGCTATATGGCAGACACAAGGATGTTACAATATAGTTTGAATGAGGAAGTGCCCAGCGCTTGCTGAGTAAAGGATGTCATCAGAGACACATAGCACTGAAGAAGATGATGGGTCAGTCATGAGCCAAAAGCCAGGAATAACCAATAGACAGCCCATGTGCTCCATCGTGTCCTCAGACCATCAAGACAAGTTGCGGAAGGTCCCTAGCAAGGTGAATGGATAGGGGATGCTTAGGAGATCATGAGGATGACTTGGGATGAGCAGGAACAGATGGGAGCGTGATCTGTAATAATGGTGGCGTGGCATTAACAAGGTCAAAGTTCAATTAAAGTGTCAGAGATATGAATATGCAATAATAATAATTTTGTATTAACCTTCAATGTCTTCCTTCCTTTTATCTTCCTTGAAATCTAACAATTCAGTAAGTAGTTATTAAATACCTACTATGTGTTAGTAGATGGGGATATTAAGACAAAGGTTAAATAATTTCTGCCCTCCAGGTGCTTACATTTTATATGAGAGAAACAGCATATTCACCCATTGGTAAGTGCAAACAACATAAAAAGTAAACATAAAATCCCATTGAAAAGAAAGTGCTTGACTGACACCAAACCTTGCTGTTTCCATTCTGACTTTCCCCCCCACCCCCAGCGGCTTTATCCTAGGGATCATCCTGTGCTCTAATATTTCACCTTATATTGATGGGGACCAAGCTATTACCTGACAGTTGGTACAATGGATAGAGCACTTCCAGCACCTCCTGGAGTAAGGAAGAGACCTGAGCTCATATCTAGCCTCAAATACTTACTGGCTGTGTGACCTGGGCAAGTCACTTAACCTTTATTTGCCTTAGTTTCCTCAAATGCAAAATAGGGCTAATAACAATGCCTACCTCCTAGGGTTGCTGTGGCAATTAAACGAGGTAATGTTTATAAAGCACCTGGGACAGTGTCTTGTACACATGGTGAGCCCTTGACAAATGTTTGTCCTCTTCTCTCTCCACTCCCTCTAGCTCCATTATGTGGTAGCTTTCCCCACTAGAATGAAAGCTCCTTGGTAAGAGGACTGCCTTGTTGGCTTGTCTTTGGATCCCCAGTGCTGAATGCAGTATCTGGCTCACTGTACATGCTGTATTCCGCATGTATAATGGTTGTTTTATCTTTGTGTCTATATATCTATGTATAGCTCTATCTTCTTACATATGTGTGTATATATACACTCACAGAGATAAATGTATTCATATATGTATGTATGCATGCCTGTGTGTGTGTCTAGGAATACACAGCAAAGAAAACAGCAAAAGGACTGAAGGCACCAAAATACTTTGCATGTATAATTCCTGAACAATTATTGGTGATTTTCAAAAGAATGTGGAGGAGGAGACACACTCTTCAGGAATGGAGACAGTCTGAAAAAGGAGGAAGAGAGTAGAGTCACTACATACTGGCCAGTGAACTTTGGAAGGGCAACCTGGATGTTGTGGGAGCCTGGGCTCATGTCACATGAGAAACAGTGAAAGGAAATGGGGATATTTGACCTGGTGAAGAATGAACTTGGGGGTGAAGACTAAAGCTGCCTTTCTTTAAGATCTGAGGGGCCATCGTGCAAAAGAAGAATTGGACCTGTTGTGTTTGTCCCCAAAGGGTATAACTTGGAGCAATGAGCAATTGTTACAGAGAAGATCTGGGATAAAAGGGTTCGTGTCAGAGAAGCCTAAGAAGATTTACATCGACTGATGCAAGGCAAAGTGAGCAGAACCAGAACAATTTATTCTTTCGTAACATTGTAAGAATGAAAAGTTTTGAGAGATATCAGAACTCTGTTCAATGTATTTACATCTATGATTTCAAAAGATCAATGATGAAACCTGTTCCTCACCTCCTGATCCAGAAGGAGGCACTCAGGGTATAGAATGATTTGACAGATAGATGCACAAACACATACACATACATTCACACATATACATACACATACACACATACTTACATATGTATGTGTGCATACATGACCAATTTGGGGATTTATTTTCCGTCATTTTGATAATTTGTTCCCAAGGTTTCTTTTTCTTTACATTTAGGAAGTAAAGATGTGGGAAGTAGAGAAAATAAATGCTTGTTAATTGAAACAAGTTAAAGAAAATAAGAGTTTTCCAAAAAAAGAAAAACTTCATAGCAATTGAAACTATTCTCTTTTATTTTGGAGGGGGAAAGGCAAGGGGGGGGTTAAATGACTTGCCAAAGGTCACACAGCTAGTAAGTGTCATGTGTCTGAATCTAGATGTGAACTCAGGTCTTCCTGCCTCCAGGGCTGGTGCTCAATTCACTTCAACACCTTGATGTCCCACTCACCTCTAGCCCTGGGGTGTGGGAAACGGTGCCTCTTGCCATGGATCTTCAGTTGCCTCCTCTATCCTGGAATCAAAGCCAAACCTCCAATCTCCTGTAAGTGCCAGCAGGCAAGGGCTTTCTGCCCCACTGCTTCTGCACTCACTGACATGTGCTGGTTCCTTCTTGTCCCTGCTGCTATTCTCAGCACACCTGGGTCTGGTGTTCCTGGTCAACAGAGGTTCCCTCAATCTTGCCAGGCTCAAATGCCCAACTCCCTTCATTATACTGGGGTAAAAGTTCCTGTGTTTGGGGCTGAAGCAGTCACTCAAACCAACTAACTCCATGGCTTGCCTCTTGTTGGTAAAACAGACCCTGGAAGTGTTTACTCCTCCTAGCACATCTGCTGCTTCACAGCCTGCCCAGAGGCCATGCGGCTTTGGACAAGAGAGCAGGGAAAATAGGGCCCTTGGATCTGCCTTATTGAGCCTGATGAGCCCTTTGAAGACTGCTATGAGGAATTGGGAGTAAAAATTCACGTGAAGATCTTTTTGCTAACATAGCAAGAATGAAGAGGATGGTCATTGCTGGCATTTTCATGATCTGAAAGCATTTTTCATATATTATCTCACTAGATCCTCAGAGCAAAGGAAGTAGTATTGGTACCACTATTTTCTAAATGAGGAAACTGAGGCTGGGGGTTGGTGGGGGAAGGACAAGAACTTATTAAATGTCTAGGATGCACCAGATGTCGTAAAATGCACTTTTCTGAATATTATCTCATTTGATTTTTACAGCAATCTTTTGAAGTGTGGACTATGATTGTTCCCACTTTACAAGTGAGAAAACTGAGGAAGACAAGGTTAAGTAGTCTGCTCAGGATCACACAGCTACAGAGTGTCCAAGGCAGGCATTCAACCCCGGCCAAACTCTTTATCAATTGTCAACCTTCCAAGTAACTCCAAACATACGTAGAATGTCTTGGCAGAAAATGAAACATAAGCACCTTGATTTAGCTTTTAACCTCCTATACACCCTGTTCCCCAATTATTTTTCCATTCTCAACATACATTACTCCCCTTCCCATAGTCTACAGCCAGGACAAGCTAGACTTCTCTCTGCCCCTCCCATCCAGCTCTGTTGTTCCCATCTCCATGACTTTATGCTGGTCAGGCTCCAGGCTCAGGGTGCCCTCCATCCACTTTTCTGCATCACAGAAACTTTCTCCTTCATCAAGACTCAGGCAGAGACCAATCTTTGGTTGAATATCCCTGATTCCACCAACTGCCAGTGTCCTTCCTTCCAAATGACATTCTACTGATCATCACTCCATAGATATGTGTGTATGGACTTGTCCCCTCCATCAGAATATGCGCTCTGTATGGGGGGGGAGGGCAATTTCCTTCCTTGTCATTTTACCCACAGGGCCTAGCACACAAGTACTTTAAAGCTGACTTTAAAACTTCAAAGTTTACAAACTGCTCTAAAAATATTGTCTCATTTTATTGTCACAATAATTTCAGGAGGTAGGTGCCATTATTATCCCCACTTTGCAGCTGAGGAAACTGAAGAAGAGAAGGGATTAAGTGACTTACCCAAGGTCACACAGACAGTAAGTGTATAAAGCAGGATTCTTTTTTTTTTTCTTTTTGGAGGGGGAAGGTGGGGCAATTGGGGTTAAGTGACTTGCCCAAGGTCACAGAGCTACTAAGTGTTAAGTGTCTGAGGCCTGACTTAAACTCAGGTCCTCCTGACTCCATGGCTGGTGCTCTATTCACTGTGCCACCTAGCCACCCCTATAAGGCAGGATTCAAACTCAGTGCTTCCTGACTCCATATTCACTGCTAACCTAAGTAAAATGTTTTGTAGATCTTAAAGCATCATACCAACCCCAGCTGTTATTCTTCTCATTAGCACTAGTAAATGCTCACTGACTTCTTGCTCACTTGGTGGTCCTCAATTCCTCCTAGCAGTATTCCCTTATTAATTTATCTGGGCCAGACTGTCCATACATGGCTTATTTCTGACTCAAGCAGTTGATCAAAGACGTGGGGCCCCCCTAGCAAGGTTGCCACGCTTTCCTGGCTGGGATGGTCTTTGTGGAGCTAATGCTTTGCTCTGTCCTAAATCTAATGGCTAAGGGCTCCTTGAGGCTCCCTGCTTCTGCTCCTTCTCCTGTTCCTACGGCTCCCCACAATCCGCTCCCACGTGGCATTTCTCTACCCAGACTGACCATTTTTCAAACACATTCCATGTTCCATAAAATCAAGCCTGTTGCAAATAAGGAACACTTTGTCCGTTCCCCTAGGAGCAAGTTGAAGGCCTCTGTTCAATCACTCCTGGAATCCGGAACACATTTCTATGATTAAAAAACCAAACCTTCAAAAACACACTGTTCTGCACTCCTATTGTTCGTTCTTGCTTGTTTTTTACTGTTTCCCTTTATTTTCTTTTTTAATCACCTTACAGCTCCAAGACTAAGAGAGAAATAAGATGAGAAGTGAGAGGATTATCCAAGAACCTTGAAAGAAAAAGTGACCCTTGCCTGGTCAACAACTGCCCACGATGTTTTGCAGCTCAGCTGTATGACTGCAGTCAAGGCATGCCTACAGGAGGAGAGTGATGTAGCCAAGGGGTCAGTGCACGGTCTTGGCACTGATGTATACCATTTCTGGGGGGGACTGGAAAGGCTTCCTACACAACTGACTGACCTGAGGCTTTGGGATCATGTGTGCATCATGGCTGGAGCCGAGGTAGGTGGCAGCAATATCTGTGATGAAGCCAACATCACAGGTGGATGGTATGTTCATGCTCTGGGGATGTTTCTTATATCTATAAACCTGTAGGAGAAAGCTACAATGGTTAGGTACAGGAGGTGAGACGAGAGAGAGCATGGGGAAGACCTGGGGAAAGGAAGGAAAGAAAGACTTTTTCTTAACTTTCTGTTGCTGAACATTGCAAATCTCAAGTCAAGGATGCATAAAGAATTATAATGTATGACACTGCACCACTCAAACCCCGTGCCAGTCTACAAAACGGCCCCCAATGTTGGGCAACAAATGGATTTCTCTGAAGGGCTAAAAAGCCAAAGCCAGGAGGCTGCTCAGCCAGGCAGTAAAGAACACTCAGGGTCAGAGCTTAAAGATACCCTGAAAAAAGAAAGGTCTGGAGCACCTTCCAGGAAGTCCTCTGCTACCCCTCATTGATCTGCTTTTCTTGACTAAATCACCTGGCTGGGACCAGAGAGCCATCCCCAGGACTCACCTCGACACAGACCCAGTCTGTGTAGCAACAGAGAGTTAAATCACCTACAGGCCACTTCAAAATTTTGACCTTCATAAGTGGCAAGCCTTTCATGATGAGGTCAAGGCCACCAGGGAGACACAGAACTTCCAAAGTTAGATCTTAGAATAAAGAGAGAAGTCTGGGGGTGGGGGTGGGCTCATGAACCATTGCATTCAAAAGGCTTCAAGTTATTTATGAAGGATAAATAACTTCAGAATATTTTGAGGGTTAATTTGGGGACACCTTGGTCTCTAATTGCCAGGAGAACCCATTGCAAAGCATCTGGCAGAAAGCAAAGGCAAGAGGTAGTCTACCTCAACACATAGGAACAAACCCAGAAGTTGGAGGTAGAGAGCAGTAAGACCCAAAGGGGTTATCAAAAGACATTGATCTTGTAGGCTCTGGGGAGCAAGGGAGGTGATTTCTCAATTTTCATGGGGAGGGAATGGGGGCAGAGGGAGAGACATCAAGGCACTCTCCGTGGTGCTGAAGCTTCTAACAGCTAGACATCAAACCTCACCATGGTGAAGAATGATGGGGAGAGAGAGTTCAGAGAATAAAGAGATCAGGCATGGGAGAGGAGGAAAGCTAAAGAAGAGAATTTGTAAGAAGGAAAAGCAAATGAGGGAATAGGAGGGTAGCAGAGGGGGGACAACAGAATAAAGGGGGCGGCTTCTGTCGGTGGAGAGTCACACATAATATAAAAGGTGATCATAGATTCAGAACAGGAGAGGACCTTCTAGTCCACCCCAGCCATTTTACAGATGAGTGGCTAAGTCACTTGCCCAAGGTCACATAGACAGTAGGTAACAGAGGATTCACAAAATGTAATTAAGGAGTCGCTAGGATTTAGTCAAACATTAGAGAAGGTCCAATGGGAGGAAAAAAGTTGAGAATGACTTAGTGAGGAAAAGAAGTGATTATGAAAGGGTGGAAACCCGGAGCAGGGGCCACACACAAGCTGGCATGCATGGACAGGGCTATGGAGAAGCCACAGAATGCTGGGAGAGCGACAGCTGAATTGTCACTATCAGCCTACCTTGTCTTAGCTGCTGATGTCTACGGGATGAAAACTGAGCAAGGACAAACAGCTAAGACACGAAGCCTCAGACTTTGGCAAGGAAAGAGTGTGTGCATGCATGTGAGCCCACCTGCTGCTTCAACTGATGCACCAGTCGGTCTTTTTCACGTTTCAGGGTCATGACTTCCTCTTGTGTCTTCTTCTTCTTGGAAGCAGACAGTTCAAGCAAGGCTATGTTGGCATCCTTTTCACTGATGGCAGCTAGCAGTGCTTCCTGTCTGCAAAAGAAAGAACTGGCTATTGTTGCAGGTTCCAAGGTGAAGGGCACCAGAAATATCTGGCGACTCATAGCTGGCATCTAAGCTACGTGGCCCAGTATTGGGTGGGATGAAGTGATGAGAGGATTTGGGGGACAAAATATCTCTTTGATATTTGAAAGACCAAAGGTATGGAGAAAGAACAGATTGGGGCTCCTCATTAGTTTAGGGCAGGGGGGTTGGTCTTTGTCACTGCGGTAACATCTGTGAACCCCTATTCAAGATGAACTTTGCAAAAGCATAAAATCAAATGTGCAGCATTACACAAGAAACAGACTATATAGAAACATTTGTTGTTCAATCATTTCAGTTGTGTCAACCACATCTGGGGTTTTCTTGACAAAGATACTGGAATGATTTGTCATTTCATTCTCCAGCTTACTTTACAGATGAGGAAGCTGAGGCAAACAGGGTTAAGTGACTTGCCCAGGATCACACAGCTAGTAAGTATCTGAGGACAGATCTGAATTCAGGTCTTCCTGACTCCAGGCCCAGTGTTCTATCCCCTGTACCACCTAGATATTCCCATATTGAAATCTAGTTCTCAATATATAACATGATTTCTACAAGGAAGTCTTCATGCCCAAGAAGTAATTAATATTTCAAGCACTTTAATTTTCTTCAAGATTTGCCTTGGATGGTATGCTTGGAGATGACCTCTCCTCTGCCAGTACAATATTTGTCATGTTTTCCAACATTCACTTTTCCCCTTGACTCAGACTCTCAACCCGCCTCCTGTTACTTCTTTCCTTTAAATCTTTTCAGAAGAAAAAAAAATTTCACCCCTCCAAGTCCCATCTTATCTCAGCTCATTGCTTTCTCAGAAAAGGATGGAAGTTACCTCCTCTCCTTCTTCCAATCCCGGTCTACAGTAATACCCATAACCAGTTTTAATCTGGAATTTGCTCTGGCCCTAGCGAGGAAATGGCTCTCCTCCATGGAGTAATGAATTCCTCCTTTTTGCTGATGAAGGTTGTTGCTGCCACCAGCCCCTTAGCATAATCCTTCTCCTCAGCAAATAAGTGGTATATAAACATTCTACACTGCCTTTGGAAAGAGCATCATCTTTGGTTCTTTTCTTTTAAGACTTCTAGTGATATTGTCTAAATAATTCCTCCCTCAGAGTCAAAGGAGTTCAGACCCCCATCATCTCTTGTCTAGACTGTAATAATAGCTGCTCCCTCAGTCTCCCTGCATTCAATGTCTCGTTTCTCCGATTCATCCTCCACACAGCTACCAAACTGATATGTCTAAAGCCTGCCTGACAAGGTCACTTCTCCTTTCCAGACTCGTCGGTCAGTGGCTTCCAAGTCGCCTCTAAGATGAAATGTGTTGACATTCAAAGACCTTTATAACATAACTCTGATCTCCTTTTCCAGGGTGATTCTGTGTTCCAACCAGTCTGACTTAATCATTACTTCACATACGTGTCATTTCATCTCTAACTTGTACCTTTAGAGGCCACCTCCCATGTCAGAAAGTTCTCCCTCATCATTCCTCTGCCTCTTGCAACTACTGGTTTACCTCCAGGAATTGATTACTTCCAGCACTTCCTCTTATAAGAGGCTGAAACTATAATGAATTTTAGAGATCTCTCTCTCTCCCTCTCCCTATACACACACATATATAATCTGTGTATATATACTATATAAAGTATAGCATATACGTATATAATATATTTGTGAATATATACATACATATTGACATCTATATGCATGTCTATCTATCCATATCTATATGCATATTATGACTTTTTTTTTTGCCTTTGTGTCTTTACACTTGGTACACACAGGTGAGCTAAATGACAAAGTGGCCTTTGAGTCAGGTAGACAAGTTTGAATACTCTCTCAATCATTTATTAGCTTGTGACCCTGGACAAGTCATGTAGTCTCTCCTAGACTCAGTTTCTTCATCTGTAAAACTATAGTTGATAATAGCACCTACCTTAGGGAGCTAGTTGTGAGGACTAAATGAGATACTGTTTTTAAAGTTCTTTGTAAATCTCAAGTTAGCATATAAATGAAGGCTGTAACAGTTATCCTCACACTTACTAAGAGCACTTGCTAACTATTTGTTGAATTGAAACAGAAACTAAAGCCAGTTTCCTTGTCTGGCTTTCCATTATCCCCTATCTTCAGATCAGATTCCTTCACAATCATAAGATGTAAGTGGATCTGTTGTTCCCCCTCCCCCTACTCCCTATCCAGAATCCATTCTAGTGTAATGGTAGACAAACTGAATTTGGAGTCAGATATTTCATGTCTTGGTTCAGCCGCTTCCCACATTGGGAACTTCAGGGCTCTGTGCCTCAGTTTCCAGATACTGTGGTTCCTATTAGAATATCAAGAGATTCATCTTCTCCTAACCCTAGAGATCCTAGACAGCGGGAGATTATGTTTGATCCTCAAGCATTAATTGAGGCAACAAAGAATATGAAGAAATAGGGGCCTAAAGCTAACCCAGTTTACCAAGAATAGCATAAGCCTAGCTTTGTGAAGGACATTTTCTTTCTCAATTATATGTTGGCTTTTCCTATTAAATATATTTTTATTAAAACTATTTCACTGTAAAAATAAGCCTGGAAATGCTGAAATAACTTTGCCAAACAGGAGTTTCTGTTTCATCTTAGAGGTAATGGGGAATCACTGGAGGTTTTGAGTAAGGAAGTCACATCATCAGGTCTTTGCTTCAGGAAAATCATACGGGCAGTTGTATGAAGGAAGGATTGAAGAAAGGGAAGAGTAGCTAATAGAAGAGTAGCTAGGAGGTTGATCAGAAACATCAAATATGTAGCCACATTGGGGCCTCCAACATTCCCAAGTGCCTTAGATTCAGTCTAAAATGTAGTTGAGAAATATTTAATGAAATACACAAAAATGTAATAGAACATTGATAATGCTAATACATGGTTTTCTAAACCATCTAGGTAATAGGGCAGCTAGGTGGTGCCATAGTTCACAGAGCACTGGGTATGGAATCAGGAAAATCTCAGGCACTTACTAGCAGTGTGACCCTGGGCAAGTTACTTAACCCTGTTTACCTGGGTTTCCTCATCTATAAAATGAGCTGAAGAAAGAAATGGCCAAACCATTCCAGTATCTTTATCAAGAAAACCTGAAATGGAGTCCTAGAGAGTCTGAAATGACTGAAATGACTCAAAAGCAACAACAAAGTCAATGTGTGTCCCAGAAATCCAATTTAGTGACTTCCATTTCTATTTGGGTCAGACATCACTGGTCTAGATGACTGGTGAGAAGGGCCTTCTAAGTCACACTGGTGAATCATAGCAAGCTGATAGTCTCCTTAAGTCCCCAGATCTTTTTCATTCAGCCCATTTTTTACATCGCCATTTAACCATCCATCTCCCTCCTTTAACTTACGAACCCAAGTGAAAGACTTTACATTTATCTCTACTAGTTAAATTTTTATTATATTTGACCACTTTATTGAACCAAATCCTACGCTTGTGTTCAAAAAAGTCTATGGCATAAGGATAGGATGGGGAAGCAGGTACCTATAAAGCAGTTAATATGAGAAACTATCTGAAGGTTTTCATAGACATTAATCTCAATACAAGACAGAATGTGATGAGACTGACACTAAAGCTAATGAGTTATAGCTTGTATTTTAGAGTCATTTCCAGAAAAAAAAGGAGGTGACAGTTTCTAGTGCCAGGTTGAACTTTGTCCAGGGTGCTGAGCCCAGTTCAGGTGTTCCATTTTAGCAAGGTCATTTATATGTGGAAGAATTCCCAGAAGAGAAAGGGACTGGAAACCCATGGGTGAAGAATCGGGGACAGATAGTCAACTCCAAGCAAGGAGACTTATCATTTGGGAGAAGCCAATCTCTTTGGAACAGCCCCAGAGAATAACAGATAGAAGATATAAGGATGTATATTTTGACTCAGTCTCAAGAAAGAAAATTCAAACTGGTTATAATGAATAGGGTGCTGCATTGGGAGTCTGAAAGACTTGAGTTCAAATTCTCCCTCAGATGCTTATAGCTTCATTTGAGTAGATTATTTAATCTCACAGCCTCAGTTTCCCAAGTGCAAAATGAAGATAATAATAGCATCTATCTCATACAGGGGTTGTGAGTGCCAGAAAGAGATAATATATAAAACACTTTGCAAGTTTTAAAGTGATATATTATTATTATTATTATTATTGTTATCATTCATGTTTTAAAAGTATTTTTAAAAGTATTTCTGTCCCCAAAGAGAATAGGCTATCGCAGGAAGTAGATATCCATCATTAGATGTCTTTAGGCTGTTGGTAGATAACCACATTTGATTCTGGCATTCAACAAGCATTTAATAAATGCCTATCACTTGTGATGTCCTGGGCTAAAAGCTAGGGAAAGAAGGAAGGAAGAAGGAGGGAAGAGAAGGGGGGAGGAAGGGAGGAAGGGAGGAAGAAAGGAAGGTTAGAGGGAAGAAAGGAAGGAAGAAAGGAAAGAGGGAAGGAAACAAGCACTTAGTAAACATCTTCTACATAAGCAACTGTGCTAAATGCTTTATGGATATCATCTCATTTGGTCATCATTTTGCCTCATAGGGATACAAAGACAAAATGAACAAGTGACTTTGCCCTCAGAGAGTGTATATTATACCAGAGAGATATTAGAGAGAGAATCTGCACTGTATATAAGTACACACCTCTGACTCCTCTACCTCTGAAACAATATGATTCTATTATTTTGATCTTAGAAGAGTACAGTAGAACAGAAAGAAAACTGAAATCAAGGTCAAGAGCCTGGTTCTAGTCTCATCTGTTTCATGTAACCCAAGCTCAAGTCTGCACAGGAATTCTGCCTCTAAGATCCCCATTGTGACTGCCCAGCCTGTACTTGGAGACCTCCAGTAATGAGGAAACCAATTGCCACCAAGGCAGCCCATTCCATATTCAAGAAATCACTGGGGTCTTTAAAAAAAAATTGTCCAAGGGTCTTGGCATCAGCACAGGAAAAATGTAAATATTTGGGGGCAATGGTTCCAAGAGAGTCAAGGAAATACAACCTATTTATTCTGCTTTCAAAGTTATGAGACTGTGGATTAATTTTAGATAAACACTCCCCATTTTTCAGGCACTTAGATGTTCTCATTTTTTATCATTTCCTGTTTATATTATAACCAGTTTCTTGTATTCATCTGACATTATGTATTTGAAAAGGTGATGGAGCAAAAATATTGCCATATCATTCCAATCATCTGTAGTAAAGCAAAAATCCCCCCTTCTGGGGTTGGGGGAGGAACAGGAGAAATGAGTTTGAAAATACTTGTAGGAGTGAAAAATATAAAAGAAAAGCTTTTCATTATCAAGGGCCTAATCTTGGAATACAAATGTGTTGAATAAACATGGCAACATTCTATTAATCAATAGCACACTTCCAAATTCTCCTGACTCTCTGTTTTTTTTGAGATCAGTTTCTCCTCCAACAATGCCAACAGAAACCCTAGCATGCTTGTCCTTCTCTTGTAATGCTTGTCTCATGAAATAAAGAAAACAAACATTAAGTATATTTCACACTAATGCTAACTACCTCCTCACTACACTCTGCCTTCTTGCATTTCTACTGCCTTTTCCAAATCACCATTAATTCCTCATTAAGGCACCATCAGAACCAAAACTATTTCTCGGTATGGTCTTTGGGCATGTGATTGCCTTGGATCACCCATTCTATGGCCACCACAAGGTTGTAGGATTGTAGGTCTAGAGTTGGAAGGACCTTAGAGGTTGTCAAGATCCAACTTATACATGGAGAAACTGAAGTCTCAAGAGATTAAATGACTTCCTCAAAATCTCACTTGTAATAAATGGGAGTGTCAAGATTGGAACTCTAGCCCTTGGACTCTAAGCCTGGTATTTTTTCCTAAGGTACTACGAATGATGATAAAAGTCCCTTGACCAGTGAAAAAATATGTCATACAATTTCCTCTAAATTGTTTCCAGTTTGTACTGCCTATTGCTTGTCCACAGTTATTTGCATGCTATCCCCATAAGACTGGGAGCTCCTTGAGAGCAGAGACTGCTTTTTGCCTTTCTTTGTATCTTCAGTGCTTAGCACAGTGCCTGGCAAATAGCACATGTTCTGTAAATGCATCTTGACTTGATTTGGCTTCACTCTGTAACTAGCCTCCTACATTTACCTGACAGAATACATCGAAACAGGAGGCTGGGCACACCTAAGGTAATGGCTAATTTGTGACTTCCTAGACCAAGTATAATAAGAGTGCTAAGAATAATAATTTAACAAACACTTTCAGAACTATAAAATGGACCATATAAGATTTGGAAAGCATCCTAAAAAAACTGTACAATATAAGTGAAATAAATACATGGACCATTAGCCTAAGGCAGAAATGGAAAGATTAATAACTTCCTTTCCTGAAAGGAGGAACCACATTGATAGGCTTTCTCAAAATGCATGATTAATGGGTTAAAACTTTGCAAAAATGCTTTTAGAACAAGCAGAAATCATCTCATTGAACAATGGTAGAGTCTGGCAACAGGACTGTGGCATTTTGATTTGAAGAATGAAACAAAATGGCTTACCCCTGAATGGGACCTTTAAAATGGCTTAGATCCAAGAGTGGAATAAAATGGTCATCTAGAAGACTTTATGGAGCAAATACCAATAACTCTGCCTCACTTAAAGCCAATTCACATATAAGTCAACACATCACTGCATGTTGTTTTTGATTCTCTTCAAAAATGAAGAATGAATGAACAAAAACCTCCAAACTACTCAGAAGGAAAAACTTTCAAGATGTAGAGACCTAGCAGAAGAAATTAAAACTCTGGATAAAAAGCCACAGGACTAATTATTCCCATTCTCCTATTTGCTACTGAAGTTATTATGATGTTGCTTTCAGGGATACTAATGAAAATGAACCTGAAATCCAATACTCTTATTCAGTTACAGAAAATCATCATTTATCCACCTTTGCAACAGATTGCTTAACCTTGACCATACAAGAACAATATTGAGAATACAACTAGTCCCAGGACCATTTCTATCTGAACTCCATCAAAAAATGAGATATCCACCACCACAACAATAATTGACATTACTGTATTTGCCTTAACGTTCAGAAACCATTTTTGCTATTGACTGTTCCTAAACTCTCTGAGTTAGGTACTAGAAGTATTATTATTATATTTTTCATTGTGCTGATGAAGAAACTGAGGTTAGAAATGTTAAGCGATGTAGTAATACTGATAGGAGGCAGCATATGACCACAGGTCTTCTTGATTCCAAGTCCAAAGTCCTACTTTAGGAACGTACTGCCTCTCCATAATTGTATGGTACCCATTTAGGCAGCCCAGAGTCAGGACAATTCTTCCTAAAATGGGACATTTGGACTATTCAATGGTGTTGGACAAGGGAGTCTAGAAATAATACACCACTGTTAGATGCATCTGTCTTTTTTGTCATGCCATTCTTCCCTCAACCATGCTCTGCTGTATGATGTGTGATAATGCAGACACTCACTGAAGACGTGAGTGCCATTTTTCCTTCAAATGAATGTCTCTGTTCCATGAATGTAATGGGTGCTCAATTCACTTTGATTTAAATTCAATTTAACAAGCATTGATTAAACATCTATTCCTAGCACAGTGTTGGGCTGTCCATCAGGGAGGTAAAGGAACAATGACCCAGCCCCTTCCCTCAAGCAGTTCACAAGCTAGAAAATCAGTTTGCTGGCCCACATGCAACTCACAGGGGAACGTGGACCTGGGGATCCTGTTACCTGTTTATGGAAACCTGGACATGGGCTAGACATGAGATATATTCAGAAATTTCCCAGAGTCAACTTAGTACATGTTTTACACATGCTTAAACTATTTTCCTTCAAAACACAAGTGTATCTCTAAAGCAAGACAACTCTAACCGGCTCTTCCACATGAGTCCTTTCCTAACTCCACAGCTGCTGAAGCCTCTCCACCAAATTATCACTGATTTTTTTTTTTTTTTTTGCATTTTGGAGGGCGGAAGACAGGGCAATTGGGGTTAAGTGACTTGCCCAAGGTCACACGGCTAATAAGTGTTAAGTGTCTGAGGCCAGATTTGAACTCAGGTCCTCCTAACTCCAGGGCTGGTGCTCTATTCACTGAGCCACCTAGCCACACTATCATTGATTTTTAATTTGGTCTGTGTGCTTCTGTATACACATGGTATCTCCTATGACAGGAATGTGCACTTCTTGAGGTCCGGAAGTTTTATTTTTGTTTTCAACCTCTCTGGGCCCAGCAGAGTGCTTGGCATTTTGTTGGTGTTCAGTGGTTCAGTTGCGTCTGACCCTTCATGACCTCATAGATGAGAGCATGCCAATAACTGTTCATGGGGTTTTCTTGGCAAAGATGCTGGAGTGGTCTGCCATTTCCTTCCCCACTGATTATGGCAAACAGAAGTCAAGTAGCTTGCTCAGGGTCACAAAGCTGGTACATGAGATTTGAACTCAGGTCTTGCTGACTCCAGGCCCAGTAGTCTATCCACTGAGCCACCTAGCTGCTTTCTGGTAGCCGAGTATATAGCTAGAACATAGTAGGCACTTTATCAATGGACTGATGTATTCTCTCTTCTTACTCACCAGTCCACACCAAGTAAACACCTTAAAGGCAGGAACTGTCTTGGATTTGTGTGTGTGTGTGTGTGTGTGTGTGTGTGTGTGTGTGTGTGTGTGTGAAATTGCTTTGCCATCATCTGGCTCAGTTCTTTGCACACAGTAGGGGCTTAATAAATGTTTGTTCAATTTAATTGAATGGTGTGATTTTTATTGTCATCAACAAGAGCTCCCAGTGGTCTGATCCTGGGGTTGTCTCCTGGGGCTAATTACTGCCTATTTTTTTTTCCTTTTCCTGGGGCCATAATCTACTGTTTAAATTCCTCTTTTGGGTCAAATGACCAGATCCTATTCACAACATCTGACAAATGCTATCTTAACCCTAGACTGTCCTGTCCTTGGGCACCGCAGAGTCCAAAACGAGGGCTCTGCTCAATTTCACAAGCTTCTTTGCTTTTTTTCTTTTGCAAGAACCTCACAAAAGAGAACTGCAATCATTTATAATTCTCAATTAGCTTTTCTGTCAACTACAGGAAAAATGCATTAGCAAGGAAAATTCCATGTAGATGTTAACATTGATTTCAGCCCCAATGCCTTACTGCTGTTTAATAAATGGGGCTAATAAAAATACATTTTAAAACTCCTTCATTTGAGAAGCATTTTTAAAGCCAGTCTCCGTCATTAATATTCATAGAAAGTAATCTTTTTGGTTGTTAATAGCGTTTCCCTTTTTGGCCAACTAAGCTGTTCTGTAAACACTGGTGTAATGTTTCCATTAAACTCCCAGCTAAGTTCATTTACCTGGTTATTTTAAAAACACCTCTAATGAAAAATATTGCATTTGCTTTCATGATTGTTTTCCTTGACAAAGCCACCCCCATTCTCCACACTAAACCACTGTCTTCATTTGCGAGCCTAAGAAAAAAATCATAAAAATTATATGAAGACAGAATCTACAAAGTAAAGTGTAGGGTGTTTGTGATTTCATCAGTGTCACGGACTTGTAGTATGGGGATTCCTTGTGCCACTTGTACATTCAAACCTTTCTAATACTTATTATTAAGGCCTAGGGAAGACTCTAATTGATGTGACTTATCCAGGGTCACTCTGGTAGTGTCAGAAGCCAGTTTTGAAATCCGGACTCCCAGCTCAAATATCTTCTCCCTATTCACTATCCCACACTACCTCTGGGATCTTTGATAAGACAAGGAAATACTACGTCAACATACACTGGGATCAATACATGTATATTGGAGCCTAAGAAGAAGAGTAGTGGTATCATCATAACTTATACTTAGACAGTGTTTTAGTCTTTATCAAGTGTTTTTCACATAATACCAAGATAATTTTGAATTCTGACTATATATTATACTTCATAAGCCCAAATTATCCCCCCCTTTTTTTTTCGCTTTTTGGAGGGGGAAGGCAGGGCAATTGGGGTTACGTAACTTGCCCAAGGTCACACAACTAGTGTTAAGTGGCTGAGGTCACATTTGAACTCAGGTCCTCCTCACTCCAGGGCCAGTGCTCTCTAGTCACTGTACCACCTAGCCACCCCAAAATTACGCCATTTTCAAAGAAGTTGCCTCATCCACAAACCAACAGAAAGGACCTATCAAGGCACAGAGACATGGTTCTTGTCTTCTAGAAAAATTAATCCTTTGAACTATTTTGTTGAGTTGAAAAACAATAAACTAAAAAAAATCCACTAGGGATGATATATGAATTTCTGAATGAAGAAATCCCCTCTACTAGCGTAACTGACAGTCTTGGACATTGCCTAGAGTACTCAGAAATAAGTGACTTGCTCAGAGCTATGTGGCCAGTATGTGTCAGAGGCAGGATTTGAACTCTTATCTGTCTGACACTCAGATCAGGAGGTTTCCATATGAACCAAATTTCAATGGGGACACTGGGCTTGAAAAAATTAAGAATTACAAAATTAGAAATGGCTGTTGTCACACCCCTTTGGGGGTCAAAACAAGTCAAATACCAGGTGAAGCATGTGGGATACAGACAGTGGAATCAAGGAGAAAAGTACCACTTGTGTTAATTCCCCTTCAAGGGAGACTCTCTCAGAAGTCAGAGTTTGCTTTGTTTCATCCTAGGGCTAGGGCTCTGCCCAGAGTCACGTGTTTAATAAATGGTTAAAATGCTCCTTAAAACTTCCTTCGGATGGATCACCGTCTGGCCTGAAGCCTTTCCTTATCCCTCCAGTTGTGGGTAGTTACTGAAGTTGCTTTGCATAGACTTCTCTGGGTGTTGTATGGCAAAGGGTGCTGGAAGCCAGAGAGCTTGGGTCTAAAACATGGCTCTTCCTCTTTGTGTGACCTTTAGCCAATCACGTGAGGCCCTTTGGGCCTCAGTTTTTTTACCTGGAAATGGGATGATTGGATTAGTTGGAATTAGGAATCCTTTTAGCGCTGAATCTATGATCTTATGATCTCCCCATTAGAATGTAAGCTTCCTGAGAGCAGGAACTATGTTATTTCATTTTTTTTTTATTTTCAGGGTCAAGCACATATCAGGTGATTAACAAAATCATGTCGAACTGTTGTCAAATCAACCAGAAGTAAAATCTTAACAATTTGACTACATCTTCATTCTCCTCCACTTTTTATTTGTTCAGAAAAAAATAAGAATGTTAAAAATATTGAACGGAGATTGATGTAGGAGCTGAAAATGTCCAATATTAAGATTGTCTTTAGAACTGAAAGATTAGCATGTGCAGAGTCTAAGGCAATCCTGTCTATGACTGAAAATTAAAGTTAAAATATGGAAAGGAAGCCCCAAGCACGCTAGCAAAGAAGATAAGATAATGCAAAGAGAAATAAGCCTCTGAGGGCCTGCTGAATGCCAAGGGGGAAGAGGGTACTACGTCCAGCATTTTATCAAGGCCGCAGCCTAAACAAACGTCAAAGGGAATCACTGCTCTAACAAGCACAGGCAACGATGGGGAGCGAAAGGGCCATTTGTTCACATGCATTTAGTCAAGGTTAACAATGGATAAAAATATGTACTAAGAACAGATTTAATAGCCCTCAACTGTCATTCAGTTTGTAGGAGGTATTCAAGATCCAGCTAATAAAACACAAAAAAATGGAATTTCCCAAAGGCTGGGGGTAGGGCTAGGGGAGGGTGAAGTGAAAGACTAAAGAGATAAATGCTTTCTTTTCAGAATTGCTTTACACTTAACGGAAGGCAAGATTGTCGAAAGTTCTCCCACTGCATTCTGCTGCTTTGCCACTTAACAGAGATGTGGTAAAAGGAAGCTGCCTAAACATTTCTGGGTCACTCTCCAACTCTGTTTGTCCATTAAGCCCATTGGAGCTTCCATCAAGGGGCCTGCAATCTTACATTTACAGTCCATTTAATCAGATGCTTAGGGAGGGGAGGTTGTCCTAGTCGGCTCTAGATGGTTCTTATTCAATTAAGAATCTACCTGATGAAAAACAAAATCCATTAAGAAATGATCGGAGTAATGGCTTAGGGTGGAAGAGCTACACTATGTCACCAGCCAAACCCACAGTCATGTTCTAATCAGAGTCTGGGGGGGGGGCAACTAGCTCAGTCAACATTTCCCCCTTAATTACTGTTTTCTTTCCCTTCCGACCCTGATTCCTCAACTTAAGGTTCAGTAGGAGGCGACTTAAGATAGATGGTGGTGAAAGATCCTGTTAAAAACCGCCTCGCTATCATCCCCCAAGGAAAGAGGTGGGGTTGAAAATGACCCATGCTTCACCCACTGGAGCTGCTCTTGTGCACAAAGCAAAAACGATTGTATTTTCCAAATACAATGTTAAGATGTGAATGTGTGTGGGACAAATAGATCAATAAGGGAGCCATTTATCAATAAAGAATGCCTATTGTTTGGCATAGGCATGTATTGAGAATGGAAGTGTCCTCACCAAAAGGGGAATGGAGGGCAAGACAGATGAAACTGATGACATTCACGAGAAGGGACAAAGAACAGACCCAATCCTCAAAGATGACATAATGGCAGCCTACTTTTTGTCCACTTAGCAGTCAATAGCTTACTCACTCATTTACTCCAATTAAACCAATTTTTGCCTCTGAAACCTGATAGCACATGACTGGATTTTCTGACACAGAAACAACAATGTTGAATGGCCGGGCTCACTGGGATCCCTCACCTCTGTCCGTTCACGTCTTCTCAGGGCACAATTGTAGAGAAGCCCCATCCCTTTCCACAGTTTCCACCATATGCAGAATAGTGCAAGGCCATCTCCCCTTGGGGCATCACTGGGACATTGATTTTGGTTTTAAGATACAATATTCATGTAGTTGATCAGTCCCAACCCTTCCACCAAGAACCAAGATCTGTCTGGAAGTTTCAGTGATCATTTGTACCTTGAAAGATCTCCTGCTGACCTAGTAATGCAGAATTGTTTAAATGACTTCTGCGCATAGAAACCAGAAAGGAAAAGAGAGGATGAACTAGACTTTGCTTTGGATCTTAGAGAAGCCGAGGGGTATTGGATTACTATTACTAGATTTGGGACCCAAGGACCAAGTTCCAGTCCCACTTCTGTGGCATAGCCCTGTGTCATCTTGGGTGGTCAATCATTACAATATCTCCATTTACATACTGCTTTCATGTTTTCATATGATCTTAAATATGCTCTCATTAGAATTTAAGCCCCCTTAAGGCAGGGACCAAGCTTTTGTCTCTCTTTCTATCCCTAGTGCCTTGCACGGGGTCCGGCACCTAGAAAGTGCTTTAAAAAATGTCCGTGGATGAATTTATTGATTGTCTTGATTAACCTTCACAACAACTGAATGAAGTAACTGCTATGATTATCATCACCATTTTGCCTCTTTGGGCCTCAGTTTCCCCATCTTCCGGCTCAGAATCTGTCTCAGACATGAAGGGCTCCTCTAGCCACCTCTGATTTCTGTATGTACTTCAGCATCCTGGAAAACTGATGAAAAGCTAGAGGGCTAAACAACTTTGAACTTTTCAGCAAACACCTTCAATTAACCAACACCATCAGCATCACTGGTCGCATGGACGTAGCTCTTCAAGGCTCACAAAACACAGACCAAGTTTTACCTCATTTTATCCTCACATCAACCCTGGGAGGGAATTTTATAGCTGAGGAAACTGGAGCAGAAAAAAGCTAAGTGACTTGGCAAAGATTACAAAGCTAGTGAAGCTTCTGAGGCTGGATTTGAACTCAGAGCTTCTTGATTCCCAGTCCACCACGTTATCCACTGTGCTAAGTTATCCACTTATCCTCGGTGAATTAACAATCACTTATTTAACACACACTATGCTCCAGATGGAACGGCTAGGTGGTGCAGTGGATAGAACACTAGGCCTGCAGTCACGAAGACCTGAGTTCAAATCCAGCTGCAGATACTCATTAACTGTGTGACCCTGGGCAAGTCACTTCATCCTGCTTGCCTCAGTTTTCTTTTCTGTAAAATGAGCTAGAGAAAAAAGGCAAACTACTCTGGTATCTTTGCAAAGAAAACCCCAAGTGGGGTCACACAGAGTTGGGCATGAGTGAAATGACTACACAACAACAGCAAAAATGTTCTAGGCACTGTGCAGGACTTAGGGATGTGAAAGACAAAAAGGAAATAGCTGTTGCCATCCAGGAGCTGACATTCACCTGGGGAAACAACTCACCTCCATACAAGTAACAAGAAAACCAACATGTTGTGAATGCAAAGTAATTTTGGAGGAGGGCTCTAACAACTGGGGTGACAGGATGAGGTGCCAGTTGTAATGAGCTGTGAAGGAATCTAGGGATTCTAAGAAGGAAGGAAGGAAGGAAAGAAGGAAGGAAGGAAGGAAGGAAGGAAGGAAGGAAGGAAGGAAGGAAGGAAGAAGGGAGGGAGGGAATGAAGGAAGGGAGGGAGGGAGGGAGGGAGGGAAGGGAAGAAGAAAAGAAAGAAAAAGGAAGGAAGAAAGAAAAAGAGAGAGAAAGAAAGAAAGAGAGAGAGAGAGGAAGGAAGGAAGGAAGGAAGGAATAAAGAAAGCAGGAGGAAGGAAGGGTGCATTCCAAGCATATACAATGGCATGGAGACATGAGATGGGATACTATCACTAATAAGTAACAGTAACAACTCAGCAAAATGGATTTCACTCAGCTCCATGAAGAAACCATCTAATCTAAGAAGTTTGGTGATCCTTCTACTATTTTCCATGACTTCACTCTCATCTAACGTACAAAGGGTCTCAGTCCCAACAAAGGCAATAAGCTTTAACTGCACTTTTAATTTTGAAGAGTTGAAGTCTGGTTTATGACTAAAGATGAAAGAAGAAAGAGATCTGGGGGAGGGGAAAAATCAATGAACAATATGGCGGTGCCAGTCCTCCAGTCCTCCAGGCCAGCCTCGGTCAATTCCCATTCATGGTTAATCAGTCCATATTGATAGGAATGGCCACACAAGAGTGGGCAAGACAGGATTTCAGGCAGGATGAGAAATGGATCGAGAGCTTAAAAGGTGACCTTTTAAAAGTCAGGGTCAAGTATACAACCTAGCCCATGCCAAGCACACTTCAAAGGTTGGATACTTTGTTTTCTTTTATATACATATATAATTTTCAAGTGACTCAGGCTCCCTGCCCCCGTACCTCCATATTGCCAGAGTGTGTAATGTTAGAAGACAATCCTTCATTCTTGTTATTCCAGTTACACAGCGAGAATTCCTCTCAGTTGCCCGTTTAACTCTGGGCCGAGATGCCTCTCCTGTGGAATGTACTTAACAATAAGGCAACCTGTAGGATTAGTGGTGCCTGAGAAGTCAAAACCAAAGATGTCTGAGGGGGGCCAGGGTTTATATTACAGCATAGCCCAGAAACGGACAAAGTCCATCTGAGCTAAACAGGAAGGCCGGACCCTGGGCAATCTGTCACTGTCAGGCCCCTTGTCTGTCAGCATTACCTTGTGCTTGGAAAAGCGCAGAGCGGGGAAAGGCTGCCACATCTGTGGCTTAGACCTAAGGGGAAGTTCTCTTTCTTCTTATTAATATTGTTTAAAATATTTTTTTCTAGTTTAGTACTTTGCATACAGTAGGCACTTAATTCAGTTTGTGGAAATGTTTGTTAAAATATTTGGTCATTGACTATCTGTTTTGAAACAGAAGTCACTAAAAGCCATTCTTTTAAAAGCTTCCTCCTCTACAATGCAAGTGTCATGAGGGCAGGAGCTGTCTTGTTTTTATCCTTGTAACTCTAGAACCCACATAGAGGATGGTGCATAGTTGGTATTTAATAAATGCTCACTAAAGGAATGAGTAAGATTGGAACCCGAGTCTTCGTCACCCTAGACCAATGCTCTATCCACAGTGGCACATTTAGTAATAAATCTTTGTAAGCATTGTAAAAATACGTTCCATTTGCTTCTTCACTTTAGTGAACATTTCTTAAATGTAAATTGTACATGCCAGGTGCTTGTGAGGCGCATACATTCATGAGTATGTGGAACGGAATAGGCTACACGTTTATTAAGCATGTGTTGCATACTAGATACCACACCAAGCATTTTACAAATACTGTCTCATTTGATCCTCATTTGATAGATCAGGTAACACAAAGATGACATTAGCGCGGGCTCCCCCACCCCCCAAGAGCCTGTAGTCCATTAGAGATGAAGGCAGGGACAAAAGTAGTCCTAGCCACCAGAGGAATGTGACAAGGACCAAATACAGGCCTAACCAAGGGCAGGAGAATCTGAGACAGAGAGGCCACTTGCATCTGGGGAAGGACAGAAGATTTCAGGAAGGAGACAGCGCCTGACTTGGGCCTTGAAGGGGTTTATCCCTACCCTCAGGACTAGCCCAAGCCAAAGCAGAGAGACAGGAGAACAGGCTTAGAACTGAGGATGTCAAGAAATCTGGGCTGTCTGCAGTATCAAATCTAAGAAAGAACAGAGACTGAGCCTGGACAAGTGTTAGGAAGCCAGACTGTGAGGTGCAGTGTCTTCTTCAGGAGTACTGGGTAGCCACTGGATGCTTGGGAGCAGAAGAAGGACAAGACTCTAAAGGGCAGTGTTTAAATGGGATATCTCCTTATTTAATTTAATCTTGTCTGCCCAAAAATTAGTTTCCTGTATGTTACCTGATTTGGGTGTGCAACAGAGCAGCCTTAAAAGTCGTGTGTTAATGCAAACAAGTATTTCTTGAGGGCAAGGATTGTTTTGCGTTTCTCTTGGAATCCCCAGGAGCTTGTACAGCTCCGGGCCCACAGGAGCCACTTAGTGGATGATTATTGATTGACATCTCAGTCTTCTTGTTGTGGTAGGAGGCACAAGTTCATTATTAGGTCTCCCAAATCTCTTTGTCCTGCCTCTAAAGAAAATTAAATGAGAAATCCAGGAATATCATCTTTGTGGGGCTGGATATTTTAAATTAAAGAAATAATTAGTACTCATTTGGGCATCACAGTAGCCCTGGGAGGTAAGTGCTACACATATAAATCTCTCCATTTTACAGATGATGAAATTGAGTCTTAGAGAAATGTCCTGATGGGCCAGGATCACATGGTATCAGAGGGGATTTGAACTCAGGCCTTCTTACTCCATGGCCAGAGGTTTTTTTTTGTTGTTGTTGGTCTGTTTTCCATTTTCATGCTGTCTGTCTGTCTGTGGGAGTTTTAAGGAAAGGGCATTTGAGGCATAGTAGCAAGGTTCATGTGTCCCAGTATGTGTCTTAAACAAAAGGAGGAATTGGAAGGTCTGCTGAGTCAGAAGCACAGGCTCCTTGAGGAGCTGGCAACAGACCTAAGTGGTGTGATGACCCTGGGAATGTGGAGATAATTCAGAAAGTCATTAAGAAACTGGATTTCAGAGGAAGGAAGTCAGAACGGAGAAGGGGCTTGAGTCCAGGCCACACAGAAAGAATGGGTGAGAGGACCTGGGATGTTTAGAACCAGGAGAAGAGGAGGGAAAGAAAGTGCATGTGCACTGTCTTTCCAGTCTTGAAAGGACTGCCTTAGGGAAGGATTACTCTTGTTCTCTTGACCCCTAGAGGGCAGAACCTGTAGCACTTGGGGAGAACTGCAGAGAGGCTCATTTTGACTGGCTATCAGGAAGATCTTAAGTTCTAAAGCTATTCAATAAGGCTGCTGTGTGTGGAGGAGGAGAGGGGATGGGCTCCCCTTCCTTGGAGGTCTTCACATCAACATTGGTTGAGTACCTATTGAGTCAGTTGGAAAGGGGATTTATTTTTTCAGGTAGGAGTTGAATGAGATTGGCTTCTGAGGTTCCCTCAAGCCCCAGTAGGAAGAATGACCACAATAAACAGGGTATTTCTCCCCTAAAATTCACCCTCAAATAGTAACTACATATGGAAATCTGGACTTTAAGCAATGCCACCTAGTGGTCATTGTAAAAAATATAGTAGATTTCTATTTGCCAGATATAGGGTACACCTCAATATTATCAGTGCTTAAAAATAAATTAAGTCCAATTTTAAAATAAAAAGGATTCAGAAGTGTAGTTTATACTACAAATAAAAACCCATACTTCTACAGACCTTGGTGAATTACAAAACACTTTTCCTCACTAGGAGTTAGGTAGTAGTTGGATGGTAAGAGTTTGAGAATGTCAGCCCCTCAAGGGGCTGTTGTATTCCCAACACTTGGCACGGTCCCTGAACACTGTTAGCACTTTATAAATGCTTGTTAATTGATCACCACTCTTTTACAGATGAGGAAACTGAGGCTGTTAGACTTTAAATGATTTAAGGGCATCCAACTGATACTGAGTCTGAGACACGAAACCAGGTCTTTCGTGCCAAGTTGAGTGTTCGTTCTGTTGCTTTTATTTATTCATTTATTGGGAGAAGGAGGGAAATCAAACCTGGAATTTGACTGGTATAGGGAATTCAAGGTAAGAAAATCTATTCTACTAAAGCAGATCTACAGTATTCTTAGGAAATGAGATGATATATGTAAAACAATTAGCACCAAGCCTGGCATGCCAGAAGCACTAGATGAACGCCTCCTCTCTTCCTTTCTTCCTTCTTCTACTTAAGATCTTCGAGAGCTGTTTAGGGTGGTGAAAGGGTAAGAGAGCTGTCCAGGGTCACACAACTGGTCCAGGTAAGGTCTTCACAATTCCGTGTCTGACTCCACTATATACCACCCCACTAGCTAGAACCTCCATCCTTTCTTCCTTTCCTTCCTACACTCACCTCTACACCCTATTTGCCCTTTTTAAAAATACTTGGGGTAAAATGAAGATCAGACGTGAGATGGGACAGCTGTTGCTGACCATACACACGGGAGAGGAAACAGGAGGATTCAACTCCTTGAGAATACTCAACTGAACTGATGCTTTTCCTCCTTGAGAAGTGATGCCTCTATTTCCTTTCTTCTCCCTTCTTAATTCATTTGTGTCTGGGTTCTGACTTTGAAGCTCCTTTTTCCAAGGGCATTTTTGCTCTCTTGATCTCCAAATTGAATGGCCTTTCCTGATGCTTTTTGACCTCCCTGTAGCCTTGGACACTAATGATGGCCCTCTTTTATCTTGATACCCCCTTCTCTATATGGTTCTGGTTCACTTCTGACTTTTTTTGACCATTCCATCTATTTCCTTTGCTGGATTGTTAGCTTAGTCACTCCTGCAAATGACGACCTATGTCCTTCTCTCTTTTTACTTGATGATCTCATAAGCTGCCATGTATTCAATTATCTTCTCTGTTAAAGATCATCAGATCTATTTATCCAGCCCTAACCTCTCTCTTGATTTCCAGTTTTTATGTCCAATTGACTACTGGAAACTTTGAACCGGATTTTACATAGACGTCTTAAATTCAACATGTCCAAAATTAAACTCGTTATCTTTTCACCAAAACCCTCCCCTTTCAGATTTCCCCATTATTATTAAAGGTACCACCACCCTTCCTAGGCATCCAAGCATAAAACTTCCGTGCCATCCTTAACTCCTTACTCCCTCTCACTCCCTATACCCAATTAGTTGTCAGGTTCTGCCATTTATACCTTTACAAAGGGGGTAAGGGGAATAAGCATTTCTATATAGTGTCACTATGCATCTGATCTAAGTATGTTCCAACAAAAATGATCTCATCTGATTCTCCCAACAATCTTGAGAATTGAATGCTATTATTGTCTTCATGTTACAACTGGGGAAACTGAGGCAAACAGAAGCTAAGTGACTTATCCAGGGTCACACAACTAGTAAGTGTTGAACTCGGTCTTTTTCATCCCAGACCCAGAACTATATTGTCTCTTCTGTCCTTTCACAGTCACTCCTCTGATGCAGGGCTTCACACCTAGACTATTGTGATTATCCACCTCAAGTCTTTCCCTACTCTAGACAATTTTCAACACATCTGTCCAATTAATCTTCCTAAAGGACAGGTTGTGCCATATCATACACACACCCCTCTCCCTGCTCAATCAGCATCAATGGCTTCCTATCACCTTCAAGATCAAATATAAAATCCTCTGTGGTTTAAAGACTTTCATAACCAGGCTGCTTCCTACCTTTCCAGTCTTTTTACCTCTTACTGCCTTCCACCCCCTACTTACTGGGTGACCCAGTGACACTGGTCTCCTTCCTATCCCCAACACTCCATCTCCTGGGGAGCAGGTTTTTTCATTGATTGTCTCCCTTCAAAAGTGCCAGCTGTAACCCATCAATGCTTTCTTGTCCTAGGCAATTCTTGCCTCTGGCCTCCTACAAAGCCTCCACTGGGGGTTCCCCAGAGTTCCTGGGAAATCTTCCTTTACATCTCTTGACATTCCTCAGATACCAATGGACCACATGAAGCACCATTGTTTATCCTCTCCTTTCTCCACAGGACTGACCCACCTTCTTTTCAGCCAAACATCCTAGAAAGTACAGATAAACAATGGTCAACAGGATATCAAAAGTCAAGCAAAGAAATAGTAAGAGTCTGTTGTCCTTGTCCTTAAAAGTTCAGTTCACCAGGCATGAGCCACCTCCATCCTCGGCTATTGAAAGAACTTGTTTGGGAAATGACTGAATGTTTGATGGTGATCTTTGGGTGAGTGGGTGGGAACAAAACCAGGAAGAGATGGCTTGGGACTAGAGATGATTCAGTGCCATAGCACTTCCCTTCCAAAAAAGGAAAGAAAAGTAAAATGTAGACTGGGGGGCATGACTTCTTTGTTTCCAGTAAAACCATTAATAGAATGGTTTGTGAACACTTCAAAACAGAAGCAATAATCACTACTTTCTAAGATGGATTCACCAAGAATATCACTCCAGAATAAACTTTCTTCTTTTGTTGAGGGGACTAAACCGATAGATGAGGAGAACGCCAAAAGCTCTCCTTTTCTCCTTGTGCGCAAAATGAAGCGATATGGGCTGGACAAAAATACAGTTGGGTGCCAATCAAATTGGATAAATGTCTAGAAACAAGAATAGTCACTTTCTATGTCCATTAAGTGAGCAGGTTGGACTGGATGAACACGAAGGCATTTTCTAGCTCTAACTCAAGATCCTCTAAAAGTTCAACACCTACCTGGAGGTTTATAGCAGAATAGCATGGGAATATGTCTGTGTCTTCTTTCTATTCAGCATGTTTATAAATTCAGATGAGGCAGCAGCAGTATGCTTATTAAATTAAGATGGGCCATAGAATGATACAACTGAGATGCAAAAATGTCTTAACTGACAAATAATGAAACAAATAAAAAAATGACAAAATATAGTGTGGACAAATGTAAAATCCTACACAGGATCAGGAAGTCAAAAGCCAACTGCACAAATACAAGGCAGAGGATGCAACAATATTTCATGTCAAAAAACAAGAGATCTAAGGTTTCATTGGACTGAAAGTTTGAGTCCACAGGGAGGTAGTAGAAGGACAAATAAAAGCTAATGTATTCTTGGGAAGCTAGAATGTTCTTGGGCTGTGCTGCTAGAATGGATGACTGCAGAGCATGGCATGGGTTCATGTGCACTGTAGTCATCAGACTCCGTCTGGAGGGGGTGCCCAGTTCCAGGTGCTTTATCTTAGGAAGGTCACCAACGATTTGGAAAGCATCCAGGTAAGGGGCATTAGTAAGGTAAGGGGAAATGAAATTATGCCAAGTGAGATATTTAGGCTGCAGAATGGGGTTATCATCTGGAGATGGGATTAGGATCTTTTTTCTTAGCTTCAGGAGAGAGAATTAGGAGCAAGGGGTAGAAGTTGTAGAAAGGCAAAGTTTAGCTTGATATGAATAACATATATACATATCATATACTACACATATATACACATGTGTGTATACACATGCATATACACATGATATATGTACATGTGTATGTATACAGTGCTATCCAACAGAAAAACTGGTTGCCTTAGGAATTAGTAAATATTTAATCTCTGGAAACTGTCAAGCAGATGATAGATTGCCACTTCTGAAGTACAGGTTTAGAGATTATAGGATCATAGAAGAGCCCTGAGATCTCAAATAGAAGCCTCTCATTTTACAATTGGAGAAACTGAGGCCCAGAGAGACTAATAGAGTTTTTAAAAGGTCACATGGTTGGATCACAGGCTACCTTAATGTCCCTTACAAAGCTGAGGCCATATATTCTGATATATTAGAAGAGAAGGTTTGGAGCGTTTGGACATGATGTCTCTATGTAAGTGTTTGAAAGGCTATTTATCACTAGCCTACAGAAAGCTTCTAGAGGATGAGGAAAAAGGGAAACATATGATTTCACCTTCTTGGAGGGATAATTTAAGAACAGCAATGCCCTTTCTGATCATGCTCCAAAGCAGAAGGAACAATCCCTAGAAGTGATGAGCTTCGTATCTGTAAAGATCTTTAAGCAGAGTCAAAGATATTTTTACAGGGATTCCTATTTAGGAAGTGCCTGGGATCAATGACCCCAGAAGACATCTTCTAGCCCAAAGGTCTTGTGATTCTACAGAGAATATTGTCAGTACCTTTTGAACATAGGCCAGACTACATGGGAGTCCATAGTCGTTAGGATTTGGTGGTACTATAGATGCAGTCACAGTGTTTCATATTTTATCTCAACTTCAAGGCTTCAGAGAAAAGTCTATGACCTAAGCTCCTTCATGAGGGCAACTTTTACTTTCTGAGGTATGACTTGGGGTCCTGAGCTTAGAGCTCAGGGTGACCCCTTGACTCAGATTGTAGTTGTTCAGTCATTTTAGTCATGTATGACTCTCCATGACCCCATTTGGGGTTTTCTTGGCAGAGATACTGGAGTGGTCTGTCATTTCCTTCTCCAGTTCATTTGACAGATGAGGAAACTGAGGCAAAGGGTTAAGTGACTTACTCAAGGCCACACAGCTAGTAAGTGTCACAAGTCAAATTTGAACTCAGCTCTTCTGACGCCAGGCCAGGAGCTTTATCTACCGCACCACCCAGCTGCCCCTGACTCAAATTAGCATGCTTAATCCATGATGGTTTAATATTTTAGCTTATTGACTCACTATCAATTATCTTCGTGGTCTTCTAGCAGAGGCCAGCATTAGAGTAACTTAAGGAATCAGCATCTTTGGCCCATGTGTGGATTTGCTTAGGAAATGTGTTAGATATGTACAGACACAACTCCAGAGTAGGGTTCAAGCCTGAAAAGTATAGAAAACTATTTCTCAGGAACATGGAAAAGGTTCAATTAAAAGCAATAGGTCCATTTGTTCTCTAATCAGGAGAGACGTAAATGAGGCCACACTTGCCACTATTAGGGAGGACTGTCCTGCCAGTGGCCAGGAGACAAGAAACAGGCAAAAATGGGAATGGAGATAAATACACATGACTCTGTTTACCTTGTGATGGCTAATGTAGAGAAACACTGCTGAAGACCTATGGGTCCCAAACTCGGGCTCTCCTTGCAAAGGCACATTTGATGACTGCAAATTAGTTTCAGAGCCCAAAGTACAGACCAGAAATCATATTTTTAAAAATATGCCAAAGGTCCCAAAAGGTTAAGAAACTAAAACAAAAGGAGGGCGTAGCATGAATAACCCAAGAGGTAAGAATCCCAGGCAGAGGCGACCGAAGAAACACACTCGACTCTCCAAGTGGTTTTTCAAGATTAGGAAAACACTGGGTTTGTGAGCAGGAGATGCTGGATGATAGGACAATGGGATCATAGAAAATTAAGTTTCACCTCTTGGAGGAGAGTGAAATAAAACAAAAAACAGTATGTTAAAAAAATGTTTGGTAAAGTACCTGAATCGGCAACACATCTGGAAAGAATCGTAAGGGAAACGGTCCAAGATAGAATCCTATAGAAAGCAATCTCAAATATACGATATGGGGGGCCTCCCCCCGGGCTGCTGCAAGTGCTACTTTCCATTGTGGGAGGAGCAATCCTGCGCACAAGTCAAAGGAAAGGCCAGTGCCTCCCCCCACACCAACAACAGACAATGGAGACCCTGCATGTGTTCCTTAGGGATGGCTGTTACCTGCTGGATGAACGCAGATAAACTGAACAAGTGACTAGAAATCCTACCTGTCTGCCAGCACCTCTGGATACTGAGGCAAGAAGGAAATAGTTCCTACCCTTAAGGAGATTACATTCCAGTGAGAAGAAACCATATCCACAGATGTTTGGGCAAAAATGGAATCATGGTGCTGCCCACAAAGATGTCCAACTACAGATGGCCAATGGTCATTGCTGCCACCTATTACACGTGACTGAAGGAACACAGAAAAGAGCCTGGAAGATAAAGGATGTGGCCTCAGTGCCACCCCTAATTCTTCCTCCTTTGGAAGGAGACTTTCTTTAGACTAGGGGTTGTCTTTGTCTTTGTACCTATAGTTCTCAGCACAGTGCTTTGCATATAGTAAATTCTTAATATTTTTTTTTCCAATTA
Source organism: Pseudochirops cupreus (assembly GCA_028627135.1). NCBI lineage: Eukaryota > Metazoa > Chordata > Mammalia > Diprotodontia > Pseudocheiridae > Pseudochirops > Pseudochirops cupreus. The sequence continues at coordinate 414,361,948 of CM053583.1, read as the reverse complement.
TTTAAATAAACATTACTGAGCAACTGTTATAGAGTGCCAGTCCTGCAGTCAGGAAGACTTGAGTTCAGATTCAGCTTCAGACTCTTATCAACTGTGTGACCTTGGACAAGTCACTTAAATTGTGTGCCTCAATTTTCCTCGTTTGTAAAATGGGGATATTAATAGAACCTACCTCCAGGGTTGTTGTGAGGATCAAAGAGGACAATTATTAGAACATACTTAACACAGAGCCTAGTACATAGCAAGCGTTAACTCCGAGCTATTTTTATGTGCCAAGTACCAGGGACCCAGAGACAAAACCCCAAACAGCCCTTGCCATCTGGGAGCCGATAGTCCACTTGCTAAATAACCACAGGAATGGGAAGGGCGATGATTGCTGTCCTTTGTGCCCACAGAGGACCAAAATGACATCACTTTGTCAGGGTCATATGTAAGGTGCATCTGACTGTGGCTGATCAGAAGAATAGAAGCTCAGAATGTTCTCTGATAAAATGGGCACAGATAGTCCATATGAATATCTGGGGTGAGGATGGCTCTAAATTGGCACATCTCCTTTCTTTTGACCTCCTGTGATTCTCCTTTGCTCACAGAGCACAGCATCTTCTCTGATGAGGGCATACCACGCTGGGCGGTCCTGTGCCAGTGTCTCCCATATCACAAAATCGATTCCAAAGTTCTTCACAGAGACCTTGAGAGTGTCCTGTTGCTTCTTCTGACATTATTGTGAGTACCTGCCTTATGATTTCTCCAAAAAATAGTCCATTAGGCAGATGTGCTTTTGGAATTTGAACAACACAGCCAGCTCAACACAGTTGCAATCTCTGTAATAGAGTTTGAATGCTTGGCAGCTTAGCTCAAGAAAGGAGCTCGGTGTCTGGTACCTTATCCTGCCAGGTGATCTTCAGAATCTTCCTAAGACAATTCAAATGGAAGTCATTCAGTTTCCTAGTGTGATGTTGGTAGACTTGCCAGGTCTCACAGGCATAGAGCAATGAAGTCAGCACAATGGCTCTGTAGACCTTCAGCTTGGTAGGCAGTCTAATACCTCTTGTCTCCCACACTGTCCTTCAGAGCCTCCCAAATGCTGGGCTAGCTCTGGCAATGCATGCATCAACCTCATGATCTGTGTATATTCCTGGAAAGTATAACTGCCAAGGTAAGTGGACTTATCCACAACATTCAAAATTTCTCCATTTGCTGGAAACTATGGTTCTACATATAGATGCTATGGTCCTGGATGGTAGAGAAGCTGTGTTTTCTTAGTGTTAATTGTTAGGCCAGAATTAGCACAATCTACAGATAATCAATCCACACTTTGTTGCATCACAGCCTCAGAGGTGGCATTGAGTGCATAGTCATCCGGGAACAAAAAGTCATGCACCAACTCTCTCTTCACTCTTGGTCTTGGCTTCTAGCCTTTTCAAGTTAAATAATTTATTGCCAGTGTGGTAGTTGACCTCGATACCATTTTCATCCTCATCTGACAACACTGCTGAAAACATCAAGCTAAAACTCACAGGAGCAAGCACACAGTCATGCTTCACTCCATTGGTGACCAGGAAAGCACAAGAGCGTCATCCATTATCAAGAACCAGGGCAAGTATGCCATCATGAAACTGAAGTGCAGTATTGATGAACTTCTGGGAGAAACCAAATTTTGCCCTGATCTTCCACAAGCCATCATGACTGACAGCATCAAAGGTCTTGGTCAGATCAGAGCTGTCATAAAGATGGAAGAGTCTTTGTCCTTAGAAGAATTTAATCACTTCAACATGTGATGGAGCCCTGAATGCTTTGACTTTCTTCCATGCTTAATTTCCTTTGGTGGGCACCCTAGTGCACTTGAAATATCTGGATGTCTGCAAATAGTAGCAGCAGCATCTTTAGAGTAGTTGTGTTTGAAGGCTGGTAGCAAGAATGTTTGTATCTTGGAGAACAACTACCATCAAGAAAGGGGACGAGACTGTCCCAATTACCAGAAGAGGAAATAATGAAGATTACGACGATGATGATGAATAATAGTGTAGCACTTGCTGTGTGCTAGGCAATTATAACAAGGCTAATGGACGGTTTTAAGATCTGTTCTACATCCCAAGGATTAAGTATTATCTTCTCAGAAAACTGTACCAGTGATCATACACTAAGTTCTGAATCCTGCTTAAGTCATTGCCTAATGGCAGTTCCTTTAAGATTGTCATTATTTTCTGTTTGAGAATAAATGATCTATCCCCAAAATGGGCATTGTGCCTTAAGTACCTCTCTTATTTCCATCTTGGAGGGGGAGGAAACCCCAGACTATAAGCTGAAGTCCCATTTGTCTTCATTAATGAGACAATGAATGTAAGGATGGTGAGCTTAAATTTCCTCAAAAGAGGTCAAGTCCCCTCAGCAATGAATCTGATCAGATCCTTACAACCACTCTTGGAAGTAGGGGCCATGATTACTTCCATTTTTAAAAGGGAGGAAACTCGGGCTCTGAGACTATAGGTGAGGTATCCTTATTGGACTGTGCATTTACTGTCTGCAATATAATTTGAATTCGAGTCTTCTTAACTTAATCACAACATTCTACCTGCTATAGCACCTGGCTTCCTCACTAATAAATAACTAAGATTTATTGAACTGAGCCTTGGAAAACCTTTCTGGCATACATTTGGTTGACTTTTTATAAAAACTGGTGTACTAAGTTGCCATGTCCTTCCCATACTCACCACCACCACCATCTCCCCCCAAATCTATCTCGTTCAAAACCATTTTTTCCCACTTCAACTTAGGCAAGGTCAAGTTCAAGTCCATGGCTTAACTGAATATTTACAGGTCCATTGCTGAGAGGCAACTGTGGCCTTGAATTGTCTAACTCTAAAAACCCACCACCAGTGCCTTGACCACCATCTCCCTTCACTCCTGCTAGAGACAATCCAGGACCCAAAAAAGTCTTGCTTCCAGACCACTTCCTCTGCCATCAACCCAGGAGGCTACTTTTGAGAGATGCAGTCAAGCCACAGCTACTGGAGACTTAGAAAGGAATGTTCTTGTCACCAGAGTCCTTGGTATTGTCAAATGCTTTGGCATCAGAAACGGATAGGATTTTATAAGTGGGCATGACATTAAGAAAGAGGCTTTACCATCTGCTTTGCTGCTGTATCTCAAGAAGCATAAGACTTTCTTCTGACTAGGAGCTAAGACCTTCACTAAGTGTTGTCTCACCCATTAGAACATTGGGTCCTTGAGAAAAAGGGCTATCTCACTTTTCTGTTTGTATCTCCAGAATTTAGCAATGCATTGTGCGTATAATAAATGCTTAATAAATCCTTCATTCATTTATTCACCACATGAGTTGGATTGTACTATAGCTAAAAAGCCCTGCTAGTATTCTGGAAGGAGCAAAGCTGGCCTAGGCTGCCCTGAGTGGAGAAAATCTTCCTACAGGAAAAAGGGACTCCTATGTGCCTAGACAATGTCAGTCACTTGGCAGCTGGTGAGGACTCAACTATGTGCTAATATCAGGATGTTCTGTCAAACATTACATATATATATATATATATATATGTATATATATATAAAATATTACATATATATGTATATATGTCTGTGTGTATGTATGTGTATGTATATATATATACATATATATATATATTTATATATTTAAATCATCAGGTAGATGTTGGAAGAATTTGCAGATCTAGCCAGAAGAGTTAACTTACAGAAACCATCTTCATCATTGTGGTTCTCTTTGTTGGTGATACCAACATCCTCATCCTCACCTTCTTATCTGCTCCCAGAGTTGTATGCTTTCAGTAAGCCCATAGAACAGTGGTTCTCAACCTTCCTAAAGCCACGACCCTTTAATACAGCTCCTCATGTCGTGGTGACTCCCAACCACAAAATTATTTTTGTTGCTCCTTCATCACTGTCATTTTGCTACTGTTATGAATCGTAATGTAAATATCTGATATGCAGAATGTATTTAAATGGAACATAACCCACAGGTTGAGAACCGCTGCCATAGACGCTACATTGACATCCCAACATTCATTCAATCATAAAAATAAAAATACAATAAGCACGTATCCGCCTGGACACCAGCTCAGCAAACCCAAAAGGATGATAACAATAAGGTAACGACTTGTCCCCACAGCACTTCCACCTGAATGGCCTCAGATAGAAAAAGAATGAGGATGAGAAAACACAGAGCCCTCCAGTACTGCATCTCTATGGACTCTGGCATCGTTCTTATTTGGTTGTTTCAGTCGCGTCCAATTCTTCAAGACCTCATTTGGGGTTTTCTTGGCAGAGACACTGCAGTGGTTTTCTATTTGCTTCCCCAGCTCATTTGACAGATAAGGAAACCGAGGCAAACAGGATTAGGTGACTTGCCCAGGGTCACACAGCTAGGAAATATCTGAGACCAGATTTGAACTTAGGTCTTCCTGAACCAGGCCTAGTGACCTATCTGCAAGTCACTTTCTCTTTCTAGTCTCTTTTCTGGACTCTCCCTATCCTGCCACAGAAGCCTCCTCACCCTAGTAGTTCACTTGTTGCCCAGATCATCCATGCTGGAAGTGCTCTCTGTCCTTGTGGCCCCTTCCTCTGATTGGCAGGTTCCTCCCAGAACCCATGTTTTAAGGAAAATATGCAGGGTAGCCATGGATCATTTCCATTGAGCTGCAGGATCTCCTCAACTCTCCAGATTTGTTCTATGAAGCCCATTATCAATTACCTCTTCCTCATGCCTTTTCAGCTCCCTTTATAAGCAGTCTTCCTCAATTAGAACGTAAACTCCTTAAGGGCAGGGACTGTCTGTCTGCTTGTTTTTGTTTTCCTAGTGCTTAGCCTGGTATATAGTTGTAACGGTAAGAGAATTTTAAGATCTTCCCTGCCTCTTAATAGGCCTAGAGAATTTGAAGGTATTCCCTGCTCCTTAAAGGGCCTCAAGTGGAACCCAACAGGAGGGGCTTGGTTGGGGGGAAGCTTATTTTTCAGGAAGGCCCACACCTTTAGTTACTTTGTAATTAGGCAGTGGGTCACAAAGGTAGGGATGTCCTCTGACCCTGAAGAAGGTTATATGTATTCTGAGGTGAGGTTTTGCTTTGGGAAGAGTTGCATGATTTGGCCAGATGAGACTCTGGGTGGCCTTTGAGCCCCCAGACTTTGGAAATGCAGATGTTGGTGCTTCTCTCTCTGGTAACTAACTGCGTATGTATGTAATGGTCAGACAGCTGGAAGCCCTGTCTGTTGGTCTGTTGAATTGTGTTGTTTTCTCTGTATTTTTTGTCTGCTTGTAATTTCTGTTTGTATTTTCTGAAGTTCAGGGTGCTGACTTTTTCCCCTGAATTATGTGACTGATATATATATATATATATATATATGGGTGTGTGTGTGTGCACATACACATATATATGTACACATACGTGTGTATATGCACACATACATATATGTACACACACACAAATGTTTAATTAAAGATTGTTTACCACTTTAAAGTTGCTTTCCTTTAGTGAAGCAGATCAAAGAACCTGTGCTAGCAGTCATCCTAGGTATTCTAGGGTGCTTGTTGTTACAATAGTAAGTACTTATTGAAACACTGATTTTATTTGCTTGACTTCACACATAGTTTTCATGCATGGCCATGTTCTGCCCATTCTCCCTCCAGAGTATCTACCCTTTCACTTTGTCCTTTCCACTCTAACCTCCTCCACTCTGTTTCACCTAAAAGTATCTTTTAATTTTTTTTAATTGACAAAATTCAATTTTCTCTCCTCCCCATGCAATGATAACTCAATGTTGTCTCATTGCTCTTGGATTCGGACATTTAATGGCTGTGTGACTTTGGATAAACTTCTCTGAGACTGTTTCTGAGCGATCCCAGTGTGCCGTCTGCTTCTCCAGGACAGTCCAAGAGAACTTCCTGAATCTTGGACTGTGAGAGCACAGAGAATGATTGTCGTCATTATCGTCATTAGTGTCAAATACCTGCTTCCCAGTCGAGCCACGTGGGGTCACTTTTCACCAGTTGGCAGCTGCTGGTCTTTCCTGAGAGGACAAAGCTGAAAGAAGTGGACTCTCTCTTTTTATTTGTGCTTGACTTGGTTGATTTTCACTGTGGTTCTTTTAGGTGGAGACCTGCGCGTGCATCGTCACCACCAACTCCCAGCTTAGAAGCTGGTAAGCTAGTCTACGCTTAAAACTTACACTCTTAAAGAACTGCTTAAAATGCTGAGAGGTTCAAAACTTGCATAGGGTCACAGAGCCAATCGCTATCGGAGGTAAGACTTGAACTGAGGTCTTCCTAACTTTTAGGCCATTCACTCAGCCGACATTTAAACTGAGGGTGTTTGCTGAATTGAATGGGAATGGAAGGAAGAGCAAACAGAGAAATAATATCTAGCATGTGCAAATTAGGTAGGACCACAGTGCTTACAGTGCTGGGCCAGAAGTCAAGAAAATTCATCTTGGTGAGTTCAAATCCAGCCTGAAACACTTACTAGTTGTGCAACCCCATGCAAGTCACTTCACTCTGTTTGCCTCAGTTTCCTCATCTGTAAAATGAGCTGGAGAAGGAAATGACAAATCACTTCTGTAGCTTTGCCAAGAAAGTCCCAAATGGGGTCACAAAGAGTCAGACATGACTTGAACAAGAAAGGTAATGCCACAAAATTGTCTAAGGCCCCCAGAGCTCTTCTGGTTTTTGAGAAATAGGCTGAGTGCTCCACAAAATTATTATATGTAGGTTTATATAAATATTTGCAGACAATAGCAATAGATAACTAGAAGGCAAATTTCTTGAGGGCAGGGAGTTGTTGGAGTCTTTGTTGTCTGTTTTATCTTCCAGGACACAGTGATATTATTAATAGTTACATTAGACATTCCTAGGATGCTCTTCTTCCTCCCGTTTGTTTCTTGATCCCCAGCTGCTTTCAAGCTTAGCTGAAGAGTCACCTCCTATAGGAAACTTATCCTGACATTCCTAGTTATTACTGAGGAAAGAACAACTGCTCAAATTATTTACCAATTTCAGCATTGTATCTCCTTATTTTCCTCCCATCTCAATCCCGCATTAAGAATTAAATATCTTAAGGTTAAGCATTTTACATCTAGTATTTGCACTCACAATGTATCTGACTCATGATAAATGCTTAAAAATGATCTTCTTGGATTGTGTTGATTTGAGGTGGGCTGTGTTGAGTTAAACTGGATCTGGTTGGCCTAGACTGGGTTGGGTTGGATTGGGTTGGGTTGGACAGGAACACTAGCTTTAAAAAAAAGGTGAGTAGGATGGGAAGGTGCCCTAAGGAATACAAATGATGGATTAAATGGTGATGGCTGTAAGGGCCCAGAATGAGATTCTAGATCTAACACTGTCTCCACCTAGCCACCCATTACCAGTGTTCTCTAACTAAGAAGGACGTAGCTGCCAGGAGTTAAGATCTGCTTGCTTCTGTAGACTCCCAGTTCTGAAGAAGAAAGCCGACATGTAATCTTCCACTCCCCAAACACTCCAATTTGGCCACTAAAGATCCTGTTTTACATTTCCAAGCCCTCTCCCCTGCCACTACTTTGGGTAAAGCTTGGTTCCTTGCAAGGCAGCCCTTTCAGAACCCAGGGTCCTGGGAGGCATTTGTTACTAACTGCTAATGCAGCCTGCCAAGCCCCAACTCCCTGTTGGTGACATGACCACCTAGTGACCTCTAAAAATGTTTTAACAATGTGAAAAATATCTCCCTCTTGTAGGAAACAGCAATTTTTTAAATTAAACGTACGTTGAATGCTCGCTTATATACAGATAAATGGTGTTCAGAGTCACCTTCTCTGTTTCCAATTTCAATCTTTTGAAACCCAGCCCAAACCTAAGTAAATAAACGTTGATACTAAGAGGAAACTACGAGCTCACGAGCCTTGTGATTTCACAAACAGCTTTTTTCCATTTTCTATAATCTAAACTGCAGGCCAGACATAGAACAGGTAATGAAAAGAAACAAGCCTGGCCGTCCCTACACGGCTCCGAGCTGAAAATACGTTAGACTGAACTCAGTGGCTACAATTTGGCAGACAACATCCCTAAAAGCTTGCAGCTTGCTATGGAGATATTTTGGGGGGATGGGGTGGGAGAACAGTTATGAAATTTACAAATTGAAACACTATCATCGTGTTGAAAAGCCCCCTTGACATTAATTCATTATCCTCAAACTTCTGAACTGAATTTTCTCATCTCCAAACTCTTGTATAACCTTCAGTTCTGCTACGTGGTTAATCCCACCCATGGCACCCATGGAAAGCTCATGTGAAAATGCTCATATTATGCTAATGGCAGGGTAGCTAGTTTATGCCATCATCTATAAAAGGAAGTCAAAAGAAAGCTTACCAGATGAAACTGGGATACTAATATCTATTTCTGTCCTCCTGGACTAATGGAGCACTCTGTTGGAGACGACACTAAATATCTAATAAATTTATCACCACTAAGGTTCCCCCGTGCCATTTATCTTTCCAAAATTTCTAAATTAAAAACTCCATGCAGGAGACACAGGACCGCTTTAAGAGTTATTTCTCAACAGTGTGTCTCTTGTTCATCGTGACACTTCCTTCCCATGGATGACCTCTAAACAGTGGCCAAAACCACACCAATTTCAATTAGGTGAAAAGCAAAATGGCCCCAGAACCCACGGCTTTCCAGATCACTGTTTTCATAAGTCAGTGTGCACTCTGCTCTATAGAATGTGCCATTTCTGGCTTCCCCCTCGCTTGTTTTACTTTTTTCTCCTCCTGCCCTGTTCCATTCACACACGCACACACAACGCCACTACCGTCTCAGACTTTTTAATGCTGCCAGGGAGAATAAGAATTCACTGCATTTTAAGTCAGCTTTCCAAAAAACACAGACCCAAATCTAGTTTTCTTTTAATCTGCTTCTGGATTTACACATTCTAACTTAAAATCCATTTTGGCGATATGGCTGACACAAAATAAATAAGCTTTTGATGTAAGGACCCAACCCTCAACTAGGAAATGGTCCTCTTGGAAATAGCCCAGGCCTTGGCAGTCACAAAGTGGGAGCTGATGATATTCACTGCCCCAATACGCATGAGTTATTGCTGTTTCCAACTTGGGAGAGCTGCGCTTTATCTCCTGAAACTTTCCCCAGCTTTAATGAGCTATTCCATAAGGCCTAAGTGGGTCTGGTAGACATGCCTTCAACAAAAAACACAGTAACAAGGCAGCTTTACCTGTACGTAAAGACTCAAACTCTGATTTTCCAGGAATGATAGTAAAAAAAGCATTCTTTAATGCCAAGCTAATATATTCCTTAGAGACTGGCTGTACTGGGAATCTTATTCTAGCTATGTGGTGTTCTTAGGTATGTAAACATAGATGTACGTGGCTCCCGGTATGCACCAATCCATGTAACAATAGGCCATGATTTTATTTTAGCTTTATTTGAATGTGCCAATAATTTAGGGAATCATTTATATAAGTGAAAGAATTTAAACTAAATTTTAATCTGATGGAAAGATTTTCAGCTAAGATTTGAATCAGATTACCTGCACAGTTAGAAAATCAAAAAGACTTGTTTTTAGAAACTGCGTCCATCAGCCTCCTTCTTGAGACCTTTTGTGATCTTCCCAGCTGCTGATGCTCCTCCCACCACCCTCCTCCCAACACCTTTAACTAAATTTTTTACGCTTTGTATTTCCTTCGATGTAGATGTATTGTATGTACACTTCTGGAGGGCAAGGACTCTAGGAATTTTGTCTTTGTATCTTTAGTACCTAGCGCACAGCGGATACTAAACAATGTATGCTGGCGGACTGAGTGATTAAACTCTCCCAGAATGGCTATGGTAGCTGCCATCCCTTTGTGGTCCAGTGTTTTCAGACAAGTCACAGAAATTTCCTATAGAAATTAATCCACTTTCTTGAGGTTCTTTAAAAAGCAAGTTCTTAGTCTTCTCATTAGGCATTAATGTTCCATTGGTTATAGATAGATCTGGGATCACTGAAGTCATCGAAGGTAAGTCTTGGTTCTCCCCATGGTTGGTAGAAGCTGAGGCTGGACTCTCAGAGCAGGATGAGGGGTCATTTTATAGGGAATTATCATTCCAATCTTTCTGCCCATCAGGATTTATGCGATTGGAGGGCTGCATCATTGATTTTTTTTTCAGTTTTCATCCCCAATTTTTCCATATAGTAAACGCCATGCTTATTCAATTTATATTTGCCTAAGAAGGAGTCAAATCTGAGTAAAACTCTATGATTCGAGCCTTAGAGATAGAGTTTATGCATTCCAGGAAGAGTTAAATCACACACTGTATGTGGAGTTCTCTATTTTCCAAAAGCATGCCCTTCATTCAGTAGACATGGGCCTGAGGAACGTCACAGAAACCCACCATATTCCTTCCTTTGTCATTGGGTGTGAATGCCAGCTGTCAACAAAGATGCTTTCTATGTTTACTTTCTGTAGAGTAGAATGATGAGGAGCCATCTTCAAAGATTTGTCATCCTATTAGCTCTATACCCAAGCTGAACTCTTAAGACTACCACACCCATTCTACAGATTCCTAAGGCAGATCCAGGCACTGGCTGTTCTTGGGCACCAAAGGTTGGCCTTCAGGCAAATGGGGACAGATGTAAAGAGGAAATTTGTTCTGGCCATTTTGAAGTTAATTAAAGGTACTATGGAGCCCTCTATGATCCTCAATGTACATGAAACACCAGAGTGACTGACTTGGGAAAATCCATGATGTCCAATTTACTTTTTAAAAGGTAATAATTGATTTATGACAATGACAGTAGTGACATTGCTTCATACTGAAGTCTTGAAAATATACCATTTGTACAGGTGAGTATGTGTGCATGTGTATGTGTGTTTGGAGGTGCATGTGGGTATGATATGTTTATGTATGTGTGTACATGTGTGTAGAATTTGTTGTATGTTTATGTATGAGTTGTGTGCATGAGTGTGAATATGTGTGTATGCGTATATTGATTTGGTTTGGTTCAGTCCAGAATTGTGATTTCATTAGTGTAGGGAATGCCCTTCGATATTACAACAGCTCACGCCAGGTTAATTCACAAAGCATTTACCCCTGGCAAGTCAACAAATTAGGGTTGGATTTGTTGTTTGATTGATTGTGTAGACTTAAGAAAGTTGTGGAGAAATTATTAATAATGCAGGTTAAAATTAAGAGATGTGTTGTATGTACAATTGTGGTTTTTTTCTTGAGAGCTGGTTGTTAAATATTTACCAGCACACTCTTGGCTACACCAAATTGTGTGTACACCAAATGGCTACACCAAATTCCAATTTATGGTTTTCATTATGTTAAAATTAAATCCATGTTAGAAGAGACTATTCAGATAACAGGACTTGAAAGGGGCCTCCAAGGGACTGAAAAGGGCCTCCAAGACCAGGCCTTATGAGAACTGTATAAGGAGCTGGAGAAATTGAGCTGAGCTGAGCAGTCTTTGGGAGGAAGATGCAATGAGGTCAAGGTCTTCAAGGCTTGCTATGTGGAAGAGGGCAGGCTCTAGTTCTCCCTGGCCCCAGGGACTAGACAACAAGGGTCAGTGACCTGAAAAGGCAAATGGAGATCAAGACAAACTTCCTAATTACCAAAGATATTCCAGAGTGGAAGAGGCTCCTCCCTCTAGAAGTAGCAACCCATCCTACTAACCAGTAAGGGAGGTCTTCAAGCAAACAAAGGACCACTTATTGAGGGGGCTGCAGAGAACGACTCTTGGTCAGCTACCAGGGGCCTGGATGCCTCTGATATCCCTTCCAGTGCTGAGATTTCAGGCCATAACCTAAAATCCTTGACTTTCCAAAGTTGGGAGAGAATGTGACATTCTCCAATGTCAGCTGTTTCTTTTCAAACTGATGCTAGGAGGTTTTCAGGCCCCGATTCAGGTCTCTGTTGGAGCAAGAACGTCCTCCCCACAGAGTTACGTCAGTTCCCAAGAGGGCTCATCTTTGGGCAGTTCAAGCTCCCCCGCCCACCTATCTTTGAAATTCCTCCTTCTGGGGAATAATGCCCCAAAGCACAAATAAAGAGACATCACAAGAAGGAAAAAGGCAGCATCAATTCTCAGTCATTTGTCGTATCAACACTATTTCAAAAACGCAACAGTTAAAATTTAACAACAACAACAAAATCCAATGTCTTTATTAATGGAAAAATGGAATTGACCCTCCAGCTTACTTGAATCACTTTTAGTTTTTTTCCCCTCAATTTTCTAGACATTCACACAGGAAGACATGCTCGACATCTTCTCCACCCCCTCGTCACTGCCCCCCACCCTTCCCAACACTAGGAGACAGACCAGCTGGGACATTTTAAGTCTCTTTCATTTAAAAAAAAGGTTAAGGTCAAAACAAGTATGATAAACATAGTAGTTTCTATTCTCAGAGCTCAAGGATGAAAGACTAAACAAACACAAAAAACACAAATTTCTAAAATGTGCTAACTGTAAAACGAAGATTCTCCTCTCCCCATCATTAAGGGCAGAGGTGGGGAGAATCCCTTTGACAAACAATGATTTTTTACAATTAAAAATCTGGTCGTAAGCACCAATCTAGCAGTTAAATTTATAGCCACACATTCCTGAAATTTATATGTTTCCAATTATCTGAATGATTGACACTTTCAAGTTTTATGGTAGATTATGAAGAGCAGTGTACTTTAATGAGGATGAAGTAGATTTTTCCTCTGTTAAAAAAAGGAAGAATTAAATTGTGTTTTACTTTAATGAACCTTCTTTGTCTAGACTGTCCAAGTATAATGTCTTACAGCCTTGGCTGAAAGTTCTCCAAAGGTAGTAAATTCCTACACTTTGCCTTAGAGCGGCCCTCTTTGTTATTAGTTGCTGAGATCTTTCATGTACACCATCAGTCACTGCCCCCCTACCCCCACCCCACTGCAGCTCCCAATGAGAAAGGAGCAAGGTTATCACAAGAAGGGCGATCACAGCCAGCCAAGTCACATGGTGATGCCCCCAGGTCTGCAAAAGCAAATGCATAGCCCAGGACTGGGGTCCCTAATATATGACAAGTGGATTAACTCACATAATTCATCTTACTTAACACATAGTTAATCAGGAAGCAGTGTAGGGGAGGGGAAAATGGAATGGGAGTCAGAGGTTTTGAGTTCAAATTCCACTTCTTCCTCTTACTACTTATGAGGTATGGGGTAAGTTACTAAAGTTCTTGGGGCCTCAGTTTCCCCATCTGCAAAATGATAGCAGAGGTGGGAGTTAGAATCAGAGGCTTTTCAAAGTTTTTTCCAGCTCTAGATCCTACAATTATATCTAGTGCTGACTATATATTCTGTGGGAGGTGGAATGGTGTGGGGGAAAGGAGAGTAGAGTCAGGGGACTAGGATTCAAATCCTACCACTTACTACCCTAGCCAGGGCATTTAACCTCTGCCAGCTTCAGTTCCCTTCTGTCAAAAATGAGGGCGTTAGATCAGATGACCTCAGTCTTCCCAGCTGTGTGCCCACTTCACACCTGTCTGCCTCAGTTTCCTCAATTGTGCAATAATAATAGAAACTCCCTCTCAGAATTATTGTGAAGATCAAATGAGGTGCTTGTAAAGCACAGGGCCTGGCACATGGTAATCACTTAACAAACCCTCCCTTCCTCCCTCCCTCCCTCCCTCCTTCCTTCCTTCCTTCCTTCTTCCCTCCCGTCCCTCCCTTCCTCCCTTCCTTCCTTCCCTTCCTCCCTTCCCTCCCTCCCTTCCTTCCTCCCTCCCTCCCTTCCTTCCTTTTTTCCTTCCTTCTTCCATCCCTTCCTTCTTTCCTTTTTTCCTTCCTTCCTCCATCCCTTCCTTCCTACCTTCCTTTCTTCCTCTGTCCCTTCTTTCCTTCGTTCCTTCTTTTCCTTTAAAATTTCTTCCAACTCCAGACCTATAATCTATGATCTGAGTTCGGATCTTACCATCTCCCTGGCCAGGTTATTTCATTCAAATACCTGGAGGTGGATTATGTTTCTTGATTGTTTGGGTCTTTTCCCCGTCTTCCTTTCCTAGTTGGGATCTACCCTCGACCTTCTCAGACTGATTCCAGCTTCTCTTCTTCAGGAACACTCCCCCTTCCCCCCAGCCCAAGTGGCCCCATCATCTGCCCACCTTCAGAATTTCATGTCCCAACTCCACATGTTTGGAGGTTCATTCCTATGCCTGAAACACACTCCTGGTTCAACCCCAACGTTCAGGACTCACTATCTTTCAAGTATCTTCTCTGTTACTACTTCTTACAGGAAGCCTTCCTGATCTCCCTCCCTCACGCATATTGTTTTAACATATTTCCAAATTGTATTAGCTAACCAGATAGAGTCAGGAAGAAGTGAGTTCAAATCCTGCCTCAGACACTTACTGTGTGACTCTAGGCAAGCCACTTCACTGCTGCACCTCACTTCTCTCATCTGTTAAATGGGTCTAACAGTAGCACCTGCCTCCCAGGGCTGCTGTGAGGATAAAATGAGATCACATGTAAAATACTCTGCATGCCTCAGAGCGCTGTGCAAACGCGGGGTGTCTGGCATTCTGTCAGGTACTGAACTGTATTAGTAAGTAATCCTAACAATAGTCATCAGTATCACTATAGCCAGCATTCATATAGTACTGTAAGGTTTGGAAGTCACTTTAAAAGCCATTTCCTCCGATCCTCACAATAGCCCTGTGCTATTATCATTATACCCATTTTACCAAGGGGTATAATGAGGAGAGCAATGAAGTGACCGGCTCAGGGTCAAACGGCTAGTAGGTATCTGAGGCAGGATTTGAACTCGCTTCTTCCTGACTCTAAGTCCAGCACTCTAACCATTGCATTATCTAATTACTTCACTCTACTCACCTGTAAAATAGGAGACTGAATGAAATCTCAGGTACAGTTAAAAAGAAATCCCTCAGTAGGACATAAGGCCCTCAAGGACAAGGACCCTTTGATTTCTGCTTTTGCATGCACTGCGTGCATACATACATACACATGCATATGCACGCGCGCGCACACACACACACACACACACACACACACACACCCTGGGGGCCTATTATGGCCCTGGGACATAGTAGGCTCTTCATACATGATACTGAGTGTTTTGATTTGTTGAGTCCAAGCATCCTGAGTACTGATGGTACATTGGACCAACGCATAAGCAGCACATTCTAAAACCATATTTCCACAAAATACCATCTTCCCAGGGAGCCATATTTCCATCTTCATGCAAACAAAACTCCCAACTTGATTATAAATTAACAAGGGAAATGTTTAGGTCCCTTTCTTAAGTAAAAGATAGGCAGATACTCCCTTTGATGTCTGCTCAGTTACATGTATAGATGTTCAGAAATCTGCTTTTACTTTAGCAAAGAAACAGTTAAAGTATATTAAGAGTACTTGTAAAACCCAGTTGTTATTCAATATATTATTAAAGTATTTTCACATAGACCCTGGGGGGAAAGATGGGTGAAATATGATGCATAATTAATCCGTGGCTTCACTATGAGACTACTGTATTAAAACAGTAGATAAAGTCTGGGAGAGATCCCCTAGGAGAGCCCTATTAAATACTCATCCATTATTAAATCGGGTTACCCACAGGGTGTCTTTGCTGGTCCACATGGAGGTTGTTCAACGAACATGAATTTGCAGTTTCAAAAACAACTCTCAAATAAAATAACCCCGGAATAACAGCTACAATCATTTGACACATATAATAAGCATATGGAGTCAGTTATCGAGGAATGAAATGGAGCGAAAAATAGGAGGTCAAAAGATACCCTAACTTGTTTCTGGAAGACGGAGCATGGCAAAGGCCTGGAAGGGGGATAAGCTATCTGTGTCCTAGTCCCTGCAGAAAAGAAGCTTCTGGAAGGCAGCAAGAACGAGAGGGTCCCTTCCTGTCGCCTCCTCAGTGGCCAGATCTGTGCCTTACAAGGAGGGCTTCGTCTCTAAAGCTGGTGAGAGGACAGAAGGTTTGGACCAGCATCTCTTTCTCCCAATTCCGATTCTAAATAGAACCAAATGATGGGAAATCAGAAGATGAGAAACCCTAACCTTGATCACTTGGTTAGGAAGGAATTCTCAGGTTTCTTCCTAGCTGCCTTTTCTAAGAGGTCTATTCTCTACATTGCACTCTGGCAATTGCTCCCAGACACTACCTTACACGGGACCCATAATTTCACAGGGGGAGGGAGCTCTCAGTGAGGAAATTTCCTTTCTCCAAGCAGATCAGCGATGAATTCTACAACCCAGCAGTCTTAGGTGCTTGGGAAACCAGAACATTAAGTTGCCTTGCTGTAGGTCATAACGCTAGGAAGCCTCGGAAGCCATATTGGAACTCGTGTCTTCCTGACTCTGAGGCCAAATCTTTGCCTCCTATACCCTCATACCATGCTGCCTAACTCTCTAAACATTCTCAACAATTTTGTGGATGTCATGGACCCTTTGGGCAATCTGGGGAAGCCTATGGATGATTTCCTATAAGGAAGAGTTTTACATGCATAAGATGAAATGTGCGGAATTTCAAAGGAAATCAATCATGTCAAAATACAGTTATCAAAATATGAAAAAAAATTCATGGACACCAGGTTAAATAACTCCAGGTGTTTAGGACACCTGTCCTAAACAAACTTTGTTACTGCTGTTGTTGTTGGTAGCTAGGTAGCACAATGTTTAAATACACCAAGTCTGGAGTCAGGAAAACCTGAGTTCAAATCTGTCCTCAGACACTTACTGAACAATGCTGGGCAAAGTGTTTAGCTTGTATTTGCCTCAGTTTTCTCATCTGTAAATGGGGGGATTCTTGTGAGGAACAAATGAAACAAAGTCTGTAAAGCATTTTGCAAACCTGAAAACTATATAAATGGGAGTTATTATCATTATTAGGATTGTTATTGTTATGGCTAATATCTTACATGGAAAAGAAAAAATATAAGAAGAATGAAGAGAATGAACAGGGTTCTGATGAAGATTGAAGGGGCCAAAAATGTTTATACTTTTGTATATTTTGAAACTGATTTATTCAGATGTGATGTAGCTTTCTTTTTGAAAAATTCATCTCTAAAATTAAAATAAATGAAAAAATAAAATGAGGAGTATTAAACTAAATAATCTCTCAGATACTTAAACTTCCTAAAGCACTACTTCAATGCTGCTGCTTCTGCTGATGATTTTATTCTACCTCATGGGGGGTTTCACTAGTAACGGCATTTTCCCTGGAGGAATCTCTTACTATGGAGAGAGCAGCAAGCATTTTCCAGAGCTCCTGGAGTTTCCACAGAGGTTACCAGGACTTGCCCCGAGCCACACAGCAGAGTGCATCAGGGGCAGCACAGGGCACAAAGCCAAATCCTTCTGACTCCAAGGAAGATCCTCTTTTGACTATGTTCCTCTGCCCTTAAATAAACTCTCTTGAGCCCAGAATCAGAGTCCAATTCAAAGATGCAGGATTAAAATAGCCTCTATCATGGTGCCATGGATCAAAAGCTGGAAGGAACCTCAAAAACCACCTATTCTAGAGGTTCTTCCCCTAGGGTCTGCAGACCCTGGACTATGAACTTGGAGGAAGAAAACAAACCATTATTGCAGCCTGTCTTCCTTTGTAACACTATGTATTTTACTGCATGCATTTGAAAGCATTATTTTTGAAAAGACTTTGCCCAACTGCCAAAAAGTCTCTCTCTCTCTCTCTCTCTCTCTCTCTCTCTCTCTCTCTCTCTCTCTCTCTCCCTTCCTGTCTCTCATACACATACACACACACATGTGCATCAGAGGTAAGATTTGAACCCACAGACCCTGATTCTCTAAGCAGTGTTTTTTTTTTCCACTGAGGCACAAAGATTTTCCAAATATTAGAGGGTAAATAACCGTGCACCTGACAATGGGGGAAATCGATGGGATTCATTGGAACTGACCCAAGCATTTAAGAAAGAACTCCGATTCAGCCTGGCAATGCTTAGTATAAAGCCTCTTCATGACAGCTCAGTGTGAGTATGGAAGCAGTGATTCATTCAAGAGACAAGGCTGGTTGCCTCAGTAAAGGAGAATATGAACTGCACGTTTAAACACACAGAAGCTGGTGTTCCATTTGAATAGTAATGCATGGGTTGCACTTTGGAATTCACATCAATGAGGACCGCCTTTATCTCTGACATCTTTCTCCTCTGCAGGAACACAGGGACTAAACATGGCAGGTGATGGTCTGGTGGAGAGGAGTCTTCTCCACACATATACAGTATACAGTAGGTGATTACTTATGTCACATGGACTGGTTAAAGGGAGAGATCACCAGAGGCTAGAGAGATAGCGAGGGAGGATGAGCCTGGATTCAAATGCACACTCCTCAAAGTTACAATTATGTAAATGTGGTCACTGTTTTTAGGCGGATTCACATTCACACCAATCAAGTGGCAATCAGTTATGGCAGTAATGACCAGGAAAAACTAATCTGCATTTATTTTAGCAAGGGAATGGACAAAATCTCTCAAGACATCGTTGATGGAGGAATGGAGCTGGATGATGGGAGTCATGTGGATTTTGTAGCTGGTTAGGCAGCTAAGTGGTGCAGTGGATAGAGCACTAGGTCTAGAGTCAGAAAGACCTGAGTTCAAATCCAACCTCATATACTTATTAGCTATGTGACCCTGAGCAAGTCACTACCTCTGACTCAGTTTCCTCCTCTGCAAAATAGGACTCATAATAGCACTATCTTCCAGGGCTGTTACGAGAACCAAATGAGACACTTGTGAAGTACTTATTGACACAGCCTGGCACACAGTAGGCTTTCTATCAATGCAACTTGACATCATCATCAACCACATTAATGGTGAAAAGACTCTCAGCAGTCATCTATTCCAGCTCCATGGTTTTACAACTGAGGAAACTGAGACCTAGAGAAGGGACTTTATTTGTCCCCATACCACCCAGGCAGTATGTGCAAAACTGGGGATTGGGCTGCAGTCCCCTGACTGGCATGGATGTTCAGTACTCATCCCTCTGCTTCCCAAGCCACATAACCCACGAGATGTCAGTGATAAGATTCAGGAAGAGTTTGGGAAGTGGTAAAAAAAAATGGTCCAAATCAAAGCAGAGGAAATGAAATAAGGATAAATAAAAGCCCTGTCTCCTGCTTTAAAAAAAATGAATCACGTCGGCACTGCAGTGAGATGGAAAGCACTTCTGCCCAAGCTCAGGGTGGTAGCGGACTTGAACCCGAGTCACCAGCACGGCACTGCCGCTAATGATGATGGCCATGGTCACCACGGCTGTTATTCACGTAACACTCTAAGGTCTGACGAGTGCTTTAGAAGGGTTACTACATTTTATCCTCACAACCATCTTGGGACACAGGAGCTGTTATTATTCCCAGTTTACAGATGAGATAACTAAGGGGGTGAGCATCTAAATGACTTGCCACAGTCACAGATTTAGTAACTGTCCAAGTCAGGATTTGAACTCTTCCTGACTCCAAGTCCAACACTCTATCCACTGTTTATCCCAGGGCTCAGTACCGTCCCTAGCATACAGTAAGTACTTAATAATTGCTTGACTGACTGATTGACCTTGTGCCACCTAACTATCTCGATATAGTGCTGGTGTGTGTGCTTAAAAGAGTAATGTCTGGGGACAAAAAGGGGCTATTAACACTTCATTTTAGTCAGACCCCCACGTTCTGGGTTCTAGAAGAGGGACACTGACCACATCTAGCGTGTCCAAAAGATGGCCAGTGGAGATATGAAAGATTTGGAAACCTGATCCTTGGAGGGATGTTGGAAAAGGACCCAAGAATGTTTATTCTGGAGAGGTGAACACTTAGGGGTGTGGTCTGTGTGTGTGTGTGTGTGTGTGTGTGTGTGTGTGTGTGTGTGTGTGTGTAGATTATGACTAATTACCAGGAGAACTTTTCAGAAATTTTAACTGTTTGGAAATGGAATAGATTGTTAAGAAGTTCCTAACATCATGATGTACAATCAATACCTCATTATTTTCTAGCTATTTGGAATGGAGATGTAATATTGCATAGGCCTAGCCCTGGCCCCAATAGCAGGTCTCAGAAGAATTAGGAGAAAGGGACCAGAGGACACCAGAATGAGGGGCAGCTTTCTGTTGCTAACAGGGCAGGACCTTCTTATTTTTAAAATTTATTTTGTCTTTATTAGTTTGATTATTTACTTTTAGTTTACAAGATTCAGTTCCACAATCCCTTGAGTTTTAAATTTTCTCCCCTCCCTTCCCCCCCTCCATGGCAGCATGCAGTCAAGTATGGGATCTGCAAATACTTTCACACTGGACATTAGTCTGGTTGTAAAGAAGGGTTGTAACCAATGGAGTGAACAGTGGGAAAGAGGAGATAAAACCAAATGAGAAAAAGAAAGAGAGCAGGTAGTTTGCTACAATCTGCATTCAAACTCTATTCTTTCTAGATCTTTCTGTGAATGTAGACATCTCTCTCCATCATGAGTCTTTTGGAGTTCTCTTATAACCTTGACCTTCTAAAGTCAAAACTGGCCATTTCATCAAAATGGCAGCCCCTCCCCAGGTCCTTCAATTTGGCAAGAAATTTGCTATGTAGAAGGCATGATTTTGCACACAACCTGCAAAGGAAATAGCCTAGAGAAACACTCAAAATACCGAAGAAGATTTTGGTTGGGCTACCTGACATGTGACCAGATGAGACAAGAAACGATGGTGAGGACATAGGAGGGATGTGCAAATGAGGCCCACCATCTTCTTAAGCACACAGGCCAGCTCTTGTTCTCAACTTAGACCACGCCAATGGCATGTGATTTTCTCTTCTTTTGCCGACCCATGGCCAAAACAAGCCTCATAATCCAGTTTCTCTTTTCCTCTGCTAAGCCTATGGCTCCTTTTAAAATTTATGTGTATGTGTATATAGATACAGATATAGGTATAGACATAGATATAGACACAGACATATTTATAGATATAGACATTGACATAAATATATTTATAGATATAGATGGATATAGATATAGATATGGGTATAGATATAGGTATAGATATAGCTACAGATATACACACATGTATGTATATCTATATATCTATATCTATATTTTATTTTGAACTTAAACATCCAAAAAAAAGGACTTTTCCACATTCAAAGTAGGACAGAACAGCCAAGGTACATGAGACTGCAAATCTCTATTATGCCTCGCTTGCTTTTCTTTTAAAAGTATCGTAAGTCCAAACAGGTAACTTCCAAAGCTATTCTCCATGTCCACGGTTCCTTCTGATATTCCTTACATCATCTTCTGCCAATCTTATAACAATTCCTCAATGACCAGTTTCTTTCTTCTACACCCTTGTGGGATGTCAGTGAATACATCAGGCTTAGTGAACAAAATGTTCCAGAGTCAGGAGCAAGCCTGGGCAATCAGCAGAGAGGTTGGGGCTAGACAAACACATCTGAGGATCATCCCTGCAGATAAAACCATTGAATCCATGAGAACTGATGAGGTCATTAAGTGCAAAAGCTTACACTAAAAAAGGGGGCCCAGGAAATAGCCTATGGTATCCCAATCAGTGTGCACGATCTAGACCCAAATCCAACAAAGGAGACCGAGAAGGAGCCATCAGAGCAGGGGAGGAAGAGCAGGACCACACAGGGTCTCAGAAACCTAGGAGAAGAGAGTGTCACGGAAAAAAGCATCAGACCCTGCAGAGAGGTCAAGAAGGATGAGGATTAAAGGAAAGCCACGAGATTTGTCAATTAAGAGATCATGAGTCTCTGGAGAGAGTAGTTACGGATGAATGATAAGATCAGAAGCCAGACTGTAGACAGTTAACAAGACAGTGAGATGTAGATGGCTTATTAAATTAAAAATGGCACAGGGTCCTAAGTTGGAATTGGAACTTGGCTCTTCTGACTATTTAAATACCATTAGCTAACCTATTAATGGATATATGTGTATAAGTGTATTTGTGTACATATACGTGTGTGTGTATAAATACAGATGGATAGATAGATAGATAGATAGATAGATAGATAGATAGATAGATAGCAACTAGGTGATGAATTGGATTGAGCAACTGGTCTGAAATCAGGAAGATTCAATCCAGTCTCAAGCACATATTGTCTGTGTGACCCTGGGCAAGTCACTTGACCCTGTTTGCCTCAATTTCCTTATCTATAAAATGAGCTGGAAAAGAAAATGGTAAATTACTCCAGTATCTGTGCCAAGGAAACCCCAACCGGTTCACAGAGTTGGACATGACTGAAAAACAACTGAACAACAAATTAATGCATGTATGTATGTATGTGGTTGTATAGTAACAAATATGCTTTATTTGTAATTTTGTCATGCTTTGAATAAATTAAGCTGTGTGCCTTCACTGATGCAGTTTGTTTTGGGAAGTCACTTTGGCACACCGCCTTCAATCTCGGTCATGTTATGATCATACTTTACAAACCCTTTTTTTCATAGGCAATCAACAGAGTCCTGGTCAAGATATCAAAATTCTAGCATATGAATTAAAGATGTCTCCTGTATTATCCCATCAAGCAACACAGCATTTTCCCCAACTTTAGTGCTCATATATTGATACTTGCCTTATTCTTCAGAGAAATTAAAAGTCAAAGTGAATATTCTAGTACAGGTTGACTTCCCCAGGCTCTTAAAGGGCTCTTCCATGTGCTCCTTAGCTCACTGTGACAAGTATAAATGCATCCCTCTTTGACCTCCTGAATGCAATTGGGAATAGAAAAACACCCACCAGCTGTGTCCATTTGGGGGGTGGGCATTTTTCACTTTGGCAACCAGTAGGGTTCTAGAACGGCTGCCAAGTCCTGGCACCCTGCGATTTCTTGTCAAACTTTGTTGGTTTCATGAATTACTCATCAGCGTAAATCCTAGTATACAAGTTTTAATGTAACTTGCAAAAAAAAATAGAATTTAGGAAAAAGTTCAGTACTACAATGTATTACAATCCTTTTTTAACATCCAGAAAATTCCCAATTACTCCATCAGTCTATCTATTCATTCACTCATTCATTCACTCATTCACAGTATAGCATAGTAGAAAAAGAATGCTATTCATCTCAGAGTAATAAGAGCTAAGATTAAATCCAGTCTTTGCCCCTTCCTACCAGTGTAAACATTAGTAAGTCTGGCCTCAGTTTCCTCACCTCAAAAATGAGAGGGTTGTGCTAGAATTATATGATTCTTTCCATCTATAAATCTAGGATTTTAAGATTCATTCATTCACTCATTCATTAATTCAAAAAGCATTTATTAAGCATCTACAGTGTGGAAAAATATTTATTGAACTGAAGAATTGGAAGTCACTATACTAGGCACTCCAGATACAAAGGTAAAATGAAATAATGGCTATCCCCAAAGAATCTTCATTTTGCAGGGAAATTCAACCTATCAATTAATCAATATTGAACAACAAACATTTACTAAGCACCAACTATGCATCAGGCACTGTGCTAAGTTCTGAGGATACAAAAAGAGGTCAAAGACAGTCCCTGCCCTCAAGGGGCTTACCATTTAACAGATTGCAACCTATACAAAGTAATTTAAATGTAACTATGTCTGTCTGTCTATATACGTGTAAGTATGTACGCATACACACACACACACACACACAACCACACAGAAAAAACACAAATAAGCTTCCGTTCCAACGAGGGAGAGAAGAATACAGACAAGTGTGTAGCTAAGGAGCCTCAGCAGATGGGATACTCAGTCTGGACTCAGAAGACACGAGTTAATCGTCAGACACTTTCTAGCTGTGTGAACCTGAACCTCTGCCTGCCTCAGTTTCCTCATCTGCAAAGTGGTTGTCATGAGGATCTAACAAAACACAGTTAAAAGGATTTGCAAACCTTAAAGATCCGCATAAATGCTATTTATTATTGTTACCACTATGTGTAAGCAATTTATTATGATATTTTATAAGAGATACAAACCATCAGTATTACTACTACGCATATACAAGATAAATAGTGTAAATGGAAAGGGAAGGGACTTGTGCTTTCACTCCCAGAGGAGGAGACTGTTTCACCAGTGCAGGGCACCATCTTGGTTGTGGGGAGGTACCTGCCTCAGGGCAATAAGAGGTCAGCTGCTTTACCCAGGATCATGCATCCAGGACGTGTCGGAGGCAGGACTGGGATCCAGGGCTTTCTGGCTCCAAGGTCAGTTCTCTATGCACCACACCGCCCTTCCTCTTTAACAGTGCCCAGTGCAATGCCTGACACAAAATAGGTGTTCAGTAAATGATTGCTTGTTTGACTGTTGGTTCTTGGTGACGCTACAGCCTTGGCATCCTGCAGGAGGGGTGTATTTATGAGCACACTTGGTCCTCACTCAGATTCTGCAGATTTGCAGTTCCCCAAACCACCTGCTTAGATAAACATAGAAACTCCTTTCCAAGAGCAAAGAACCACTGAACTAACTTCCACTTTTCCTGGCTGATTAAGGTGTTCATCCATCTCCAGCTATTGGTACATGTTCAAATCAGCATCAGGCATGCTGCTAAGGCTGGTCTAAAGGTCCCCAAATTCATATTTAATCTAGAGATAAGTGCAGCAATCAATCTTTCCCCACATCTTAGGGGCTATTGTCATCCTGCCAATGATGGTGTAGCCTGCTAACGGTGCAGCCTGCCCATGACGTAGTCATGCACTGCCATTGTCATGGCTCCCTTGCCCCAATAACTCCAAATGAACATTTTGGGGCCCTGGAGCCTGGCAGGAGGGATGCAGTGCCAGCCCTGGGCTTGGCCCATGTGAATTTTTACCGTGTTTTAGGGAGCAGCTGTCATGGAGGCTCTTACATCATGCTGAATTATAAGAACACAGAATATAGCAAAGACCTTTAAACAGTGGGAGCTGTAGGCTGGACCATTAAAGGGTAGGAACAATTCTGGTCATGCCTATAAAAGTTGGTATTCCCAGGTTGGGTGACTTTGGCATCCACATCTGTTGAATGAAATGAGTAATTGATCCCATGACTCCACAGTTTTCTTTCTTTTTTCCTTTCTTTCCTTTCACACACATGGTGAAAACTTAAAATAGAATTGGGAGTGGGGGAGACACAGAAGAACGGCAAAAAGGTACAGGCTTCTGGTGTCATTCAGAGTTAGTAAAAGGTCCAGAGGAGGCTCCTCACAAGCCTGGCACTGGCTTGCCAAGGAATTTACAGTGGGGCCCATTTTGTTCTTCTATCAGTGCCTTACTTACCTAACTCATGAAAACCTAACAATGAAATGTGATCAATAGCTTCCAACTGCAATATGAATCAACTGCTCTGAGGGACAGAAGCTTTAAAAGAAGACCATAAAGCACCACAGGGGCAGGAAAGAAATACATTACAGCAAACGGGGAACTGTCAAAAATGGCGGAGACCAGCTTGGGGCCATTTTGAGGAGAAGGCCCATCTTGGGTCTCTCCAGTTACAGATGAGGCCATACAAAGGAATAAATGACAACAAGGAGAAGTCCAAATCTTTGGTAAATGATGATTAGTGACCAAAATGTCTCTAAGAGACATCTCAGTATAGCACTAGGAAATAGTCCAAGGGTCAATCTGAGATTAGTTTTTCAAGTGAATGTAAAGTAAACTGAGGCACAGACTCGTAACAATAATCAACCTGAAGAATCAGATCATCGATCTAGAAGGGAAAGAAGCTTTAGAAATCATTTAGTACAAATCTTAAAGAATGAGAAGTCAGGTGGTTTGTCCAAAGTCAAACACAGAATAAATGGCAATGCTAAGATTTGAATCCAGACCCTTTGACTTCCAATCCATCTCTCTGCTATACTACAGTACTCCCCTCCCCCTATTGTCCAAGCAGGATTGGAGTTGAAGATGAGACAGACAAAAGTCAAAGATAGTTCATAACCTGTCAACCTGTGATTTACAACTCATGGGAAAATGGCCTTGTTATAAGCTCCCTAAAAAAAGTCTGCATGTGAAATCCTCTTGCATTAAGGCCATATCACCCTACTGGGTACCCATTTGAGTGGAGGGCAGTCTAGAGTCCTGGGGCAGCTGCTCTGACTATAATAGGGGGAAAAGAAAATATTGAATTAAAAAAGAAGTTATTCAGTCACTCCCCAATCAATGGACCTTCAGGGCTTCTTTTGCTACCCTAGAAAGTTCTGCCACAAATATTTGGGACTTTCTTTCTTCTGCCTTTAAGCCTTTTCTGAAATGTAGCCAATGATGATAACAATAACGTTTCTTTAGCACTTTAAGGTATGTAAAATACTTTCTAAGAATTGTCTGACTTGATACAATAATCCTGGGAGGTAGGAAGGTACTATCACTCTCTCCATTGTACAGTTAGGGAAAGGATGCCGTCAGAGACTCACTGACTTGCCCAGGTTGACATAAATAGTAAGTCTTTGAGGCAGTATTCAGACTCAGGTCTTCAGACTCCCTAGAACAAAAATCTAACCGCCGTGCCACTGAACTGTCCACTCAAAATCACTTAAACTCTCTTTTTGTGCCTGACTAATTCCCAGGTCTCAAGCTAAATATTTTTTTTCTTTGAAGGACATATGGAATCGATTTTGTGTAGAAATACGTGTCAACTTGTAGCTGTGCCTATAAGCTACACTATCCCTGAGTGATGTCCCACTATTTAAGGTTGAATGTAGCTTTACCCCCAGGATGCCCACTGCATCCCAAGTGATGATCACAGTGCAAATATGGCAAAGCTCATTTCTCAGATAAATTGGTAAGCCAAAGTATAGGGCAACTTTGGTGTATCCCTCCTTGGAATAGTCAGTATGTACAAACACCAACACCTCCCTCAGACTCACAGGGAGACAGGCCAGGACCCTGGGCCCAAGAGCTATGGAGACAGCTTGCCCTCTCTCCTCTCCCCAGAGACCTGGAAAAGAAAGGTCTTGAAGCCAAAGTCCTTGGCACCATCAAGTATTCCAATATCAGAAAGGAATGTGGCTTTATCAATGCAAACAACATGAAAGAAGAGGTAGGACCATCTGCTTTGCTGCTCAGCCCAAAGAACCATGGGAGTTTTCCATCTGACCTATACCTGAAACCTTCTAGCTATGTTGTCTCCCCTGTTAGAAGAAGAACTGGAGTTTTGCTTCCCTACCTGCATCCCCAGTGATGACCACAGTGCTCTTCAAATAGTAAGTGTTTATGAATCTTGTTTCATCCAATCACAAATTCATTGATTAGGTGACTAGAAGGCTGGAGATGGAGTCAGGAAGACCTGGGTTCAAATTCAGCATTAGACCCTTATTGGCTGCGTAAACCTAGCTAACCTTTGTGTGCCTTGCTATTGTCACAATAATGGCACCAACTTTCCATGATGACTGAGTTAAAATGAGATGGTATTTGTAAAACTCTCAAGCTTAAGGAGCTCTACAAGTGGATCATCATCATTATCATCATTCATTCATTCATTCATTCACTCCTAATGGATACAGTGCTGGATTTGGGATTGGGACAACCTGGGTTCAAATCCTACCTCTAACATTTACTAGCTATGTAACCCTGGGTAAGACACCACCTCTCTGTGCCTCAGGAAACTCCCTCAGCTTTATTCACTAAGTCATAAGTATATAATAATCTGTGTTGATAGAAGATTTTACCAAACCAAAAGTTCCCCACACTAGGGAAATCACAGGCTGTTTGCCTATTTGTGTCTCATTCAGGAGCTCCATTTGACATGGTTGGAATGCCATGGGGAGGTGTTGATCTGCCAGTGTGTCACTGTGGAGGGCTGGGGTAGCTGGTTTCCAGCCCCAGGAGGGGTTTGTTTTTGGATGATGGTAATTATTCAAATTAGGTGACAAGAAGGAATTTCTGAGACAAATAATAATGATCTGAAACAACTTCTAACCAACCACTTAGGTTACTGTCACAGTGAAAAAGCCTCCTGTCTTCTCATGAGGGCACTTGCAAGAACAACAATTGGTTCACATGAAAAACCTGGTTCTGCAAATAACCAATGGCTCGATTTCAGTTAAGTCCCCTAAAGCTTCTGGCCCTGTTTCCGTATATGTAGAATGAAAGGGGTGGGGGGGGAGAAGAGAAATTATCCAATGAGCCCCTTCTTGAGCATATTGTCTCAAGGCCAACAAAGCTAAACCAACAAAACTGAGAGACACCAAAGAGCTGTCTGCTTAATGATGTTCATAGCAGTATTTATGTAATTGAAAAGATGATAAGAGACCAACTGTGACCCCAGTAGAATGAGGCAAACTCAGGACTCCACCTAGTCTAGGTGACTTCACCCCCTAGTACAAGATGGCCCTCCATACAATCCCTTTTACAACATCCCCAGAGGTCATCACCATCCAACCTTTCCTTGACAACCACCAAGTAGGGAGAGTCAACCAACCATGAGTTGAGGCAGCTCAGTCCAATTTGCTCCTAATTGCTAGGAATTCTTTTTGCCCTGCCATCAGGGCTGCAGAGAGCTTATATGCACTGTTCCTGGCTCTGCCCTCTGGGACCAAGCAACAGAAGCCTCATCCCTGCCACATGAAAACCCTTCAAATGCTTGAAGACAGTTACCATTCCCCTTCCACCAAGACTTCTGCTGTCAGGTCAACACCCCACTTCCTTGAACCAATCCTCATATGACCCTTCATCATCTTAGCGACCTTCTTATGGATGCACTGTGTTTTTTCAATCTTTCCCAAACCATGATAACCAGAACTGTACACCACATTCCAGATGTGTCACGACCAGTGCACATTACAGAGAAACTAGCATCTCCTTATTCCTGGGTCCCTTGTCTCCTTTAACGTAGTCTCAGTTTCCATCAGTTTTCTTGGTCCCTGCATCACACCACTGACTCATATTGAATGAGCCAGGTCTGAAAAGATGCCATCATTTTTAGACACATGAAAAGTCACATCTTCCCCATCTGTCATGAAACTGATTGATTAAACCAAGTGTAAGATACAATATTGGCTCTTATTAAATTTCACCTTATAGATCAGCCCCAGGTTCTAGACTATTCACATTGTTTAGGCTTCTAATTCTGTCATTCATCATGTTTCACTATGCTTCCTAAAATTAGTGTCACCTGCAAAACTGTGAAGGATGCCATGTATCCCTTTATTCAAGTCACTGAAGCAATCTGAAAGCAGGACTGGAAGATGCCAAGACCCCTGGGGATTTCCACTGCAGATAATCTAAACTAAGAGAATTACTAATAACCGTGCTTTGGGTTTGGCCATTCGACAGTGGGATGGTTTAATCGTGGTTCATTAATTACACTTGTTCTTATTCAGCCCCAGAGGAAAGAACCGGGCATGAGGGTTAGAAGGGGGAAGAGGTGAATTTTGGCTTTATTTGGGGAAAAGCTTCCTAACAATTAAGAGTCCCAGAGAGTAAGGACCCACTGTAGGAAGCAGTGTTTACTTCCTCAGTGGACAACAGAGTTGGGTAACTATTTCTTGTTGTCTGCTTGAGTAAGGATGCCTTTGGTGTTCACCCTGAAATAGATGGCCATTGAGGTCTCTTAGAACTCCAAAATTCTGAGATTATGTAAAGCAGTGGAATATAATAATAAGTATGATTAGTGCCTATAAGCACGTAGAATTAAAAGAAACCTGGCAAGATCTTTACAAACAAGTATAAAAGCAACAAGTAAAATAAACAGAATACACACTATTAATTATAAGAAGACAGTTAGATGCTGCAGTGAACAGAGAAGCCGAATTGGAGTCAGAAAAACACAAGTTCAGATCCTGCCTCAGATACTCCCTAGCTGTGTAATAACCAACTAATCATTTAAACTTTCTCAGTCTTAGTCAGTTAGTAAATAAATATTCAAGTGGCTTCCCTCTGTCCAGTATTTCCTATTTATCCTGTCTATAGTTTGGTATCGTTGTCTTTCCCTCCTCTCTCTCTCTCTCTCCACATATATGTATTATACACACACATATATACACACATATACATATGTATTTGTATATATGTATTTGTATATATGTATGTATATATACATATGCATCTACGTATGTGTTTGCATGTTGTCTCCTCCATTGGATTGTAAGCTCCCTGAAGGCAGGGACTGTCATTTGCCTTTTTTTTTTCCCAGACTTAGCACTGTTCCTGGCACCTAGTAAATGCTTAATAAATATTTATCGATTGGTTAATTGCAGGGCATACCGTATGCCAGGCCCTGGAAGGGAGGCATTAAGTTTTGGACATGTTGAGTTTAAGATGTCAACTGGTCAGCTACTTTGAAATGTCTAACACGCTATTGGAGTTTCAAGACTGAAGGTCAGGAGAGAGCTAAGGTCTGGATGAGTTGATCTGAGAATCTTCAGCAAAGAGACAACAATTTCATCCACAGGAGCTGGAGAGATCACCAAGTGAAGAAGTCTACAGGGAGAAGAGAAGAGAAGAGAAGAGAAGAGAAGAGAAGAGAAGAGAAGAGAAGAGAAGCCTGAACGGAGCCTGTGGAAAAGGAAGCTTTTCGCCTACCTCTTACAGTTGTGAGGATCGAATCAGATCATATGAGTAAAGTGCTCTGCAAACATTAAAATGCCATAGAAATGCTAACAATGACGATGATCATATAGAGGAAAAGTGAGTGAGAATGAATGGACTTAGAATCCTCATGAGGACTTCAAGGGAGACACGGAAAAGTGATTTCATTGAATTTGCTGAAACTTATTAACTTTGCTGTTAATAGTTGGCAGGCAACTTTCACTTGTTTTATTCATCTCTGGGTTAATATTTAAATAATAAGTATAATATAATACATTTTATAACAAATAAATTCTAAGGTACCTAACCACCAAAATAACTAAAACAAAAATAAGAAATCTGGTGCAGTGGATAGAGTGCCAGACCTGGAGTCAGGAAAACTGGAGTTGAAATCTGGCCTAGCTGCATGACCCTTGGCAAATCATGTCACCATTGTTTACCTCAGTTTACTCATCTCTAAAATGGAGATAATAATGATTGCACCTATCTCCCAGGGACATTGTGAGGATCAAACGTGATGATAACTGTAGAGCATTTAGCACAGAGTCTGGCACATAATAAATATTATGTATTTTTAAAAATTAAACATCTAAGCCCCAATTATTATCATCAAGAAAAACCACTTAATTTAGGGCACTGCACTACACAGAACACTGCTCATGCCAACAAGGACAGAGTAACTCCCTTTCGAGAATCTCCAAGTCTTTCAATTCCAAAACTGGATTCCTCTTCACCTCCTCAATATGCTCCTTTTCCCAACATTCATATTGCTGTTGACGGCATCCCCAACTCTCTCAGACACCAAGGCTCAAACCCGTGGAGTCCTTTCTGACACTTCTCTCAATCAATTATAAAAGGCTCATCAATCTGATCTCCCAAATATCCACTCCTTATATAACCTCTCATCACCTCTTACATAGATAATCAAAATCATTTTGTGTCTGATTTCTCCTGTTGTAGTTGTTCCCCTTTAAACTTTGTCTTTTATGCAGCTATCAGCATACAGTATTAATGGCACTGCTACAAGGTTCAAGAAGCTTCATTTGCTCCCCACTGCCTCTCTAATCTACATTGGACACAGCAATCCATGTAGTTATCTAGAAGGGATCTCAAAGGTCATTCCCACCCAACCCCACTTACAGATGATGAAACTCGGACCCCTAAAGACTCACTAACTTACAAAAAAAGTAGTAAATAGATGTGTGACCATGCCACACCTTACTTAATAAACACCACTGGATTTCTGTTATGTGTTTGGCATTTAAATTCTTTGATAACCTGGCTAAAAACTACCCTTTCAACATTTTATGAGGGAGAAGGGTACTAGTAGCTGGGAGAATGAGGAAAACCTTAAAAAGTAAGTGGTGCTAGGCTTCTAAAGGGTAAAAACGAGGAAGGAGAGTCATCCAGGCTTGGGCAATGGCTTGGGCAAAGTCACTGATGTGGTGTCTAAGGGAATAGGAGGGAATCTCAAAGGCTATCAAGTCCAAACTCACCACAAACCTCACTTTACAGATGTAGAAAATGAGTCCCATGGAAGTTAAGTGAGTTGCCCAACGTCACACAACTACTAAGCTACAGAGAGGGAGTACTATGTTTGAGAAATGCCAAAAGGAACAGATTGGCTGAACCAGCATCTGAAAAAATCAGGGAGCTAACTGGAGCATAACAAAGCAAATTACACTACCTGGATGTAATGGAATGTCATTGTGTCATTAGAGATTGTGAATATGATGAGTTCAGGGAAGTATGGGAAGACTTATATGAATGGATGCAGAGTGCAGTAAGCAGAGCCAAGAAAAGAATATTCAAAATGACAACAGCATAAATGAAAAAAAACCAAAATAAAATGTAATTGTGTATAATTATAATAACCAAGCTAGGCTCTGCAGAAGACACGAAGCCATTTACCTTCATTAAAGATAACAATTAATCTTTATTGGGAAGGTGGTGGTTAGGATCATTGTGGAAAGTTGGATACGATATCAGATTTGGACAATCTATTGGTTGACTTTATTGAACTTTGTTGTTGTTGTTGTTTTTTCTTTTTAAATCTCTGTTACAAGGAAAAACTAGCAAAGCAGAGAGAGAGAAGACAAAATTATGTTAAGAAATGAATGTGATATAAAAATAAAATATGCAATCAAATATTTTTAATTAAAAAGAAAGAAATGAACACTAGAGATCAGAAAGGAGTGTCTGGGGACTGAAGATGGATAAATACTGTGGATTTAAGAAAAAAGAAAAGGAGAAAGACTGGATACTTATAAACTTGACTTCCATTCCTAGAAACACTCTGGATAAATACTTTTATGGAACCAGTGGCTGATATTTTAGAAGAAGATTGAGAGCCTGCATAAGATAAATGATTCGGATTCAATAGTCAAACAAACAACAAAAAATCCTTCTAACTCATGGTCTAATGGATAGAGTGCTGGTCTATTATAGTCAACAACACCTGAGTGAAAATCTTGCATCAGGTACTATTTATTTGACTCTGAAAAAGTCTCTTAACCTTTTAGCCTCAATTTCCTCAACTGTAAAGTAGGGATAATAATAGCACTTACCTTACAAGGTTGTTATGATGATCAGATAAGATAATATGTGTAATATGCTTTGAAAAGTTTAAAATGTTATATAAATGTTAACTATTATTACTATTATCAGTGCAACATTAGGTATTTCTTAAATACTAGTATATGAATTAGTCTCTGAAGATACAGACATATAAAATGGAGGTGTTCTCAAGAGACCATAATCTAATACAGTACCAATGATAAAATCATACTCTTCCTGTCAGCCTGCCAGACTGCCTTCAGTGGGATATTTGTTTCTCTCTGTCACTTTGTGGGTTCTGTAGCTCTAAAATTTGTTTATAGTAATGGTGACATAGATGGTGACATAGATGGGAGGAGAGAATTCCCTTCTGACAGCCTAAGAATGCAGGATGAAGACTGCTCTGGATTGTCTGGAGCACTGAATAAGTGAAATGGAGTGCAATGAGATAACAATGGAGTCCAACTATGGAGGGATTTGAATGATGGGGCTAGAATTTTTAATTTATTTGATAGGTATTGGGAAGTCAATAGAGATTCTTAAGTAGAAAAGTACCATGATCAGAGAGGAGTATCAGCAAGATTTCTTAGGCAATAAGGTGGAGGACAGATATGTTGTCTCCCCCAATTAGGGCTGGAGCTCCTTAAGAAAAGACTCCCTCTGAACTCTCCCATAAAACAAAAGTAGACAGCAGAATAGATTAAAAATCATAATACTGTAACAATATGGTATTTACAAGAAACGCATTTGAAACAGAGGGATAAACACAGGGTAAAGGTAAAAGGCTGGAGTAGAATATATTGTGCTTCAGCTGCAGTAAAAAAAGCAGAAGTAGCAATCCTGATTTCAGACAAAGCAAAAGCAAATATAGATATAACTAAAAGAGAAAAGGAAGGAAACCATTTCCTGCTAAATGGCACCACAGACAATGAAGCAATATCATTACTAAACATATGCACCAAGCGGTATAACATCAAAATTCTTAGAGGAGAAGTTAAGTTACAGGAAGAAATTACCTCAAAACTACTAGTGGGGGACCTCAACCTCCTCCTCTCTGAACTAGATAAATCTAACAACAAAATAAACAAGAATATAAGGAGGCAAATAGAATTTTAGAAGAGTTAGACATGGGAGAAGAGCCAAAATAGTGGCGTAAAAGCAGGAATTTGCTTGAGCTCCCACTCCAACCACCTCCAATGCCTGTAAAAACAAAATTACTCTAAACAAGTTTTAGAGCTACAGAACCCACAAAGTGACAGAGAGAAACAAATATCCCACCAACGGCAGCCTGGCAGGCTGACAGGAGAGTATATCTCACTGTGTTGGGAGCTGAGCACAGTCCAGACCAGCCAGAGCAGACTTCAGGAAAGTGAATCATCAGCAGCTGTGGCGGCTTCCAGACTTCCCAACCCATAAATGCCAACGAGAAAATAAAAAGGTCAGTAGGGAGCACTGTAGGAACTGGGCGAGAGAAGAGCGTGATCAGGCCCCTCCTCCAGGGCAGCAGAGGTGGCAGCAGAGGTGGCAGCTGCAGCTGCTGTGGTGAGCCTGCCTCCAGAGCTGCTGGCCTACAGACTGTAGGGGGACCAAGCAACCATTCAGAGAGTAATCGCTCTTGCTTTCACCTGCTTGGATCTGGGTCACAGTCTTGGGTGGCTGTCCTGGGGTGAGGACCACTAGTGTGCCAGAGCTTGTGGTGGCTGCAGAGAGGATGTCCTCCTGATAGCTCTGACAGACACCTGCTGCAAAAACCCCAGAAACTTGGGACATAGCTCTCTCCACTCTGGAAGCAGAGTTCTACTATGGCAAAGAGCTGGAAACTCAAGTAATTGGCTGGCAAGATGAGCAAATAGAGGAAGTGCAATCAGATAATAATTTTTTTTGGGGGGGGGAAGGCAAAGAGGATCAAACCATGGAACAAGAAGAAGACAATGAAGTCAAAACTTCTGCATCAAAAGCCTCCAAAAAATATGAATTGGTTGTAGGCCATGGAAGAGCTCAAGAAGGATTTTGAAAATCAAGTAAGAGAAGTGGAGGAAAAATTGGGAAGAGAAATGAGAATGATGTGAGAAAATCGTGAAAAGTAAGTCAACAGCCTGCTAAAGGAGACCTCTCCCCAAATACTGAAGAAAATAACACCTTAAAAATAGACTAACCCAAATGGCAAAAGAGGCCCAAAAAGGCAATGAGGAGAAGAATGCCTTAAAAAGCCAAAATGGCCAGATGGAAAAGAAATTTCAAAAACTCACTGAAGAGAATAATTCCTTTAAAATTAGATTGGAACAAAAGGAAGCTAATGACTTTAGGAGAAATCAAGACACTATAAAACAGATCCAAACAAATGGAAAAAATAGAAGGAAATGTGAAATATCTCATTGGAAAAATCACTGACTTGGAAAATAGTTCCAGAAGAGGTAATTTAAAAATTATTGGACTACCTGAAATCCATGATCAAAAAAGAGCCTAAAAATCATCCTTCAAGAAATTCTCAAGGAAAATTGCCCTGATATTCTAGAACCACAGGGCAAAATAGAAATTGAAATAATTAACCAATTGCCTCTTTTTTTGAAAAAAGATCCCAAAAAGAAAACTCCTAGGAATATTATAGCCAAATTTCAGATTTCCCAGGTCAAGGAGATATTATGATAAGGGGTCAGGAAGAAACAATTTGAATATTGTGGAAACACAATCAGGATAACACAAGATCTAGCAGCTTCTATATTAAGGGATCTGAGGGCTTGGAATAT
Organism: Pseudochirops cupreus; assembly: GCA_028627135.1. NCBI lineage: Eukaryota > Metazoa > Chordata > Mammalia > Diprotodontia > Pseudocheiridae > Pseudochirops > Pseudochirops cupreus. The sequence goes on along the minus strand of CM053583.1, from coordinate 414,326,193 downwards.
GATATTCTGGAGGTCAAAGGAGCTAAGATTAAGACCAAGAATCACCTACCCAGCAAAACTGAGTATAATACTTCAGGGGAAAATGTGGACATTCAATGAAATAGAAGACTTTCAAGCAATCTTGATGAAAAAGAAAGATCCAGAGCTGAACAGAAAATTTGACTCTGAAATTCAAGAAGCAGGATGGGAAGATAGAAAAAAATCCATTTGGAAACTAAATAATCTAATCTAAAGGAATGAATGGGTCAAACAAAAAATCAAAGAAGCAATAAATAACTTTATCCAAGAGAATGACAATGAAACAATATACCAAAACTTATGAGATGCAGCAAAAGCAGTTCTTAGGGGAAGTTTTATATCTCTAAAATGCTTACGTGAATAAAATCTCCAATTAAATACCAAATTAGAAATACTGAAAACCAAAGGAGAGATTAATAAAACTGAAATTAAAAAAAACTATTGAACTAATAAATAAAACTAAGAGCTGGTTTCATGGAGGAAAAAACAATAAATTAGATGAAACTTTGGTTAATTTGATTAATAAAAGAAAGAAAACTAAATTATCAGTATCAAAAATGAAAAGGGTGAATTTACCATCAATGAAGAAGAAATTAAAACAATAATTAGAAACTATTTTGTCCAACTGTATGCCCATAAATTTAACAATATTAGTGAAATCAGTAAATATTTACAAAAACATAAATTGCCCAGATTGAAGAGGAAAAAACATATTTATATAACCCTATTTCAGAAAAAAGAAATTGAACAAGCCATCAATGAACTGCCTCAGAAAAAATTCTGGGGCCAGATGGATTTACAAGAGAATTCTATTAAACTTTTAAAGAACAACTAATTCCAATTCTGTATAGACTATTTGGGAAAACAGGCAAAGAAAGAGTCCTATCAAATTCTTTTTTATAATACAAACATGGTACTTATAACTAAACTGGGATGAATCAAAAAAGAGAAAGAAAATTATAGACCAATTTCCCTACTGAATATAGATGTAAAATTTTTAAATAAAATATTAGCAAAATTATTACAGCAACTTATCATGAGAATAATATGCCATGATCAGATAGGATTTATTCCAGGAATGTAGAGCTGGTTCAATATTAGGAAAACTATTAGCATAATTGATCCACATAAACAACAAAACTAACATAAACCATACGATCATCTCAATAGACGCAGAAAAAGTTTTAGAGAAAATACAATACCCTTTCCTATTAAACAATCAATAGAGAGCAGAGGAATGGATGGAATCTTCCTTAAAATAATTTAAGTAGCATCTATCAAAAACCATCAGCAAGTATTATATGTAATGGAAGTTAGGTACATTCCCAATAAGATCAGGGGTGAACAAGGATGTCCATTATCACCACTGTTATTCAATACAGTACTAGAAACATTAGCTTTAGCAATAAGAAAAGAAAAAGAAATTGAAGGAATACTAGGCAAAGAAGAAACAAAGCTATTACTCTTCGCAGATGATATGATGATATCCTTAGAGAATTCTAGGGAATCAAGTGAAAAATTACTTGAAAGAATTGGAAAAACTTCAGTTGCTCATGGGCAGGTCAAGCTAATATAATAAAAATGACAATTCTACCCAAATTAATTTATTTACCCAGTGCCGTAGCAAACTACCAAAAAAAATTTATAGAGCTAGAAAAAATAATAACAAAATTCATTTGGAAGAACAAAGGTCCATAATATCAAGGGAATTAATGAAAAGAAATGCTAGGGAAGATGATCTTGCCATACCAGATCTTAAATTGTATTATAAAGCAGCAATCATCAAAACTACTTGGTACTGGCTAAGTGTATCAGCAAGCACCCTAGCATACCCAGGGTAGCTGCTAGCACAGGTTCTTAGATCTGCTTTTCTAAAGGAAAGCAACTCAAAATGGGTTAACAGTCTCATTTTAATCAATCAGACATATATCATTTACCTAGTTCAGGGGGAAAAAGTCAGCACCCTGAACTTCAGAGAATGCAAATACAAGTTACAAACACAAGTTACAAGCAAACAAAGAAACATATCAGCAG
>CM053583.1:414214606-414313837 GCA_028627135.1 Pseudochirops cupreus | reverse complement strand
AGGGGAAAGCTCTGTCCCAAATTGCTGGGGTCCTCCCAGCTGCCGCAGCTCTCGGGAAGGTGCTGGGTCCCTTTCCTACTTACTTCTGGCTCACTGGATAATGAAGACTCCAGGACCGAGGCCCAAGACCATGATCCGGATCCAGGCCACTCAACGTGAGAGCACTTGGCCTCTGAACGATTGCTTAGTCCCCCTGCTCTCTGCAGGCCGCAGGCGTGGAAGCTGCAACAGAGGCGGTTACAAAACCTCTGCCTTTCGCTTTCCAGCCCTGGAGGCCTTTCGGCCGGACCGCTTTTCTCCCCCGATTTCACAATTCCCACTAACCTCGTTCTGAACGCTGCTCGCAGCTGCCACTAATCTGAGGCTCCAAGGCTCCTCCCGTCCAGCCGCCCCCGGGGCTCAGCCAGGGCTTCAGGCCAGGCTGGTTTCGGTTCACAGTACTGATATGGCTCCTTGTAGCCGAGCTGACTTTAGTGGAAAGTATATTTGTGTGTGTTTTGGAGTTCTAGGATTAGTTCAGAGTCATATTTTATGGGCATTTTGGGGTGGCTATGTGAGAGCTGCAATATGTCGCTGCTCCTACACTACCATCTTGGCTCTGCCCCCACATGGACATTCTATAAACACATGGATATTTATAGTACATAAATATATTTAGATAAAACATGTGATACATAAACATATATTTGTATATATTTATATACTATCAAATATATTTTTATATATTGCACACAAATATGTATATTATGTGTATGTGCGAATGTGTATATATAGTATGTGTGCATGTATGTATATGTGTGTATACATGTACACTTTCTACTTGTTTACAAAGCCTGAAGGTCAACTAAGTATGGCTAACATGTGTCATAGTCCATTGGCAGCTGAGGGCAGAACTTAAGTATAAATACAGCATATATGTATTTGTATGTATATATTATGCACAAACACATATTTTATATGCTGTATTCATATATGAGATTATATATTAAATTATATTTAAATATATTGATGTGCAAATATATTTAAGGCATCTGACTTGGTAGAACAATATGTATTTTTGAATGTTCTTCAACAAAAGGCCCCTCATTTATATGCTAAGAGAATTCCATGTTTGATGCAACCACAAATAGAATGTGGTTGAATACCATGTTGCCCAGCACACAGAGTATGAAGCAAGTATGTTGGGAAATGTTTTCCCATGGGTCATGAAACATGGCATGCAGAGTCCAACTTGAAAGAAGATTCCTACTACATAGTGATGTCCTCCAGATGATCTTTCTCAATGACATTCAGTTGAAGCACAAAGTTCCAGAATGCTTCCCTACCTTCTTGGTGTAACTCACAACCTGTGGTTAGATGGCCAACCTCAATGAAACAGTCTGCAAGTACAGCCAGGGCACAGTGGATACGGGACCCCATTAGGAGTCAAGAAGACTTGGGTTCAAGCCCCATCTCATGTCCATGAGCTGTGGGACCATGGATAAGTCATTTAGGGTCCTCCCTATCTCAGTTTCCCAATTTCTCATGTAAAATGGCTGCCAAGCACTTGACCAATTGACTTGGTGACTTTGTAAGCTTCCTATATTCTAGCTAGTATTGACATAGCACTTCCAGGTTTACAAAGCACTTTATAAATATCTCATTTTGCCATCCCAGTTCTGGGAGGTAATTGCTATTATTTTCTCCAATGTATAGTTGAGTAAACTCAAGTACACAGAAGCTATGTGATTTACCCTGGGTCACATAGCTAGGACTATCTGAGGCTAGATTTGAATTCAGGTCTTCCTCCCTCCAGGTCCAGTTCTCTATACCTTTGTACCACCTGGCTGCCTCTCTAATACGGTATGTAAATCTTAAGGGTCATCATCATGACTTCAATGACTTTATTTCTTCTGAATTGACTCCAGCTTTGTCACAGAAGATAAAATATTCATTTTTAAATACTCATATCCTGCTGGTATAGGATGGCTGTATTCTCCAAAGAATTAAAATTCAGCAGCACTCAGCAGGTCAGAGTGAAGGGTAAGGTGGGCATCATTGGGCTGCATCATGTGACCAACACATAAGGAACTATGAAGAAGAATCAGCATAAAGGATATCATCAAGCCAACAAGGAATTGAAAGACAGGATGGACTGGACTGGTCACATGCAATAACCAGGGGTATACAGTAGACAGCCACTGCTCTCCTCACAATTTCTGGAGGAAATGAGGAAATTTTGCAGCATATTGAGTCAACCTCCTATGGCAACCTTGTGGGAAGACACAGGCAAAAGTGGCAGAAGATGAGTTGGTGGGGATAGACTGTGATCTGCATCTTGGAATATTTGGGTATCTCGGTCAAGCATTGCTGATCAGCAGTGCACTGGGCCTAGAGGAAGAGAGTAGGCTGGCATATATTTGTAAAAAGCATGGAGCTTTTACTGATGTTGAAATTCCCTGAACCCTACCTACTCTGGTTATGTGGCAAAAGAGAGAGGGAATTGATTGGTGTTCAGAACAACACAGTGGTGTTCATGGGATAGCAAAAGACTAAAAAAGTCTTTGAATTCATTGGATGTGGTTAAAACAAAACAAGACAAAACATTTATTACACACTTCCTTATGTGCTAAGTGCTGTGCTAAATCGTGCAGATGCGAACAGCCACCACACTCCCCTTTGGAGGCGTCCAGCAATCACATTGTTAATGATCCACTGAAGAGCTTTCCCAGGGATCATAGCTCAGCTAGATCACTGGCTTACACTTGGCAGACTCTGTTCTCTCCCCTTTGTGGAATCATGGAATTTTCCCCCCTTCAGTCTCCCACTTTCCATGACATTGGTTCAGCCATCATATCTACCACCTCTTTCAGTGCCAAAAACATGGAGATGAATTAAATTCATCAAGGGGCCCTGGACGTTCTCTTGGGACATTCTCTTCTTGTCTTCTTACTTAGGACTCTTACTGTCTCCTCATTGGTCTCCTCCCTGTTAGTTACTTTTGTTCTGGCATTTTCAATGTTAAGATCAATACTTTTGGCAGAAAAACAAAACAGAAACAGAGTAAAAATTGAGCATGTCGGCCTTCTCTCGGTTGTCAATCAGAATGGTCTCACCCACCCCAGACAGAGTTCTTATCCCCTCTCTGAGATTCTTTTTCTTCCAATATAACCACATAAATAACAACAAAAACAAGCCCAGAAAAAGAACTTCAGTTTTGTTTTTCTTTTCCCATCTCTCCAATCTTAGCTCATTCAAAACCTGACCTCAAATCCTGGTTCTTTTGCAAGCTACCTGTGTGACCCTGAGAAAGTCACTTCACTTTGGGTCAAGCAGGTGAGAGATACCTTATCTCTTATAACAGATGGAAAAACGGAGGCTCAAAGCTATTACGGGACTCTATTATGAACAACCAAGTTAGCATCAGTCAGAAATGGGATTCAAACTCCAATCTTGGTTCCAAGCCTAGGGGTCTTTCCACACCATTGTAACTCCACTCAAATAGAAAATCCCAGTTCCTTTCTGGAGAGTAACTCAGAACATTTGTTTTTCTTTCCTCATGAGCTTCATTCTCAATGTTTCTGATTCTTTTTTTGATGTATCAAGGTCATTTAGGATTCAAATTCTTTCCTCTGAATGCTAGCTACCTCCTAATGGGTTGGGTTCCAAATTGGTAGTGGGGGAAGGTAGGAAAGGGAAGCTTTGAAATCAGCCATGTGCTTAAAAAAAAACTACCCCAGATCTTGAAATGGACATTTATTCCTTCACTTATTTTCTTAGTTCATTAATTGACTGTCATTTCCATTTATGAGCTGTCTCACATACATCTGGTGTGTGTGTGTGTGTGTGTGTGTGTGTGTGTACACGCGCGCATGTGCACACACGTGAGCACCCTATTTACAATTCCTTGGTTATTGAATTAAAAATCTCTACAGGATGTCACGCACAACCGAGAACATGCCAAAAGGCAACAGCACAATTATCTTTGTCTTTCAAAATGTGCCCTAAAAAGGAGCAAAATCCTGAGCTTCAGTGGAACGTGTGCATGTGTGTGGGACTCCAAGAGGGCCAAGCAGGGCCCACCCAAACACTTCCAAAAGGGAGGAGACCCAGTCCAATACGGCCTGCTGTGAAGAGAAGCGAAACAGAGCTCATGGGGCCAAGTGACTGTGAAATGAGATTAATTCCATTAAATAAGACTGGTCTGTAAGGTGGCTGGCAAAACAAAACTATGTGAATGTTAGTTGCTGTCATTATTATTAATAACTCAGTGCCTAAGTTATAATTCCATCTTCAACACCAGATGGCTACATGTAGGACCGACATATTCAGATTCAAACTGCTGACTGGGGAGAAACTTTAGAAGTCATCTATTCCAACTTTCAGATTTTACCAACAAGAAAAGTTAAGCTGGGGGTGACTAGGTGGCACAGTGAACACAACACCAGCCCTGGAGTCAGGAAGACTTGAGTTGAAATCTGGCCTCAGACACTTAAGACTTACTAGCCATGTGTCCTTGGGCAAGTCACTTAACCCCAATTGCCCTGCCTTCCCTGCTTCAAAAAGAAAAAAAAATTAAGCTGGAGGAAGTCATATGACTTATCCAAGGTCACACAGCTAACAAGTGGTAAAATCTGGATTTCAGTGTAGATGCTGGGACTCTAAATCCTCTTCTCCCTTTCCCTTTCCTGCCTTCCTTTCTCCTCACTTCCTTTCCCTTCCCCTACCCATTCCCATGTCCTTTCCCCTTCTCTTGCCTCTCTTTTCTTCCCATCAGTTCTGATCGCCAGCTTGGAAGGAAGAATCCAGCCCTTGACATGATACTGCTCTTTTCCTTTCCCCCTGAGACTAAACATGAATCGGGAGAGGGTGGGGGATTTCCTGCCCTCTTCACCAGCCCTGTCCACATCAGCCATGGGCAGCAGGGTTACATGGTGAATAAAGCACTGGAATCGGCATTGGGAAGACCTGGGTTTGAATCCTGCTGCACGGCATTCACTAAGCATGTGACTCCTAGGAAGACAGCCTTCCTGAGCTTTGGATTCTTCACCTCAGCACAGTGCCTAGAGCAGAGAAAGCACTTAATAAATACTTGTTTCCCAGCCTCTTCCCTTCACAACAGAACTAAAAATCACACCTGCCGAGGTTGTTGTGAGAGGCAAGTTATGGGTATATGGAATGTCCTTCACAGCCCGAGCCCTGCCCACCTCCGGCCTCTGCCCCATCACCCCACTCCAGTGGCACTGGCCTCTTTGCTGTCCTTCCACAGCACAGGCCAGCGCCAGACCCTGGCATTGTCGCTAGGTGTGCCCCATTCCTGGGATGCTCCCCCCTCACTTCTTCCTCCTACTTCCCTTGTTTCCTGAAAGTCCCAGCCAAAATCCCATCTCATCCAGGGAGCTTCTCTGGATTTCCCTGAATCCAAGTGCCTTCCCTGTGTTGATTACATCCCTTTTCTCCAATAACAACCACAATGACACGGGCCAGGCATTGTGCTAAGCATTTTACATATATTCTCTCTGATGCTCACCACCACCCTGGGAATGAGGTGCTACCATCGCTATTTGACAAATGGGGAAACTGAGACCAGCAGAAGTCAGGTGATTACCCCCGGACCACACAGCTCATCACACAGTCTGAGCCTGGACTTAAACTTGGCTCTTCTCGATTCCAGACCCAATGCTCTACTCACTACCCATCTGCCTCCGTACGAATTGTGTCTGTTCATCATTGTTTGCATGTTGTCTCCCCTTTAGACTGTGAGCTCTGTCAGGGCAGGAAGAGGATTTTTGCCTTCCTTTGTAACCTCAGCACTCAACAGTATCTGGCACATGGCAGGTGTTTCAGTAAACATTTGTTGACTGGCTGAAAGCTATGAAATGCTTTATAAATATGAGCTATCATTATTAATGATTGTGGATAGCTTTGGAGAAAATCTTCAGATGAATGGATGAGGTTGGTAAACAGAATGCCACGAGCTTAGAAGTGAAAATGAGGAAGGGAGGTAGTAGTGGAGAGGGCTTTTTCAAGGAATTCATTTGAGAAGAGAGATAGCAACTTTTCGATTTTTTCAAAACCTAGCCCCAGCCTCCCTTTCAAGTTAAATAACCAGGCATATACCAACATATTATATCAAGGAGCATAACCTTTCCAGTCACATTCTACATGTGTCCTCCCCCCACATCTTATAGTCTCGTCCCAATGGTGAATTGCTGTTCTTCTCAAGTCATTCCATTTCTCATCTCTATATTTCAACATTGCCTGCCCTGCCCCATCCCCATGCCCAGAATACAATACTCTAATTTCCATCAATGCCACTTCCCATGTGAGGCCTTTCCTGCTCCCCCAAACCCACAAGTGGTAATGCTTTCCTCCTGACATTACCTGATATCTAGCTCTTATGCTTTTTAAAAATGTTTCTCTGTACACAAATGTAGTTCCTCCATTAAAATCTAAGCACCAGGAGGACAGGAATAGTGTCACTTCTTTCTTCATTCCCCCAGCACCAATGCCTGACACAGTGTAGGTGATTAATAAACATGAATTGATTGATTAGCGCTCTAAAAATGAAGAGAAATTGGAAATGTGGAAGGTGCTCTTCAGGAAGAACAGATCCTTGAGAATGAAGATGTCTATATTTGGGGCCATGACTAAAATCTTTCAGCTCCTGTTCATCTTTCATCAGCAAAAAAGAGGCTCCTGAATGAAGACAATGATTTAGGAGCATTCCCAAATGGGGGAAAATCCCTTTAAGCAGAGCATAGAAAATCAAGAGCATCTCAATCCTTCACTCGTCACAGACAGAGGAATGCCCCTAAGTTTCCATGACCAATGAGGGGAGATAACATTCATTCATTCTGACCCATGTAAGTATTTAGAGGTTTGTAAGATGGGCTAGAAGAGATGTTATGGGTTAGGTAGTCCAACACAACTCTCCTTCCATTTTTGCACATGGAGATATGAGCAAACAAGTGACTTGTCCAAGGTCCCACATTGCCTGAGGTAGTAACTGAATGAAATAGGGATTGAATTCAAAACAATCATCCTATGAATCATATGGAACTTCAGCTGTGAAAGCTATTTCAGTATTGGGAATATTATTACCCAACGGTCTCTCTACAATTAGTGATACAGCCTAGTGGATAGAGCTCTGAGCCTGAGTCAGAAAGACCTGTGTTCAAATCCAGCTTCTGATACTTATGAGCTATGTGACCCTAGGTAAGTCATTCAACCTTTGTCTGCCTCAATTTTCTCAACTGTAAAGTAAGGTTGAAAGCACCTATTTCCCAGGGTTCTTATGGTGATCAAATGAGACAGTATTTGTGAGGTGCTCACCATGGTGCCTGGCACATAATAGCCACTATACAAAGTCTAGTTAATATTATTGTGAACACAATCATCATTGTTATATTACTATTATATTCCATCTTACTATCAATATCCTGGGATATTTCTGAAAGATAATTTTTGAAAGAGTAAATCATGCATGAGATTAGAGGCATCTTTGCCTTATTGCTTATGCTTCTGATTCTCTGCATGCTAGTCATGCCCTTGTCCATCTCCGATAACTAGCATTATGAGGGCAGACTGTTTTTATCATTAGGGATTGTACCTGTGATTTTGCTGCTTTCAGGAATGGCCAGGTGAGGAAAGTCCCTTTACCACTGTAAGTTGGCACTTTCTATGCAATTTACAGTCTTCAAAATTATCTGGAACATTGAGATGTTGAGTCACACAGCTAGTAGGGATGAGAAGTGGTCATCAATTCCCTTTCCAAGGATGATTCTCCAGCCACCAAATCATCTTCCCTTTCCAATGGCAAAATTTAAAAAGCACCATTCATAGACAAAACAACGACTCAAAAAAGTGATAATGTGTCATTTTTCCTGATAGAAAACAAGCTGCTTGAAGACAGGGGGTATTTCATTTTGGTTTTGCTTCTTCAGCACCCAACACAATGCCTGGCACATGGACATCATGTCAATCAACTGACTGACTAGCTGAAATTTCTCTATCCCCAACACCCAGGAAAGTTGCAGGAATTTAATAAGTTCTCATTCATTAATTCCTTTTTCCATTCATTAATTAGCGCTGGTGAGCATGATGCAATATTAGAACCCACAGATTTCTATGTTGACTTTTCCATTTCTGTGTTACTCAAGAACAAAAATATTTAATACTCTTGGGAAAAGAATAAAAATTCAGTTGTAGAAACACATTCTTATATTCAGTTTTATTCCAATCAGTTCAAACTTGAGTACTACAGAAAAGTGTAAAGGACTTGTGAACACTGCATTGACGAAATCATATTCTCAATAAGACTGAGAGTCACGCCAAGTGTGTATCCCCAAGTTCTTAACCTTCCTGATTCCAGGCTGGGCTTTCTCTCCAGCCCCTCACCCATGATTGTGTACCTTATGGATCTGTGCACATGGCGGACATAAAATACATGTCAAACAAAATAAAGCAAGTTATTAAGTAGAACAAAGCCCTAAATCTTGGGGGAAGTCAACAGATAAACAGAGTATAACAGTAGGAAAGTCTAAATACACACAACATAATTCATAGTTAAACTAAGCCTGATCTTGGACTGTATTTCACTAACTCCTCCTGAAGTCTGGTCAGTGAAAGTTGGGTAAATCTTCCTGACATTGCTAACTCAGCAGAAATCTGGGCAGCCAAAAAGGAGACCTCCAGCTTTGGCTGGAATGAAGAGAGGAGGATGAGGTGAACACAGATCAGCTCCCAGACTAGACACAGGCAGCTGGAATCATTTGGGATATTTCCTTCCTTAATAAACATTTTAATATTTTCTAACACTTCAGATCCCTTAATAGGAAATTATGTCCTAGGTAAATGAACTTCTTTAAGACTATGGGGTCTACTGGAAAGAAGCAGGAAATCTGCATGTAAGTTTCAGCTCTGGGTGACATTTACAATGTCACATGGTCTCCCTAGGTCTCACCGTGCTCATTTACAAAATGAATAACTTAAGCCTATATGTCCTCCAATGTTCCTTCTAGTTCCAACCATCTGGGACTCCACAAAGAATTCTGACTTTCTTCTTTACATCCAAATGCATTAATAAGTATTAGTCTTTCATCTCAAGTGATTGGGTTTTCAAGTATGAATTTAGAGTGACAGTAAATTTTACTATGAAATTTTTGAACTCACAATGAAAAATGATCACTGATTTTTTTCCTTCCCTCATGCAAAACAGGTGAAAATGATTTACACTCAACTTTAAAAGCTACCAAAGGGTGTTGATGAAGACAGAAGAATTGAGGGGGTGGGGGTATATAGGTAGAAGTAGACGCAGAGGTACAAATATGGGTATAAGTAGATATAAATATAGTTATGGGCATGGAAAGGCATGTGGTTACAGGTACAGTGGCAGGAATAGACATATATGTATACACTCATACTAAGGCAAAAGGCATGCTACTTGGATGTCTTATTCCAGGCAACGTGAGTTTCTTTTTGACAGACAGAACATTAATTAGCAGCAGTTCAATGACTAATGCACCAACCAATCAGTTAACAAGCATTTATTAAGTACCCAAGCATAAACATAGCTCCAGGAGAGAGATGAAAAAAATCTACTTGGTCAAATCTTCACAAAATTGATATGATTTGGGAATTTCAAGTTTGACCCTGAGCAAGATATGGTATCCACATAGTGCCAATGTTTATGGTTATCAGGCATATTTAATATCAATTTTCATAAAGAAGGAAAAAGCAGAGCTAGTAAAGGAGAGACCAATGCATTTGACTTCAACCTTTGCCACAGTTCTATAGGCCATCCACATACCTGTGCACACACACATTCCATTCAGAGAGCTGGTTTGTGTACACTTTAGGAAGGAGCATTTATTGGAAAGTGATACCAGCTCAAAAGAACAAGGGATGTCAAAGCATTCAGATTTCCTTCTATAACAGGGTTATTAACCTGGTACATCAGGGAAATGCCAGACACATCAAGGATCATTTACACTAAGCAATGTAACATCTCGCAAGCAACCTTTGTAGGCATCTTAAGGTATGGGCTTTTGGGCCAAGCAGTCATGACTGTATCAGAGAAAAAGGAGCAGACTTTGGTTAGCTATAGGAAATCATCACACACACACACACACACACACACACACACATGCACGCACATATGCACACACACAAGCACACACATGCGCGCGCACACACACACACACACACACACACACACACACACACACACCCCGAGAATGTATGCCCCAAAGTTGCTTGCAAATAGATAATTCAATTCAACAAGTATCTATTGATCACCTAACACATGTAAACCACTGTGCTATTACTACAGGTGTTCAAATATGGGTCTAAGGTGGTTTTAACTTGGAGTTTTTTATCTTGGTTTAAAAAAATTGATAACTACATTTCAGTATAAATTCTTTTCTTCATAACCTTAATTTTACGCATTCAAAATCATTATTCAGAGGTGTCCATGGACCTCATGAGATTGGCAAAGGTGTCCATAACTTTAAAAAAACAGTTAAGAACCCTTGGAATAAACATATGTGTGTAAGGATAGAAATGAGTGTAGGTAGAAGTAGGGGTGGAAGTGCAACGATGGGTAGATATATTGTTTTTTTTCTTTCCTTTTTGAAGAGGACAAATGACATCACAGGTGATATATTGACTTGGGTGTAAATTGGACTTAAGTGAGGCAGAATTCCAAAAAGTCATTCACTTCATTCTCTCTTCCAAAGTCATCAAGGTCCAGTGATAGGACAAAAGTCAAGATGGCTGGCATGGTCCAAAATGCAGTGGATGACCTTGATGTCTTTGGTGCTTGACCAAACCGTAAGTGCTCCACAGCACCTGCCTCAGTCACCTTCATGGTTGCTGGAACAAATTGCTCTCATCCATCTATTCTGTCAAGGGAAGTATCCACATCCCCCAACTAATCCACAGGTTTGAGGACTATCAGTTTATCCTCAACATGATTTAGCCCATTTGCCAGGAAAGTTTATTGGGGTATGACTACTATGCCTGCTAAGCTTCTTGGAGTCACAGGTAAGAGTTGGGTGAATTAGGTGTACACCAAAGGCAGATAAGACCTAAGTATAGTTACAGGCATGGAAACAGGTATGGTTCCAGGTATAGGTGTAGGCCTAAATAGAAGGATACATTGGCACTAAGTCAAAAAAATTCCCATCTAGTTGTACAGCTTATTCTAGCCAATGGAAGTTTCATTTTGAAAGAATGACAAACATTTATTTGTTAAGCATTTACTCTTTGCCAAGCACTGTGCTAAGGGATAGGGATGCAACCCCAAGCAAAGTAGAAAGTCCCTGAATTCAAGGACCTTATGCTTAATGAAGAAAGATGACACATAAAGAAGAGATGGAAGGGAGGGAATGCATGGGACTAAGAGACCTCTTGTTTGCATGATCAATGGCAGAACGCATCTCTCTTGAATTTCTAATCTTGCTGAGTAGGCTTTGTTGTATTCTCAGGTTTTGTCTTTGATGACTCTCCAGCCTAGCATGGAAGCTTATTGCGAAGGGAGACTCTTTCATTCTTTGTACATGGATCCCTGGCACCTGGTGCAGTGCCTAGCACATGGCAGGCCCTGAGAGAAATTCTTAGAGAACCTCACCAGGAACACAAAACCCTAATTTCACTTTAGAGATCTATGGCACATCGGCATCCCCTTTCAGTAAGCCTATGTCTCTACATTTATACTTGGTTTGAAGTCTGCATTGAGGGGTTCATGGTATAAAGATCTTTGATTTAAGGGATAATGCTGCACAATATAACTGAATGACACATGTCTAATAGTATAGCGAAATGAATGTGACCGAGCTAAAAATGTCCAGAGATGCACAGTGGAATCCTTGAATCCTCACACATATTAACAAAACAGCAAAGATAGAGTCTGTGAACTTAAAAAAACAGAAAATCAGGAAGTTTACAATCTCAAAAAGAAGACATCGTCAAATTAAAGGGGAAATTTAAAAAATAAAAACCAATAGTTTTAATAAACAAAACAAAGAGCTGTTTTAGTCTTTCTTAAAAATAGTTTTTATCGAATTAAAAAAAACTGCAAGCTAAACTATTTTGGAAAAAAGGGAAAACAAATGGCCAAAATAAAAACAATGAGAATGGAGGAAATACAGTGCATGTAAATGAAATCCCAATGAACAGAAACTATTATGTGCAGTTATATTCTAAGGAAAAAAATAAAAAATCGAACCAAAGGGATATTAAATACTCGAATTATTGGACAACCTAAAGTGCATTGTCTAGGAAAGAGTCATTGAATATCATAATCCGTTGCCACATAAATTAACCACTAGTACCAGAGAGATTCAGGGGCGAAATTCTAGGAGTTGTTTAATGCAGAAATAATCTGTCACTCCAGTTAGAAAAACATTATCTAGCATAAGAAATATGAAATATGAAAAATAAGAAATAAATAAATATTGGCAAAAACTGAAACTAAAATACCCGTCAGGAGAAAATGAGAAGTTTTCTTAGGAAAATATGTAAGTTAATTGAAATAATAGCTTCAAAAATTTGGTAATATGAATATGAAATTTACAGATCATTTTATACATATACACCCATATGTATGTATATATATGTACATATATACATGCACACACACACATATATATAAACATATGCACACCCACATATATATGCATATTAAATATAAAATGACAGGTAAGAATGTATGTGCATGACTTCTCATTTGTTCAAATTTCCTAGTTTTGTTAGCAATGTATTTTTTGTGGGTGTAAACAAATCACTGACCCTGAAATACATAAAACTGCTAAAATAAGAAATTGCATTTATAATTTAAAATATATTAAGTATCTAGTATATAACCTACTATGGAATACAGAAGATGTACAAACATTTAGCTACAAAATAAAAATTTTAGACTATATTTTGACCTTGGAATTGTGATGTAATTTTGGTCCTCTTCAACTAAGAAGTGCAATAACTGCCAATTAAATTGAATTGAATTTTTATGGAAATAAAGGGAAAATTACATAAGTGAAGATTAATTCAATGTGCATGGATGGGTGGTGCTAATATTGTAAAAATGACAATACTATGTGAATTAATCTATTAATTGAATGCTGTATGAATTGAAATTATGAGATGCTTCACAGAAAAAGATCAATTATTGCAAATGTTAACACGAAAGAACAAAATATTAAGATGATGAAAGAAAATAAGAGAAAATGTAAAGATTAAGAGAATTTGTATAAATCTCAAATTATACTATAAAAAGCAATACTCATGAAAGTTATCTGTACCTATAAAAAAAAACTAGATTGGTAGAAAATGTTAGACAAATAAGGTATCACACTGAAGTCATTTAAAATTTATTTCCACAACCATAGAAGGCTGTGCTATAGTTGGATGCCATATATCCAAGCAACAAAGCTTCAGCTTGCTAACTTTTCTTTCTGGACACACAGTACTGATATTTCCTTGTTCATTCATCACTCTGAGTATATAGGATGAAGAGCACATTCTCCAGTATTGACTGTGGGTATTCTTGATCTCTGACCTACCATTTCTACAGAAATTCCAGAAAACAGTAAAACCACTGCCAAGGCTAAACACATTTAATGAGGTCATATATGGCATCAAAGAAAAATGAAGAGTAAGCGATTAATTCTGACATTCTTCTTCATATTCCAATGTATTGACAATTAATAGTCTTTCATTTCATTTCATATCTGAATCAAATTTTCAAGTGTGAATTTAGTTTGACAACATAAATGTAACTTTGAAATTTTTTAAATCACACACACACAAAAATGATTATTGATTTTATTCCTTCCCTTCTACCTCATGCAAAACAGATGAAAATGATTTACACTGTGCTCAAAAAGTTCCCGAAAGGTGTTGAGTGAAGATAGAAGAAGTCTGGTAGAAAAGTCATTGCTATTCAAATGTTCCAGAAGGGAAAGAGAACACCATTCTAAAACACAATTTGAAGAGACGAACTTTGATTGTTGTATTCTGTTCACTTTATTTGGGTATGGACAATTTTTCTTTCTTTTTCCCCCTCTCCCCTTCTCTTTCCTCCACTTCCCTTCCCCCCTTCCTTTTCCTTCTCTTCCCTTGCCTTCCCTTCCTTTTCCTTGGAGAAAGCAAAGATCAAAGACAATGCTCGTATCTGGTCTTCTGCTGATTTATATCATTTTAACTGCCGATATTTCTTAATTCACAATGAAATTGCACAGAGCTCCATTTATAAATATTTAAAGAAAAAGTTAACAACTGTGAACTCCAGTAGTGTGTCAAACTATAAACAAATTCACAGAATATTTGTTCATTTTGAAAGCAGATGTTGGGGCATCTCCCTTCAAGTGGACCATCTCTCTTCTAGGTACAAACTTAAGGAGTATTCTACATTTATTCCTTTACTTGCAAAGGAACATTGGAGTACAAGGATAATGTTTTGGGTTCTGGGTTCCATCATTTATATTGTCTTTAAAAATGGACACAAAATCTTATTAATAAATAAAGTGATGGTCTTGAGAGATTAAGATGAAAATCACAGACTGTATTATACTGTAGACCCCTCTCTCTTCATCAGAATAAACTTCCCAATTTATCTTAATAAAATATTCTCATGATGTCCTTTATGAGGCTAAGAAATACAAAGTGTTCTCATGATTGTTTATTTGCAAATGAAAAGCTTGCAGTGACCATCATGTGTTAATTCTATCCTCTAGCTTCATTCATTCATTTGTTCACTCATTTATTCTGTAGAATTCAAGCTTAGTGAGGGCAGGGACTAGATCTTACTTTTGTATTTGCATCTACAGTACATAACACTATTCTTGGCCCATAGCTGGCAGTTAATAAACGTCCATAGGCTGATTGATTGGTTATACATAATGCCATACTAGTGCAAAATAACGATAACTATAACTATATAATTAGCTTATGGTACAATTGTTTGAAGACATATACACACATCCTAAAGATTTATGATACCAAAGACTATGGGCCATGAATGTATGAGGATTCTCTATGGACTCCTAGGTACACTCCTCCACCAACCTGTCCAAGCTGCCTCATTGCTATGACTATATTTAGGAATAAACTTTCCTTTTGACCTCCTCCCCAGTCAATCAGTAGGGGACAACTTTACTTGGCTCATCCTCTGTGTTCTATCTGCAACAACATTAGCAACAATGTCAATGTTCTCCTCTCTAGATCAGGAAGATATGTCAAAAATCACATACACAACATAAGAGACTATTATAGAAAATATCACAATATCACAATAGATTGAGAATCTCATCAATGGGGGATTTTCCTGTAAACCATTAAATAGCAACCCACCCCTGCTTGTCTATTCTGTGAAACCCTCCTCCATGTCCTCTCATAAACCCATCCCAGAGGGTCCATTCTACTTGATGGGAGCATTACTGGAGTTCTTGTGACATTGCATGAATATTGAGGGGCATAAGGTATACTCATCAGTTGCCCTTTCTGTTGCAGAAACTATCCATTCTCAAGGAAGAGGAGACATCCAAATTGATTTTCTCTTTGCAATGAACAGTCATGGGGATTTTTGAACCAGAGAGGATAATGGAATTGAGGCATGTTTTAGGAAGATTAAGCTGTATTGGATGGGTTTAAATTAATTTTGTGTCACCTTAATCAGATTTTCTACTGTTAGTTGAACATAACAAAATGCCTGATGTGATTTCTTACATGTGGACAACTCAACACAGTGAAGTCAATGGCAATCCATCTATAACAACAACAATGACAACAATAGCAGTAATATGGATGTTCCAATAAAAAAGTTTTATATTTCTAACATATCACTGTAATGGGAAGCTGCCCCTTAACAGACCTAGAGGGGAGTCTGAAGACCTCCCCTGCTTTGAAAGTAAGCTCTGCCCCCTAATAGGCTGAATGTAATCACATGGGGCCTGTGATGGAGGGCATTTGCTGAAGGGTACAGCAGAGCCCACGGGAAGCTACCCTACTGTGAATATTAAACTCTGCCCCCTAATAGGCTGTATCAGCAAGCACCCCAGCATACCCAGGGTGGCTGCTAGCACAGGTTCTTAGATCTGCTTTTGTAAAGGAAAGCAACTCAAAACGGATTAACACTCTTACTTTAATTAATCAAACATATATCATTTACCTAGTTCGGGGGAAAAAAAAGTCAGCACCCTGAACTTCAGAGAATGCAAACAGAATACAAACAGACAAAGAAACAGATCAGCAGATGGGCTTCCAGCCATCTGACCATTACATCCATACCTAGTCAGTTACCAGAGATGGAAGCACCAACATCTGGGTTTTTCAAAGCCAGGGGGCTCAACGGCTTCCCAGAGTCTCATCTGGTCAAATCACACAACTCTTTCCAAAGTGAGCCCCAAAGCAAAAACTCACTTCAGGGTATATATAGTCTTCTCCTGGATCAGAGAATGTCACAGCCCTCTTGAGCCACTGCTCAATCACAAAGTAATAAGGCATGGGCATTCCTGAAGAACAAGCCTCCTGCCACAGGCTCCATGTGACCACATTCAGCCTAGTAGGGGGTAGAGTATACTTTCAAATCAGGGAAGGTCCTCAGAGTCACTTAAGCCACTTAAGCAAAGGGCCTAGGGGCAGGGAAGATCTTCAGATTCCTATAACATAGGCTGAATGTAATCACATGTGGTGGGAGGAGTTTGCTGAAGGGTACAGCAGAGCCCACAGGAAGCTGTTTCAGAGCTAGCCAAATAGTGGGGACAGAAGAGCTCAGGCAAGGAGATAGAGAGGTTTGTGAGTAAATATTGATCTTGTATTGGTTTGTGGGAAAGCTAAAGGATGGCATCACTCTCAGCATTATTATGGCTTCTGAATATCTTTGGTACTATGATGGAATCAGCTTATTGATTTTGGGATTCTGTTTTCCAGCGTCCAAATAAATTCTTCAGTTGTATCCTCTATCTAGAGAATCTGGTATATTTTGCAACTGAACGTCATGCAATACTTATAGTCATAGTCTTTATTGTGATCGTTGGTGCTGTAAATATTGCATTGGCGCTACAATCACCCACACAGTTGAGTCAAAATGACCTGATATAAAATCTGGTGGGTTTTTAGGGAGACAGTTTAAGCCCATTATGGTTCTGTTTAGCCTTAAATCCATATGGGCTCTTCTAAATGGAATGAAGTATGGCTTCCAAATCAAACCAAAATATCTTATTAATCATATCTGATGTACATGAATAACATCAAGCTGTACAGTTCCATCCAGAAGACTTTAAATGGTTCCTCCATCTCATGGAATCCTTCTTTAATGAGATCAAAATGACATTTGGACTCAATAAGTGTACAATGCTCAATGTATGCCAAGGAAGGATCGAAACTGAAGGCTTCAAGCTTAAATTGATAGGTTACATTGAATCAGGAAATCAAGGTAATGCCTATAAATACCCTCCTCTTTTCAGGGATCAAACAAAACATTATTTAAAAGAATGTTGGTGGTGAATATACTAAGAGATAGGCTGGGATTCTGAAATCCCAGTGGAATTTTGAGTGGGAATAATAAGAAGACAATTAGCACTTACAAAAAAAAAAAACCCGTGTCTTAATATATGCTTCCAGAATTGCACAGAAAATGACCTATAACAGACTTGAGAAGAGTCCTAACAAAGATCTTTGAAATACTGATGAGCCCAAAGGCTTATGCCCCTAAGGTTGCTGCAGGGAGAGGATTGATGGACATTCTTAGAGTACATTATAAACAGGCCAGACACCAACAGAAAGACTTGTAACAAGCAGCCATTATTTCATTGAGCAACAGGAAAAGCTGGTAACAGGGTTAGCCACTGGATTTGTCATCTATAATTGAGAGCAGTTTTCCTTGGGGGGGAGCTGCTAAAATTGTGATGCTCCAAGAGTGGGATTCAAAGGTCTTGCATGGGAAATACAGCATATCAACAAAGAAGAGTTAGCAAAGAGTCAGAAAAGACAGAGTTTATGATGAGCTTTGCTACTAGAAACTGCAGAAAAAAGGCAGGATAAAGAAGTCGCTAGCTTTGGACTTTGAGGATGTTTATCAGAATGCCTCCTTGGATGCCTACCACCTATGTAACTTTGGGATATCAGTCAATAAGTGTTTTATTAAGCATCTATTATGTTCCAGTACTACGCTAAGTGCTGGGGATAGAAAAAAAGAGGCCAAAGACAGACCATGTCTTCAAGGGGCTTATACTATAACAGGAGAGACAGTGTGCAAACAAATATCTACCAAGCTAACTGTGGTTTGTCCTTTGTTCTTACAGAGGACCATGACATCAGGAAGGTGAGGTCATGACTTATATGTGAATTGGATTTAAGTGAGGCAAGGCTGGGCAAAGTCACCAGCCTCACTTTCTCCACCAGAGCCATCTGGATCCAGTGGCCAGATATGGATCAGGATGACCAGAGACAGCCCAGGATGCAGTGGGAGACCCTGGCCCTTTTAGGCTGAGGTCTTTTCAAGTTCTCACTTTGAGTACAGCAACACCCATACAGTGATTAGGCCTATTTAAGAAATGAGTCAAGGGATGGACTCTTTAATTAAAAAATAAATCAGACTTGGAGGGGAAGACCCTAAGGGTTGGGGGCTGAAAGAGAAACAATTAATATTTACATTCACGCTGAGCCATGAGGGGCAAAAAAAATAACCATTAAGTCATGCTTGGGCAGGTACCTATTACTGGTCAATCAATGAGAGCCAGAATGACTTGGGTTTAAGACATGGTCTTTAAGGAAGAAATTTAGCCAGTAAACCCCAAGATAACTAGGTATGTTTTAGCCATCAAAATTCACCTTCCTTTGGGCAGAACACCCTCAGGTAAGGTCCTGTCCTGTTCTCACATGGGGTAAGCTAGACAGCTGCAGAAGAAATGGGAAATAATTAACTTTATCTCCATTAGCCTCAGTTTTCCCTATAAGTAAAGTGAGGAAGCTGGACTAGATGGCCTCTGATTTATGACCAATTATCTTTAAGGAGAATAGTAACTGTTTCTCTTTTGGCCAGCAATCCTGAGGGTCTTCCTCTCCCAGTTTGATTTTTTTTTTTTTAGTAAAGGGGCCATCCATTGACTCATTTCTTTAAGAGGCCTGTTCATGGAAGGGGTGTTGCCTCACTCAAAGTGAGAACCTGAAAAGATCTTAGCCTCAAAGGTCCAGAGTCTCCCATTGCATGCCAGATCATCTCCAGTAGTCCTGATTAATATCAGACCACCAGACCCAGATGGTTCTAAAGGAGAAAGTGAAGCTGGTGACATTATACAGCCCTCCTTCATTCAAATCCAAGTCAACTGCTAGTCATGTCATCATTCCCTGATGTCACGGTCCTCTCCAAGAACAAAGCAACAACAACAACCTTAATGGTCAACGCTGGATTATGCAAGGAAATGGTAGAATTTGTGCAACATCTAATTATAGGCTACGATGATCCAGAGCCCCTAAAATCACTAGCAAAGTATGATCTGATGGCTACGACTGTACACCAGACACTCATTATCCTTCATGCTATGAAAGATGAGAAGTTGTTACACTATACAGATCTCAAAATAGCCTGGTGATCTCAACCAATAAAGAGGAATAGAACCAGAATATTGTCCTATATCAAACTGTGACCCACAGTCACCTAGCCATGACATGGATCCATAAAAACTTAAGAACAGTGTTTTTAATAGATGCCACCATGTCAAATACTCATAATATTCAAGTTACATGAAACAAATGGCTCTGAAATATAGAGACTTAGGAGAGGAAATCCGAACCATGGGGGAACTGGATAAGATATCTGTCACCTCTGTTGTGCTGTCCACAATAGGAAGAGTGCCAAGGATGCCTTTAGTGAGCCTATACAGATCAAGCTTAAATCTTAATAATTTTATTCAACTACTAAGAGCAGTCATTCATCTGTACCACAATCCACAGAACATTAAATATAAAAAGAAAAGGAGCAGCATGGTTACTTGTGCTAGGATCATTTCCATTAAAACTCCATCCAAAATGATGAGGAAATTTAGTAGCAGCAGGAGAAGTAGGAATAGTAGGAGTAGGAAGGGAAGCTAGGTGGTGGAGTATACATAGCACCAGCCCTGGGTCAGAAGAACCAGCCTTAGACTCAAATCCAATCCCAGAAACTTACTCACAAACCTCTTCAGTACCTATGCCAAGAAAACCCCAAATGGAGTCGTGAAGAATCTGACACATCTCAAAAACACTTCTACACAATGTCGTCGTAGTGGTAGTAGTAGTAGTAGTAGTAGTAGTAGTAGTAGTAGTAGTAGTAGTAATAGTTGTGCCTCAGGTTCTTAATAGCAGTGTGGACAAGTATTTGACCAGAGAACTTCATTTAGGGTTGTTTTTTTTTATAAAAATGGAGATATTTATACTTATGTTACTTATTCCAAAGGGCTATTCTGATTAATGCCCTGCCCAAACCTGTGATAGAACAATGTCTATTCTTTTAAATTACCTTTTGCAACTGAACTCAATGCTCGTCAGTGAGGAAGATTACCCAGTGGTGGCCATCTTCATGACAAACTATGAAAACAGTCTGATTGGAATCAAGAGGCAATTTATGAACAAGAACAGTGAAAGGTAAGGGTAGAAACAGGTTGAGGTGGGATAGGGGTATCATACCATAGGAGGCCTAGAATGACTGTTGAGCTTTTGATCCTGGGGGCTCTGATGGAAGCCACTGAAAATTTAGAGCAGAAGCATGCCATCTATGAGAGGCTACTTATTTTGTCAGGCTGAAATTTCCCTATGCAAATGTGGTCAGCTATGTAAACAATTATTTCCATATATCATAAACAGAAATGACAGGAAATTCACCTTTCTCTTAAGTCTCAGATATCACAAAATCAGAAGATTATTTTACCAAGTTCAATGATTCTTAAGGAAATTAGGCAAGTGGGGCAGAACAGCATTTCTTTCTTACAACTTAGATTTTTTTCTTAATCAGTATTTTCTTAAGGTTATTGATAAGAAGAAAATTGCCAGCATTGCCAAACAATTATTTTGACAACCTATACGTGCATGTCTTAAGAAAATATTATATTTAAGAATCCAGAGTTACAAAACACATCAACTGGGAGGTGGGAGTAAGGGTAATTCTGTGTTACAGGGAAAGTCTTCATTTTAGTAGAAGATCCTTGTTGACAGACTTTTTCTTTTCATTTTTGTCATTGTATCACTAGCACCTAGGACAGGGGTCTGCATAGTGTAGATGCATAATAAACATTGGTTAAGATAAATTGTTTAGGAACAAAAGGAGTCCACAAAAGGTATTTTTAAATTGTGAAAGGTTTTGATGTATGATATAAATTCAATGTATTTAATTCATATCACAATGACCCCATTGAAATCTCAAAATAATCCTATGAATTGGTAATAATAAATTCATTTTGCAGTAGAGGAAACTGAGGCTCAGAGACTCAAAGCCTACTAGATGGAGCACTGGATGTGGACACATGGTGGCCTGGGTTGGATCCCTGCCTCAAATATTCACTAGCTGTGGGAACTGAGGCAAATCACACAACTTGCCTAGACCCCAGTTTCCTCACCTTTAAGATGTGAGGATTAGGTCAAATGGCCTCCGAGGTCCCTTCTAGGTCAAGACGATGGTACCAGGCACATCTATAGGCTGAGTTTACTCAAATGTAAAGTAAGGAGAGGAAGACCAACCTATTTCACAGGACTGCTTTGAAGATAAAAGAAGAAACTATTATTTTGGCAATTCATATTAGGTAGGTTCTTTATTAGGTTCTAAAATAATGACAATAATCAAAATTAAATTTCCACATTACTCAAAATTGCCAAGCTATTAATATATGCAAGATTAAATTCACAGACAACCTTCCAGGAACCCAGCTCCTGCATACTGTGAGGGACCCCCTGGTGGGATCACTGTGGGATCATTTAAAAATAACCATGTCACATTAATAATTATTTTAGCTAAGATTTTCATGGGCCAATTTTTCTCCAGGAAATAAAATATTTTTCTCATAGAGTTTATGTATCATGGTGATACTGAGAAGGGGTTGGAGTGGTGTCCAGTTTCCAGTTGAAGTCATTAAATTCATAATCCTGCCCCCAGCAGGGCCACACTCCAGATAATGGGATCCTAAGGACAGAGCATGGCTTGCCCTCCCTCTCTCTGGGTGCCTGGTCTGTGAGCCTCAACCAGAGAATTGTTTACCTATCACAGAAAGCTATAGGACAGCTGGTAAACTTCATTAATTAAGGTACTTCAGCCACTGGCAAATGAGAAACATGCTAGAATGTGATGGATGATAAAATAAGTTTGGGGTTATTGTCATCTCTAAAGGGGTAGTTTCAGAAGCTGAATGACATCCAGTGGTAAAGCATAAATGATTCAAAGAGTCTGATTGAATATTACCTCCCTGAAGGTAAGGGTGTGTGTGTGTGTGTGTGTGTGTGTGTGTGTGTGTGTGTGTGTGTGTGTGTGTGTGTGTGTGTGTGTGTGTTTGTGTGTGTATGCATCCAGCAAATTGCCTTGCATGGAGTGGCTAGCTCTGGAGATGGAAAACCTGGTTTCAAATTCTATCTATGACAGTTACTACTTGTGGGCCTCAGTTTCCTCATCTGTAAAGATCTTCCTGAGTTCAAATGTGGCTTTAGACACTTCTAAACTATATGACCCTGGGCAAGTCACTCAACCCTGTTTGCCTCAGTTTCCTCATTGAGCCGGAGAAAAAAAATGGCAAACCACTCCAGTATCACCTCCAAGAAAATTCCAAATGGGGTCATGGAGAGTCAGGCACAAATGCAGCAGAATGAACAAAAGGAGGGTGTTTTATTAGATGATTGCTAGGGTCCTTTCATAAGCACTTTACTGAATTGAACTAAATATTAAGCTATCATATTAAAAAAAAGTGAAAAGCAAATTGCCTGATGACTTCATCCATTTTATAGTGAAGTTGAATGGTCTTCTTGCAATATGGAAGTCCAACTAAAGAGTTGCATTCCCCCTCCCACCCAAGGTATATCAATCCCCTTCCCCAAACATGTATTCATTGCCTATTATTGGCAAGGCATCATGCCAGGTGATCAGAGAACTTACAGCTGGATAATTGACACAACACACACATAAATAAACATGATGGAAATGCTTTTTTAAAAATTATTTCTTAAGTTCAGAATAAAAGAAATTTAAAAAATAAGCATATCAGAAAAACTGACTAGGTTGAGAGCACTAATAACTAGGTAGGTCAGGGAAGGCTTCATGGAGGAGGTGGTACCTGAAGGAAGAGGTTTCGGAGAGCTGCACACACTGCAGACCGTCAGAGGGCTACTATTTTGCCAATCCATTGATTGATAGACTCTGTACTCAAGGCTAAAACCCTGGTCAATTTTGACTCCCACAATAAGGAGGAAATTTCATTCCGAATAATCTCCAATGACAAGATTTCATCTGGGCAGACACATTCTCCTATCGAATATGACGTTCCATGTGCTCACATGTCTTCAAATCATCAGGAGAGCCCCCTTCTGCCTTCTTAACTGGCCTAGCTTCCAACTGGCTTTTCCTTCCCAGATCTTCACTGATAAACATTCCTACTCCATAACAACTTTTTCAGTGGAAGGACAGCATGGTATAGTGAAGCAACTCTCAAAGTGTGGTCTGGGGTCCCAAGACCCTTTCAGGGGGTCCATGGGGTCAAATCTATGTTCATAATAATACTAAGACATTCTAATTTTTAACACAATAAAAAGAAATAGTTATAACCTATGTCAAGAAAACATCTTGGGGCAGGGGGAGAGCTTTATTCATTTTTAAGAGCATAAAGGTGGCCTAAAACCAAGGGGTTTGAGAAACCACTGGGGTAGTGGATAAAGGGCTGTCCTCAGAGCCAGGGAGCTCTGGGTTCAGATTCTAGCTCTGTGTGACACAGACCAAATCCCTTGAGTTCTCAGTGCCCCTGGACTCTAAGTTGGAGAAAAGATGTCGTCCTGTATTGAGAACTGGAGTTATCTGATGAGGACTTCTTGTCTACACCAATGAAATCACAGCTTCAGGTCCATACCTCCCCCCACCACCACTCAAAACATATATATTTTTTAAATTGCACAATGGATTGAGAGCTTCATTTAGAAACAGGAAAACCCTCGATTGGAATCTGACCTCTGGTATTTCCTTGCTATGTGATCTGGACAAATCACTTTTCCTGTGTCAGCCTCAGTTTCCTCATCTCCAAAGACTGATCCAGTTTTTCATAGGGCTGTTGTGAGACTCAATTGGCACAATTCATGGAAAGTCTTTTTTATGAATCTTAAATTTCTAAAGAGATGGCGGTCTCCCATTACCCTCCTCATGACTGACATCATTGTCAAATTGTTTTGATTGGTTAAGTCAGTGATAATTACATAATTTAAACTTTGATTGGAGGTTATATTCTTCCTCAAGCATGCAGAATACTTTTGTCACTTTTCAAAGAACTTTTCAGACTCTCTTTCATTTGATGCTCACAACCTTCAGATAAAATGGAGGCTGGGATTATTATCCCCATTTATGGAGATTAAGGAACTTCCCCAAAGCCAGGCAGCTAATTACAGCCAGAACCTAGACCATCACTGACGATCCTTCACCTGTAGTCTAGTGCTCTTTTGGTCAGCATGAGCTTGCGTGTTACATAAGCATCACGTGCCCACTCACTCAGCCATCTTGAGATCCATTTTCTCAGTGCTTTGTCAACATGGCTCCTTTTTAATCACAAAGACCCTCTTGTTCTCATGGCCCATACATGAGTTTTCTTCTTCAAAGACGACCATCTTGAATGAATTTTCCTTAACCTATGGCCTGGTGATGTCCACCAAGGGCCAAACGGCCACTGGCATTTCACATCACACCCTAAGAAATCACAAAACTGAATCTATAGATACAAAATATCTTCACTCAATCATGCTTCTGCCGAGTCCTCATCATCATTACTACCGTATGGCACACAGATGCAGAGGTATCTGGATGAGGTTGTTTTTGTGAATCACAGAATCACAGAACACTAGGGCTAGATGACATCTTAGCATTCATTCAATCTAACCCTTTGACTTTACATGTGAGGAAACTGAGTCTCTCAGATTTGCCTCAGGTCGCATGGCAAGTTGCTAAGACCCCAGTTCTCACAACCCTTAGGCCATTGTTACCCCAATATCCTGTTTCCTTGCAAGGTTTCCTTGACCTGGCCTTCTCCCCCACCCCCAAGTAGACACTGATCCTTCACTCCTCCATTTATGTCCAGCCAGAGGAAAATCAGATTTCCAGCTCTACTCCTTCTCTGAGGTCCACTCCTCTTATCCAATGGTGGCAGGCTGGTCTCCTCCAGCCTTCTTGCTTTGCAAGGTAGATGCAGTCTTTGGCCTTGTCTTCTACCCTGCTGAAGCACCCTTAGGATTTTCAGGCCTTTCCAGTCTCCCTATAGTTACCCTGTCCTATACAGTTATTTCCCTCCCTCAACAGAGAATGAACTTATGAAAAAACAACAAAATATTTGCTTTTCTGTTTCCATGTTTAGTGCTCAGCACAGTGCTTGGCACATAGAAAACACTCCAAAAGGATCTTTCATTAATCTATTCACTGATCATCTTTGACTATCAGCCCAAAGAGAAATGATGTGTCTCCCTCACCCACTCCCTGTGCTCAATCCATACCCAGTGCACTGTTTGTCAGTCTTATTTGAGGAAAATGATATCTCCAGACGTAAACCTTTTATAATGCACTGGCCCATCTTTATGAATAAAAAAATTAGGACTTATTGGGAGGTAAAAATGCCGGGCATATGCCTAGAGTGAAGATAGAGCCTTTGTAGACAACCTTCAAAGAGCCTGTTGTATAAACATGGAATTTTTATCATTCCTCCAAAATTATTCCTCCTATTAAACGAGCGTTTCTCCATCAAAGGCACATTGCTAGTTTATCTGACCACTCGTGTTGCCTTGGGGCAGCACACACTTTTCCACTTTCTCTCATGTAACCCTTTTGGCTACTGTGAATGGTGCAGAAACCCACTTCAAAGTCAGTGCAGGCCAGGAACTGGACCAATGAGACCAAGATGTGGAGAATGGGAGAAGATGGGAGATTTGGAAAGGAAAACAAAAGCTTCTACAAATATTTCCATTTTTTCCTCTGTAATAGCCCAGCACCAGCAAATAGCACAAGGAGTATTTTTTTTTTAATGAACAATGAACTAACTCCAAGACCCTTTTCCAACTAACTGGTAGTTGAGATCTTCTAAAATTCTTAGGCCTCATGTGAACTTTGGACAGTGAATCAGAAACTTTACTCTTACCTTTCCACTAGAAATAAGTATGTAGGAGGAGGGCCTTGGGAATTGCTCATTTGCCATGGTGCAGTGGATAGAGCACCTGGCCTGGAGTCAGGAAGACCTGAGTTCAAATTCTATCCCCAAAACTCTCCAGCTGTGTGACCCTGGGCAAATCACTTAACCTTCTCCCATTCTAAATTTCTGCCTTTGTAAAACTGGTATAGTACTAGCATCTGGGCAGCTAGTTGGAACTACAGTGGGTAGTGCCTTTGCAAAGGCATTGAACAATGAAAGAGTAGTGTGAGGGCCAAGGCAGGGTCAACGTTGTAAAGGGAAGGTATCTTGGGATCAAATACTAGCTCCACAACAGTGGTTCTCAACCTGTGGGTCACAACCCCTTTGGGGATGGAATGACCCTTTCACAGGGGTCACAGGGGTCACCTAAGACCATTGGAAAATACATATTTCCCATGGTCTTAGGAACCAAGACACCTCTGCTCTATCTGTCTCCAGGCAGGTCCACCCCCATGCAGATACACCCACATACGAATATTAAAGGGTCGTGGCATTAGGAAGGTTGAGAACCACTGCTCTACAACTTTCTAATCAAGCTACTTACCCTTCTGTGCCTCAGTTTCCCCATCGTCAAGGGAAGGGGTTGGGCTGGATGACCCTTGGCTGTTCCTCTTCTCCTAAATCTATGCTCTATGAGGCTAATGACCAGGGAGATTGAGGAAAACTTCAAGAAAGAGGTGAATTTTGAGTTGAATATCAAAGATAGGAATTCAACAGATAAAGAAGGCATTCCAGGTGAAAGTTGGGCCATTGGAAGACTAGAAAGTGATGGCCCCAAATTGAATCCTGGCTATTTCATCACTATGTGAGTCACTGACAGGCACAGGCATTGGATATCAGGTTCCCTCTTTATAAAATGGGGGACTTGGGGTAGATGATCTCCAATATCTTCCCTCTTCTCAGACTCCAATACTGACCCAATGAAGGTAGGTAAGTAAATTTTAAATTAAATTAAAAGCAGCACTCCTTTACAGATTGGAGTTCATTAGTAATTTTTTGGAAATTCCATCCAATCTGTAATTATTAAGGGGCTATTATCTGCAGTATGGCTGCATAGTGGATAACAAGCCTTAAAGGGCTCAAAATCCAAGTCCTAAAAGGGTTCATATCCAGCCTCTGACACAGCCTGAGTGGGTAAGCATCAGCAGGCCAGTTAATATCTCAGTGCTCCAGGCAACTTTAATGAAATCATAGATGCAGTCCCTATCATTGTCCTCATGGTCTATGCTAGATGCTCTGGGTAATGAGACCAACTGGGAAACATTCCTTGCCCTCGTGGAGTTGTATTCTAAAGGCTCAAGGGGAAGGTTCAGAGGTGGGGGGATGTAATATATAAGCAGATAACTGTAAGTGTATAATTGGAGAAGGAGGAGAGCATTAGAAATTTAAGAAGCTCAAGAGGCTTCCCAAGGAGGTGACAGAAATAGTGAGCCTTGAAGCTAAACATTTTAAGAGGGAAATGAGCTTGCACCTTGCAAGACTAGCCAAGAGGAAATGAAGAAACAAACCAGGTACCAGATAGAATGAAAAAGAAAAAGTGAAGCCAAAAACCCTGAGAGATGCTGTCCCTCAGGTGCCCAGAACAAGAGCAGTGGAATCCTCTAGCGTAACCAGAAATGTTTGCTTTCCCACAGAGGTTGCCAGCACCATCCAAGACCAAAATTTGATTAGAGGGAACAATTAGACACATTTCCTGGGGGGCCTGTGCTGTAGAACCTGAAATTTCCAGGCAAGGCAGGGAGTAGCAGTGGCCTGTTGACCCCTGGGAACTCTGCCCAGCTGCCTGGCCTTCTGGGGATTGGCCCCAACCAGCTTCAAGGGGGTCATTCTAGGCCACTAACGCTCTCTGGAAACAGTCAATAGGAGAGAACACTGAGAGCCCTTTGCTAAGGTTGAGGCACTCCCTGATGGTTGAGAAGAAAGCATTATGACCAAAGACTTAGGAGTCTGCATTTTTGGTAGACTGATCTAAGATCCTCAGTAAAATTCAACCACATCAGACTGGGACAACTGAAAAAGCTGACTGCGGAGCATGGAATCAGCAGAGCACTGTTTTTTGTTCTACTGCTTCGGTTTTCCGCAAAAAGAAACTGGAAAGAATTGTGGAAACCTACCATGAGGTTCAACATTAAAGTAGGAAGGCATATATTGTGGGGGGAGGGAGAAGGTACACTTCAGAACTGAAACTACTAACTTGTATAACACAAATGTCTTCCAGGCAAGGGGAGCCAGCGCTGAGGGGTCAGCCCATGGCAGTGCCCACCAGCTTTTGAGTTCCAAACTTTCTCCCCCGCTTCTCTTCCCCCCGGGGCAGCGGGCCATCCAATATAGGCTCTACAAGTACCTTCACATTCCACATTAGTCTAGTTGTGAAGAAGGGGCAAAACGAAACACAAAAGAGAGAGAGCAAGTAGTTTGCTCCAATTTGCATCCTAATTCTTTCTCTGGATGTGGATGGCCCTTTCCATCATGAGTCTTTGGGAGCTGTCTTATAGCGCTGCATTGCTGAGAGGAGTCCGGGCTATCAAAGTCAGTCATCGCAGATACAATGTTCTCCTGGTTCTGCTCCCCTCACTCAGCATCAGTTTATATAAATCTCTCCAGGTTTTTCTCAAGTCCGTCTGCTCCTCAGACTTATAGCACAATAGCATTCCATTACATTCATATACCACAACTTGTTTAGCCATTCCCCACTTGATGGGCATCCCCTTGATTTCCAAGATAGCATCTCTTACTTGAATTATTTCTTATTCCTAAGTGGGTGTTCAAGTCTGTCCACAATGCTGAAGGATTGCGTGTATTGTCAGCGTCTTCTAAATTTCATATTCTGGAAGCAAAGCCCTAGTTGTTCCACCATAGCTAAGAGTAATGTAGCAAAAGATTTGGAATGGATGGAAGAGAAGACACAGTCAACCTACAGGCAGAAATATACCATGATCAGCCACTCACATCTTGCAGCTACGTGGAGCACTTGATAGAGGGCCAGGCCCGAGGTCAGGAAGGCTCATCTTCCTTAATTCAAATCTAGCTTCAGACACTTGCCAGTCATGTGACCCTGGGCAAGTCTCTCAAGCCTGTTTGCCTCAGTTTTCCCATCCATAAAATGAGCTGGAGAAGGAAATGGCCAACGACTCCGGTATCCTTGCCAAGAAAACCCCAAATGGTGATGGTCATGAAGAGGTGAACGTGACTGAAAAATGACTTAACAACTTAAGTCTTCCAAGGAGGCAATTTCTCCTTGATACCTTTAGAGAAATTTACTAATACCTCCAAGAACTAATGTTCTTTTCCCCATTATTAGATTTTTATGCCAAGTCAAGGGTGGTAGCATACTCCCAGCCCACTGCTCCTGCTTCCATCCTAGCCTTCACAGCCCTCACCTGGGGAAGCAACTCCCATGGAGAAGAAGTCAGCCATCCCCACCATCTTCCAACCAGCTGCCACTCACCGGACAGGCATGCCAACCCAGCTGAGGTAGCAAGGTACATGAAGAGACAGATGGGACGCAGAAGATACCAGGCAAGTCAAACCAACACCATCTCCCCCAGGACCCCGACGGAGACAGCTCAGGAGCCTGACCCAAAAGCCTTTGGAAGAGCCATGCATCCAAACCAGTGCCTCGAGCTGTCATTTTGAGAAGCCAGGCCTCCGGGGATGCAGCCCAGCCAGCAGTTCTGCAAGGGCAATCACTGCATCTGTTAATTCATTTGCAGATTATTGTTAGCCCTATCCAAATTCAGTTTGGTTAGGTTCTTCCCGGGAACGTTTTCAACATTTTGGAGTTTCTTTACTGGAAACCACATCAAAAAATCGACAAGGATCATTGACAGATTGACTACTATGTGCCAAGCACAGCACCAGGCCCCGAGAATACAAGTAATTTCTACTCTGCAACGGCTTATGTTCTAACCAGACAGAAAACAAGATCCTGCACGTGATGCAAATAGAAGCAACGTGAAGTAAGTGCAGAAAGTTATTCTCATGGCAAATAATGGGCCTGAGGAAGAGAAGCACATCCGAACGTGTGGGGCCCATGGCAGGTGCAGGAGGGGGCTGAGATACAACTGCGTCTCTGCCACTGCAGTCACAGGCCAACAGAATCCTCGAGACAATTTAGGAACCTCTTTCCTTGGGGAGCAGGGACTGTCTTTGCCCATGTTTTGCATCCCTAGTACGTAGCACAGTGCCTGGTCCATAGGGGGTGCTCAAGAAATGTTAATGATGGACTGACTGAAACCAAGTCTATACCCAGCCAAGAAGGAGCAATCTCCAGCAAGAAGCCCTTCAGCAAAGGACTATGGTCCTTTCCCTTGAAAATCCCAAAATGGTCAACAAGAAAAATGAGCAGACCAGGGGCTTGAGGAGGTTGCCAAGTGGGAGCTGAGGGAGCAAAAAATGCTTCTGCAAAAACATGCAAGGGATGGAAAATGTTTTCTGGAATCAGCTGGGCGTGTCTGTGGAGGGAGAGAAGAAGAACTAAGGCACCTGCTCCTCAGATGTGGCGAGGGATCCAAGCCATAAGCAGAGCTCTCATGCACCACTGAATACAGGGGCCTTCCACTCCTCAGGCTCAGACACGATGCCCAGCAGCTAGAGGCAACATCTCCTACATATAGCCTGCCAATGTTGCTTCCTTCTCTCTCTCTCTCTCCCTCCCTCTCCCCCCCCTCTCTCCCCCATCCTCCCTCCCTCTCTCCCTCACCCTCCTCCTTCTTTTCCTGCCTACCTTGGATTACAGACTTAGGGCTCAAGCTGGTCTTAGAGGTCATTGAATCCAACTCCTACATTTTCCAGAAGAGGAAACTGAGGCCCATGTCACTTCACCAATCACTGGCCCCAAGTGGCAGAGAAAGGAAAGATCTGCATTTGCCCAGGGAGTTTCCTCATCTTAAATTCCCTCCACCAAAGAAATCACATGTTTTTTCTTCTGAGCTTATATCTTGAGCTTCCTTGTGACCATAGAAGCTCTGCATGGTCTTTTTTCCCTTTTTTATTTTTGCTTATTTTTCCAGACCATTTCTTGACTTTGGACTTTCTATTAGAGTTGGATTCTTTTCACTCCTAGGGAGTAGGAGGTCATGACTGACCCAAACTTCAGGCTGTTGTTTTCACAGCTGGATCTGGGAGTCTGTAACTTTTTAGTACTTTCAAGGTGGTATGATCCATGGAAAGGTTTGGTCACTGCACTCCTGGCCATTGCTCTGGTCCTTACATTAACTCCCTGCGCCCCTACGCCTATGACTACTCCTCTCCAACCTAGAATTATGACCTGGAACTGAGTAATGGATGCAAAAGCTGCTAGATGACACTAAATCCTTCTCCCAAGGCTGGTACAGAGGTCTCCTGGGACCTCCTTCTGACCAGTATCCAGTCCCCTTACCATCCTGGCCTCTGCTCTTTGCCCTGCTTCCAGTAGTGGCCTTGGTCACCCCCACCCCCAAGTGCCTACAGACTTCTCTGTCTTCCTAAGCTATCCTTGGCCAGAAAAACTGACTCACTGTGACTTTTTCTTAGCTTACACCCTCAGAATTCCATCTGGTATTTTTTTTGGTTGATTTGTAGACGAGGTTTTCAGGGAGGTCTGACAGCTGTGACCTTTCACTCCACCATCTTGACTCTGCCTTCTGAGTCTCAAGCGTCTAATGGGAGGATTGAACTTAATGACATCTGAAGCCACTTCTTGTTCTAATTCTCCGATCTCATGAAAACCAACTGAATTTCTAGATCTTCCCTAAGACTCAAATAAGTCAGCAATTTAATTTCTACACAAGTAAAATTAGTCTTCCAAAGGAAAAGAAAGGAATGAGAATTTCCATCCCAAGATTCTTTACAGGACAAAAGCTCCCCAAATAATAAGCCCATAGTGCATTCAGTGGGGGAAGCTCACCTGGGCCACAAAGTCAGGATCTTTGACCGTGCCCAGGAGACCACAGGCTCTTGCTCCTTTAGGTGGGCTTGGTTTGCTCTCTACCTAACACTTGTCTCTTCTAGACCACATTAGCTTTTAATATTCTGCCCTTGCTGGGTAGATGTGGCTCTGGTTTGAAGTCGATGCATTCACATAAATACCCTCTCCTGCCAGAATTGCCACAGGCACATATTTCTCTTTCAGTGGTCCTGGGAAGTGGTTTGTTAAACTATTGTTCTCAATTAAAAACTGATGTGTTTGTTCAGTCCAATATGGGTCGCTGCTTGGAGTGAAAGATTCCCTTGACATGGCAAAACCTCTAATTGTCCCAAGTCGGTGCCAAGTAGGTCTGAACCGGACGCCGCCCCGGGTTTCATTAGTGGCCACTGGATTCCATGAACAACCAGATAATGAGAGCTTTGCTCCTGTTTGCTGAGCAAACAGTCTCGCCTTTTAATCAAGGCAATGGATGAAAAAGCTTACTATCATGAAGTCTGGTGAGCCCCACCATGTATCTCATCTCCCGTGACCTCGGGCTGCTGAATTACAACGGGTCCCAGAGGTCCAGCTCTGACTCCTGACAAAAGTAAGCCATCATTCATTTTGACAGATGCCACAGAGATTTGATAGAAGGGTCTGTGATGGAATTTTCTAACTGCCACACATGCAGAGGAGGAAGAAAACTCTGGAACCCTTTCTTCCTATGCTTTCCTGCTTTGTGGGCTGGCATCTGTGGGATAACGATGATTTTGGGCCTGCAAAGACACATGCCACCTTGGAACACTGCTCCAGACTGTGCTGTGATGTATGTAAATCTCCTACTTGGATGTGCAAAGATTCAGACTGCAAACTCAGGAAACCTGACCCTCCTGGAGAATGGGCCAGCTTCTCCATGGGTCCTTCCTTTTCTCCTAGGCAGGAGCGCAATCTGAGATCCTGCACTTAATGGTTTGCAGGCGTATTTTCACCCTCTGTAGCGGCAGCCAAGCAGGCCTCCCATTAGCCTCTTACAGGTGTAATTAGTGACTGCCACCTGATTTTGAGGGGGCAAGTGGATAATTGAGTCCACAAGATGGGAGGAGCTATTCAAGAGAGCAGGCTGGAAGTCGGGGGCCTGGAGGCCTTCTGGGGATCTTCCTTGGAGATGGATTAGGCAGAAGGCATAATGATGGATAGGAGAGCCAGCCTCCAAACATCAGCTCCTAAATAGTAGCTTGGAGGTCCTTCGGGGCTCCTGGGAGGCTCCATGAGGCTCTAAGACATGGGAAAAGGGCAGGACAATCGAGCTATTATGTGGCGAAGGTGGCTAGGGATAAGGAATAGAGGAGTTGTTCAAAGAAGAAATAAGAGGGCCGGATGACCAATGGGAGATGATATCAGAAATCACTGATAAAGGACAAGACATATTGGGGGCAAGGAGTCACGTTAAGTCAAGCCAAATGAAAAAGGATTTATTAGCCGCCTACTGCGCACCTGGCTCAGTGAGAAGCAAGGACAGAACTGAAAAATAAATTATTTTCAAAACACATTGACATGGATCTCATTGGATTGCGACAGCACCCTTATTAGATAGGTAAGTTGCATTATCTCCATTTTATAGACAATAAACTGAAATCAGAGAAAGTTGAAATGACTTTCTTAAAGGTGTACATATTTACACTATGTTTTTGTTTTATAATTTCAGTGTCTGCAAATGTCTGAGAAATATTTTAAGAGCTGTTTTGTTGTTGTTCGCTTGTTTTTGAAAACCTGTTTTTAAAAAAGAAAGAAATCAGGGAGGAGGAAAGAAAAACAGGAAGGAAGAAGTGGTGAAAGGGGGACAAAGGAAAATAAGGGAAAGGAAAGCCAATGGCAAGGGAAGAGAAAGGAGAAGAAAGGAGGAGGGAAAAAAGGAAAGGGAGGGGAAAGTAGAGAAATGAAAGAAAAAGAGAAAGGGAAAAAAGAAGCTGAAAGGAAAAAAGAAAAAGTGAAAGAGAGACAAGAAGAAAGGAAAGATGAACAGAGAAAAGGTGAAAAGTTAAAGAATGAAAGTGAAAGAAGAAGGGAACAAGGATGGAAAGAAGGAAGAAAAAAGGAAGAGAAAGAAAGAAAAAAGGAAAGAAGGAAGGAAAGAAAAAAGGAAGGAAGAGAAAGAAAGAAGGAAGGAAGGAGAAAAGAAAAGAAAGAAGGAAAGAAGGAAGGAAAGAAAGAGAAAGAGAAAGGAAGGAAGGAAGAAAAAGGAAGAAAGGAAGGAAGGAAAGAAAAGAAAAGAAAAGAAATTGGCAATTAGCTTGTGTTCTGAAAGTTAATCCTTTTTATGAGGTAAAGGGGGTGGGGGTGGGGAAGAAGCTGAACCAACCAAACAGTGGGATTAATCACAGGAATGTTAAGGAAAAGCAGGGCTGCTTTTCCAGATGCTTATCTTCTTCTTTCTTAAACAGTAAGAACAGGTGGTGGGTGACAATGCCAGGAAGGATTTCCCCATGTTGAAATCTGAAGAGCAAAATGTGTCTTTGCTTCTGAGCTGGGGCAAGCTTGCAAATGTATAACTGGGGTGGGGGCAAAGGGGGAGAGACAGAGGCAGAAGTGAGGAGAGATAGAGAAACAAAGTGAAGGAGAGAGATACAGAGAGTCAGATACAATGAGAGGCAGAGAGAGGGAGAAAGAGGGAGAGGGAGAGAGAGGATGGAGAGAGGGAAGGAGGGAGAGGAGGTGATGTATGTGTATGAAATAGAAGACAGAAAGAGACAGAGTCAGAGAAAGAGAGAGAATGAGAATCATAAACAGACTGGGGGGGGGAAAGAGAAAGATTGGGAGTTTGGGAATATTTATCAGGACCGTCAACTATGGAGATGTGGTTGATTCTGTTTGATTCAATTGCCCCTGCCCCGTCCACACTTGCTATTTGCTCATCTCTTTCCTGGAACCAGAAGCAAACACTTGAGCTGAAGTCCAGTTTGCTGCCATGAGAATGTCTGGAAGAAAAACACAAGTTGTTTGGTGGCATGTCTCTGAAAATCTCCAGTCAGGGCCTGGTTGATTATCTCGCCACAATCCAATGATCACTTCTCAGTGAGGAGAGGCTGGATGTGTCTGAATTTGGGGTATTTGCATTTGCCTCCAGAACCGCTGGAATGTACACAGATGCTGTCTTGATGTGACCCTAATTACGACTTAGAGCGATTGCGTCTGAGGGGAAGTTAGAGGACAGATATAAGCTCAGAGGCTAATTCCTGTGTAAGATGTCCTCAGGGCACTCTGCAAGAAGTCACTGAAAATGCCCATGGAAGAGCCCAAAGAGGCTTGCTGGAGGAGTGAACAGATGTGGGAGATTTATGTGTTTGATGAACCTGGGACCCAGAAATCATAGACAATCTCAGAGACCAGTCCTAAACAAAACAATCGTTCAAATGCTTCGAGATAGCTGCCAAGCCATGCTCTCTACCACCACACCCAAGTCTTTTCTTCCCCTGGCTGAGCATCCTCACTTCTTCCAAGTGACCCTAGGATAACATTGGTCTTGAAATTCCTTTATCTGCTCATAATTGATCATCATTCCACCCCTCCCTGTGCTCTGCACCTCTGAACTCTGCTCCTCCTCACCATGGCCTCCAATCTCTTGGCCTCTCCATTCTGTGCCAGGCCTTCATCCCTACACTATCCCCAGGCACTGGCCGCCATGACCTCATGGTGAACCACCTTAACCCTACATTGTCCTTTCCTTTTGAGTCCCTTGTCCCCTTATGCTATGGCTGATCTTGCTAAGCCTGAGCCTCAGATATACTATAGATATCTTAAACTCAACATATCCAAAGCTGATCTCATCATCTTCCCCCATCTTTCTACCTTCTCTGTTGTTGGGGCACCTCTACCCTCCCAGTTATCCAGGCTCAAAGCCCAGCAGTCATTCTCACCTCCCTCTCTCATCCCTCATATCCAATGTGTCACCAAGGCATGTTGACTTCACCTTTGGAACACATCATGCATATGTGTCCTCTCCTCTAATACTGGCCCCACCCTGGGGCAGGCCCTCATCACCTTCCACCTGGAAGACTGAGATGGGTGCTGGTGGATCTGACTGCCTCCAGTCTCTTCCCACTCTCTTGTGCTCCCTCCCTTCAGCTGTCAAAGTGACCTTCCTAAAGTACCTCCCCTCTCCTCCCATTTAATAGTCACTCAACAACCAACTGATTAAACAAACAATATCGTACGCAGGACCAAATATAAAATCCTGTTTTACATCCAAAAGCCTTCACAACCTGCCCCTTGCGACCCATCCAGTCTTCTCATACTTTCTTCGTTTTCACACAGGACGCTCATGGGATCCAGGATGTGCTCCTTGAACCTGACTCATCATGTCCTGACTCAGCATCTCCACTGGCTCGTCTGCCATGTTCGCTGCTCTCTCCCTCTGGCCTCTCCACCATCTGGCCTCCCTGGCTTCCTTCAGATCTCAGCTAACGTCCTTCATTCTGCAAAAGGTCCTCCCCAGTCCTTTCCAGCCTCAGTCCTTTTCCTCAGACACTATATCCTATTTATCCTATCAGTCACCACCTACCAAGCGCTAGGCACTGTGCTAAATAAAGGTCGACCAGCAGAGGCAGGCAAAACAAACAGCAGGCCCTGCTTTCAAGAAGCTCACAGGCCAAAGAGGGTCTTTTTCTGGTTCATCCCCAGCTGTTTATATGTCATCTGCCCCATTAGGCTAAGAGTTCCCTGAAAGTAAGCACTGGTGCTTCTTCTGCTTTCCTTCTCTTTGTAATCCTAGCTTGAGCACAGTGCCCAGCACACAGTAGGCACTCAATAAATGCCCGTTGACCTACTGATGAGATGCTCTCTACTGGGCACTTTCCAGCTCCCTGCCGTCCTCCCTGGAATGCATTCCCAATAACAGAACATATCGTTCACATCATAGACGTGGTCCAGCCTGGGCAGAGCCCCGGATGCTGGGTCTATCTCAGTGCTGCCCATCATCAATCCATTGCATGTTGGAGCTGCTAATTCACCTGATGAAAGAGACTGAACTTGCCGCCTGCTAAAGGACTCAGATGTTTTCCAGACAGATGACTAGCTAGTCACGTCTCTTCTAACTTGAACTTGTAAAGTTGAGTTTTTGAACCAATGTAGGGCTTCATCTCTCTTACACATCCTCCAGCGGACCCAGATTTGTCCTACAGAGATCTTTTGGGATCTCAAGTGTCATCAGCTGCAGCACCAAAATGTTTATATTTACATGGGTTATCTCATTTGCAGGCAGCTAGATGATACAGGGGACAGAGGAGTCAGGAAGACTCCTTTCCCTGAGTTCAAATCCAGCCTCAGATACTTACTAGCTGTGTGACCCTGGGCAAGTCACTTAATCCTGTTTGTCTTAGTTTCTTCATCTATAAAATGAGCTCGAGAAGGAAATGGCAAACCACTGCCATATTGTTTCCAAGAAAACTCCAAATGGGGTCATGAAGAGTCGGGCATGATTGAAATGACTGAACAATAACCTCACCTTTGCTCCTCCCAACAAATGTGTAGGAGGCACTATTATTATCCATATTTAACATATGAGGAAACAGGCTGAGAGAATGAGCTAGTAAGTATCTTAAGGTAGGAGCTCAACTCAAGTCTTCCTGACTCCAAGCCCAGCACCCTATTCATTCGGCCACCTAGTTGCCTGCAATGTGTTAATTATCTTTCAGCAAGCTTGAGAGGAATGCCACAATCCAAGTCATTGATAAATTATGTTAAACAATACGGAACTGAAGACATATCTCCAGGGGCGGCTTACTGGAGACCTCCCATCAGGTCAACATCAAGACTTTAATAACTGCAAGTTGGGCTTGCTCATTCCACAAGATAGGAATCCATCCAACTGTATTAACACCTGTCTTACCATCACCTATCTTACTATCTCCCTACCTAGCTAAGCACAGATAACAGGAGAGATTTTGTCCAAGCTTCTTCTGGAATCCAGATAGACTCTATGACATTTCTTCTGAATTACTAGTCCAAATCCCATGAAAAAAGGAAAGGCAAAGACTTCTTGATGAAGCCATGCTGGCTCTTTGTAATCCCCAATGTCAATCCCTTTAATAGAAGCTTTGTTGCTTAACTGAGAAACAAAGACTAGCTCAGGGATCTAGTTATTTACTAGAAGTTGTCTCTTCCTATTCAGAGCTGCTTGAGTGCAGAGATGGTTATATTTACCCACAGTTTAGCACAGTGCTTGGCACAGAGAAGTGCCTAGGAAATGCTTGTGGATCAACAGTCTGACTGCCCTGCTCTATACTTTTCAGACTCCACCCTCTTTTTTAAACAATACAGCATTTCTCTCGTTTCCCATGATCCTTTGAGCTCAAGTTGGGTCTTAGTATCATATTTACCAGGTTTTTCAGTGCTCTGACACGTTGTTTTGCTTGTGTTCTCTTTGGCAAGGAGAATAACCTTTGGACTAGAAAGGACTGGACAAAACTGGCTAGCAGAGAATGGAGATCCAAGACACTTAAGGCATTAATAGGACAGCGTCTTGCTGCCCTTGATACGTTTAAGTCATTAAGCCCATATGAACTACAAGAACTATAACAACAAGTTGAGTGATTCTGGCTTCTCTCCATCACCATTACCATCATCCCATCCACCACGCATGGCATTTTTGCCATTTCTTTGATTCTTATTATTTTCCTTAATACAGCTTAACACACACACACACACACACACACACACACACACACACACTTTACCATTTTTAGTACTTCACCTCAGGCTCAGACTATTCTAACTTTGGATCTTAACCTTTTTCTTATAGGACTGTGCCACGCTGTTGAATACAGCTTCTCATATCAGTCCTGTTTTTATATAAGGTACACGAATTTTAAAAATCTAAATTCATTGGTGAATTCTATGTACTTTTGCCTTTTTTATTTAGACAAATTCTCTGTGCCCCATATACCCACACATCCTTCTGCTTTGCTGTGATAATTTCAGTTTTTATCTTCAGAATTTTATTCATAGTTTTCCATCCCTCTTGCTATGCCTTACCTTAAAATTTTTGCACTATGATATCTTACTGTCCTTTTCTCTTAAATCTTTTAAATCAACTTTCCACAAACATAGGGGCACATGGCCAGCTTTCCTCTCTTCTCTCAGTATTTTAAGACAGATTGGTTATTTTAACCCAAAGTTTCCATCCTCTTTCCCCCAACATCTTGGGCAACCTGTTTCTTCTTTGTTGGTAAGAGCTGGGGTCTAGAGTTGTCCATTGCTTCCTTCCAGTTTGGGAGGATGAAATTATCATTAAGCCAGTGAATGAACGAATAAAACATTGATTTAAATGCTTTCTGTGCTAAACATCCCCGCTAAATCCTGAAGATACAACACAAAACCAAATCAATTCCTGCCCTCAAGGAACTTACATTCTAAAAGGAAAGATTTATACATAAAGGGTAGTGGTGGCTAGAGAGGGGGGCTTTTAATATAGAACAAAATGGAGATGATGGGGTAGAAGTGGGGGAGAAAAGATCAACACACTCCATCTATCAACAAAGGCAGGGTTCATTTGTTCTTGGTTCTTGTTCCTAGAACCTGTTTGGGACAGGAGAGAATGAAAAGGGGCAGGGAAGTGGCCAGAGAATAGGGAGTGAAGTGAGTAAAGTGAAGCAAGGCTGAGGCTTCCCCAGAGATAGTAGTGCAGGAGAAGCAGTTAAGTAATTATTACCTGATCTGCTTTTGGCAGAGACATCTCAGCAGATGTCCAGATAATTGAAGTCTTCCATCACTATTAAATCATGCTTCCATGCCAGGCTTTTGATTTGTTTCCCAAACCCCTCATCTGTTTTCTCATTCTGTCCTGGTGGTCTAGAGAATACTCCCTGGACAATATTGCTTCTGTTTCTACCTCCGTTGATCTTCATCTGATTCTCTCTAGAACGATTCCCTCTTGTGGTCCCTGGATTTGCTCATTGTAGTATATCTTCTTAATATATAATGAGTCTCAGTATCTCTTTTATCTAAAGAATTCCTTCTAAATAAGGTATTTCCTACTTGAGCCATATTCCGCCATGGATTCCATCCCACCATCGTCCAGTGATACCTAGGAGGTCAAAATTGTCTCCTTGCATTAGGATCTCTTCATCTCGCTTAAGACTCATGCTTTGTGCATTGGAATAAAACCATGTGAGCCACAGGTGTTAGTCATGGTTCCTTCCTTTCTTGATTTTTTTCTCCTGTAAATTATGGGGTTTTCCACTGTTCCAAAGCTCTCAATACATTCCAGCTCCTCTCCAGCTTGGGGGACAGACTTTTGTTTCCCTTCTCTCTCACCTTGTTAAGGTGACAAGGGAATGTCAGGTAAACACCTCTGAGAAATCATCATCATCAGAATCAATATATTGACTTTCACTTAACTGCCCCTTTTCTGAGTTAACAGTTTATTTAAATAGTTCTTTTGTTTGTATGCAGTCTTTTACTATGTTCTTTTTTTGGTTGATTTTGACCATTACTCGAGAGTTCTTAGGAAGAATGTGCCCAAGCAGACAACTATGAAGTCATTCTCTGTCTGAAGCCATTTGTTTCTAGTCTGTTATGGTGGAGCCAGCATGAAGTCTTTTGCTTATAATTATTTATGTCTCACAATATTTCCCACTTTCCAGCTGCCTTCTTTAAAGAAGTGTTTCCAGTATGTGATAAACCTGAGTGATCCACATGTGTGGGCTCTTTAATTTCCCAA
Source organism: Pseudochirops cupreus (assembly GCA_028627135.1). Lineage (NCBI taxonomy): Eukaryota > Metazoa > Chordata > Mammalia > Diprotodontia > Pseudocheiridae > Pseudochirops > Pseudochirops cupreus. The sequence continues at coordinate 414,272,868 of CM053583.1, read as the reverse complement.
CTCGGAAGCAAAGGTTCAAACATTATTGGTGTAACAGGAACAATGATCATTGTAACACTGAGATAATGCTCATCTATCATTTCGGGTGTGTTCATCCTGATGGCCACTCTCACTTCAGAGTCATTACGTGTCAAGGGACAGATACCCTCAGTTTGAAACTTACCCCTTTCTACTTAGAAGCCCTCTGCTCGTTCCTCTTAAAAAAGAGAGCATCAGCAATGGGGAACTGGACGCGCTTCTGGACTTGGAATCGAGAGGCCAAGGCTCAGACTTGGCCTCTGACTTATTGTGTGACCCTGGCAGGTCACTTCATCTGGTTATGCCCGGTTTCCTTCTCTACAGAATGAGATTAACGCCACGTGTGGTGTCTACCTCAGATGGTCACTGCTGTGAGGACCAGCATAGAAAGGTTTTACTATATCAATACTAGTATCAGGATTCACGGCAGTCCAGCTGCTAATAAGCATCACAACGAGGCAAGATGACTAAAACCCATTCATCTATGAGATAATGTTCTTTGTAAAGGGATTTCTTGTTGCCTATGGTGGAAGTGTTTAAACTAACTCAATCAAGGCCTTCATTTGCCTCCCGGAGCAGACAGAACCTGGGAGCCATCCATCTCCTGAGCTCTGTGGTCTCTAGCCAGTGTGCTTTCATTTATAGTGAGATTGCCAATATGGAGCTAGTTCACATGCTTCAGTAATATCAAGCAATCAGCAACCAGTTCTTCAGTATTTTAGACATGGGCTAAGTCCTGTGCCAGGTACAGGGGATACATATAGAAGGACAAAGCAGTTCCTACCCTCAAAGAGCTTACAGTTTACTAACTGGTTGGAAGAATAATATCCTGAATCAACCAATTAAAAACACTTATTAAGCTTTTCCTATGTACCAGGCATTGTGCTAGGCACTGGTGTACAGACAGAAATGAAACAGACCCTACTCTCAAGGGATTTATGTTGTATTGGGGGGAGAGGGGCAAAAACATGCATACTGTCAGGGATACAAGCTATATTTTATAAATATCAATATGTCCATTCACTTGGTCTTAGACAAAGATATCACCATCAGTTTAGGTCTATAGATCGTTCAAAAAGGCTGTGATTATAAATACTATGTGCTCCCCTTTCTATCACTATCAGGTTGAAAAAAATAGGAAGATACATAGGACTAAGGACTTTTGCATGTTTTCTATCTGTTTTATGGATCACCATGGCCAAGAGATTGATTTCTGGCTTCCTTCAAAACTTAGATCAAAGCTTACCTTATCTTGGAGTCCTTTGGCTACCCCCTAGGTCTTGGTTTCTGTCCCTCTCTGTCTCTGTCAGTCTCTGTCTCGGTCTCTCTCTGTTTCTCTCTTGTTCTGTGTTCTTGTGTGTGTGTAAGAGTATATATCTCTACAGATAGATTGTAAATGATGTAAATATTTCTATGGACCCTAAGTGTACCTATTTATTTATCAAATGTAAGCATTTTGAAGGCAGGGATTGAACTTGCCTCTATATCTGCAACATTTAACAGAGCAGTATGGTACATGGTAAGCAATAAATGCTTTTTGGTTCACTGACCTTGTGGCCAATCTCTTACGTATAATTCATATTGGGGGGTCTTTGGTCAGGAGCCTCATCTTCTACTAGGGCTCCCATTGTCACCTTTCCCACATGGCAGAAGCTGCTATGCTTGAGCTCCAGTGGTTTAGCCTTAATGGACCCATAGTCCCCTCTGTAAGCCATCGGAGAAGAATCTCACAGGGAAACCGAGTGGTAATGAGAGCAGTGTTCCAGGAGGGAGATAAGTGCTGTAATTCCTACATCTCTTTCCATTACTGAGCACTCAGAGACTATTTGGCAAGAAACACTTCCTTTTGATCTTTAATAATAACATAATTTATTGCCATAGCCATTCTTTTACTTTCATAGCTCAGGTAAATCTGTTGAAAATTCATTCTAATCCTGGGTATTGCCCAAGTACATTAGGATGATCTATGGCTGGGATGGGAGTCTCCCGGTGATGTGGCAGGTGCCTATATATTACTTATCCTTCTGAATTTTAGCCAAAAACATGAGAGCTCTACAGCTCCTGGAGATGTCCGACTAGTGTATGTGTAATGGTCTCTAGTGCCAAGATGAAAATGAGATTGACTTTGATGTTCCTTGGTTTCAACATGTTCTTTAAGCCCCCCCTGACAAAATAACATCTTTATCTGGTAGGTCTTTGTTGTTATGTTTTTTTTTTCTCATGTGAAGGTTTAAAAAAAGATGTTTCCACTAAGTAGGTCAGTTGTAGGAATAAGTCCTCATTGTTTCACTACTTTTATCCAATACTAAGATGTTTGTTCTCTTAGCCAAGATTGGCTTGTCTATAATGCCCCAGGACCTCTCTGAACATCTCTCTCAAAAAGTTCCCTGATTGGCCCTTGGCAGACTCTGATTAATTTCTTCAATCGCTACCACGTGGGTTTTCTTTGTAGCTGTGTTATCTTTATGATACTGTGTTGGCAAAATATGCCAGGACCCAAAATTATACACCCATCAATGGATAGAGATAGGGATAGGAAGTGAGGCTATGATTTCACTCATATAAGGAATTCCCAGATGAAGAAACTCTTTCTACCAATGTAGTTTGGCATCTGCTCTGACACTCCAATTCTTAGAGTTGCCTAGAGCACTGAGAGATTAAGTGATTTGCCTGGGGTCACATGGATAGTATGTGTCAGGGGCAGGAAGTATGCCCAGCATTTCCTGCCTTTGAGATTGACTACCCAGCAATCATGTTTTCAATTAATCCACACCTGGAACCACCTCCATCATCCTGGACCACAGATTTGAGGCCATTCATAGGGGCCTTCACACTTTTCAGAACCATCATGGTAGTTCTTCCATCTCATCAAGGAGCTTGCCATGCTCCAATTTTAAATGAGACTTAGTTTGAAGGAGCATCTGTTTAAAACTTAATAGGCGTCCAGGCTGATTTACCTTTTTCACTCTCATTATTTTTTGTTTCTTTTTTTTTTTTCAATGAACACACATTTATTTTCTCTCCCACCCACCTACTCCTCTCTGGAGAAATAAAAAATAAAAGCAAAACCCTTGTAACAAATATGTATAATCAAGGAGAAAAAATCTCCACATTGGCTACAAGCAAAAACACATTTTCTCCGTAGCTTGGTCCTGCCTGTCTCACTCCTTTAACAGGAGGCATATGTAACAAGTCTGTCACTTCTTTAATAGGCAGAATGTTCCCCTGGAATCGTGGCTGGTCGTCATGTGGACTGGAGTTCTTAAGTCTTTCAAAGTTACTTGTCTTAACTAAATGGTTGCTGCTGTATAAACTCTTCTGGTTGTGCCCACTTCTCTGTGCCAGTTCATACAAATCCTCAGGATTTCTCTGAAACCATTCTGTTCACCATTTCTTACGGCACAAGAGTGCGTCCTCATATTCACACACCATAATTTCTTCAATCACTCCATACTTGCTAGATATTTTTTAGTTTCCAGTTCATTGATATAGCAAGAAAAGTGCTATATTTTTTTAATTCTATTTTTTTTTTGAATGTTTACATATGGGTCATTTTCTCCTTTCCCTGATTTCCTCGGTGGCAAAGGGCTAGTAGTGGCATTTCTGGGTCAAAAGGTATAAACAGTTTAGTGACTTTGAGGGTATAATTCCAACTTGCTCTCCATACAGGCTGGATCAATTCACAGTGTCAAGACTAATGTATTAGGGTGGCTAGGGGGCGCAGTGAATAGAGCACTAGCCCTGGAGTCAGGAGGACCTGAGTTCAAATCTAGCCTCAGACACTTGATACATTTACTAGCCATGTGACCTTGGGCAAGTCACTTAACCCCAATTGCCCTGCCTTCCTCCCTCCAAAAATAAAAAGAAATTTAAAAAAAGAATAATGTATTAGCATGAACATTTGCCTGACATCCCCCCCTCCCAACATTTTTCCTTTTCCTTTTTTGTCAGGTCCATCATCAGTCCTTTCATTTTATGGCTTAAAAGGCTTTCCAGGGGTGGCTAGGTGACGCAGTTAATAGAGCACCAGCCCTAGATTCAGGAGGACCTGAGTTCAAATCTGACCCCAGACACTTAACGCTTACTAGCTGTGTGACCTTGGGCAAGTCACTCAACCCCAATTGCCCTGCCTTCCCCCCTCCAAAAAGCAAAAAAAACCAAAAAAGCTTTCCATATAGGCTTGACAAATGAAGCTCAGCAAGGTTAGCACCAGTCTACATGCATAATAAGTGTGCATGTATATGCATCTGAATCTATGAATAGACAGATGATAAATTACTAGGCCAGCGGTTCTCAACCTGTGGGTTATGTTGAATTTAAATACATCCTGCATATCAGATATTTACATTATGATTCATAACAGTAGCAAAATTACAGTTATGAAGGAGCAATGAAAATAATTTTATGGTTGGGGATCACCACAACATAAGGAAATGTATTAAAGGGTGAGAACCACTGAACTAGATGGATGGAAGGAGAAATAGCTAGATGGGTAGATATATCGCCCAATACATAGGCGGAGAGATAAATGGTAAGTAGATGGAGGGATGGATGGATGATAGTTGGATGGATGGAGAGATAAGTCAATGAATAGATGGGTGAATACATACATGACAGTCAATGATAGCTGGGTGGATAGATGGATAGATAGATAATTGGATAGATAAATAGATGGGTACATAGGTAGATGACAGATAGATGGATAGATATTTGCCATAGAAACTCCTGAGAGTTTTCCATTTGCTCAAGTATGGAAGATATAGAATCCATATGGGCAGAGCTGGCCATCATAATGATAGAAATCAAGCAGTAGCTCCTGGCCTACTCTGACTCCCCAGCTCCTCATTCTTTCCATCAAAACTATCTTATCTCTATTTAGTATGTGTACATTGTTTCTCCCAGCAGAATGAAAGCTCACTGAGGGCAGGAAGGGCTTCATTGTTTTACTTTGTAATCCTAGTCTCTAGTATAGTTCATGACATAAAATTAGGGGATTAATAAATGCTTACAGATTGGCTGATTGATTGGTTTTCAAGTATGGAATGTTTGGATATTCCCAGGCTGTTAATATGCTGAGTATTCTTGGTTTTAAAGGCTCATAAAGTCATCATTTGTTCCTCTGAACAATGTCCTGAATTCTCAGTTTCTCAAGGATTGATTCCAGTGCTAGAAGGGCCCTCACACATCAATTAATTTAGCTTATTCATGTTGAAAATGAGCCTCAGAGCACCATAGAATGACAGAGCTAGAAGGGGCCTTGAAAAGCTCCTAGCCAAACATTGGGATTTTGGGGGTGAAGTGAAATGGCCTCCCTGAGTCCACACACAGCTAACTATGGCTAGAGTGGCCAGTCCCCATGAACATCATGCCAAAGATCTTTCCATCAGGCCACTACTTTAGGTGTGGTGCTCTTTCCCCAAATCCATGGTGATGGCCAGTGGGCCCCATCATACTCCATTCTCCATAGAATCATAAGACAAGGGGAAAGTGTAGGGAAAGCTCAGCCACCATCCCACTTCTGGGTGTTCTTCTAAAACACGCCACCTTTGTACTTAGGCATATGCTCAACACTGCCATGACACAGGAGGAAAGGCACTGACTCTGGAATCAGAGAATCTGGGCTTGAACCCACCTACTAACTAAGTAAGCTTGAACAAATTGCTTCACCTCCCCCATCCTCAGCTTCTGTAGCTGTAAAATGAAGAGATTGAACCAATGGCCTCTGAGGCCCTTCTGCTTCACAATCTATGATCCCAGGAGCAGAACAGATAAACACTGTCATTAGGGGTGTCTCCTGAGGCCAGAGAGTAAATGCCTCTGGCCCAACAAAGGCACATTTTCCTGGTCTCCAAGAAGGCATTTGGTTACATAAGCTCTCATTTGAAATGACTTTTAGCAGTAAATAAGTAACAAGGCCTAAATGATCTGAGCTCCTATACCATTGGGAAGGGGCATTTCTGTGCTGCAGGATCCCTGGCCTCATGCCAACACTGATGCACTGGAGGAAGCCACCGAGAAAGAGGCTAAACAGACCGTGCTACACATGGCCAGTCATCTCTGGCTTCCTTGCTAAATGGGAGTCCGTGCCATGTGCTGCAAAAAAGAGAGTCTGGCACAATTACCATGATAAACACTGTCCAGCTCCTTCACACTGAGAGCTTCCTTCCAAAGGGTTTAAGGTGCCCATCCCACATCCCCACAGGAATTGCTAGCATCTGAGTGGGCTGTAGAGAGGTGGCCTTGCTGAGTGAGATCTTCCCTTGTGGAAGCTTGTGAGATCCTAATCCTGAGGGACTGCCATCTCTGTCTTATTGTAAATTGTAAATAGAGAATCCAGGTTGATTAAACCATGCAGTCACTAGAAATACTCAACACTTCTCTTCATCTCTCCTTTTTCATACCAGCTTGGGGGCATCAGGATAGCCTAATATAGTTTGCATCAATCCCCCTATGGGCCTGGGTCACAGCTAAAACATTTCCAGAAATATGCTGACCGGACAGGTGGTAAAGATCGCCAGATGAAATCAGAGCATTCAGGCCCAGGGACATGCTGTGAGGACGGGCTTCATCTCTTTCCATGCTCTAGTGACCGTCCAGAATGGCCTGGGCACTCATGTCAATTGCTTCTACTATCATAACGTCACCTGATTGCTTTCATCCACTATTTGCTGAAGGCAGATAACTATTATTCCCCTGTCTAGCACATACTTGCAAGTACTATATTTAAAAATAGTTATGATTTGGGTGGTGGGGTTTTTTTCCCCAGTTAAATCTTATCAAAGGTATTTGTCTTCATTATTCCAATCCCATCAGGGATGTCTGGAGAGAATCATGATGGCTAATCACAATAACAGCAATACCTATTTCTGGTGTGTGTTGTGACCACAAAGCATTTTCCAACACATGACCAGGGTCTGGTGCTAGAAGGGACCTCATGGCCTCCTCCAGCTCTCAACCTATGATCTTCTGAGTTCAAGGTCATCCAGATAAAAAGTGAATAGGGCAAGATTCAAACCCAGGCCCCCTGACTCCAAATCCAATGCTCTTTCCATTGTAAAGCATGAACCTCATCACAGCAAGGTGAAGGAATTGGTGGAAATCATTGGCCCCATTTTCCAGGCCTGTCAATGAGTCTCATAAAGGATGAATGACTTGACCCATGTCACATAGCTAGGCAGGGCTGAAGTAGGGCTTACAGCTGAATTTCTTAGTGGAAGGTTAAGACTCTTTCTCATATACCTATTTGTTCACATTAAAATAGAAGATGAGGGATAGAGAGGCAGATTTTTAATTGTTCTGGAATATTTCAATCACCAGACCAGTGTGTAAGGTCCTCACTAACGGGGATTGTTCCATTTCTTTCTTTGTATGATTAAAGCCTAGCATAGGTAGATCCTTAAGAAATGTTTGATGGTTGACCAATTGATATCGGGGCTTAATTCAGCCAGTACTTCCCCCTATAGAGAGATGCGCTGCCATGTATACACACCAGCCTTGGGCTCAGAAGAACGGAGCTTGTTTTCCTATTTGTAAAACAGAGATGATCATGGTTGTGAGGAGAGAGCTGTGCAAGCCTGGAGGTCCTGGAGAAATGTGAATAGCTGCTATTATTACTGGGTAGACACATGTAGTGGGGGCACTGAGAGCATTCCAAGGGCAGCAGGGAGCCAAACTGGCAAAGGTTCTGAGGCCAGACCATGGGAGGCTCAGTGGAAGGAACTGGGAATGTTTAGCCTGGAGTAGAGAAGACTCAGGGAGAACATGACGGCGTCTCCTACTGTCTGAAGGACCAGCATGTGGAAGAAGGCTTAGGATTGAAGCCTCATAGCTCTGGATTTCAAAGAGCCCTAGAAAACTAGTCTAACTGCTTCACTTAACAGTTGGGGAAACTGAGGCCCAGGGTGGCAAGGGGACTCGTCCAAAGTCACACAGGTAATATCAGAGGCAGAATTTAAACCATGACTCTGGAAACATCATTTTAGCTTATTTGTTTTTTTTTCCATTGTACTTTACCATATTTAGGTTAGACTTGCCCTATTCCTATCCTCCCATCCCCTCCCCCCCAGAATAAAACCGGGAAACATGGGCAAAAATCAGAGAGACAAACTTAGTTGTGACATAGGGAAGTAAGTTTCTAATAAGTCGGCCTGTTCTGAAGAGGAGCAGGCTCCTTCGAGAGGTACCAGCTCCCCCCACCCCATCCCCATTCTTGTTGTAAATAGTCACATAATGCCTCCAGAGGAGCTCTCTTATTAGCTTTTTTTCCTGACATTAATCCTAAATGTTCCTTTTTCCTTCTTCCAGCCATCCCCCTAATTCTGCTGGTACCCAAAAGAACAAGTTTTGTCCCTTTTTGACATAACACCTCCTCAGAAACACAGAGACAGCTACCATGAGTCTCCCCGAATCTTCTTATTTCCAGGCTCATCATCTCCTTTTTAACTTGAGGTGACCTTCACATGATGTGGACTCAAGGCCCTTCACACCCCAGGTGCCATCTTCTGAGTATTCTCCAGCTTCACAGGGGCTGTCCCGAATGGAGGCATACAAAACTCAGCGCAGTCCTGGGGGTGCAGTCAGGGCAGGACAGAAGACAGAAGGCCTTATTCCTGGAAGCCATCCATGCAGCCCAAGACTGCTTTAGCTTTTTGGTCTGCCAAATCACACTGCTGCCTTGTTCTGGGCTTGCAGCTCACTGAAGCCCCAAGATCTTCTTCAGAGAAAGTGCTGTTTAGCCCTGCTTCTGCCATCCTCTACTGCTGAGGGTTTTTTTTAATCTAGAGTAAGTTTACATATGTGTATATGAACATATTGCTACCCTTTGCAGCTGATTCTCACAAGAGACACATGCCACCACCTCCAAAGGGGAAAAAAAAGTGATTTTCCTCATTTTCAGAACGTCCTCACATAGATGGTGGTGATAATGCAAGGAAGATTTAGTACCAAGTTTAAAAAAGCATAAAAATCTTCCTTTTAAAAATATACTCATTTATTAAATAAGCATTGATTAAGTGCCAACAGTTTTAAATATGTTTCTTCCTTCTTAAATGCATTTGCACTACCTTTCTGCTGAATTTATTTTAGTAAATATTGTATTTCACTTTGTTTTTCGTATCAGTGTAAGCTATGTCAATTGTTGGCATGCCAAGCTTGAGTTTCAGATGTCCACCATGATTGATGACATCACCTCCAACCCCCACCCAATTTTTTTTTGAAGTCCACTGTACCAACACCCTTGTTAAAGAAGGCCACGGCTAAAGGGAGTTATTAAAAACCGGCCCACCGGGTCACCTGGATGTCAAGCAAATATTTGGTCAGGGTAAACGGGCCTGATGGAAATAGAGAATGACATGCTTAGGAGCCCATGGGCTCTGGGTCTTTGAAGGCTGTGTGGTGCCTTTTTTTTTTAAACTAGTGATCCCTGTCGCGCCTGAAAATGCTCATTTATAAAATTAGTGATTTTTATTCTTCATAAAATAACAATGAGGTGCTGAAAAGCACTTTGTGGTAATTACAATCGATCAGAGTTGTGCAGTAGAACCTTGTTCTTCTGTTCTCTCTAAGTCAGCTAACCTCATATAATATGCTAATGTCACCCGACAGGATGGAGGTGCTAAGTCAATAAATCTAGATTAAGCGATTTTTGACTTTGTGGATCTGCATATCTGATGATTCCTTCGGAAACTGCATCTGCCGTATTCTCTTCCATCCCACACACATACATATGCACACACATACACAATTAGATACATACGTAAATGTATCCGTGTAACCTTAAGCCATATTACATGTTAGTATGTGATCTCCAAAGTTTAACTGTTTCTTCGTCGAAAGGACCCTGGATTTTTTATGCTACAGCAACAAAGTCCAAATTTGGGTAGAGTTCAATCACTTCAGTCACGTCCAACTTTTTGAGACCCCGTGGATTATATTGTCCATGGGGCTTTCTTGGCAGATACTGGAGGGGTTTTCCATTTCCATCTCCAGTGCCAAACAAAGGTTAAATGACTTGTCCAAAGTCATAGAGCTAGGAAGTTTCTGAGTTGGATTTGAATTCAGGTCTTCCTGACTCCAAGCCTAGTAGTACTCTAGCAAATCCACTTACCAAGATGGACGTGCTTCATTGGAGGGCCTAGAAAAGTAGTCATTTTGTACATGTTCTCTCCTCTGATAGACATAATCTCTGTGAGTGCAGGCATTGCTTTGTTTGTCTTTGCCTAGCACAGTATCTGCCCCACACCAATGAATTCTTGAGAGTTGATGGGACCTAGACCATCATCTGAAGACCAGTCTTTCTGAGGCTGGAGAGGCTGATACCCATCAAATTGGCTGTGGGGGCAAGGTCCCTTGTGGAGTCAACCACTGAAACGAAGTCTAATTGGGGTTTGGATTGGTCGAAGGAATGGCCTCATTGATAGAATTAGAGATCTTTTGATATGTTGAAGCATGCAAATATAGGACTGCATTTAAAATACTGTTATCCAAAATATTAAAGGGCTTCCAATAAAGCAATGCCCCAGACTTTGCTCACTTTAAAAATACACTTACCTGGCAACTTCCATTTTTCTGTTAGGTAAGTATATATTTCCACTTTCTTTTTTCCCCTTTCCCCCCTGTTTTTGGACTAGACCTCTGATTTCATTGACTAGGGGATTTCCTACTATCAGTGCCAGTTAGCAACTGTTCTGCAATGCAAAGTCTTAAGGAGCTTTGCAAAACTCAAGTGCTACATAAACACTAGTTGCTCTGATTGCCATAGTTCTCGTCATTGCTGCGATAATTTTCCAGGGCATCAAAAGGCTTAATGACTTTCCCAAGGTCATAAAGAAAGAAGGGTTGTATGGGGTCAATAGTCCCTAAACATTTATTAAGCACACATTGTGCGGGCACTGGGCTGGGGATACAAAGAGAAGCAAAAGACAGTCTCTGGTCTCCAAGAGCTCACAATCCAATGGGTGGGGATTGCACCTAAGGCATCTGCATTCTTCAAGGTGCTCTCTATCCCATCCGCCATACTTACTCTCTCAGGTAGTCACACAACTGAGAACTCACAAGGATCCAAGACCTAGATTTGGAGGGGGCCTTAGAGACCGTCAAGTCAAATCTCCTCTTTTTCCAAATGAGGAAACTGACGACAGGCAGATTAAGAGATTTACCCAGGGTCACACATCTAGTCAATATTTGAGATGGCATTCAGCTCAAGCCTTCCCGACCCTAGCACCATCAAGTTAAAAAGAAATGCCCCAGTGAACCAGGGAAAAGACACAGCCCAGCTCCCAACAAGGAGACACTGACTTCACAGTTGTCAGTCCCTCCATCTCATATTTTACAACAAAGTTACAGTATGAGACAGGGCTGCAGAATATCCACGGACTGAGGAAATCGCCTGCTGATCTCAAGACGTCCCAGAAGCAGCTTCCCAAAAAGCCCTGATGCTGTTTCACAAGGCATGGTCCAGACCCCAGAAGGCATGCCCCCTGTGAGCCCTCCTGATTTAAGAGCCACCTCTGTGGGAAACAAGATGAGCCCAGACCCCCCAAAGGAGCCATGGGCTGTATCAGCAGAAAGTCATCCTGCCTGTCAGCCTGGTCTTGACAAAGGGTGGTCTGGGACCCAACTCCTAGCCATCATTTTCCTTTAAACCATACATGTCATGGCCTGTTTGTAAGGAAATGTTAAACAGCTCAGGAGCCCATGCAAATTTCCTTCAAATGTGAAATTCACATTCCTTCTGGCTCATCTGCTGGAAACCAGGGGAAGGGGCTGGCATGGAGGCTGGTAGTATGAGAATCTCCTGCTTTTGTTGATTGATTAAGGGGCCCCCACTAGTAGCCATAATAACAATGGGATCCTGTCAGTCCATAAACATGTATGAAACTCCTGCTGTGGGCCAGACCCTGTGCTAAGTGTCTACACACAGGTATTAGAGTTGGGTCTTTTGTTTGTTTGTTTAGAAAAGTCTCAAAGCATGTAGAGGCTGAAGAAGGAAATGACAAGCCACTCCAGTGTCTTTGCCAAGAAAACTCCCAATGGGGTCATGAAGACTCAGACATGACTGAAAACAACTGAACAATTATTTCTGATACTTTCTACCTTTCTCTTGTGAACACTGAGTCTCCTTTGGGCATTTTTCTCTTGTCAACCATGGTTGTCCTCATTTGTTTTTCCAAAGGATGGAAAGCACTGACAAAGGGATCCTTAAAGAGGAACAAGGCTTGACTTCCCAAACTTTGTGGCTCCAGGTTCTTTCCAAGTACCCTCTCCCTCCCCGCCATGAGTTGGTTCCTTCTGCCAGCCTCTGGTACCTTATGAAGTTTTCTTACTCATGTATTTTAATTGATTCCATTTGGTCCAAAAAAAATGGCCCATGAAATGGCACAAGCCAATCCTTGGTGTTGCCACTTTTCCATATCCATTCTGAGGAAGCAAGGTTGGCAGAAATAATCTCAAAGGAACAATGGAAAGGAGGGGAAATCCACTGATGTAAACGTAACTTGTTAAATTAGGTTTCCATGTCTTAGGAAAAGATTCTGAATACAACTGCCATCCATTTTATGAAAGAAGATATTAAAAAATCATTGACTTACTAATAAAAGCAATGAGTGGATCCTGCAATTGTGGACTTGGAGCCAGAAGGGACATCGGGGGCCATTTAGTGCAAGCCCTCCATTTTAGAAATGAGGAGCCTGATACCCAGTGAGGGCCTCACCAGGAAGTAACTTTTCCCCAGGATAGTAGGATTTGAACCTAGTTTCTCTGATTTCAGATGCACTGTCCTCTCCCATGCCCCCTTTGAACTCTGCAGCATTGACCATATGATTTTATAGTTCCTATGAGGCGAGGGTGAAAGAACATGGGGTATGCCTCAGACACCCCTTTTTGGTCTCTATTTTTGAAAACAAGGGCCAGACATCCCACCCCCTTTCCTTGGCACTGACTAGTTGCAATTTCTATTAGTCAAATTATTTTTTTAAACTTCTTCCCAATACCTTGGTATGCCCCAAAAGCATAACTCTGGTTTTCTCCCCTATCTATATCACAAAAGGACATGGCAGCTCAAGGATTGCCTTCACTTGGAAAGAGCCTGGAGCCACAAAGTTTAGGAAGTCAAGCCTTGTTCCTCTTTAAGGATCCCTTTGTCAGTGCTTTCCATTCTTTGGAAAAACAAATGACGACAACCATGGTTGACAAGAGAAAAATGCCCAAAGGAGACTCAGTGTTCACAAGAGAAAGGTGGAAAGTATCAGGAATAATTGTTCAGTTGTTTTCAGTCATGTCTGAGTCTTTACGACCCCATTGGGAGTTTTCTTGGCAAAGACACTGGAGTGGCTTGTCATTTCCTTCTTCAGGTCATTTCACAGATGAGGAAACTGAGGCAAACAGGGATAAGTGACTTCCTTAGGGTCACATAAGCTAATAAGTATCTGAGACTAGATTTGAACTTGCTGGTCTTCCTGACTCCAGGCCTGGCACTCTATCCACTGAGCCACCTAGCGACCCCAAACAGACACAGACCTGTCATCTACTGGTTCAGCGTACCCTCCTCCTCTGAGGCAAGGAGCATTCTACTCTCCCTCCAAATTGACTTCATCTACTGTATCAGAATTACCAAATATAAGCTTCTGGAGGGCAGATACTGTCTTGTCTTTTGCCTTCTATTTGCCCAGCATCTAATCCCATCTGTTACTTACTGCTGGTGTCAGCGTGGGCAGATAATCAAAGTTCCTATTTTCCAGTTTCTCCCTTTATAAAATGGGGGGTGGGGGGTGGATTTAGACTCAGCAATTTTTAAGGTCCAAGTCTAGTCCCAAATCCAGGATCCTATGGATTGGGAAACAGCAACCAATAGATGAAAATGCCCCGTGAATCGATGCATTCCACTTCGGTTACTTATAGGGAAAACTGAAAATGATTCTGAGGAATAAGGTAAACATGAAGGCAAGGTGGAGGGGGATTGAGTTGCGGGGCCCAGAGTGGCTCTCATTCAGCTTTTTTCCAATAAATGTTTAATGGTGAAGATGAATATCATTGGTGTTAAGTGAGGGCTGGTCTTTAAAATTTTATCTGTAGACAAGACCTGGGCATTGCTTTGAAACTTCCTCAAACTCTTTGTTGGCTGGATTCCCTCCCAGGATCATGAAACACTTTGCTTGGCCAAGATCACTGGCTCCCCCTCACATCTCATGTGTCTGCTCTTCTCTCTGCCTTCCCACCCATACGCTCCACAGACCGAATCCACAGTGGAAATCATCAATGGAAAATCAATCGATTCCGAAACATAACAAGGCATTTTCTGTGCTCTAGATAAAAATGGGATTGATTTCCACTTCTAACAGTTTTTCTTTTCTCAATTTAAAAAGCATGATTTTTTTAAAGGCTAATTTAACTTCCTTTAATGACATGTAGAACAGTGAAAGCTCGAAGTTAGAAGTGGAAAATAAATATCCCCTAAGGGAAAAACAATATTAAATCCCACATTTAATGAAGAAATTAGAAAGATGCCTGAGATACATCCTAGGACAAGCTCACTGATAAAGCAGTCTCAGTGTCCTAAAAGATGGTGTCTTCCTTCTATGAAAACTTAACAGATGAAAGATCCGGGATTTTGTACATGTGAGAATTTAGGATTTCAGGACGAGGAGATCCTGGCTTGAGAGCCGGCCTTGAAGACAAACTGGTCCAACCTCCTTATTGGAGAAATAAGAAAACTGAGGTCCTAGGAGGGAAATGACATATAGGTCACCCAGGTAGAATCAGAACATCAGATATAGAATTTGAACTCCTGTCCTTTTCACCCCAGAGTAGGTAGTCTTTCCATGTGCTGCTCACTCTTCTTCTAGGTGGATTTTAAGGTGTCCATGAGCGAGTATATGTTCAGCAAAAAGGGAATGTAGAGGCCTTGAACCACCCATTTTACAGATGACATAACTAGGACCCAGAGAAGGGGTATGACTTATCCAGGGTCAACCAGGTAGAAGCTAGGAGAGTCACTATTTGAGTTGGGGCTGAGATAGAAACTCAAGTCCTTTGACTGCTGACTCAAGCTTATTTCTGCTGCACCAGAGGAATACTAAGGAGCTGCCAGAGGAACAAAGAAGTGATTTTCTTAAAGTTGCAGAGACAGCAATTATCAGATGAAGGATTTGAACCCAGGCCTTCCAGATGGTGATCTCATCCAGTATTCTAGGGAAGGCACAGACTAGTAAACACAGTGCTGAGCCAAGAGCCAGAAGGACCTGGGCTCCTGTCCCACTTCTGACACCTACTGGCTGTGCAATCCTAGGCAAGTCACTCAAACTCTCTGAGACTTAATTTCTCAATCTGCAAAATGGCGGGGCTGGACTAGATGGCCACGCAAGTCACTTCCTATGCACTCTCTCCACTGTCTGCCCTGCCTTTAGATCCTGGGCAATTATGTGGCTCATAATGTTATGCTTTAATAACCCCCATACCTGTAAAAATAACTTAATTTATAATTGGAAAGAGAAAGGTGGTTAAGTACTGCAAAGGAGAAGATGACACCATGAAAGAGAAGGAGCATGGCCTGGTAGACAGAATGCTTGGCCTTTATGTCAGGAAGACCATGGTCCAGATCTCACCACTGACACATATTGGCTGAGTTACCAAGGATTAATCATTGACCCTCTCACAGAGCAGGCATACTTGCCTAGCTGAGGCAGCAGCGCCCCTTGAGTGAGAGGCAGGAGGGAGATGTAACAGGTAGCTCAGACACCCCCATTATCTCTTTGACCATCATCGCCCCTCAGACTCTGATGAAGACATCACAGGCCCCTGAATCCAGAAGCCTCGGGATGAGCAGCATCCCTGAAACCACTAGATCTCCTTCCAACTCAGCCTCCATATCCATCACTGAGGGAAGAAGGAGCCCACCTTACTCATCACCACCAGCAATAACTGCCAACCAACTGCCACCACCACTAAGCAGCATCTCTCCTCAGCCTCTGATGAAGACAGCCCAAGACCCTGAGACCAAAAGCCTTGGGTGGAGCAAGGCTTCCATTCACCACCTTCGTGGTTGGGAAGCAGCCCCTGGGGAGATACAGCATGACAAATGATGCTGTTTATAATTGGACAGCCACAGCTTGGTATAATTGGTAGCCATGGCTTGGTATAACTGGTAGCCATGGCTACCAGAGACCCAGAAAGGAACAGTCTCACCATCGAAGCCTTTGTCTTGTCCAGTAGTTTAACAATAGAAACTGATGGGATTTTATGAGTGGAAAATACATTAAAGAAGAGATATTCATATCTGCTTTGCTGCTGCTGCCCCAAGGACCATGGACCTCTCCATCTGATATGGACCTGAAACCTTCTGTAAGTGTTCTCTCCCCAATTAGAGCAGGAGCTTCTCGAGGGCAGGGACTATCTATCTGACTCTCATTTATATCTTCTGTACTGAGCATAATGCTTTATAGATAGTAAGTACTTAATAAATACTTCATTCATTCATTCATTCATTCATTCATTCAGTGTCCCTAAACAACTCTGTAACAAATGTGTGAGAACTTGGTAGGCAGGTAGAGACAAATACATACAAACTTCAGAGGTAGAGACAGAGAGACATAAGAGAGATGGATGATAGATAACTAGTTTAAATAGTTTATTTCCTTTTTAATCTTATATATTTTGTTTTCTATGTTTAAAACTTTTTTATGAGAAAGGGTCTACAGGTTTTACCAGACTGCTGCCAAAGTGGTCCAGTGGTCCATCTCACACACACGTGCGCGCGCATGCACACACACATACACACACACACACACACACACACACACATTATAATCACCTGCTCTAGGTTACCAATAAACCAGTCATCTCTACTAGTGAAGGAAGACACCATACTGGGAGTTCCTTTCCTCGAAAAAATACAAGGTCTGGCCCAAACAACAACAAAAACCACTACTGATTTTACACACATGGAAAATGTTGTTCAAAGCTCACATATTAATCGTTCAAAGGACTTTTTCATCAAAACGAAAAGGCTAAATATTTCTTGCTCCAAAAGAATGTTGATGGAACATTGAGAATTCAGTTCTACTGGAAAAGAGCCATCTTCCATTGTTATGGGTCCCCTCCCATAAAGCGTACTTACTGATTTTACAAGCAATAAGAGACTATTAAAATTTGTAACACTTTATGTGCCAAAAAAAAAAAAAAGGAAAACTTCCAAACCTATGGAACCCAGCTATGCTAAGAACACTGAATGCAACCCATGGGCACAACCTTTAATAATGATGATAATAAATCAGAGCAGCACACATTTCCATGGTGCTTGAAGGTTGGCCATCTCACTTGACCCTCAACACCACCCTCGGAGGCAGGTGCTGTTCTCATCCGCATTTTACAGATGAGGAATTAATCATATCCTAGAACTGACACAGACTGCCCACTTCATGTTGGCATCATGGGACCCTAGTCTACTTGCTTGGCAGCCTTGCTCAGAGATTCAAGTACCTCAGTTGGGGTACCCACTGCTCCATCAGATCTACCCCCACTGAAATGAGAGGCATTACTCCCCCTCTGAAAAGGGTCCAGTCTTCCTTTCCAACCTCTCCTCTCCCTCATGTGGGTTCACTCTGCATTCCTTACCATTAGTGCCGCCAGCACCTGTGAGCAGTTCTGATGGGTAGAAGGTGCCCCAGATGCTTCCCCCCAGCAGTCCCCCAGCACTGACCCTTCTCCAGTGGCTCCTGAGATGACTTGGTGCTTCCGGGTTACAGGAAACCATGGCCATTGCCAGGGGACACAGTGGCACACTGAGCCCTATGACTCTGCCTATGCAACCATTCTTCTTTCTGCTGTTGCTACCCACCCTCAACCTTCGCAGCAGCATTAAGCTCCTTTAAGCCAGTTTTCGGACTACTGAATTTTCACAAATAGCAGGCACCTTGCAAAATCAGCATCTCAGCAAACCGTGCAAAAGGCATCCTTTGCCTTCCATGCCAAAGGGACACAAATGCCAAGTGACCTCCATTTTACAGGGTCCCCACCCAGACAACAAACTCTACTTCTCCTAATGAAAAACAAATGGGCCTTCACAATTCATTGAGCTGAGTGCATGCTGCAATCCCTAGCCAATGGGGCAATCTACGGGTGTGCCAACGAAGCCTCTCCTTTGCCTGCCTGGCAGCTGCCTATGGGCTCCCAAAGGCATGGACGCAAACTCTTCCATTTCTTGCTCACCCGCAGTCCCTTAAAAATAGTATGTGGTCAATTTTGACCAAATACCCAGCAGTTCCTGGATCCTAGGATGCCCACATCTAGGTGAGCTACATGGCATGCTATCAGTTTTCTGTGGTTCAAAGAAAGTTCTTCTATGCCTGACACATCTCTGCCTTTGAAAATCTTCAGGAAGCAAGAAGCCCTAACATTTGGGTGGTCATTCACCTTCAGGATCTCTCCATCATAAAAAGGTCTCCCCAATTCCTCCGTGGTGCCCTCCAATGTCCAGACCCAAAGAGTGGAGGGCATATCACAAGCCTCCGACTCTCTCTTCATTTCACAGCCATTGAAAAAGCCCTATTCTGTTGCTCTGGACAATTAGCCTTTTATCCAATTTTATTTGATAGTTTAACTTTCCCACCCTAAGGTTTTAATTATACCCTCAGCCCCGAATACTCGGGCTCAGTGAATGCAGCTGGAATCTGCCCCAGTGATGTTATAACCCTGTTAATGTAACAAAAGCGGAGTTTACTTAAAACTCCACTGACTGTGGACTTAAGCCAAATTTACTTGAAAGAGGAAAGAGTCTGTCAAAAATCCCCCCGTAAACAGAGCAAAGCAGTTCTTTCATAACCTTCACCTTAATTCAGAGAGACAAGCAATTTACATGTAAGTGGATTCATATGGGCGAGGAAGAGGCCTCCTGCTTTGGGGCTGCGCTGGCTCTGCTCTTTTTCCTCCTCCCCACCCCGCTCTTTTCTTCAGCACCCCCTACCCCCCTTTTTCTTTTCCTAGAAGAGGCAGGTCACTTTACTGAAATAGCCGTGTCCACAGCGTTTTTCATCGCCGCTGGAGAGAGAACCCCAAAACCTGTGTCAGGCTGATGGAGCTGAATGAGGGCAGCCCGAACGTCCACAGGCCAGCTCATCTTTGTCCGATGCTGTGGTCAAGGGCTGCCTTCAACTCTCACTAAGGCCTCTGTGCAGAGTGTAAAAGTCCCCTCTTAAGGAGGTAATCGTTCCATTAGGTATAATTGGAAGTTCCTTGTCAAATACAGATACGGTCCCCTTTCCCTCCTTTCCGTTTCAATGCCAAATTACAGTAGGGATTTCCCAACTTCATCTGTTAATTAGATTACTTGTTTGAGTCTATAGACTAATAAAGTCTTACATTAGACTAAACACAATATTCCAAGATGGGAGCATGGGCGTGGGCGCTTCTCAAGAGGGCAGACCCAAAACAGACCAAGATTCCTGCACTGGGAAATTCACACTCCTTTCCGTTAATTTCTAGCCCGCAAAGGACTAAGTCTCCAGATACCAGAATTATTATTTTTTTTTAAATAAATTTCCCATTTAAAAGAGAAAAAAAAACAAAAAGGGAAGGGGTACATAGTTTTTTTTTAGCACTTTATTATCAACTGATCCCTTTGATAAAATCTTTCTATAAGGAAAAGAGAAAATATGGTCAACGGTCAAGTTTCACATACAGAAAAAAAATTTAATTGTTACTTTAACAGGTTAAAAAAGGGAAAATAATACCTTTTATTTTCTTTTCCCACTGAGTGTATGAAAATGTGTATAATTTCTGTTCTATCTGGAAGGCTGCTGGGGCTGCTGGACATCAAGGGGAGGGTCTTGGAGCATCTCCATTCAGAGGATGCAATTGTAATCAGGTCTGGTCGTGTGCTACTGAATCTCCACAGCAGTTGCAGGCCCAGCTGTTGCCATTCATGCCACACACACACACACACACACACACACACACACACACACACACACACACACACACACACACACACACACACACACACACACACACTCCTTCCTGCTCCCAATGGCCCACATAATGGAATAGAGGGTGCTTATAACAGATTACTAACTGCCTTTTCAGGTCCATAAAAGGCCCTGATCATACTTCCCCCTCCCTTCTTCCTCTCTTTGCGGAAACATTTCAAATGCAAACACTTTTAGAACACGTGGAAAACATTCCCCAACCAGGGTAGCACAGGAATGGGCATCCTTCAGACCATGTGAGCCCTGCTTTAGAGACCTTGGGCACATCCCTTGCACCATTTGTTGATAGCATAGAGTCACTCAGTGCCTTTAACTGTCCTCTGTGCCTCTTCTCTCCAGTCTATGGCATGGAATAATTCTTACTGAATCCTCCCAATACAAAACCAAAATCTCAGAATATTGGAGCCAGGACAGACCTTAGATCTCACCTAATCCACAGAGACATCATCTCCCTCAGAAGAGTTCGAGATATCTCTGATTTTCTATACGAACTCTAAAAATATTGACTAAAGAGTGGGTGTGTGGTACCCATGTTGCAAAACAAATTCCCACTTAGTAGGTCTACACTTGGTCAAAAAAAGGACAGTCTAAGAGGCAATGTGATATAGTAAAGAGAGAGAGGTGGGCTTTGAGTCAGGAGGAGCTGGGTTCAAATCCAGCTTTGACTCCTGTGCAACCCTAAGCAAGTCACTCTCCAATCAACCAAACAACAGGAATTTATTAATCCCCTAATAGGTGCCAAGCGTCATTGCCCTAGGACAGTGGTTCTCAACCTTCCTAACGTGACCCTTTAATACTCGTATGTGGGCATATCTGCATGTGGGCGGACCCACCTGGAGACGGATAGAGGAGTGGTGTCTCAGTTCCTAAAACCATCGGAAATATGTGTTTTCTGATGGTCTTAGGCAACCCCTGTGAAAGGGTCATTTGACCCCCAAAGGGGTCATGACCCACAGGTTGAGAACTGCTGCCCTGGAAGCTGGGGCAAAGACAAAAAATGGACTGTCTCTGCCACCAAGAAGTTTACTGTCTTTGGAACCAATGAGCATGCCTGTAAATAGATAGAAAATGAAGACAAGGTGATTTGGTTGAGGAAACGCAAGTCGCTGGGGGAAGTGGGGGTGTGAGGACTAAAACTTCTAGCTTCTAAGACCACAAGAAACTGACATTTGGATATTCCTTGATGGGATCAGACTCCGCACCCAAGAAATCGTGGGTCCTTGAACTAGAGACATCTCATCAGAACTGCATTTTTTTCTCTCACTGTTGCTTACTGACACAGCGGACGGCCATCATTTGGGAAAATTAAGCCCCTCTGAGGCTTGAAGGTGTTTTAAAAATTATGCATTTGTCTCTTTTACAAATCCCCCAAATATGAATATACCCCAGAACTGTTACTCTAGCCATGTGCTTTCCCTTGAGAAAAGAAGAAAATTGGCATCAGGAAGAGGATGCCTTGAACCAAGCCTATGGAAGGGCAAATGTTAATTGGGCCATGTTCACTTTACCATGACATCTCTTTACGAGGCTCTCCTAGGGATGCAATCACATTACCTGAGCTCACAGATTTCAAGTTGGGAGGTGCCCTAGACATCCTTTAAGCCCAGAGCTCATTTCACAGATGAGGAAACTGAGCTTTAAAAGTGCAGGAACAGTGTCAAGTTTCTATAGTAAAGGACAAAGGTAGAATTGGAAGCCAGGACTCCAAATCCAGGACTATCTCAATTTCACTGTTGTTGCCTTCTTCGCAGGACTGAGGAGAGAAGACATGACCATGAAGGCTTGACCAACATAGGTTCAAAGGTTGGTCATTTGAAATATGGCCACACTTCTCCTCTCTTCCACTAATCCTATACCACACAGCAGGGTCTCAATTTGGGAGAAATCTGGACATGTACAGACTTCCTTAGCTGATAGCCCAATCCCCAAAGAAGTCAGTTAAATCCAGTATTAAATAACCACAGAACAAGCATCTAGTTCACAGTCATGCCTGAAATTGGCTGGCACATGAGTATTTCATAAAAACGAGGAGGGGCAAAGAGCACCATCCAATCAGAGCAAAAAGAATGTGAGGAAAGGCTCCAGAACGCTCTGCCCATTAGCTCCCTAGATAATGTTTCAGGTCATACACTAACTGCATTAGGGGCAGGGGGGTGGCTCTTCTTTCAGTCTATCATTTTTAGCCCCAACTCCACCAGCTGCTCTCTGTACAGACAGACAGGAAGAATTCAGATTTCATTAGCAGGAAAAAAATAGATTGAGTAGCAAACCAAGGAAGACAGTGGAGGGTGAAGCACCATGATGCGCTTTGGAAATAAAAGCTTCAAGGCATCTAGGTGGTGCAGTGCATACGGCACTGGCCCTAGAGTCAGGAAGACCTGCTGTGTGACCCTGGGCAAATCACTTAAACATTTTTGTGTATTCATTTTTATTTCCATTTAAAAGTTCACCCTGAGCTGCAGTGGAAATCAGATTTTCCCCTCCTGGTATCTCCCCTGGCCCCCCAAAACAGCAGGCCAGGCCAGGGAATCTCTCTTCTTTGTAAGTATCCTGTTTTCTTTTTAAGTTCCAGCTTTTTACAAATATATAAATTATGTCAGATACCATCGAGAGGGAAAGGTAAGCCTGACAATTTCACATCCAATGACAGTTGACCGATGTAAACATAAACGATGATTGCCCCCAAAATAACAATAATGAAAGCCAACACCAGGAAGGACGCAAGGAGCAATCCCTGAATGCACCCCACTAATGATAAGAAGAGCTAAGAAGCTTTCGAGATGGCTCACTTGGTCCATTTTATCTGACTCGTGCCTCCCCTGAGGCAAGGCTCACTATCGCATCCATTTTATAGTTAAGGAAACTAGATCTCCAAAAACATTAAGTGAGTTGCCCATGGCCCGCAACTCATGACTACAGGAAGGGATATGTGAATCCATATTGTGGCAGATTCCAAGTCTACCCAGCTACCCTCGCAGCTCACTTCTTTTCCATTAACTATCTCCTCTTTTCCCTTTACTCACATCATTTTCTAAATGACCAATTTTAAGGCTACCCACTAATTTTTTTTAAGTTAATTTATTTTTAGTTTTCAACATTCACTTCCATAAGCTCTAAATTTTTCTCCCCCTCCCTCCCCAAGCCAGCATGCAATTTGATATGGGCTCTACATATACATTCCTATTATTATTTTCATGTTGTATAGAAGAATTAGAATGAATGGGAGGAATCATGAGAAAGAAAAAAAAATGAAACAAAACAAAAAAAGAAAATAGCCTGCTTTGTTCTGCACTCTGACTCCATGGTTCTTTCTCTGGATGTGGATGCATTGACAATCATGAGTCCTCTGGAATTGTTATAGGTCCTTGCATTGCAGAGAAGGGCAAAGTCTATCAAAGTCAGTCACTGCACACTGTGGCTGTTACTGTGTACAGATTTCTTCTGGTTCTGCTTGCTTCACTCAGCATCAGTTCATGTAAGTCTTTCTAGGTTTTTATGACGTCTGCCTGTTTATCATTTCTTACAGCACAATAGTATTCCATTACATTCATATACCTCAACTTATTCAACCCTTCCCCAATCAATGGGCGTCCCCTCGATTTCCCCTTCTTTGCCACCACAAAAAGAGCTGCTATACACATTTTTGAACATGTGGGTCCTTTTCCCATTTTTATGATCTCTTTGGGATACAGCCCTAGAAGAGGTATTATTGGGTCAAAGGTCATGCACATTTATATCGCCCTTTGGCCATAGTTCCAAATTGCCCTCCAGAATGTTTGGATCAGTTCACATTGCACTAATTCTTCATATTCCAAAAATTAGATGCCTGCATCAGTTCAGGGTTCAACACTTGGGAGAAAAGACCACAGACCGTAGTCCCTTGACAAGAGAAGGGTCCCTACTTCATCAACATCCATTCTGAAATGCATGTGCCAGCCCACTCTCAGACCTCACGTGCTTCTTCTCTCACCTGGGGACAACAGTCCCAGCCTCAACCTCACAGTAAGGTAGTGAGACTCCATGAGGCGATGCAGCCAAAAGCTTTATAAACAATATATAAAAATGACTTGTCTGTCGTCACTGAGGCTGCACTGGTCAAAGCTGGAATCTGATCCTTGAGAGTGCCCGGTCCAAGCCCACGGCTCTGGCTCTGGCGTCAGGAACAATGGAGTTCTACCTGAATAATTGTGGCCAAGTTACGAGCAGTATCTTCATCTGCAAAATGGAGTTAATAGTAGCATCTGATCTCCTAGCATTACTGTGAAAATCAAATGAGATAATATACATCAGGGGCTTTGCATATCTTAAAGTGTTATCATAATTAGCCCAATTATTAGCAGCTAGCATGTATATAACACTTTCAGATTTGCGAAAGGCCTTACTTACATTATCTTATTTGATTCTCACAACTTTCCTATGAGGGCAATGTGTTATTATCCCAGTGTTACAGATGAGGAAACTGAGGCAAAGAGAGGTTAAGTGAGTTATCTAGGGTCACATAGCTAATATCTGAGGCGAAATTAGAACTCAGGTCTTCCTGACTCCAAGTTCAGTACTCTGTCCCCTGTGCTACCTTGCTATCTTAAGTGTGACCAGTTAATAGTACTCACAGCTCTCTGCCTCCCATCTATCTGAGTACTGAGCACTCTGGGCAGTGTATGCATGAGTGCACAAACGGGACCTCAAAGAGTCAGCCCTTGCTCCTCGTCAGGGAGGGAGGAGGATAATCTAGAATATCGCTAGTGACAGAAATCTCAGGAACATCAGGTGAAATAATCATAAGCTGTTGGCTGTGAAGAAGCAGTGGTGGAGTATGTCATTGATCAGTTCTGGCCTGGGGGTCTCAGAGGCCAGTGAGAACTGTGCCAAGATGGTTTCATAAAACAAGGGTATAGAGGTAGCTAAGTGGCGCAGTGTCATTGATCAGCTTTGGCCTGGGGGTCTCAGAGGCCAGTGAGAACTGTGCCAAGATGGTTTTATAAAACAAGGGTATAGAGGTAGCTAAGTGGCGCAGTACACAGAGCACTGGCCCTGGAGTCAGGATGACCAAAATTCAAACCCAGCCTCAGACACTTAACACTTACTAGCTGTGTGATCTTGGGCAAGTCACTTAACCCCAATTGCCCTGCCTTTCTCCCTCAAAAAAAACCTGGAAAACAAGGGTATGGAAAGGACATTAATTCAATTAGCATAAGGAGGGGAGGGAGAAAGGAAGAGATGGGGAGAGAGAGGAAGAGGGAGAGACAGAGACAGAGAGAGAGACAGAGGAAAGGGAGGGAGGGAGAAAGGGAGAGGCAAGGAGAGAAAGGGGGAGAGAAGGAAGGAGAGAAAGGGGGAAAGAGGGTGAGAGAGACAGAGAGAGAGAAGAGAGAGAGAGAAAGAAAGAGAGAGCGATCCCTCAAAACAGAAGCTTAACTTTGCTTTCCGCCTTCCCTCCTATTCTTTGCTGACTTCGGGGCAGCTTCTTTTGCTGAACTTGGGTATCAGAGATGGAGGCCCCCCTAGCCCCCTGATGGCTCAGTTTCAATAAAAACATCGTCCAATTTCATCATTTTGATCATTATTATTTCCTCAGTTAATAAAACCCAAGGAAAGCCTGTTTGAGAAGATGTTAGAAAAGGAGAGGCCCACTTTGGCTGAGATCAGTCTTGGCAAGGGCCAGCAATCTCTTTTCCTTTTCCTAAGGTATTGTTCTTCTTGGTAAAATCGCTGCATTGCTCCAAATATTAAAATAACGAATGAGAGCACCCACCAGTGGGAGGCCATAAAAGCTTGTTGCCACGTTTTCCTGTATACATCTTTATTTGCATTTAAAAGTTTAACTCCCAGCTGCAATGGAAATCAGATTTCCCATCTTGGTATCCCCCTGAAAAAATGCAGGCCAGGGCTGGGAGTCTCTCTTTGCAAGCATCCTATTTTTTAAATTCCAACTTCTTACAAACATATAAATTATTTTAGATACCATCGAGAGGGAAAGGTAACCCTGACAATTTCATATCCAATTACAGTTGACCGATGTAAACACAAACGATGTTACTATATATCATGGAGATAACATCTCTAATTGTGGTTGGGGAAAAGGCTGTGGCCAACTTTCAATGGCCACATGTCAAAAAAGATGGGAGGAGGCAGGGAAACCTGGACTGGAATCGAGCATGGAGCCCGTATTGTTTATTTTAGCACAAAGGACGTCAAGAGTCAAAGGTGTCACCAGGGTGGCCTCCCTGAAATCGGACCTACTTCACGTACTGACGATGGCTGGTTCTGCCCCTCCCTGCCATGATTATGACCGGCCTCTGGCTGGCAGTACCCTACCTGGGTATGTGTTTTGCCTTTAGGCCAGTATTTCATCCGTGCTGCCCTTTCCTGTGAATGCATGTTGGAGACGCTCCCAGTGTGGTTCTTTGGAAGGACTTGATCCCAGCAGCCTTGCAAAAGACTAATTCCTACAATTTCCTCTACAAGTGATCATTTCCATTCTGTTTGAGGACCTCTATAGAGGGGAGTCTAGAGATTCCCAAAGCAGTCAATTCTCTTGGAGACAGTTCTGATAAGTTAGAAGCTCTTCCTGACATCAAGCCTAACTCTAGTCATTTTGCAGCTTCCACCCAATGATAATAGTTCTAACCTCAAGGGTCAGGTAGAACAAGTTTACCCTCCCTGCTCTGCCATTTACATGGCAGACCTTCTAATTCTTGAAGCCAGCTTCATGTCTCCTGGGCTTGTCTCTATGTCAAATTGTCATTGCTACTTTGATCACAACTGGTAAGCCCTTAGTGCTTCATTTGTTTCTATCCAATTTATTTAAAAAAAAAAAAACAACCCTCCATTCATCCAATCATACCACATTGTCACCAGGTTTCTAAGTACCCAAGGTTAACTAGAACATCAAGGAGAAATACTATGGAAATTCAAGTTGTTTGGGGAATCTCCGGATGGCTAAAGATAGGCAGGGAAGATCACAATGAAGGGGATTACTTGGGATTATGGAAAGACATTAATACCATGAGCTATGAATTAATATAATCATCCTGGAAATCAATGTGGAATTATTCAATTACAGTGTCGAAAGTATCTATACCTATTGACTCAGAAATTCCACTGAAGAGCATCTGTGCCAAGCACGGTCATTGACAAAAAGAATCCACATACCTTAAAATATTTATAGCAGCACACTCTTTGTAATGCCGAGGACTGGGAAGAAAACAGATACCCATTGATTAGGAAATGGCTAAACAAATTGTGGTACATGAATATAATGGAATATGACTGTGCCATCGAAAAGAAAGAGTGTGATAAGTATAGAGAGGCATAAGAAGATTTATATTAACTGATTCAGAATGAAGAAAGAGTAAACAACATTCACAATGATTACAACAATGTAAATGGAAAAAAAAATCAGCACTGAATATTTCAGACTTATACAAACCAGCTTGACCTTTGCCATAGGGGCCCCTACACAGGAGCCCAAAGGTATACATATTTAGTGTGCTTCTCTCTGTTCTCAATTGGTTATATTGCTTCCCTGATCTCGATTGATAAGTGGGTGGATAGAGAGATATAAATGGAAGGATAGATGAATGGAAGGACAAGTAGATATTCTAAGCCCCTCTATATGTTCTAGATTTCAACAAAGCCTTTATTTGAGCTCTTTTCTCTTAATAATGCTTCCATGCTAATTTCAAGTCAACAAACATTTATTAAATGTATTATTAATGTAATAGCCCAGGGGCAGGGAACCTTCGACCTGGAGTCCATATATGGCCTTCTAGGTCCTCAAGTGCAGCCCTTTGACTGAATCCAACTTCACAGAACAAATGCCCTTAATAAAAGGATTTGTTTCATAAGACTTGGACTCAGACAAAAGGCCACACATGAGGACCTAGAGGGCCACATGTGGCCTCGAAGCTACAGGTTCCCCATCCCTCTAACTAGCCACTAGACTAAATTCTCATTCAACCCACTGTTTAGGGAAGTATCAGCTGCATCCAGAGCAATAACTCTGGCAAGGTGTCTGGTGCTCTATCAAAAAGAACACAGAAATTTAGAAGACACTCAGAACACCTGTAGTCTCTCCCTCAGCAACTTAGGAACATCTAAGCTAAGCACCTTGTTAACAAGAGAAACTAATTATAATGGGCAGCTAACAGATGGTACACAGGTGGCCACAGCCCAAATTAGCTCTTACCTGTCTCTTTAGCAGCATCTGAGGGTGTTTTCCTTACTGCCTGCCTCAGGGACAAAAGTGACTGATTGCAGCTCTGGTTACATCATATATTTCTCTCACTTTACAAATTCATCAAGGATCTCAAAAAGAAGGTCCCAAACTCCCCAAGGCATCTCAAATCCTTTTGGTTTTCTGGGCTAGGAACATACAGAGAAATCTTCAAGTGGTAGCTCACTAATTGGAGCTCCTCAAGAGCCTTCTTCCTTTAAATGAATCCAATTAAAAAGATCTGCCTTCTCAAAGTCTATAGGCCTGAATTTATTGCTAATATCAGCCAGGTGGTGAGTGATGATTAAGCACCTGTGTGCCAGGACCTTTGCTAAGAACTGGGCATATGGAAGAAGAGGTCAAAGATAGTCTTTGCCCTTGGGGAGCTCACGATCCAATGGGAAAATGTGATTTTTAATGGATTTGTGGAAAGACAGACACTAAAGCGTTTCTGGTATAGCTGTGAATTGGTCAAATCATTCTGTAAAGCAATTTACAATTAATGACAATAATAACAAGAACAGCAGTAATAACATTTGTATAGAATGTAAAGGTTTACAAAGCACTTTGCAATATTACGTGATCCTGATAATGACTCTTAGAGATTGGGGCTATTACTATCCCCATTTCATAGATGAGGAAACTGAGGAAGACAGAGGTTCTGACTTGCCCAGAGAACCCCAACTAGTAAGTATCTGCAGTTGGATTTGAACTGAGATCTTCCTGATTCCACCTCCAATATTCTATCTTCTGTGTGATCCAGCTGTGCTCTAAATGGTTACGACAACAGAAAATGTGACTGGGAACTCCGCACCCCTGAGCTCAGAGATGCCACTGCTAATATCTGTCTCAAGGAGGCCACTGATCAAAAGAAAGGCCTCAGATATTAATAAATATTTGCATCAGTATTTTTTTTTTGTGGTAGCAAAGAATTGAAAATGAGAAAAACATCCATCAAATGGGGAATGGCTAAACAAGTTATAGGATGTGAATGCAATGGAACCTTACTGGGCTGTAAGAAACATGAATAAGATTAACAGAAAAAAGCCCAGGAAGACTTTCCTGAACTGAGATAGTGATGGACACAACAAGCCACAGCAATGGAAGGGGAAAGAACAGAAACAGCCAAGCATGGCGGTGGAATGAGGCAGACTCAGATGACCAAACGGCCCCTCAAACGAGAAAGCTGAGAAGGCAGCTCATCCTGTGTCTTGGCAAAGGGGAGGACCACAAGGAGGGAAAGCCACATAGAAGGGCAGAATCTTTCCTTGTCAGTCGACCTTTATTAAGGACTTGCTATTGGCCAGGCAGAATAATAAGTATTGAGGATATGAAGAAAGGCAAAAAAGAGGGCGCTTCCCTCAAGGTTATTGATGTTGGAGTGCTATTCACTGGTTGGATGGTATTGAAAAGACATTCATCAGACATTTCATATTGGGAGGAACACACTGAGTGAGGGCTTAGAGAAATGGCATTGGAAGAACCCCCAAGACCCTCAATAGGAACCCCTAGACCTTTGAGGGAATGCAGAGCAATAGTCTTGCTTTAGCTGGCATTGGGAGAGAGCCCAGAGCTGACACGAGTGCTAAATTTGAGCTTTGGAATCAGAAGGAAGAAGATCGCTGTGTTGAACTCAGGGATCTGGCCATAAATATGTTATGCCAAGACAGAGCAGTAAATTCACCACTAAATTTACCCCAACACTTAAATGCCATCTGAGCTCGACCTTGGAACTGGATCTGACTAGAGTTCTGTTCAAGTCAGCATCGGATTGGGGGTGAGATACTGCCAGATTCCTGAAGAGAGCCAAGTGCTCACACAGGTTGAAATTATGATCCCAGGAACTTGGCTTAACCTAAAGATCAAGTCAAAACAGTGAACTTCAATTTTCCCAAACTGTAGGCTTCCAAATTCCATAATTGGAAAACAATAGGCTTTATGGTTTCTCCACATGGCAAGCGGCCTGGCCAAAGGCTGTGGTTCTCAATCACTTGCCTCCTACGGGACTTGGCTAACCCCTCTTCTGTACTCTACTGAGAGCGCCTCCTTCCCAGGAAGGAAGCAGCAGCCCCCACCTCCACCTGTTTGGCTGCCTGTTCCTGTTTGCTCCCCTCCCCATAGAAATCACTGGTCCAGTGACAGCTCAGAGATCCACATTAGGGTCCATCAGATGAAAACAAGATCCCGAGGCTTCACATGGATGGGAGCTCAGATGAAGAAAGAGGCAACTAGAAGCAATTAAATTCTATTTCATAACCAGTCAATCAGTAAACATGTGTTTATTACCTACTAAGTATGAGACAAATACAAAGGATGACACAACCCCTATTCTCAAGGTGCTTACATTTTGGTGTAAGAGACAAGCCTTTTTGGAACTCTCTCTCTCTGTCTCTCTCTGTATCTGTCTCTGTCTCTCTATCTCTCCCTCCTCTCTCTCTGTCTCTCTCTGTATCTGTCGCTGTCTCTCCTCTCTCTCTTTCTCTATCTCTCTCTCAGTCTCTCTCTCCTCTCTCTGTCTCTCTGCCTCTCTCTGTCTCTCTATCTCTCCCTCCTCTCTCTGTCTCTCTCTCTTTATCTCTCTCTCAGTCTCTCTCTCCTCTCTCTGTCTCTCTCTCTCTGTCTCTCTTCTCTCTCTGTTTCTCTCTCTCTCCCTCCCTCCCTCCATTCATCCATCTATTCTACCTACAGCATAAATGGAAAGTGAATATATGACAGTTAAATCCAAAGTAGTTGAGGCTACTTAGCAATTAGAGTCAAGGATCAGGAAAGTCTTCTTTCAGAAGATAAAGGAAGAGTGGGGATTCTATAGGACAGAGGTGAGAAAGGAGTGAATTTCAGGCAAGGGGAACATCAGTGTGAAAGTCAGAGAAAGATGGTGGTGGTAGTGTGTGTGTGTGTGTGTGTGTGTGTGTGTGCGCGCGCGCGTGTAAGAGACAGAGACGTAGACAGAGAGACACAGACAGAGAGACATAGAAAAAGTCAGCTGTCTAGATTGCTGATTATAGGAGGGGGAGTCATGCACAATGAGGTTGGAAACTGTGCACTGTATACTTTACCCTAGAGAGGAACTAGTTGAGTCACAGGACTTTATGGAGTAGGTGAGTAGCATCATTAAATGCTTAAAGAAAATTACTTTGGCAACAATGTAGACTAGGACTTTTTTTTGCTAAATCTAACACATACCAGATGAAAGGCTGTAGTATACTACAAAGGTAGTGTGCTATAAAGCACCAGACTCTGAGCCAGGAAGACCTGAGTTCCATTCCTTCCTCTGACCCACACTGACCACGTGCTCCTGCATTAGTCACTTAACCTCTACAACTCCCTTAAGGCAGCAGTTCTCAAAAGGGCTGGTCTCAGAACCTGTTACTCTCTAAAATTATTGAGGAGCCTTCCCAAAGAGCTTTTGCATATGTAGGTTGTATCTGCTGATGTTTACCGCATTAGAAATGAAAACACCTTGCTAAGATTATGAGAACAGTTGGGCCTCAAATGCCTCCACAGAGGGTCTCGTGAGCCCCTGGGAGTCCATCCTCAGACCACACTTTGACATCCACTGCTCAAATTTTAACTGACAAAGGTTTCCAGTCTGCCTTAGGAGAGGGCAGGCGCACCTGTCCCCGGACTCTATACGGCTTGTCCTTCATGGCTGGTGTGCCCTCCCTCCTCACCTCCATCTGCCTCAGCTCCAGCTCTCTCTCCCGCATGAAGCCTTCCCTGAGCCTCCCTCTGTCCTCACACCATCATGTATTCATTTTTCAAATATTCTGTCCAAATGTATACATGTTCAGTTGTCTTTCCTGAAAGAATGTAAACTTCCTGAGGGCAGAGTCTTTGGATCCCTGGTAAATTACAGAGTGCCTGGCACCGAGTAGATGCTTGATAGATGACTAATTGCTGAAGATTCTGATCCAGGACCCGTCAATTAGGGCTGTCCTTGGGTCTCACCTCTAATCATGATGAAGGGGGAGATGAGCCATGAGCAGCGGCCTAACTCTTTGTCCCCATTGGGGATAGTCCTGTGAGGGAAAATCAAGAAAGACCTCTTCACCTGGTCTGGCAGGATGAGGCCAAACAGAGTCAGCAAGCATCTCTTAAGAGTTAGGCATTGTGCCAAGCACTGGCCAACAATGTCCCCCAGTGACTCCTACCCTCAAGGAGCTCACAATTTAAGGGGAGGACAGCTTGTAGCCTACTAGGTACAAACAAGACAGACAGCATAGCTAGAGATGAACAACAGAAGGAAGGCATTAGCACAAAGGGGGACCCAAAGGGCTTCTTGCAGAAAAATGGGATTTTAGTTGAGGCTTGAAGGAATCCAGGAGGTAGAAAGGCATCATGGATAGTGTTGGATTTGGAATCTGGAAGACATGAGTTCAAATCCTGCTTTAACCCTTTAGCTCAATGACTTTGGACAGGTCACTTGATCACACTATGCCTCAGTTTACCCAACTGTAATATAGGGACAATCACAGCACCTACTTCACAGGTTTTCTGTGAGGCCCAAATGAGCTATATAAAGTGTGTTGGAATGCAGGCTAACTTTCCTGCTCTTTCCTCCTCCTAGTAACCCAGGAGCCTGTTTCCATTTGCCAGAAGAAGGCAAACAGCCTGGGATCTGCCCCTCTGCCTGGCATGAGAGGCTGGAAGTCCAGTGCCTTCCTTTCCCTCATTCCCTTGTTTTTTCTGACCTTTCCTAACCCTCTGGGGCCCACTCTGAGGGATAAGATAACATGGGCCTAGCGCTTCCCGGCCTTTGAGACCTTCATGATTCACAAGGGCTGAGATTATTTAACTACTGATCATGATTATTTAGGTTGAAAGACTATTCTGCCCTAGCTCAGAAAATGTTTGTGTTTCCATTAAAAACCTCCAAACCACGGGCTTATTTGACTTACATCTCCCACTATTCCCCAAACCGGGCCGACAGCAGACTTTTTTTCCCTTTTAAGACACTTCTCATGATTTTCTTTTTCTCCAGGTATGTTTGGGAAACAGACTCAGGGACTTAGTAAACATGAGCCAGGCATGGCACTGTCATGCAGCCCCTCCCTCTGCACCACCAGGGTGCCTCTGTGCGAGCCTGCATCATCCCCCTTCTGCCTCTAAGCATTACTCTGAATAGTCCTAGGCCTGGATCCCTGTCCTTCTTTCTCTACCAAACTGCCTTCCCTCCTCTCTGGAACAGCCTCCCAAGGCTGCCTCCTCCTTGAAGCCTCCTAAGCTTGATGCTGGAGATGGTGATCCACTTATCTCACCTACACTTCCAGGCCTGGCTTCTTTTAGCTACATTCCATATTCTCCTTGCCATTTGGCCAATGACCATTGGTTTCTGTCACCACAATGTACACATGATGGATGTGTGGGACATGTGTTCACCCTCTAAGTCTGTGCTGCTGTTCGCACAGCGCTTTAGCTGCTTACATGTGCCAGGCAAAGGTGGACCATGCCCTCCCCGCCAAGAATTACAGAACCGAGGGATCCCAGAAGCCATCAGTGCAACTTCTGTCTGAACAGAAATCTCCTCTCCACCTTTGCCTCCAAATGCTCACGTGGCCCTTGTTTGCTTGGAAGTCCTGCAGTGAGGGTGAAACCACTACCTCCCAAAGCACTGGCTGGCTGCTCCCCCTCTTAGACATGCCTATGTGTGTGTGTGCATACATGTGTTGATGTGTTTGTTTCTTTATTTACCTCTTGGAGGCTTCCAGCCATTGTTCCCAGTTCTGCCCATGAGAGCGGATGCATCAGGGCAGAGCGGATGCGTTCTGGGACCTCGGGTCCGGAAGATCTGGGTTCAATCCTGCATTTAACCCAGAGACTCTGAACCTTTGTTGGGTCATAGGCCCCTCTGGCCACAGGGTGAAGTCTAAGGACCCCTTTTTCAGAATAATGCTTCCAAATGCATAAATTATGAAGCAAGTCAATTATATTTAAATACAGTCCTCAAAGAGACTTTTTTTAAGTTCACAGAGGTCCCCTGGTTTAGAACTTGGGCCTTGGACTCTCACCAGCTGGTGGTTATCTCTGTGATGTTCAGCTTCTTCATCTATAAAATGGGACCTCCCACTTCACAAGACATATCAGTACATTCACATGTACACACATGTCAAGTCCATTGGAGATGGTTTGGTATCATTTTAGATGAGAAACATCTCCCCTATCAAGGGAGGAACAAAGAAACAAACAGATCCTGCTGGTGACTGGTCACAGCGCAGTGAAAAGTGAAATGAATTTAGAGGCGAGTCACTGTTCCACCAGTGAGCAATGACACGCCCCTGCACAAGTGACTTAACATCTCCGTGACTCAGTTTCTTTGATTGTAAAATGACCTCTGATGTCCATCATGCCTATAATTCTATGATGGGCTTGCTCCTGGTGGGGTCTAAGACCTCCTGTAGCCCTGAAGTTGTGATCCTAAGAGAACTTGAATTGGCCATCCTGAAAGAAGATGACAGAAAGTCTCTACCATGGTTGGGTAGTTCTCATTACTAGAATCTTCTTGTTGAGCTGAAATGGTTCTGTTTTTCATTTTCACCCAATGGTCTTTATTTAGCCTTCTGAAGCAAGATGGGTCAAGAGGACACAGAGCAAATCTATTTCCTCTCCTACCTATAAAACCGCCTACATATTTGAATTGTGCCAACATACCTCTCTCCTCCCATCCCTTCCCCTTGCTCAGAACTGACACAATTTCGAGATACTACACTC
The DNA here is from genome assembly GCA_028627135.1 of Pseudochirops cupreus. Lineage (NCBI taxonomy): Eukaryota > Metazoa > Chordata > Mammalia > Diprotodontia > Pseudocheiridae > Pseudochirops > Pseudochirops cupreus. The sequence continues at coordinate 414,237,951 of CM053583.1, read as the reverse complement.
TCTTGGTTCCTGTTCTCTGAACATACGTCCCCCTTCAAATACAGAACCCAAAATTTAACCTGGGCTCTAGAGAACAACACAGCTGATAGATTTCCAATGAGGAAAATGTCAAAGTAGTTTTTTAAAACAGATAATTTTGACCACATAAGCCCCTGCAGACTACCCCCCTTTTTATGCCTTCAATTAAAAAAATCATTGTTCTCTATATGATTTCTTGTTGATTCCATCTATAACTGAGACACTTAACTTTTCCTAAAGGCAGCTAGGGGGCACAGTGAATAGAGCACCAGACTTGGAGTCAGAAAAACTCATCTCTATGAGTTGAAATCTGTTCTGAGACACTTAACTAGCTGGGTGACCCTGGGCAAGGCACTTCACCCTCTTTGCCTCAGTTCCTCATCTATAGAATGAGCTGGAGAAGGAAATGGCAAAGCACTACAGTGTCTCTGCCAAGAAAACCTCAGATGGGGTCACAAAGAGAAGGGCACAACAAAAACAGCTAAACAGCAACAAAACTTTACAGCTGGAGATTGGGGGGGGGGGTCAAGTATAAGATACGACACAAAGAGAAATATTGCACGGCACTGTGTGTGTTATCAAATAAAGAATTTTGTACTGTTTGCTGTTTGCACGTTTTCCATGCATCTAGGGAGGATTTAAATAATTTTCAATGGCTTGTTGAGAAATTCTGAAACCAACAATATGTATAGTAAGCATGCCAATATTTCCCTGTGTACCCAGACTCTGCAAAAAGAAAAATTGGGGTTGAAAGAAAATGGGTGTTTCGCCTTTAAAAACAGTAAAAGAAACCAGTATTCAGTTTGCAGTATATTTTTCCAGTGATGCAAGCAAGACCTCGTGGCTTTTTATGCACACAATAGTTCATAATCTTTCCCCTCCTCTCTCCTCAATATAAATTGTCCTGCTCCACTCCTTCAGAGACGGCTCAGTATTATTAAATAAACGCTGCCCTTAGACTATCCTGTGCTCTGGTTTACTCTATCCAAATTACAATGTACTTGGCAGCCTCCTTGAAAGAATGTTTGTCTTGTCTTTCATTGACTTACAGTGAGGAATACACCGATGTTTATCTCTCTCTTCCAATGCACTTGCCTTCCCCTTCCCCTCCCTATCACCTCTCCTTGGAAGGTCACTTATCTAAAGAGTGGTCCTTTTGGAAAGGTTTCCAGATCCCAAAGGCCAAGGAAATAAGGCTCTAGATAAAGCTGCTGCCCTGCTTTACTATAAACTTCTTAAAAGAACTCCACATATACAGAGACTCAAAAGGAGAGCAGAAAAGTTGCCTAAAGACCAATAATGGATTTAAATGAAGATAATCAAGAGGAATCTTCCAATGTTAACCATATGGGCCAAGAATTCACATCTATGTTGGAAAGTTGTCCACAAAGTAAGCCTAGGAAATCACAGAAAAAGCTCACAAATGCACACTCCACGTTCATTTGATTATAAACAAACTTTAAAAAAAATTATATTAATTCAGCATTCAATAACCCAATGGTAAACACCTGTTATTCTGCCTGCCTTTGGAAGCCATAAATTAGTTTAAATTGATTTATTCACGAAAGCAAATACCCCCAGACACCTTCTAAGCACAGTGTCTCACTGCACGCTGCTCTCTTTGGCCACACATATCAAATTCATCTCCCCCAAATTAAACAACTGGGCTCTGGTTACTGGAATGCAAGCTTATTAATGGGCATTAATAAAACCAAACACACAAAATGAAGTTCATAATGGTCTCTCAGTAAAATCTTCTGCATCAAAGTATACATAACAAAGCTAAGTCATTAGGAAATGTTTTAGCAGAGGGCTTTAGATATTTAAAAATTAAATGTATAACCTTAGACTCTGGGGCCTGATGCAGTCAGCGGCATTGAAATACATGGAGGGTCTCACCATCTACTGGGAAATCCCTCTTCTGATGGGATGTAAACTCCTTGAAGGCAATGATAGTTTGGCTTTGGTCTTTGTATTCCCAGAAATAAGCACTGTGCCTGGCACACAGTAGGTCCTCAGGAAATGTTTGTTGATTAAATATCACAATGTGTGCATCTTGAAAGCAAGGACTATTTTACTATTTTTCTTTGAAATTCCCAGACTGCAACACGGTGCCTAGCACATAGTAGGACCTATGTAAATGGGTGAGAAATAGAATAGAATGGAACTGATCCTTCCCTGGATATGTACCATGAGAATGCCCAACCCCTTTGGGATGTGTGTGTGTGTGTGTGTGTGTGTGTGTGTGTGTGTGTGTCTGTCTGGATGAATGTATGGATGTATGTGTATAAACATGTGGATAGATGCTTGGAAGCATATATATATATATATACACACACACACACACACACACACACACACACACACACATATATATATGTACATATACATATACATATACATATATACGTATGTATGTATATCTCTATGCCTCATTTGATGTTGATGATCACCAGATCTTTAAACCAAGGTATCTCTGGATGCATCTCTCAAGGGACCTTGCCAAACCTTAGAATGTATATAGGAGCCAGTTTCTTGGTAAGAGTCTTTGAGGTAGTATCTTAGTTCCACTGATTCAAAGTATTCTTAATCAAGAAAGAAAAGGGAAAAAAATGAATGCATGAGGGCTTTGTATCACCCACATATTTTCATCAATTCTGTGACTATGAATATGAAGGCTGACATATAGATTGGAATAGATACTGATTTGTACATATAGAGACAGATTTATGCATACACATAGAGGTGTATATGCAAAAACATGTGTCTTCTACTTTGAATCAAATTCAATGAACAGTTTAAGGGCCTACTTACTATGTGTAAGGTATCCCTATTTTTCATCAAGTATGTCCTCATTACATGTGTGTGAAGACAGTTCTCACAAATGTGACAGTGATGTGAAAATAGTGCAATCAGTCAATAAGAAGGAAAGAAAATGAATGATTAAAAAATAAATATTTAGTTTGTGCTGATCACGTGTCCAGCACTGAGATAGGTGCTGGAATACACAAATAAATGCAAGGCAGCCCCAGTCCTCAAGGAGTGTGGAGTCAAACAGGTCAGACAAAGCCTCTAGGGGTCTGTGCTGAACACTGCAGGTAGGTCACTACATGTACGGATTACCTATGGGTAGACTTTGTGCTGACCTATGATCACTCTTCTCTTTATTCATTTGCTAATGATAATACCACCAATGACCTCTGCCATTTTGGGCAGTTTATTCTTTATCAAAAAGCTTACAAGTTGGGGGAGGGGGGAAGAAAGGGAGGGGAAGAAAATTCAGAACTCAAAAGCTTGTGGAACTGAATGCTGTAAGCTAAAAGCTAATTAATTAATTGATTAATTAAAATAAAAGCTTACAAGTCAATCCCTGAACCTGTTGTGGTGGGTTCTTGTATTTTCTTTGATCTTCATCCAAAAGTGTCACTAGAAAGATAAGGTATGCTCTACAAAACTGTTGGAACTATAAACTTCACTGTGAGGTCAATGACCACTCCAAAAAGACCTGCATAACCATTCCCACAGGAAAAAGAAAAAAAAAATACGAATAAATCTCACTGATCCAGATGATGCAACACAGTTAAGCAGACAGGTTGAATTCTTCCATTGATACGTATATCTTGGAGGGACATCGTAGCTGGACAATGTACTAGGCCCACAATTAAATAGAAGAAAGACACTGAATGGTACCCAGTACTGTCAATGATTCCCAAATTATCCCTTCACATAAAACCTCACCTATTAAATATCACCATACCCTCATGAGGGCTGGTTCATCAGTCACATTCTCCAAAGAATAAAAACTGTCAGGGACCCAGTGGGCAATGGGGAGGTACTTGGTAGCAACAAGATTTCTGTAGCACATTACTCTAAATGATTTGTTTGCAAGAAGTGGCACAGAGAGAAATGTCTTGGGCATGTACGATCACAAGAAGTCAGACTGCTATAGAGGGAGACTATGGGTTGGAATATGGATAGCTGTGAGCATAGGTACCCATGGAATATCTGAAGTCTCTGGAATGTGAATGGGAAGATGGGGGCAAAAATCAAAAGGGAGAAAGGTAAGTATGGGTTATGATCAGAACCATCAGATGGGAGATCCACATGGATAAAGTCATGGTCCCATTGAAGTAGGAATTGATACCGAAAGAAAACCAAGTATTATAAATTTCAGTAAAAATACATTGAGGTACAGGAGGGGGATGGGAACATGCCTGCTGGTGAGGGAATGAATGATTGCTAGAATTCAGAATAAATAATACTGATCAGCTTAGGGAAGGAGGTGGAAGAAACCAATTGCAAAGTCTTTTCTGGTATTGAGTCAATTTGTTGCCTTAAAAAGATGTACAGATTATAAAACATATGTTGTGATGACTAAAAAATATCTAAGGCACCACCACCATTAACGTGCCCACTTCCACCTCTACTCCCACTACAGCTGCTGCTACCGTTATCATCTCATCTCTTCTATTTTCTCTTTTTCACTAGAGTTTCGATAGAAACATCATGTCATTATCCTTATGGCATTCTTTTATATTGAATATTCTGTAGACTATTTCACAGTCAGATTTAAAAACAAATGCTTTTTATAGCTGAACAAAACTATTAGCATGTAGGTTCATCCTGGGCAAGCTTACTGCCAAGCATCCTCAGTACAATTCTTATAAGTGATAGAACAATGGGAAAGATACCTCATCTTATTCCTACATGCTTTCCGCCCCCCACAGTTCTCTATTTTGAAAGCTTTAAATTCAATATAACATGGATATTAAATGGGTTTAAGGTTTGTTTACCAATCAATTGTTCTGTGATAATGATCAAGTCCCCACTTACCATTTGAGTTCTTGGGAACATTTTTATAAAAATGTGTTTTGTTTTTTCATCATCTATTTTATAAGGTTCAGCTAGAAGCTAAGGTGCTGTCCTTGGTGGTCCCATTCTTATTCCTCTGTAGTCAATGTTCTTGATTCTTGATGGGTCTTGCCTAGAGCAGGCCAAAAGATTTGTAGGTTTCATCTTCATCCATTGACTCAATGCACCCTCTTGATTGTGGAATGTTCTTTCGCATTTCTCTTTCTTTGACACATATTAAGAATTTGACCCTTCTCAAGTTCAAATGGGACTTTGGTCTCACTAGAGAGTCCATGAGATAAAAAATCTATTTAATATATTTTTGGTGGAGTTATCTGATTTAATGTCATCCATACACATTAGGGCATTAATAAGATGTCCTCCTTTGATTCTCTGATTTTAAAGTCATACTTAGCTCTATGTAAGAGAAAGATCATTATAGATCTAAAGAATCACAATAGGCTTAAACGGTCTCCCTAAAAAGGTCATGATTCATATGATTTTTGATGTTATTATGCTAGTGGCAGATTTTAAATGGAAAACAACTTTTTATCTGTTGACCCAATACCATGGCATTCTCGCTATCCCGGAGCCGACTATCTTTTTGCTGCTATGATTGTTATTATCATTGTTACTATATCTTCTACTATCATCAGTACCATCATAATAATCTTGATGAGTCTACTCCATATCTAAATTTAAGAGGAAACCATGAGACAAAAAGTGTCAGCACAAGGAACTTGCTTTCTGAAGCTAAATTCTAAAATCTGGGGCTCATGTTTGAATGCTAACCCTAAAAACAGATTTTTCTATGCATATGTGATTGTCACCAACCACGTAACCACATTAGCTATGTTGTCAGCAGACTCATAACTAAGGTAGTCACTGAGGCTTAGCAACATAACACCAAAGCATGCAGGTCACAAATATTAACCAGTTGGCACCTTCGGCAGCAAAGAAACTTTGAGAGTGACTAATTCTCACAAGAAATACATTTGTTTGATTAGTTACTTCATTATTTTCGCACCATGAATTACAGATTTGATTTGAGGACTCACTTCATTCTGATTACCTGAAGTGTTTTCTGATTCTTGCATCCCAAAGTCAAGATTGTTAAGTGTAGCCCTGATAGAGCATTGTGTTTCTTTTATGAAAGTCAATCAAACAAGTTTGTTCAAGGTTCTAACTACCTGGTTGACTGGCATAACAGGTCATTTCAATCAATATATTTACCCTTCCAGATCTGTAGTGTAGACACAGTGCAGACCCTGCTAGAGATGAAGGCAAGTATAGCCAAGAAGAGGAATTTCTGGGGAACTTCCATACTGAAGGCATTTTCCATGGTGCCTAATAAAGTCATGCCTTGCTGCCTTTCGCCAAAGGAAGCAGAGACGACACTTTTATTTATCCTGCAGCAGTAAGAGATGAAAAACACTTCAGCAACATTATGGCAACCAGCCGAAAGAGGTCTCCCTTTAGGTGTTCTGTGAAATTCTGAAGGTGGCTGGGGAAGCACACAAGTAAAAGGAGCTCGTAGGCTTTAGAAAAAGAAATACAATTAGAAACATGAATGCTGCTCTTCACCAAATGGTCTATGAAAATGGATGGCATATTTTCATTGGATAACTGGTCGCATTTCCCAAAGTGGTGGGAAGGATATATTTCAGTGAAGAATAGAATGTAAAAAAGGTCATATTCTCATTCCTAATTAAACATATACATATATATATGAGATTGTATATATATTTTTTTAAAATAACAAATGAAGGTGGTCATAACTGAGGAAAAAAGGGGACAAAATACTGACCCATGAAATCACAAGAAATGACTAAAGATAGAATGTATCAAAAATCAATGCATCTTCACTAATCAAAAGATTATAGATTAAGAGCCACAAGTCCATTTAATTTTATGTCCCTCTCATTTTATGGATAAAAGTAGTTATGGGGCTTATCCAGGTTAACAGAATAAATGGCAGAGTTAGAACTGGAACCAATGTCCTCTGACATAACTCCAGTATTTTTTCCACTATACCCCAATATTAACATATTGACATATAACAATTACAGGGCAAGACTTTTTTACTTTATGCCTAAAATTAAATTTCTATTAGTTCCTATATATTATTTTATTAAGCATATATAGGCATATGACAAAAATGTGTCTATATTATTGGAGAAACTGAGGCAGTCAATAGAAAATAAAAGTTTAGTATGCTCCTGATAGCATATCTTTCAAAAGATTCCATTCCAAATCATTTATTGATCAAAATGTTCTATGTTTAGCCTTCACCACACTCCCCCACACCAGGCAGATTGGGGCATTCGAAGGTCCGTCTTCTATATCCAGCCACTTAGGTATTTTGACTAAACCCACACAATTATTTTCAAATGAACTCACATCTAGTCATGCTGACTTTATACTAGTTGTCAGATTCACATTATATTTCAATGCCTTTCTTCATTCTTAATCTTGAAAGTAAAGGAAGGAAGGAAAAACAGAGAAAGTATCAGACTCCAAAGAAAGAATGAAAGGGAAGAAAAAGGAGAGAAAGAGGGAAAAAATGTGGAAGACTGGGAGGAGGTGAGACAACATTTCTCATATTTGGCGACGTTTTAGTTTAATAATAATGGCAGCCCATGTTTAAAAATGAGCTTCCCTCCTTTCCTTCCTTGGCTCCTCAAAATGATAAAACTCAATCCCTCTTGGAATTACTTTCTTTTTTCTTTTTTAAACAGAAACAGGAAATCAATCAACTGAGCTATGTCATTATCCTCAGTAAAAGATGAACCATTTTCACTCCAAAGAACATATGGAAACAAAGCTTCATTGAAGAAATAAAAGATATTGGTTCCTGTCTTACCCCTTACCTGCCTCTACCCCAAGGGTGTATTTCCCAACCTTTCCCTGCCAACGCTTCTACTGAGAGCCCTATCTCAGGGAGCCCCATTCTACAAAACCGATCCAGAGGCTACCTTCTGCTTATGGACAGGATGTAATGAAACAGATTCTCCTATTTCTCTTTACCTTAGGTGCTAGCTGAAATTACCAGAGTCAGTAGGAAAACACAGAAATGAAAAGGGTTTAGAGGTTTCAGAAAATTAAATCCAATTTTATACTAACACAACTCTTCACCAAGTGTTCTATTAAAGTGGATGATACATTTTTAATGGTTTATGTAGCCATATAGCCTAAGGTTCTATTCATCTCATAGCCTTCTTGGAATACAAAATATTGTTGCAAAAAATGTTCTGTATGTGTATAAATTTCACATTATAGAGTTTGCTTACCTCCCATAGACTTGCAGAGTGGCACAATCCAATTACATATGTGCATACAATCACCATCATATATACATATGTATATATTTGTACAGGTGGGAGGAAGGAGAGAGAGAATGGAAGACACTTATTTAATCCTACCAACAAAGGAGAGGAGTAGTTGACTCAGCTACCTGGGTGTCAGACTCCAACAGAAATGGATCCTAGCCGGTCACATTTAGAAAACCAGAAATTAACATTATCTATGTTGCTTTGTAATTTTATTTATTTTGTTCAACTCCTTCCAATTATACTTTCATCTGGTTCCTGATGCATTCATGATCCTCTGAAATGAAACCACAGGTCCAGCCACCTACCCCCCTCCTCCCCCACACACTCCCCATCCATGCCCTAAGAAAATAATTTCATCAAATCAAAGGAAACGTGGCCTGATGGAGGGAGGGCCAGGTCTGGACTCTGGCAGACCCAGATCTAAGTTCTATCTGTGAAACACACTAGCTATGTGACTGTCCACAATGTGACTGTCCTTAACGACCTCAACAATGTTGTAAGTCTGAACTGCGATAAGCACTGTTACCACCCCAGGATTTCCCTAAGCAGAGGCAATGAATGATCTTACACCTCACTTCAGTATGAAAAACAAAACCAAAATCCTACAAAGACATTGCAAGAGAGTTTCCTTTGAAATCTGCCTTTGGCTGAGGGACTGACCATACAGACAGTCAGAGATCTCTGATGGGTTTTAGGTAACCCACAAAATATTCTATGGAAGAGAGGCCTAACCAGACATTAAGAGAGATCCTGCTTTATCTTAGCTCTCTCTAGAGTTTTAATAAGGAACTATCTCTCCCCAAGTTCCATCTGGACCCAAGCTACATGATTCAATTAACACTACTCTTGGAGAGCCTGACCATCCATGACCTAAGACATATTGACAAACTCAATGAAAATCACCTTGAAGGCAAATGATAAAGGGCTATATGAAGGGATTCTTTCTGAAGTTCACAAGATATCACCTTTTTCTTCTCTATTATTATATCTCTATATATGTATGTTAATGTATATGTATATATGAATCAAATTTTAAAAAGTGATTTGCTGTGAACCAAAATGGGAACTTAATAAAATGGAAATGTGCTGCGAGAAATTACGATTAGAGTACTAACTTCATCCAAGCATTCCAAAACCTTTGTTCCTCCATATTACTTTTCCATTTTCCTCCTATTTCTTTTTCTTTTTTGAAGGATGAGTCCCTGCCCCCCTCCCCTCAGTCCTCATCTCCCATCATTAGCTGGCCCAACAATCTCCAGAACAGCATAGGAGACGTAAGACGCTGGATTTTCTGCTAAATCAAATAAGAGTGAGCCGTTGGCACTTACTTCATCTCCAGGATTTCCTCAAGCTGTTTTCTCCTCTCAATTCGTAGGTTGGCCAAATGTGCTTCTTTTTCTCCCAGGGACTGCTGAGTCGAGGCAAGGCGAGCTTTGGTAGCATCCAACTCTTGTCTGGTCTTTTCAAGGGCATTCATCAGCTCTTCTAACTGAAATGCAGACATTGCCATGATTGGGAGTTCACTAGACTACAATAATTTGCTTGTCTGCTTGTATTCTGACAGTAAACCCATAGAAAACCAGGCAAACGTTCTAAATCGGAGCTAGACCTCATTGAAGACCATTCTTGTTTCCCACTGATTAAAAAATATGTTTCCAATGCTCAGAAATGACCAGGTTTCCAGTGGCCCCATTCAGTTGTTTTGCCCAATAACTTTTATAGAAACTATTTAACTTCTTTATTATAAGTGGGGGTGACTGGGAAGACCCAATTTGGTCCTGGACTTGGCAAATGTCTCCAATATTTGCTCACAGTTGGGGTAAAGCAAGGTTCAAAATGCATTTTGTCAAGCAAGACTTCCTTTCGTTTTCAGGCCCCTGAGTATTTTAAGAGGAAGCTAATCTATGTGTTTCAGATTCATTCACGTTTAGCCCATCAAAATGCTGGTTTCTAAAAGCCATTGGATTTCCAAGGACCCTCCAGAGGCCTTTTCCTTTGAACCAGGAAGCAATGTTTGGCCAAGAGTAAACAGAATTCCAACCACAAAAGGTTCAAGTTTGGTTTCCCCGTGCTGTTTGAGAGGGCCTTAAACTTGAAATAAATGAAATGTAACTTTTATAGGGTGCTAATACACTATAGGGATAAGCTAGACTATCAAATATCGAGGGTTTTTAGCCAGGTCCCAAGAAATTGGACCAGGGGGCCCTGAGGCAAACCCTTACTCCTCTACAAACCATCGTGGGCTTTTTAAAGCCAACCTAGAACAAAGACAGCCTGGTTTTTATGATTTCATTCCAAGGGCTGCCATGGACTAAGTTGGTGACATGCAATCCCTCACCCGGATGAAGGGCTGGATTGACCCTGTTGATTAGAACCCGTGGTTCCAGGGAGTCTCCGTCTTCCATAACTGATGTTTAGGCCTCTAAGCCATCCTTTCCAGCTAGGCTTGGCAGAAGGAGCTCACCCATCACTAAGATCAACAAAGCTCCCTTCAAAATGTGTCAGTGACATGTTAAGTCCCAATTCATAAATACTTTCTGCACCATTTATGCCATTTTACATGGAATTTATTCAGGATAAGCAAAAAACACTCGTCCAAGATAAATTTCAGGCTTTTAAGATTCAGAAAGCCTTTTATTTTGCTACAAGTAAAGGGAAAACTTTGAATCATAAGCATGCAAGGCAAATATAGATTCATGCCAGAAAAAGGAAAAGGGGGGAAGAAAATTTCAAAATGTAAAATTCAAAGAAGACAAAGGGAAATTGGCAAATTTCACCAAATTACACCTGTCTGAGAGTGATGGAACCAAGAAGCATCATGAAAGGAAAACCACGGAGTGAGCTGAACTGCCATGCAGTGCCCTGATTCTGATGAAATTTCCCATCTATCCTTTTTATAGCATCCCTTTGTTAGTAGCTGAAGTTGCCCCTGAGATGGATGGTTCATCACCAATTCTCCTCTGGTTCTGTGACTTCATCAGCGTGGGCATTTGGCCAAAGGTACAGCTCACAACCCAACCTTGACCTTGACCGACATCTCACAGGGCTTTTTGAGAGCCCTCCCATAACTTCAGCCCGACGAATCCAGCACATTAAGGGCTTTCCTCAATTTCTTCTTCCATCACAAGAATACCAAAAAGCATGAGTCATCTCTAGCTCTTACTAAGCAACTGGCCTCTCTTCCTTTCAAATAAAATGTTTCTTTGATAACATCTTTTTATACTGTATAATCATGTGTGTGTGTGTGTGTGTGTGTGTGTGTGTGTGTGTGCGCACATGCATACAGTGCCTGGCATCGGCACATAGTAGGAAATAAAAAAATGCTTGTTGACTTTATAATGTTTCAGTCTGATCATGGTTGGTTGGCTATTAAGCCCCCCTCCATTGCTCTGTAGGTCAGTGATATCAAACTCAGAAATAGGAGCAACCCAACCATACCTAAGGATCCCTGTGGGCTGTGTATTGACTTAGAAAACCACAAATGAACATTATCCATGTTTTACCATCTGTTTAATACCTCTGTTATCAGAGATTAAAGTTCCAATGCTTCAGAAACTCTAATGGATCCATGATTTGGAGTGTTCACAGAAAGAATACTAGGACTAGAGTGGGCTTTTCTTTCAGAGAGAAGTTTGGAAGCATTCAGAAAACCCTTTCTGCAAACAACATGGACCTCTCTCTTCCTCCTCTTCTGTTGGGATCTCAGATCCCAGTTCATCTGCAATGTCTACTCAAGACATATATTGACAATATCTACTATCCCAGTGTTGGAGAAACCTGTGCCATATTTTCTGGTTAAACTTCCTGGATTTCTCACCTCCTTTTTGCAACTTTACCCAGTAGTGAAAGAAAAAAAATCTGAGAATATCAGCCATCTCATTAGCCTGCTGGAATATTATACATCCAAGTATCTGGCCATGTTGGTGAATGACCGGTGGTGTTTGCAATCAACGGAGGTGTAAGACAACATGACTACAGGCCTTCCTACAGCAGAGATAAAGTCCATCTCTGACACCCTTGTTTGTTGATTCCTTCCCTCTGCTATTATCAAAAACTAACCTGCCCACACTCATCTAACACAGAGCGCACTCACTGGGAATTCCATCTTGTTTCCTAACTCAGTCTATTCTCCATCACAATGAAGAGTTTCCCTGCCTCAGACCTCCAGTATGTCATATAACTAGTTTGATATCAATTCAGTGTTAGCCATTAGATTTAAAAGGTATGGGCTGAGCTATATCACTGTGATTTCTTGTAGTAAGGACTATAGGAATATGACTGGAAGGGCTCTCTGATGCCAATTTGTTCAACATTCTCATTTGACAGACGAGGAAAACATGAATCAGAGACTCGGGCAGGGTAATCAGTCATCAAAGTGACTGTATCGATGTAAGATGTGAACCTAGGCCCTTCCCCTTTCCATTGAACTATGAATCACGTATGTATTTTGCCTTCACTTTATGTCCCTTTCAGCAATCACCACCATGTTTTACATGGACTACGCATTCTATAAAGATCTATCGGGAGTCAAAATACCTGGAATCGGATCCTGCCTCTGACACTTAGCACCTTAGTGACCCGACCTTGAGCAACTTTTCTGGGACTCAGTTTCCTCATCTGCAAAATGAGAGGGTTGGACTCAGTGGCCTGTATGGTTCCATCCAGATTTAGATCTAGGATCCAGTGATCTAAGATAAGATGGCCAGTGTCTTCCATCCAAAAAAGGACTGAATATCGGATCCCAGAAGTCATGCAGAGCCACTAGGGTTTATAGAACAGGGGACTGGAAAGGCTCAGATCTGCGAAGTGGTGAAATCAGTCTGGTTGCTGTGAGATGGAAGGATTATGTTTGGGAGAGACAGAAGCAAGAAGATCAATTAGGAGGTCATTGCAATAGTTCGGGCAGGAGGTGACTCCAGGAATGGCCATGAGTGGACAGATGTCAGCAAAGCCGAAAGAACAGGCCTTGGTCTCTACCTAGACTGGGGGGTGAGAAAGCAGAGATGTGAGAGTAATGCTAGATGGGTGGAAAGATGGGGAGCCGTCCTTGACCAGGAAAGGGGCCCAACAGCGACTCTTTATGGAGATGGGAGAAGCCAATTGGCCAGACATCTGTTAGAACTTTCTCTCTGACAAAGGCAGAGCTGGTGATTAAGACCTGATCATTTCAACCCTCAAAAGATGGTGGAATCAAGACCGGGAGATTGGAAACGGGATCTGATTTTCAGTAAGAAGGATGGATTGGTTGATGGAATGGAAATGGATGAGATTTTGAGGGGATATGACAACTTCCTCCTGAAGTTTGCGACAGAGGAAAGAAAGCATGTTTCTGGCCTAAGCCAGACTGGAGATTGGGAGAAAGTAGGTTTTAAAGAGTTCAGAGGAGGAAAACCATGGATTCCATCAATACATGAGCAATACATTAAGCACCTGCTGCGCAGGGCACTGTGTTCAGCTCTGGCCGTACAAAGATGACCAACATGAAACAGACTCTACCTTTAAGTCGAGGGAAACAGCAGGCATAGAAATGGGTTTTCACAAACCAATGCAGAGTAATGTGAGTGCCCTAACAACAAGCATTCATACAGTGCCCCAAGACTCACAAAGCACTGTGCACATGGCGTCTCATTTTATCCTCACGTCAATCCTGTGAGGTAGATGCCGTCATTACCTCCATTTTTAAGGAGGAGAGACCAAGAGGGTCTCTTGCCCAGGGTCACACAGCTATTACATGTCTGAAGCTGGATTTGAATTCAGGCCTTCTTGACTCCAGCTAGGCATTCCATCCACTGCTACCCAGCTTGTGGGGATCACAAATGTTTTCATGCAGAAGGTGTCATCTGAGCAGAATTAGGAGCGCAATGAGGCACTAAGAGGCAGGCCTGGAACCTTGGTCCACGCCAGTAAGCCAAACCTCTGTTGAATTCAGAGAGGATTGGGGTGCTAAGCTGAGGGGCCGCAGAGTGACCTAAAACACAGATTGGTGTCATCTCTATTTTACTGTATTTTTATTTATTTTGTAAAGTACTGCCCAGTTATATTTTAATCCGGTTGGGGCCGGAGGTGAGGGAGGGGGTGTGGACGTGTTTGATATCTCTGCATCATATAATACTTCTTAAATAAGTTTGCACGCATGCGATTTATTGTAGGATGCATTGTGCTGCTGCAGAAGCAAATGCAATGTGTGCAAGCACATATATACACACATATGTATACAGTGCATACACATGAACATACTACATTATGCCAACATAGATGTGGCACACGCCTGTACATACACATGTTTACATGTATTATTCACTGTGGCACACATGCACTATGCAAACACGGTACACAGATGCACTCTGGCTACGTTTACATGTATGGATACATGCATACATCTGTCAATACACATATTCACACATACTTTAGTTCACAATTTCACTGCTGTGTGATTCCCAGTATTAGAAAGTTGCCCTGGGCCACCCAGTGGGTCAGGTGACTTTTCCTGGGTCTCAGGGACAATCTGTGGCCAAAATGAGACTCGAACCCACACCTTTCTGACTTTGAAGCTTGTGCTGCCTCTCCTGGTTTTGTGTGTGTGTGTGTGTGCACAGACACATGTGTACATGTGATTGCATATGTATACATGGCCGCACACATGTAAATCTACACGTATATGCATGCGTGCCGATGTCTCTAGATATATACATGTATGCACACGACATGCAGGTGCACACATCTAGTTATAACTACATACGCACATGCACACACCTGTATCTCAAACACTTGATCCATCTCCTATCTACGGGTTAACTATTTGATTGGAAATGGAGAATTAAGGTTAGAAATGGCTAATAATAAACACAAGAATCTGCACCAATACTACTTCATTTACACCTCGCAGCTGCCGTGACCATTATCTCCAGTTTACAGACGGGAAAATGAAAGCTGAGAAAGGTTAAGGGACTGGCCCAGGGTCACCCAGGTGTTAAGAGTCTGAGTGCGGACTGAGCTGAAGGCTCTTGGCTCCAGGTCCAGGGCTCTGGGCACTATGGCGCCACCTAGGGGCCTCCATGGGACACCACAGAGTCCTTTACAAGTCCAGCTGGTTTCCGAACTCAACTCTAAAGCCAATTTCTACCCAATCTGGAACTTCACTCACACACGTGTTTGTACATCCATGCATGTACATATACATATATGCTTATACATGTAAATGTATGTGTACATTCACATTTGTTTATTTCGTTTTAAGCCTATTAAAGATAAGCAAACTCCCAAAGAAGGGATTCTTCACTGATTCCTAGCAGTAACATTTTTATAATTTTATAATCTTTGAATGTTGCCTAAGACTTCAAGACGGTCAAGTTCCCTGGCCTTGTTCTCTCAGAAAGAGCATGTGTATGTACGTGTGTGTGTGCGCACATGCACGTGTAAGTGTACATGTGTGAGCATGCACACATGTGGAGGAAGTCTGATACGAGATACGTAATGGGAACCACATTTGGTTGGTATCATGTGTTTAAAAACAAAATATCCTCAAATGACATATGTATTAGGATCACCCATTTTAAAATATATTTTTCAAATATTCTTTTTAGAGCAGCCTGAGTCGCTTTTCTCCTGCTGATTATCGGACACACCAAGAGCCAGTCCAGCTACCGATATTTGAGAAATCTACTGGAGCTATGCCTCTCCCTGGGCCCTTGTAGGATGGCACAGCCTTTCAAACACATTTCGCTAGCATTGCGGGCTTCCATCCCACTCAAGCTCCATGGTCAGATCTTTTAAAACCTGTTTAAGACCTTAAATCATTAACATATGGAGACTTCAACTTACACATACATTTACTTTCTTTAACTAAATATTTGAAAACCAGCTTCTTTCTCAGTTATCTGCCAAGATCTGTGCTCAGGGCTCTGGACTTCCCCACTTGCCATTACAAGTACCCCACACTGTTCCTGAGCCTGGTTTGGCAAGGGCTGATTTTCAAATATTTTGCTAAAATAAAAAAAAAAATAGGAGTGTAATGCCAGTTTTAAGTTGACATATATATTCTGTGATAATGATCTGGAATTTTTACGGGTTTTCAGCTGGGTTTTGAAAGCACATAGCCCTTCTACTTTAAAATTACTACCGTGATCATGGCTGTCATAGAGTTTCCTCTTTCACTGTCTCTGACTCAATGTCCAAAGAGAGAAGCCCAGTGGTTGGTCTGTATCAGTACATCCAACAAAGTTATGGAGCCATAGATTGAGCAGGAAGGGACCTCAGAGCGCAGCAGGTCCAATGCTTTTGTTTTACAGATGGGGAAACTGAGTCATAGAACATTGAAGTGACTGGTCCAGAATCTCACAAGTACTAAGTAAGAGCTGGGGATTCTAACCAAAGCTCTGTAACTCCAAATTCATCCATTTTCCACTGCACTATTCATTGGTCTGTGCTTCTCATGACTCCACGGGACCCCAATCTACAGTCTCCAGGACTTACTGTGACAAAAATCACCCAAATTATGGAGGCTGGGCTGGATTTGGTCTTTGGTCCTCAGGTGAAAAATGCCCTCTGTTGTATTCCATCCTGGCAGGCCTTCATAAAGATACACTTGGCCTTGGAGAATCGAGGGTTACCTCCACACTACCCTGAGATCCAGAGAAGGAGCCCAGGGAAGCCAGGCTACGTCACACGCCAACCAAACCCTCTAGGATGTGGAATCCATGAAGCATCCATGTGACTGAAAAATGCTCCCACAGATCAGGGAGGTCTCATGAGGATAAAAAGGCTACGTTGTTTTCCCCTTTCCTCATCTCTGAAAACCATCCCATGAGGGTCTCACTACGATTCAAATATGACAAATCCATCCTTAAACCCCTTCTCATTGTCAGGAGCCAGATGCAACTTTTCAGAGAGTGTTTTTATGGATCTTAATGATCTGCTACAGACAAGGAGCCGTAATCTTATTTTTCAATTACTCTTATCTGTTGCTTCTATCTGGCTTACCAGCCTCCCTCAACAGCCAACACTGCCTTAGAGTGACACCTTTTGGAAAAGGCTGAAACTGTCAAATCCGGAAGCTGCTGCCTCTTGGCCAGAGGCTGGAGGCTCTGGTCCCTCGCTCCCAGAAAGCAGGTTTTCCCACAGCCCCTTCCAGGGCATAGGAGCTGTGTTACATGTGTTCTTCTTGCTGCAGTGGCTGCAGACTGAGGCTGAGCCCCCAAAATGGGCAAACGCACCACTGACGTGTATGTGTGTGTGTGTATGTGCGTGTGTGTGTGCTTGTGTGTCCTTCCAGGCTTAACATCTCTTCACCCGAGAAGAATAAAAAGGAAGGAAAAGACAGCAAGTCAGAGACACACAATGACTTATTAGACGCACATCTGACTCACTGGGCTTGGAGGAATCAGATGGAGTGGGAGAGCAAATGAATGACAGTTTGTTATAAAAAAAAAGCCCTGGGGCATTCTTAATTCCAGATTGGATTCGGCTCAACACACCTCATGCTAATACAGTACGCTTCCAGTTTGTGGGGAAAGGACATACGTGTGTGTGCGCGTAGGCATGTGCACATTCATATGTATGTTTGTGTGTACATGTGTGTGCATGTGTTTATGTGTGTGTACATGTGTATGTGTGTGCATGTGAGCACTGTGTGTGGATGGGTTATATGGTTATTAGAGTTTCTTCCATGTCAGTTTGACAGAAGATCATGAGACATGGCATTTTCCAAACATAAGAAAACACAGCTATTTATTTAAGTTCTATTACTTAATGTTAATGCCATTCACAACAAACAGAAGAGTCCATGATAAAATGGACAAAGGGCAGGACTAGCTTCCAGTTACACCTCTGAGAATACTATGCTGGGCAGATCATTGAAAATCCTTGGCACAGCCAAAGCAATTGTTCTAAAATGACAAAAGTTACTCATGAGTTACTCATCTGTCCTGATAAGGCCATAGGTCCCAAGGGACCCCAAACTCCCAAGAGACAAGAATTTAGATTCATATTGTCTTTTCCCCAACAATCCACATGATATGTTTCCCCAAATTGAGCATGAATCTTAAAAACAAAACAAAAACTCATCTATTTACATCTTTTGTTTTTTCATCACCGTCATTGCTGAATATACCCCTCCCCACAGACATACACACTTTCTTTGAAACCAAAAAAAAGCCAAGCAAAAGAAGTCTATGTCAAGTATCTGACAATGTATGCAGCATTCTACACCTACAGCCTCCTGCCCAGTGCTCCGAGGTGAAGAGGGGGCGGCTCACTCCCTGATCGCTTCTCTGAGGCCAAGAAGAGGCAGCTTAACGACGTGCTGGCCACCTTCATTTGGGTGCTTTTTCATTTGTGTTTTTGTGAGCACTATGTATATCATTTTCCTGATTCTGCTAACTTCACTCCGTATCACATCATAAAAGTCATCTCATATTTCTCTAGTATATATGTGTATATACATATACATCCATCTATGCGTATGTACACACACGTGTATGTCTACTTATCTCCGCGTCTTTCAGAATACACATGGACAACCTGCAAAGTCACCTATCGGATCATCTCTACCTGGAAATCCTGCCAGTTCTCCTAACTTAACACAACCAAGAGAGAACAAATCATCATGGAGGTGAATGTACTAGACTAGATTACCTCCAGGATGCTCTCAAATTCTGTATCCATGTTGCTGTCCAATTGTTTTCAATTCTATCTGACTCTTCATGACACTGTAATTTTTTTCTTTTTGTATGTCTGGCAGTTAGCACAATGTAAGTGCTTAACCAATGGAAAAGGTTTCATAGACGCTTTTTTCATCCATTCATTCCTTAACATATTGATTCTATTATTATCCTCCAAGTCATCAAAGCCCAGACTTCAGAGACATCATGCATATCTCCATTTCCCTCACTCACCATATTCAATCAGGCGCCAAATCTTTTTTCTCATCCCTTACCACTGCCCCGTACCCCACTCCATTCCTACCACCCACTATCTGCTGAGCTCACATCCTCTGACCTGAGCTGATGTGATCACCTCCTGTCTGTTCTCCCCACTTGTGTTTCACCCTTACACCACACCTCTGCACAACAAAGAAGATGAGAACATGAATCAAGTCCTCATTTCCTCTAGAGTAAAGTTTGTATCACTCATCATGTTCTCAAGACTCTCCATGATGCAGCCATCCCTGCCTTCCCAGCCTCATGTCACATTACAACCAAACTGGAACACTCTCTGTATGGTGCTGTGGAAAGAAGACTAGATTTAGAATCAGAGGTCCAGGGTTCAGACTTTGCCTTTGCCATTTACTACTTGTGTGACTTTGGATAAGCAATTTCACTCTTCTCCTGCTTTGTTTCCTTGTCTAAAAAATGAGGAGATTGGATTAGCTGGCTTCTATGACACCTTCTAGCTCTTCATTGATGATCCTGTTAATGAGCTTTAATTTGCTCATTGGTAAAATGAGGGGACTGGACTATGGCTTCTGAGGTCTCATTTAGCTCCAAATCTACAACCTTATATTTCCATAGAATAATCAATATGGCACTACTTTCGTTTCTTTGCTTAGTGTTATATGTCCCCGTAATTTCCTCCTTTGGGTCTACGGAGCCTTCAATGAGCAATGCAAATGCTACCTCCTCCTGAAAGTCTTCCCTGACTTTGGGCATCTGTGCCTTGGTGGACCCCTCTTCGACTTTTGTATTTTTTCTTTTTGACTTTTCTTATCTTTTTTGCATTAAAGTTTGTGGTGCATGCATTTTCTTCTGCAATAGAATGTTGGAGACACTGGTCACATATGGATAGACATCATAGTACAATAGAGAGTTATCTGGATTCAGATTCAAGAATGATTTGGGTTCAAATTCTGACTCTTCTGCTTATTACTACTATGATTTTGGATGAGTTACTTAACTTCTCTGAAATTTAGTTTGCTCTTCTATAAAATGAGGAATTCAGATGGGAAAACCTCACAAATGCCTTCCACCTCCTAGTGCTATGAAATGTGTGGAGTTTGTTTAATAGAAAAAGACAGTTTTGTTTTGTTCTGTGGCTAGCATAAGGAAACAAGAGAAGGGCAAAAGCAAAAACACAAGGGAAAGAGTATATCGCTGCTCATTTTGTATGGAAACAGAGATGAGTTTGAAGATGGCATCACTCATATCAAGAGAGAGAAGATCAAGGATCCCTCTCTTTTCATCCACTTACCTATGAAATTTAGAAGTCCTACTTGGCATGCCTGCTCTAACTCATAACTTGTACCAAATGTACTCTTCTTAACAACCTCATAGGCTTGTGCTTCAAGCTAACTCTGGCATGTAGTGGGGGGAGTCTGGTTTACCCATGGCAGTGACTCAGCCTGAGCCCTCTAAAGCCACAAGAAATTCAGCCGGTATCAATCCTCTTCCTCTGAAATTTACTCTGGACAAGGACCCTCAAGCCAGGTCACCATACTCTGTAACACAAGGAGATTAAGAACACCAACCCTTGGAATGGGGTGATGGATCTCTGCAACACTGAAAGGTGAAGAATCAGAAGAGTAAGGAGGAAAACCAGAAACAAACTACCAGGAAAAAAAGAGACTGAAAGACCAAAGGTCCCGGGAACAAGGCAAAAAACCTGAGTCTGAACCTATTTTACCACAGAGACACTAAGAGAGAAAAAAAAAACAATTGAGCACAGATTCAGAGGGAGGCTAAATCAAATTTTATACTATAAAGGGAAAGGAAGCAAAAATCTTTGATAAAACAAGAGAATTCTGTAGTTTTCCTGGAGATCATGAAACATATAAGTTAGAATGAGGTTTAGAAGGTGTTATGTCCTCTAACTGTAGTTCTAACAAACTCCAGAATGGTTCAAAAGAAAATATAAGGAATAAAATTATGTTGGAAAACAGAACTTTCAATGAATAATTTTTTAAAAAGAAAAAAAAATAGAACACACAAAGTATAAATGATCCAGAGTAAGACACGCCACAAAAGGGAAAATAATGGATTTAGAACACAAAAGAGTAGAAGTAGAAGAAAATTCGTTAGAACAGAAGCAAAAAAAAAAAAAAGCAAATCCTTTTTTTCATATTCTAATGTTTTGTTTATTTTGTTAAATATTTCTCAATTACATTTGAAAAATATTTTTAACATTTTCACCTTTAAAATTTTGGGGTTCTAAATTCTCTCCCTTCTTCCCACTCATCCCCCTTCTTGAGAAGCAAAAAGCAAATTCATTAAAAGAGCATTTGGATTCTATACAATCCAAAGCAAACTTGAGGACAGTATGCCCAAAGATAAGTCAAAGATTTTATGCCTCCCTGAAGAAGATGTTAAATTAAAACAAGAATAACAGCAAGAACCAAAAAGTTCTGGAGGACTGAGGACCAGAAAGTCATAAAAGAAAACTGCCTGGAATTTTTGAGTACAGACAATAAAATATTAATCAATTGATCCAGATAGCCAATAAGGTGGAAGCAGAGGAAGAGCAAAGAGAAATATACTATGCCTCAAACTCAAAGGATTTAGTTATTGAATTTTATAATCTCAACACCAAATAGTTCATGTAGCCAGAAGAAGTGCTGCCTTCAGTGAAGGATCGCTCATTTGAATTCCCTATTGTGATTTTTCAGGCAAAAGAAATATACATATATATATATATTTATATTTATATATTTCATATATTTATATTATATATATAAAAGAATAGGATATTTCAAAAAAGAAAGGAGATTACAGTATAATCCAACACCATGTATCCTACACAGCTGGGCACCATTCAAATGTGACAAGTGGGCACCAAAACCAGAAAATGAATCACATTCAGCTAGTAGTTTTCTGCATTTTCTCATCCACCTGAATACAATTGCCCTTTTCCCACCTGAGTCAGCAACCCTGAACCTAACGGCATGCACCAGCAGATTCCCAAAAGAATGCTACTATGAATAGCTTTTAAGGTTCAGATTACACAGTACAGTGAGCACTCTGTTTATTCCATTACAAATCAAGGCAAACATTCACAATATATCACAATATAATATTCACAACATTACATTTTATCACAGAAAATTACAATATAGCATTCATAACAGCTTAACATTAGAATGACCACATAGTTTTCGCTAAAGTGGCCACGATATTTAGAACAAAGCATCCAATCAATTCATAATACAATAATCAGTCTTGTACTCATGGGGCAAATCAATACTTAATCATTCAATCAATTCACAATAGAATAATCAAACTTCCACTCATAGGGCAACCATTAACTTAATCAGTCACTATTCTAGATTCACAATTACTAAATATCATTAATCACAAATACAGTCATTAAAAAAACCACACAAACCCTCTACCCCTCAGTGTCCAGCAAACCTCAATTTCATCCAAGGGAAAGCCTTTTCTTCATCTTGACTCGGGGTGGTCTCTCTGATTCCCTGGATCCCCTTCCATGGTCCCAGCTCCCTCCTGAATCCACCAAACAGTCACCCGGATTCAGAAGCAGACTGCTTCCAGGTCCTTGTCCAGTCCTCCAGGCAATCCCTGGTACACATTGAAGTTCACAGGATCGGGCACATCTCCCAGACCCTTCACCACTTCTGTTGCCGGGAACTCAAGGATCAGCCAGGCCACAAACCAACAAAGGCTTATCCCAGTCATGCTTCTTCAGTCCTCCAGCAGTTCAATTGGTCCTAGGGTCCAGGAGAATCTCAGCCTTCCAGGCAAGCCCTCTCAGCCTTGCAGGAGGCCTTCCAGGTGGCCTTCACCAGAGTCTGGTCTCAGAAAAACTCCATCTCAGTTCTCAGTCAGCTTCCAGATGCTGGGAGAGAAACTCACTCTCTCTCTCTCTCTCTCTCTCTCTCTCTCTCTCTCTCTCTCTCACTCTCTCACTCTCAAGAAAACTCCAACTCACTTCTTCAGACCAGCAGCCCAGCTCCCAGATGCTGGGACAATCCTGCTTCCTCCAACAGGAGGAACATTCCAATTCTGTCTCTTGGTTATATACACACAGTGGCCTCCTGTCTCAGCCAATCCCCTTCTTCCACATCAACAGAGGAGTTCACACCTTCTCAACAGTGGACAGGGCTCACACCTTCCATACGGAGCTCACACCTTAAATGCTTAGCCCTAAGTTACTAAGTGCTAAGTATCTGCTAAACTGATTGGGGGGGGGGGGGGGGGG
>CM053583.1:414198101-414214506 GCA_028627135.1 Pseudochirops cupreus | reverse complement strand
ATCTTCATTATCACCCCCCCATGTTCCCTGACTTTAAGTAGGAGCTCAAATCCTACCATAAGCAAAAAGTCTTTTCCCTGCATGCTCCCGTCTCTTCCCCTCAATGCCAGTGACTTGTTCTGAACGTATCTTGTTTGTACATAATTGTTTGGATGTTGTCTCTCCCATTGGGATGGGAGCTCTTTGAAGGCTGGGACTCTGCTTTTGTTCATATCCCCAGCACTTAGCACAGTACCTGGCACATGGTATTTAATAAATGCTTGGTGACTCCCCAAGTCACCTGGCTTCCACCTTAGCCATCTCAAACTATACCTCCCCCACAGCCCATGCCCCCCCACCCATACACTTCCCATCCTTTGCACTAGAAATCCATAATTAAATCAATCCCACAATATGACCTTGATCCCTGGAACAGGTATGTCCATTGCCCATCCCTACGACTCCACAGGCCAACACTTCCATAAACATGATGCTCATTAGCATCTCCTCCATTAGCATATAACCTCATTGTCGCTGATGATTTCATTCATAATTAGCATATCTAAGAGGGAGGAGCAGTGTTTAAAAAGGGAAAAGGAGGGAGTTTAAATCTAGTACTCCAGAAGCTCTATGCTCATGAGAGAATAAAGAAGGAACAAGCATGAGCATAGCCACAGATTAGAGAACAGAATTCAGAAAGAAGGCAGTCAAAGAAAGAAAATAATTTATTGGAAAGGCAAATGACTGTTACTTAAACTAAAAGGTAGACAGGGAAAAGGAGAGAAAGGAGGATGTGCTATGAGACTGAGGGTTAGAAATGGGGCTACATAAGGAGACAGAGAGAGGGGACATGTCTCCACTTCTCCTCTCCCTCCCTTCTAAACTCTACAGTAAGGTTCCTGACCTCTTCATTCAGCTGAACCTGCTCCATCCTGAATAACCAATAATCACTTATTTACCAAATCTATTATGGCCCTTGTTCAGTCTTCACCCTTCTTGACTTCTCTTCAGGTTGTGGCATTATCACAAACTCTCATCCTAAAATACAGGTCTGACCATGTCATTTGCCTACTCAATAGACTCCAATGGTTCCCTCTTACCTCCAACATAAAATATAAAATCTTCTGATTGACTTTCAAAGCTGTTCATAAACAGGTCCCTCCTTATCTTCTCAACCTTTCTGCTCCTTGTCTACCCCCAACACACACACTCTGTGTTCATGACACCAGCCTCCTTGCTCAATCTCCCAACTCAATGCCTTTTAAGAGCTCATCTCCACTCCCAGAATGCTCTCTGCCCCACTGGCTTCCCTGGCTTCAGGATCCAGGCCAAATGCCTCTTTCTGAAGAGGGCCTTTCCCAGTCCCCTTGAGGGAAAAGACTATGTTTGTTTGTTTGTTTTCCCCCTTTCCTTGTATCTCCAGAACTTATTACGCTACCTGGAACCGTTAAGTATTCAATAAATACTTACTGGCCAACTGACCCAGATATTTTCAAGAAAGGGTCAACGAGATTTGACAATTGATTCAATATAGGTTTGGAAGAAGAAGAGTTGAAAGAACATTTAATCCCTATCCCACGTGATTTATTCTCAAAAGTTGATAAAATATTCTACTAAACTCCTTTAATTAGAAAAATAGACTATAATATAAACCAGGGAAGGATAAAGCCAAGGTAAAAAGAACGATGGAGATTATTATTAATGAATATCACTATAAAAATGTGAAATAAAATCCTAGCAAGGAGATAACAGCAACATATTCTCCCCCAAAGAATTAAGTGTAATCTAGTTAGATTTATACCAAAGATGCAAACGCAGTTCAACATTAGAAAAAAACTGATGTGAATAACACATAGAAACAAAAGCAAACAAAGCCACAGGATTATATCAGTAAAGGAGAGACAAACAAAAAAACCATTGGTGAAGCATGGCACTCATTTGTGCTAAACACCTTAGTCGCAGACGGGTCATTCTGGGCATAATCAAAAGTACATGCCTAGCACACTATTTGTTCTGTTTTCCTTCTTCTTTCTCGCGGTTCATTCCATTGGTTAGAATTCTTCTTTACAACCTGACTATTGTGAAAATATGTTTAATGTGAAGGTATATATACAACCTACATCAGATTATATGCTGTCTTGGGTGGGGGCAGGAGAGGGAGGGAAAGAAAATTCAGAACTCAAAAACTTGTAAAACTGAATTTTGTAAACCAAAAATAAATAAATTCAAATGGAAAAAAAAAAAGTATATACCTAAAGAAAAAGCTAGCATTATTTGCAATTAAGGGAAAAATTCCCCATAGATATAAAGGTTAAAAAAAAATAAAGTATAGTCCCTTAAAACCACAATTATTTGACACAGTTCAAGAATGACAGTAGATAAAAATGATAATAATAAGAACAAGAAATTCAGGACATAAATATTGGTATAGAGAAGACAAAGCTACTTAAAAATTGCCAGCAGCGAGGACATACAATGGATACAATGCTAGAATTCGAATCAGGGAGACTTGAGTTCAAATCCTTCCAGAGACAATGACTAGATGTGTGGCCTCAGTCTCTTAATCTCTTTCAGTCTCAATTTCCTTATTTGTAGAGGAAGGAAGAGGGTCAATGGCCTGTAAGTTCTCTTGTAGCTCTAAATCCCATGTCCATATGTCATTATGCATCTACCAAACCTAGAAAGACATAGGAAAGCAAATCCTATTCCAAAAAACCGCAAGATCCATCAAATACCTCGGACTCAGTCTACCAAGGTATACTGAAGATGCAGATAAGTATAAAACACTATAGAATGAAAGACAATTATTGGAGGGATGGTCTTTGCTGATGGTAGGCTCTACCAATATAATAAAATGATAATGTACTAATAAATTAATTTAGAAGTTTACTATAAGATCTGAAATTAGAGCCAGAAAGAACATTAGAGGGCCACTGCAAGCCCCACCATTTTTTTTTTCAGATAAGGAAATTGAACATCAGAGAGGAGAGCAAACTTCCCCATAATCGCGCTGCAAGTAAGTATCTGAGGCAGGATTCAAATTCAGATCTTCCTGATTTCAAATCCAGAGATCTAACACTGTGCCACTTATTACCACCTCTACTGAATTATCTAAGAGCGCTTTATAAAATGAGGAAAAATTAACAACTAAATTTGTAAGAAAAAAGTCTGTAACTTCAAGGGAATAATGAAAAAGGTAGGAAATAAAGAATAATACTACTAGACCTCCAATTACATTAGAAAACAACAGTCATCAAACATTATTATGTACCGGCCCAGAAATGAAAAAGGAGATCAGTAAATGAGCTCAGGTACACCAGAAAAATCAAGCTCAATAACCTAGTGTTAAACAAAACCAAGAAGCTAATATTTGCCAAGTCTCTTTTTGTTGCTGTCATTTAGTCATTTTCAGTCACATCTAACTCTTCACGGCCCCATGTGGAGTTTTCTTGGCAAAGATACTGGAATGGTTTGCCATTTCCGTCTCCAGCTCAGTTTATGAAACTGAAGGAAACAGCTAGCAAATGTCTGAGGCCAAATTTGAACTCAGGAAGATGAGTCTTCTTGACTCCAGGTCCTACATTCTACCCACCGTGCCACCTAGCTCTCTATTCAACACCAAATACTGGGGAAACTGTAGAAGGGTCGTATGCACGTGTGTGCACATGAACACGCATGCACACACGCATGCACACACACCAGGTTTAGACTTTTAATATACTTCCTATCACAATAATTTCCAAATGGATGCTAGATATAGTAATGATGCGGATGGTGAAAATAACAACAAGCAGCATTTTATATGGCACCTTAAGTTTTCTCAAGAGCTTTAAATAGAAAATGGTTAGATAGAGATGTAGACACTTTGGGATCTTTTACAACTCTAAGAAAAAAAAGGTTCTTAACCAAATGAGAGACAGAAGAGATCACAAAAGACAAAATAAGTAATGTTATTCATGTAAAAGTGGTAAGATTTTTGCACATACACAAAACTACTCTAGAGAGGGTACAAAAGGAAAGTGGTAATGGGGGAGGGGAGCCTTTCCATGTCTGTTATACAAGATACATCAGGGATTAGCACAGACATACACTGTCAGGGGGGCAGCTACGTAGCACAGTGGATAGACCGAGTCTTCTTGACTCCGGATCAAGCACTCTATCTTCTTGAGTTCAAATCTGGCCTCATATACTTACTAGCTACATGACCCTGGCTAAGTCATTGAGCTTTGTTTGCTTCATCTGTAAAATGATCTGGAGAAGGAAAAGGCAAACCAGTCCAGCAACTTTGCCAAGAAAACCTCAGATGGGACTGTGAAGAATTACACACGACTGTAATGACTGAACAACAACAACAAGATGCCGCCAGGCACAGTCCCCTCTTGATAAGCTGTCAACAGGTACGGACAGTAAAGGCTCGCGGGAGAATTACAACTTATTAATACCATGTAAAAGGATGCTGCAAATCACTAATCACCAAAATAAAGGTTTTCCTTCACTCCCAACAAACTGGAGAAGCCGACAAAAGATGGCGACAGTTCCATTAGTATGGCTGGCAAGTTGTGAATTTCCTCATTCTGAAATAAGACTGAGTTCCCAGGATATGAGCATCTGCTGAGATGGCTCCTCATAAGGACAAGGCGGGAGGAGGAGCGGGCCTCCTGACGACCCAAGGCTCTAGAGTCTTTGTAGGCTGATGCACCCATACTCTTGATGAGGAAAGAGGTCAAGAGAAGAGGAGTGACTCCCCAAAGGTCCTCCATTGGGAAGAAAATAGCAGAGCAGAAAACTGAAGCAAGGTCCTCTCCTTCCAAAGCCAGCCTTCCCCTTATCTCTTACTTTTGCACAGTGCTTTATGGTTCCCAAAATGTTTTTCCCGTACTATTTCCTTTTACCTTTCTCAATAATCCTGTGAGGTAGAGGCTACTAATCTCTATTTTATGGATAAGAAAATGGAGGCAGAAAAGGTAAACTGATTTTCCCAGGATTGTCTAGTTAGAAGAGCAGGATCTGCACTCAGATCTTCGTAGCTCCAAGTGCAACATCCTATACACTGTGTGACAGAGCTGTTTGAGTAACTCACTTCCTTGGTCTCAGTTTCCTCATATATAACCTGGGGGAGTTGGACCCAAGACCTCTGAGGTTACTCTCAGCCTTAACTATATAAACTGATGGTTCTGCATTACATTTAGTGCTTCATGCAGTGATGTATGTGTGTATGCATATATATGTACATATATGTTACATACTTTTCTTTATCAGATTATAAAGTCTTTGTAGGCACAGAGGATGCCTTCCATTTACTCAGTCTGTGTCATGGATGTGCCTATTTACATGTTATTTCCTGGATTAGAATGCAAGCTTCTTGAAGGCAGACCCATTTGAGTTCTGTTGGAGTCTCAGCTCTACATAACAAATCCATCCTGTCTGGGGCTTCTTTCCAGCTCCCCCAACACCCAGCACATTGTGCTTTACACAGTTAGAAGTGGGCGGTGTCTGTTGAAAGAATAAAGGATTGAATGATTCAAGAGCTACTTTAAAAGCACGTGTTTCCATGTTTCTTGACCAAGGCAGCTGGTTCAGTGTGCCCTGCTCTAGTACTTCTCCAAAACCTTTTTGTTGGCTTTATAAAAATCAGTCATCAACACTAAATGGATATAATAATGAATTATTTCACTTTGATCGGATTTGTTTCTCTTTAAAGATATCAAATTTCCTTAAAAACTATTCATGGCCAAAAAAACAAACAAACAAACCACACCACAGACAAGAAGCAGTCAGAGAAACAAAACGAGGCCCCTCAGGAGAAACTATCACTCTTGGGGACTGAAGCTGCCTTCGCGCGCGCGCGCGCACACACACACACACACACACACACACACACACACACACACACACACACACACACACACACAAATGTGCTTTGCCTTTTTTTGCTTTGTAATCTTGGTAGTGAAGCTGAACACTCCAAGGAACTAGGAAAGATCTTGTCCCTCTGAGATGCATCTTGGAATTCTCCCAATGCCAGGGATTATTGATATGAAGACCTGACTTCAAATCCTGCCTCAGACACGCGGGACTCTGAGCAAATCATTTAACCCCTGTAGTTCTCAATTTTCTCAACCAGAAAATGGGGGCAATAATAGTACTTATTTCCCAGCCTTGTTTGGAGGATTAAATGAGACAATATTTGTAAAGTGATTAGCATAGTGGCTAGCACATAATAGGTACTTAATCCTTCTTTCTTTTCTTCCTTCCTTCTTTTCCTCATTCTTTTATTCTTCCCTCTCTTCTTCTTTACCTCTCTCCTTCCTTCTTTCTATTCTTTCTTTCCTTCTACCCCTCCTTTCTTCTTTCCCTCCTTCCTTCTTTCGTTCCCTCATTCCTTCTTTCCTTTTTTCTTTTCTTCTTTCCCTCCTTCCTCCCTTCTTTTTCCTTCTTCCTTTCCTCCCTCATTTCTTCTTTTCTTCCTTCTTTCTTCCTTCCCTCCTTCTTTCTTTTTTCCCTTTCTCTCTCCTTACCTTCCTCATTCCTTTCTCCCTCTCTTCCTTCCTTTTTTCCCCTCTCTTTCCTTCCATCATTCTTGAGATACAACAAAGGATAGTATAAAGATCCTTGAATTCAGAATCAGAAAACCTGAGTCCAAATTTTATGATTTCCAAAGCGTCACTTTGGAGAAGCCATTCACTCTTTCTAAACTTTAGATTTTTCCTTTGCAAAAAGAGGGAATTGAATACTAAGATTTCTTCTAGCTCTAAATCTATGATCTCAAACATTTCAGCAGGAAATTAAAATGAATGATGCATTTACCTCCAAGATAGATTGTCTCCCTCAATTGAGAATGTGAACTCTTTGAGGGTAGAGGCTGCCTCATTCTTTTGTCTGTATCTCAGCAGTTACTGGCACCTACTCAGCACTTACCAGTTTTTCAGCCATGATTCTTCTTCCCCCAAAGAATATGAAGGGCATAATATAGGATGTGCAACATAAAGTTTCAGTCACAGTCATCAAGACTTAAGTCTGACTCCAGAAACACCTGGTGTCTTGACCACTAAATCATTCTGCTGTCATGGATTAAAGCTACTATGAGAGCTAGAGTCAAGTGGGAGAAAGATGATGATAGGGCTGGGGCAGTGTTGACAGTGGTATTGGATGCCCTCAAATTCATCAAAACAACTTAAATCACACCCACTTCCAGCAGCCAAACAGCACTGCTGTTTTCATATCTAATGGATAACAGCTTTTTCTGTAGGTTTGAATGGGATGTTTTTCCCTTAATCAAACAAATACTTATGACAATAATGACAAAATGAAAGTATCTAACTAGAAGTCTCTATCTAGAAGCTTATTGCACCTTAAATCATCCCTTCTCTCTGGTATTTTGTCTTACTCTATCCACTGTCTCCTTCCTTTCTAACCACAAAACTTTTTAAGTCTCTTTCATCTTAAAAAAAAAAAGGACCCTCACTAAATACTGCCATCCCCTCAAGCCAGCATCCCATATCTCTTGAACATCCTCAAACAAATCCCAGATGCAGGTGGTGGGAGAGGAGAAACCGTCTACACTCATTGCTTCTCCTTTCTTTTCTCATACTCTCTTAAAATCTGGCTTCTGATTGCATCAGTCAATGGATGCTGCTCCCTTCAAGGATACCCACAAACTCTTCAACGGACAAATCCAATGGCCTCTTCTCTTCCTTCTTCATTGTTCTGTGGTCTTGGCCATTATTGACCACCCTTTTCTCTTAGATACTCTCTTTTCTCTGAATTTTCATGGTACTTATTTCTTTCGATTTTCCTTTCATCTCTCTGACCTTTCCTCATTCTTATCTGGCTGTTCATTCATATCATGGTGCCTAAGAATGGGTATTCCCCAAAGGTCTGGTCTTGGCTCTCTTCTCTTTTTTACCCTCAGTCTCTGTTTCTCTGTCTCTATGTCTCTCTTGCCTTCCTGTCCCTCTCCACACATCTATATATCACACCCCCTCTCCTATGCTTCATTCCCTCCCCATATCTCAAACTGGCCCTTCAATGTTTTCAGCTCAATATCTCATAGGCATCTCAAACTTACAAAGTCCCAAAGTAGACCTCATTATCTCCCCCTCCACCCTGCTCCAAATCCTTCTTATGAACATTCCTCTTGCTAATAAGGGCATCTTTGCAGACACTCAGGTTCACAATCTCTTCCTCACCCTTGAATCTTTATCCCACAGTCAATCATTAGCCAGGGTCTTATTTCTATCACCAAAGCATCTCTTGTGCCTTCCTCCTTGGGTCCAATCACACACACAGCTACTATAACCCCATATTTAGTGCATGATAATGTAGTTCAGGCTCTGATCACCTTTCACCAAGATTACTGAAATATCTGAATGGGGCGGGGGGTGGGGGGGGGAGCTAGGTGGCACAGTGAATAGAGCACTGGCCCTGGAGTCAGGAGGACCTGAATTCAAATCTGACCTCAGACACTTAACACAAAACTAGCCGTGTGACCTTGGGCAAGTCACCTAACCCCAACTGCTCTGCCTTCTCCCCTCCAAAAAGCTAAAAAAAAAAATCTGAACTGATCTCCCTGACTCTAGTGCCAATTCTCATGCCAATGCTCCCTGCATACAGTTTCTGAAGTAATTTTCCAAATGTGCAGGTGTGTAGACAGCTTCCCTGCTCAATAAACTCCAATGGCTTTTGGTTTAAGGATCAAAAAACAACTAATCTCTCTGTCATTTAGAGCCTTTCAAAACCTCTTCTCTTGAGAATAAGTTTACCAGGCTGACTTTTTTTTTCCTTTGCTGAAAGGGTTACTAAATTGGCACATTAGGGCAATACTGTAAAGATGACTTATTGGATCTAGGCAAAGTGTCTCATATTGTTCTTGCTGAAAAAGATGGTGCTATGTGAGCTAATCAATAATAAAACCTGAAGGAATCAGGATCAGTTGAATGACCTGTACAGTTTTTAATGGACTCAAGTTGTCTTGGTTGGAGATTTTACAGAGAAAGGTGCCTCAGGGATCTGCATTTGGCATTGTGGGATTTAACACTGTTATCGATGACTTCCATAATGGTTATCAAATGAAGCAAAGCTGAGAGAGGAAGCTACCTTACTGGAGGAGAGAGCCATAACCCAAAATGATATTGACAGAGTAAATTATTGGGTTGAATCTAAGATGAAATTTAATAGAGATTAATGTAAAGTCATAACCCTGGGCCCAAAAAATCAACTTTTTATCTCTATGAGATTATAAGCTCAGAGAGCAGGTTGATGGACAGATACACCAGGCATTCCATCAGAAGACATGGTGTCAAGATATCCAAAGGAAGCCACCAGCACCAGAAGGCGGGGTCTTCTGTGGCTAAATCTGTAGAAGGGCACAGACAGCAAAGCGTGGCAGACATGGACAAGTCAAGATCTACTCTCACTGAAGTGATTACAAATCTGCTGGCAGACAGGAAATTAGGAAGCTTCAACACAGGAAATGTAAAAAAAAAAAATCCTCCCAAGTGTTATTTGTGCTTTAGACCCAGGTTAATTTCTAATTCACTCCAAAAAATCCAATTCCTCTTTCATACCTTTGAGAAAGTTGTCCCTGTGACCTAGTGGAAAGAGCTTCAGACAAGGAAGCAGATAACCTAGGTTCAAATCATGGCCAGTTCACTTACTATCCATGTGACCTTGGGCATGCTTCCCCTCTCCAGGCCCCGAGGAGTTGGGGCAGATGGCTTCTGAGGCCCCTCCCAGGTCTAAATCTATAATCCTAAATGATTTCCTAAGAAGCTCTTTCTAGAAGAAACCAATCCCAGAGTGAGCCAACTACCTGGAAAATAACTCCCTTTTGCATATTGACAAATGGGCTGATTACTAGCCAATGAGGATAGTATAGGCTTACTGGTTTCCAAAGAGAAATCTGACATTAAACACTCTCATCATCTGATTTGTAACTTGTATGATAAAGTACAGTTCCCTGCTATTTGCCAGATTGGCAGATTGTCCATTTAACTTGTCTCAAGATACGCTCCTATCCTTTTATCCAAGAACACGCAACCATTTCTCCAAAATGCAAACGTCTTTCTTAACATTTTTTTCATGTGCCTTTCCCTTGGCAACCTATGCTCCTGAATGTCCATATGTAATAAATTCATGGCAGCCACACTTAGAGCAGACTCAATATTTACAGTTAGCCAAGGGCCTAAAATAGCTTCTCTCTACCCCCACCCCCAAAAATGTACATTTAAATAGGTCACACCCCATAAGCCTAAAGGCTACTCTATCTGGAAGATAGTTCCTTTGGACTAAAAACAATTAGGCTGTGTGATTCAAGGCCTAGTCCCTGTAGATAAAACCACTGGGCAGAGCTGAGCCAGGCCCTGCCCAGGCACTCTAGAGCTGGTGTTAAAGCAGGGCCCTGTCAGTCCAGCCTTTCTGGTTAATGTCACTAGCACCACGTATAAAAGGTGACTAGAGTGTGTACAAATGTTGATCTTTGGAGAAAGTCATGCCTAGAATCAGAGACACATCTACTCTTTCATCCACTAGGTCAACTGTTGGGAGAGGGGGCAAATGGGGAGGTTTCCACGCCAAAGGCTGAGCCTTCACCCTCGCCCGGGAGGTTACCCTGCTGAAAGTGACTTCCTGGCCTCCCATTAATCCAGGATCCTGAGTGTTCAAATTTTGGTTCTCAAAGTCTTACCTATGAAATCCTTCCAGAAGGTGTCAGGGAAATGTTCTAATGTATGGATAACAAATTAAGTGCCAATTGCAAATAGACCGTGTAAAGGAATTATGAGCAGATGGCGCAACGTTCCTGCCCTTAGACCAAACTGCTTCTCTGAGGCCAAAGAGCTGATGATAAAAGCCCATTATTGTGTTTGGAGTGCACATACCTGGGGGAAAAGCAACTAAAGCTTTCTGTTTGTCATTTTATGCCCCTGAAACCTACAGAAGAAAAATCAAACTAACAAAAGCAACAGCAGTAATAGAATGGTAGTGCCAGTCGTGGCAGATCACTAAATATAGAAAGCATAATAGTAGGATGGCACCTTCTCTCAGCACTGTTCCGCTCTGAAAGATGAGGAGAATGGCTTGTCCATAGTAACAATAATTACTGATTCATTTAGCACTCTAAATTTGCAAAGACTTACTCAAATGTGCCCTTCAACAATGTTATCAGGTAGGCGTATTGTTATCCCCATTTTACAGGTGAAAAAATTAAGACTCACATAGATTAACTCAGGGCCACTTTGCCAGTAAGTATATAAAACATAATTTGAACCCAGGTTTTCATAAGTCTTCTGGTCTAAAAGGTGACCTTCTGTTCTAAAATCAGAGGTCAACATGGATGAAATTGACAAAAAAAACCTTTTACATTAAACATATTCTTAGCTCCAAACAGTCAAACTATTGTTTTCTTCAGCTACCATCACTCGGTATCCATCACGCTCCATGCCTGGAGAGCTTTCTTGAATAGGTCGGACAGGTCTGGTATCAAGTCCTGCGCCTAAGCGCTAGTGATAGCAGCACAAAGAAGGAACAATCCCTGCTCACAAGATGCCTGTATTCTAATGTAAGGGGGACGCAACTACCTCCAGAGTGCAGCAGCTTCCAAAAGGCCTAGTTCACTTTGAAGGGACTGTTGGAACACAAGACAGAGATAACGAAAAAAAAACACCAGAAGAGAATTTGGAAGAGAGGCACTAGCATTTGGGCTGATCAGGAAAGACCATTCAGGTGATGGTGCAGACAGAAGAGATGCCAGGATGTAGAACGCCAAGGGCAAAGGCATGGGGGAAGAAGGAGGCTCGTCATGAGTGAAAAACAGAAAGAAGGTCAGTTTGGCTGGATCACAAAATATGAGAGAGAGAACAATGCCCAGGGAGGCTAGAAAGATAGTTTGGGGCAGGACAGTGAAGGAATTTGAAAGCTAAAGAAAGGAGTTTATATTTTATCTTTGAGGCCTAAATACAGATTGCATAGATAGATTTAGCCCATACAAGCTCTGAGAATCCTCATGCCAATGCCCACTCTCACTGGCAAGGCAAGCTAGCTGCATCTCCCACTCAGGATTCTAGGGGATCTATAGAAGGGGAATATCACCAGCTCAAGCATACTTCCCTCTAAGATTATCCACTGGGAATCAGTCAGTCTGCCTTAAGTAGCTTATAGAAGGAAGTATTTACTAAGGTAAAGAACAGATGGCAAAAAATAGAAGTCCCCAAGTAGGACACACCCTCCCACAAGTATGGAGAGAATCAAGAGGAACAAGGACCCCAGCTAGAGATCAAATGAGGCCAAGAGGTAACTCACAGCTCCTGATCTGGGAGGTCATTTCCTCTCATTTGTGGGGAGCTCTGGAAATTCTTCTCAGGAAGGCTTGATGTCTCTGCTGGGGCTCTTGTGGATCCATGAATCTATTTTAGTCATTGGCACCCAATGTCTATACTTCAATCAGCTGATCTAGGGATGTAGCTATAACATCAGAGGAAGCACAGTAACTCCAACATCCTCCAGAAAAAGTCCTTCTCTGGCCGGAGGCGAGGGGGGTAGGAGGCCCAGCCCAAGACTGAGGCCAAAATGTCTCCACCCTCACCCAGGTGGTTCTTCTGTAGAGATTTTACTGGAATTCTCTTGCTCCGCCTCATCACTCAATGGAACTCTCCACTCCGGTTATCTGGACGCTTTAATCTGGGATCTAGAGCATGACAAAATCTCTTGGCCACCTGGAACAGACTTCCTGTCTGGAGTCATTTCATTGCATTCAAAGGCTTAAAGACTTTTCATGCTTAGTCCAAATTCATATGGACTAATTAAGCATCTTATAAGTTACTCTAAGTGGGGGGAGGTAACTTAATTGATTGACTCAGTCACATTATATTTAATGACATACTGTATATAAGATGTTTGTATATAGCAGCATATATTACATACAAGATATTTGTACATATACAAGATGTTTATATAGAATCCATCAGGAGGCAGGGTAGTGCAATGGAAACAAACATTAGCTTTGGAGTCACAGGTCTCGAGTATGAGTCCTGAGCTAACTTTGCCCTAATGCATATTAAACTAGTTTTCATAGATCCAGGAAGACTGGGGGAGGAATCTTTCCTCTGACACTTGCTAGCCAAGAGTTCATGAGCAAGTCAATTAAGTTGTATGAGCCTTGGGCTCTTCATCTTAAAATGGTGCTAATAATAGCCATCGCAGGCTTGCTCGAGGGCAGAAGCCAGCTTTGTAACCCTAGCGCTTGGCACAGTGCCTGGCACACAGCTGTACTTAATAAATATTGATCGATCGATTGGCCGACAGTCCCAGGGGGTTGTTTTGAGGATGAAATAAAATATTACATTTGTAAAGTGTTTTGCAGCTCGTGAAGACCTAGATCATTGGGAGCTATTTTTACTATAAAGTCACAATGGCCTCAGTTTCTCCACCTATAAAACTATAAAAACAATACCTGGAGTTCTGGTATCTGAGTCAACATGGAAGAATGAATAAAAAACAACCTCTGCTTGGAGGCAGTAGGTCCTGGGTTCAAGTCTCACCTTTGATGTATTTTAGATGGGTGACACACAAAAGTCCTTTAACCTTTAAGAGTCCTAGGTAACTAAGAGTATGATATGTGGATAGATGGATGGTTGGATGGATGGATGGATGGATGGATAGATAGATAGATACATAGATAGATACATATATACATAGATACATGGATGGATGGATGGATAGGTAGATAGATAGATGATAGATAGATAGATCAATTGATGGATAGATGGATGGACGGACGGACGGATGGATAGATAAATATATACATTACATACATGGATGGATGGATGGATAGATAGATAAATAGAAAGATTTCTATATACACATATAATGTATATTATATACACACATACATATAATAAATACATATACACACATAATATATATTATATATACATATATCCAAATATATACATATATATGTATATACACATACACATATGATTCTGAACTGCACATATGATTCTGAACTGCTTTGTGAAAGAATTTCCTCATGTGGAGTTCCCCATGCCACTGAAATCAAAAATGTCGACCAAAAGGAGAAAAGGAGGCAGGAGAAGAAGCTATGTCACAGGGCTGCTGGATGGATCAAAGGAGATAATATATGCAAAGTACTTGGCCAAACTTAAAGTATTATATCCATGCCAGTGATTCTTATGATTAAGTCACTTTCCCTTCTGAGTTTCTTTCCTCATTTGGAAAAAGGCAGAATTGGGCTAGATGACCAGTCAGCTCCTTCCCAAATCAATACTGATGATCCTTTCAACGTGAAAAAGTCGAGTAACACATCACACCACTAAGCTGTCCTCAGAGGATTGAGGTGAGCAGTCAGGGGTCAGAGTAAATAGTGCTGATCTTGGGAGTCAGAAAATCCACAGTTCAAATTTTGCCTCTGAAACTTACTAGAGGTATGACCCTGGCCAAGTCACTTCCTCTCATAGCTCTCAGAATGTTTCCTTATTGGTAAAATGGGGATAATAATAGCACCAGCCCCACAGGCTGTTGTAAAGATAAAATGAGATGGCATACATCGAGCTTATGTTGTTGTTCAGTCTTTTCAGTTGTGTCTGATTCTTGGTGACCCCATTCGGGTTTTGTTGGCAAAGATACAGGATGCAGATGACATCATGCAAAGATCCAGACAGCCCCACATAGCTGAGGAGGACTGATAAGGGGAAGGCAACCCCCAGTCATTCACCTGCCATGATGGTGACCAAGAGAAGCACACTCTGGCCCTCAGCAAGTTCTGGGCACACATTGCCTTTCAGCTCAACTCTGTATCCACACTACATATCCCCAGCACACCTGAGATTCCCCCAGGTCTGTCTGGAAACACAGAGCCTCTAAGTTTCATAGATCACAGGGAAGGAGAAGAAGCCCAAGTGTTCGGGCAACATAAGCTCTGACATTTCAAATATTCCTCCCAGTCTGGGCCGGTTACCAGATCCTCTGCCTTTCATACGGTATATCTCACTGCATACCTAGGGCTGCATTTTAATGTGGCTGTATATATACACACACTCATGCTCAATGGTAACTTAGGGTGGGTGAGAATCTCCTCCATGACATTCTCGGCACTCCCCTTGGGTTTCACAACCCAAACATGATAGCCAAGAAGAGGATGGGGGATGCTGAAGTGGAGGTCCTCAGACAGGCAAAATAAGAGAAGTTATGGACTAGGCATCGGCCAGGTAGGAGTGCCCAAACAGAAATCCAGCCTGACCCAGTTTTGATTCAGAAAGTGCAGATAATTTTTTTTTCTCTGGAATTCTTTCTTTTTAGGCAAAGGGAATGTAATCTACCACCCAGGGATATACCCAACTCCTCAAATAAGCTTTTCTTGTGGAAGGAGTAAAATCACAAGTGAGGAAGGAAAACATGTGTTTTGAAGATCTAGTGGCTTTTCTCAAGAGGGGAATGATGTTTGGGCAAATAATCAACACACATTAATTAAGGAATGACAAGGCACTTGCTGGGTACTGGGGAGACAAGCAGACAGAATGAAATAATCCCTCATAAAGGGATTATATTCTAAAGAGGGAAACAAGTTTATATAAATATCTCTGCAGCAAAGAAAAGAGAAAAGGACGTATTTGTACAAACAAATCCATAGTAGTTCTTTTTCGTGATGACAAAGGATTGGAAACTGAGGGGATGCCCATTCTTTGGGAACTGTTTGAACAAGTTGTGGTATATGATCGTAATGGAATATTACTGTGCTATAAGAAATGATGAGCAGGATGATTTCAGAAAAGCCAGGGAAGACTTATATGAATTGATGAAGAGTGGAGTGAGCAGAACCAGGAGAACATTGTTCACAGTAACAACAATAGTGTAAAACTTAGATCAGCTGTGAATATTCTGATCCAGACAATGATCCAAGACAATTCCAAAGTACAGCTGGTAAAAAATGCTATCTACTTCCAGAGTGAGAACTAATGAACTCTGAGTGCAGACTGAAGCAGACTTGTCACTTTAACTTTTGTGGGTTGTGTGTGTATGTGTGCTGGGGTTTTTTTTCAAGATGACTAATATGGAAAGAAGTTTTGTAAGATGTCACATGTATAATCAATGTATTGCTTGCCTTTGCAAGGGGTGTGGGAGGGGCAGGAAGGAAAGAGAGTTTGCAATTCAATTTTTTCTAGTGAAAATTTTAAAAATGTTTATAACTGGGAAATATTTAACAAAATAAATAAAAATTTTAAAATGTATAGCATAAATCCAGAATTAATAACTACAAATATAGGGGGGGCGGAGCCAAGATGGCGGCGTAGAAGCGGCAACATATCGCAGCTCTCACATAGCCACCCCAAAATACCCATAAAATAGGACTCTAAACCAATCCTGGAACTCCAAAACGCACACAAAGATACTTCCCACTAAAGTCAGCTCG
>CM053583.1:414133598-414197601 GCA_028627135.1 Pseudochirops cupreus | reverse complement strand
TGGTGGTGGTGGTGGTGGTGGTACATTTTATACAGTGATCTAAAGTTTACAAGTACTTTACAAATCTTGTGTCAGTTTATCCCCACAAGAACCTCAAGAGGCAGATAATATTATTATTTCTATTTTGCAAATGAAGAAGCTGAGATAGAGAGAGGACAAATCATTTGCTCAAGGTCACACAGGCACTGAGTGTCTCAGGCTAGATCTGAGCTCAGTGTTCTTGAGGTTCAGCTCAGTGCTATCCATTGTAACACCTAGATGGTAAGAGAAACCACTCATAGTTCCATTTGATAAATAGAACCACATGTACTTGTTACCAGCCTTTAATGTTTTGTGAAGTCATTGCTGAATATTCTAAAAATATTTCTGTAGGGATTAGTTTTCATTTAATAACCTACTTGTCAAGTGCCCACAAAACATCTATCAATCTTGTTCCTGTTTGGAGACGAACTGTTAATTTTTTTAACAGCTGCCTGATGATGAGCCCAATTTATTGGTCATATTGCATAGGTTTTAGTTGGGATATTTTCCAAATCTATGTTACAATTCCAAGGATGTACAATAAGACTGATAACACATAACTTTTAAAAGCTTTAAAAGTGTTCTTCACTCTCAGTTTTGATCTCAAGATGTCAATAAGGCTTTTAACATATTCAGTCACAATCTCCTCCTTGACATCTTTGAGCTCAATGGACCTTTCCAAAAGAAGACCCAATGTGTTTGTAGGTAACATTATTGTTTTAGTACTATCATGGTTATGATAGTACACGTGTCAATTGGAGACACTTATACAGTGTACCAAAAATCTTACAGAAACTATAAGCTTCAATAGCTACTCAATTTAGCAGAATGTAGAATTCTAAACAGAATTCAGATTCTATTTAGTAGAATCTGAAACTGCAGATTCAAGCTTGAAGCTCTCAATTTCTTTCTTTCTTTAGGATACATTGTGAAATTTGCACTTAAGTCAAATGACATTCTAAAACCACTGGAGAAAGATTCCTTGAGATGCATGAGTTATTTATTTTGTGTTCTGCCATCTAGCTGTAAGTCATAGACAGACAGACAGATAGATAGATAGATAGATAGATAGATAGATAGATAGATAGATAGATCAGTTGATATGATATTTTGGGTTGATTTCTTTAATTTGAAAGACATATTGAGTTCTATTAGGTACTTAATAAATCTCCCTCTTACACTTCCTCTATTCTCCTTCCCTTTCTCCTTTTTGTCTTCATTCTTCCCTGCCATTCTTCCTTCCTTTCCTTTCTCCACTTACTCTTTCCTTCCTTTCTTCCTTCTCAGGAACAATGATTTAAGGAAACAAATAAGCATAATGGATTTAAACTGTCTCCCTGAAAATGCTATGCTTTATACAGTTGTTTTTGATATTACTCTGTCGGTGGCAAGTTGTAAAGAGAGGACATTTTTTCATTTGGATATTAAATGCTCTAATGTTATCATTACAATTTTTATCTATTTCATCTATTTTTTATAATTAATTCATTTTTAGTTTTCAACATTCTCTTCCATAGAATCTTGAGTTTTAAATGTTCTCCCTCTCCTTTTCCTCCCCCCACCCCAAGACCACATGCAATCTGATAGGCTCTACTTGTACACTTGTATTAAATATATTTTAACATTAATCATGATGTAAAGAAGAATTAGAACTAACGGGAGGAACTACAAGAAAGAAAAAACAAAACAACAAAAGAAAAGAAGAGGAGAGCAAATAGTATGCTTCTATCTGCATTCAGACTCCCAAGACTTTCCCTGGACCTGGATAGTCCTTTGGAGTTGTCTTAGGTCCTCGCATTGCTGAGAAGGGCAAAGTCTATGACAGTCGGTCATCACACACTGTGGCTGTTACTGTGTACAGTGTTCTCCTGGTTCTGTTTATTTCACTCAGCATCAGTTCATACAAGTCTTTCCAGGTTTTTCCAGGTTTTTCTGAAGTCTGCTCATCATTTCTTATAGCACAATAGTATTCTATTGCATTCATATACCACAACTTGTTCAGCCATTCCCCAATGGATGGACATCCCCTCAATTTCCAATTCTTTGCCACCACAAAAACAGCTGCTATAAATATTTTTGTACATGTGGGCCCCTTTCCCATTTTTATGATCTCTTTGGGATACAGCCCTAGAAGGGGTATTGCCTCAATGTCAGAGGCAGGATTAGAACTTAGATCTTCCTGACTCCTGGTTCAATGTTCTAGATATTGTACCACCTAGTTGGTTTACTCAGAGACACATAACTAGTGAGAGAGAGAGACAGAGAGAGAGAGAGACAGAGAGAGAGAGACAGAGAGACAGAGAGAGAGAGACAGAGAGAAAGAGAGAGAGAGAGACAGAGACAGAGAGAGAGAAAGAGACAGACAAACAGACAGACAAGAGACAGAGAGAGAGACAGAGAGAAGACAGAGAGAGAGGCAGTATTTAAATCCATGTTTTCTTGGATCTATGCCCATCTAGTATATCTACTAGATCATATTGCTTCTTATCCTAAACATGTTAGGTACATAAAAGTTTGGTGATTTTTTTTTCATTTGAATTCCTTACCCAACTGAAATGGTTTTCATATAGTTCATCAAAATGGGACTTTGGAAAACTCTAAGAGCTGAGCTTGTTAGAGAAGAATTCCATGTTAAAATTGCTTGATCTCAAATGACCTTCAGTTCTTCTCAACAAAGCCAGACCACAGATCTAGAAATCACAGAATTTCAGAGCTAGAAAGAACTTTCAAGTTCTACCTAGTCCAACCACCTCCTCTCCTTGCTGAAGCCCTCACAACTTGCCTTTCCTGCCATCTCCCATCCCCCATCCGTACTAAAACCACTCTCTCAAAAGTCACCAAGATTGTGGAGGTTGCCTACCTAACTCTTTTTTTTACTAAAAAGGACACAAATGGATGCCCTCATGACATATCATGGTTATGATAGTACACGTGTCAATCAGAGATACTTATACAGTGTACCAAAAATCTTACAGAAACTATAAGCTTCAATAGCTACAAAATGGGACTAATTATAACCATGGGTCCTACCAGTGGGCTGTGGCCCAGGCTCAAATGATACAAACATAGAGAAAGAACTGGACAAATCTTAGAATGCCATACTGGGTGTTCCAAAAGTCTCAGTGCAGATTCAAGCTCTCAAAAATGGTACTGATACTTTTGGGACTCTGTATGGAGCATTTTAAAGTTTTCAAAACTGTCTCATTTGGGCCTGCACACAACTTCACCAGTAGGACCATGGTGATTATTAGTTCTGTTTTGCAGAAAAGAAAAGTGAAGGTGAACACTTTGTCTATTGTCATCCAGATTTAAGAGAGAGGTTTGAACCCAGTGCTTTTGAGTTCAAATCCAACAGACTTTTCTCTATTTCATATTGTCTATCTAAGAGTTAAAGACCAAAGAATGAAGATGGGGGAGAGAGATGCAGAGATTGACACCCAGCAGACACGTCTCTCTCTTTTACTTTGGATATAAACAGATGAAGTAGGAAAAAGAATGAAAGAATGCCAGAGAAAAGCCTTATAGGGAAAGGAAGGGAGAGGGGTTTCAGAGGCTTCCAGTCAAGTCTAATTTCCCATTCTCAGATAATGAATAAATACTTAAGACTTCCCAACATGAGGACCTTAATGACGTCATTCTCTGTGAAACAAAAATCAAAGAAGAAGAGAAACCTAAAGCATATCAGGCAGAAACCAAAGTGTTTGAAGAAAATGGGGCTGTTTGGTCTTCCACAAAATGGCAGATAAGGAGATGTAGTAACTGTCTTTAAGTACTTGAAGGCCGGACATGAGGGAATAGAGTTAGCTGAGCTCTGCTTAGACCCCAGGGGAAAACGGAAGAGGAAGTCACAAGGAAACCAATTTGGAGAAGAATTTAGAGGAAATTTCCTAACCACTGGAGCTGTCTACAAGTGGCCTGGGCAGCTTCCAAAGATGGAATGCCCCATTGCCACCCCTCTCAGTAAACATCCACAAGGGAAAGCTGGGGAAGAGTTGAGAAGACTGGTGGGGAAAGTATAAGAAGAGTTTTTTCAGGCTTGGGGTGGATGGCATGGCTTTTGGGGATCATCCCCCCACCCCATTCCCTCCACTATCATTCTGTGATCTCATTGTCTCGAACATGCTGAACAGGCCTGTGGATTGGCCAAGACTATCTATCCAAACTTGGAAACTTCAGAGCAAGTGCTACTGAGCCTGGGAGGAAATAAGCAATCAATGAATTGAAAACACGAATGAAACTTACAAGCCATCTGGTCCATGCCCTCATTATACAGATGGGGAGACTGAGGCAAAGAGGGCGAAGTGATTTGCCCGGGGACTGCTGACCCCAAACCCAGTGTGCAGCCCCCATATCCACGGCATCTCCATGCACATTCAATAATAGAAAACAGTTTACTTCAGTCAGAAGGAATGCATCGTTCCTTAAGTAAATGCAAAACTATAATAACAATGATAACAACTGGCTTCTATAAAGTGCTTTAAGGTTTGCTAAGCCCTTCCAAACATCTCATTGGACCTCACAACAATTCTGAAAGTAGGTGCTATTATTATCCCCATTTTAGAGATTAGAAAACTGAGGCAGACAAGGCTGTGACTTTCCCTGAGTCCACACAAATATCTAAGTGGTCTCCCT
Source organism: Pseudochirops cupreus (assembly GCA_028627135.1). Taxonomy (NCBI): domain Eukaryota; kingdom Metazoa; phylum Chordata; class Mammalia; order Diprotodontia; family Pseudocheiridae; genus Pseudochirops; species Pseudochirops cupreus. The sequence goes on along the minus strand of CM053583.1, from coordinate 414,192,948 downwards.
GACTCCCGTCCTCGCACTCTGTCAAGTGTGCCCCCTAACGGTTCTAACTAGGAGTTTCGATTTCTTTACATTCTTGCTCTCTAATAGAGTCAAAGACAAGCAAAACAGCCTCGAACATTACATGTTGAATTGATTATATATTTAAAAATTAAAAGGAAGGTTACAGAATATTCAGTTTCATGTATAACCCTCTCCTGTTTTACAATGATTATGAAAATGCTCATTTCATTTCAGAATAAAAATTTTTTTAAGTAATACTCATAATAAATAAACTAAAATTAAATTAAGTAAAAAATTAAAAGGTAATATTACTTTAGGGATATATACATATGTAAATCAATTGATCAACATGTATGTACCCAACAGGGTGCTTACAATTAACCAAGACCTGTTCACTGTGTATATATGTATACTCACACACACAAACACACACATTTATACATACATATTATACGTATATATACATATGTATATATATACACATACATATATATATACATATTATATATATATATATGTATATGTCTATGTACTCTAACAATTGTTCCCATCTCATTATGTACAGAGTCACCTTCCTATCACCCTAATCACTTCTCACTTTTACTACTGAAACAGTCTCCTAATTGGTCTCACTGCTACATCTCTCCCCGCTCCAATCCATCTTCCACACAGCTGCCAAAGTGATTTTCCAAAAGTCCAGGTCTCACCCCACTACTCTGTAAACTCCACTGATTCCTACTGTCTTTAGCAGGGGTCAGCAAAATTTTTCTGTCAAGAGCCAGATAGTAAATATTTTAGACTTTATGGGCCAAGAAGAAAAATCTAGGATATTATTTCAAACTCATATAGCAAGGGAAAAATAGATTTCCATAATTTTTTATAAATGAAATTCAAAATATGATAGTGCATAATAGATGTTTACTGAATGGAGCTGAATTAAAATAATAAAAATAATAATAATAGAGTACATGTTTTAAAAATATAAGTCTCTTAATAAAAAGAATGATGTCTTTGGTAATATTTCCCTAAGTTGGGGGGATAAAATTAGTATTTCTCCTCATCAGAATTGATTACAAGTGTTCATCTATTAATGCTGATCTTTAGTGAGATTTTAAATATTTTATCTTTGAAAACATCTTTTTACTCAGATAGGTACTGTCAAACTCTGATTTCAATCCATGATCTTATTATTTTAATTAAGCAGGTTCATGGCTTGGAAGACATTGATAGAACTTAATTATATTCTTCTCTTAATTGTCTTTTAGCCTGTTATTATATTGCAGATCACCAATTGAAGGGTACGTTGAAGCTCCTCATTGTGCAATTAAAAGTAATCTGAGCTACAGAAATTGCTTTTTCTTTTGCATCATGGTCTGAAAAATGCTGCTGGAACTGTAGTTTGAGCTCAGAAAAGATATCTAAAGTAAATTTATGGGAATGGAGCTCTCATTTCTTGTTTTAACTTTCAACAGACCAGGAGAACTGTCTAAAGTAACTTGAAATTACTTATAATTCAAATAATATTAGCTATAGTAGAATGGACCTTACCACAATATAAATTTTGCATATAAGTTCTGTTTGACCTTGTGATTTTAGGTTGAATTCATTAAGAAAAATGACCAAATATGCAGTAAAAAATAATTTCCAAAGCCACTCACAGTATTTGGGAATAGTGGTTGAAGGTGGTTCTTCTCATTCAGAAAAATTTCAATCTTAGCCCTAAGCTCAAAAAATTGGAGTAATATGTTTTTCTCTTCTTGTTTTTGACATAGTGGCATGTACTTGTAATAAAAATAAAATAAAATGTCACCATGCAGTGATGTGTGGCACTTGGAATTCTGCTGAATTATATTTGCATCACTGTGTGCAGAGGTGGGTAGGTAGTGCTGAAAGCATCACATACTGACTATTGTAGCTTCTCAACTCTGTCATGGTAGCAGAAGAGTAGCCAGAGATCATTCATAAATGAATGAATATGGCTACATTCCAACAACACTCTATCAATGGGCACTGAAATGTGAATTTCATATAATTTTTCACATTATCAAATAGCTTTCTTATGATTTTTTCAACCATTGAAAAAATGTAAAAATTATTTTTAGCTCATAGACCACACAAAAATAGGCAGCAGACCATATTTAGCCATAGGCCATAATTTGCCAACCCCTGGCCTATAGGATTCAATACAAACTCTCATTTGGAGCCATCTGGTTCCAACCTACCTTTCCAGCCTGTTATCCATCACCATCTTTCCCACACTCTTGAATCCAGCCAAACTGCCCTTCATGCTATTGCTTGGGCATGATACTTCATTGGCCACATCCAGGCTTTTGCACTACTTAGCTACCATGTCTAGAATGTTTTTCCTTCTCACATCTGCCTCCTAGAATTACTCATGTCCCTCAGGACTCAGCCTCAGGGTCAAAATCTACAGGAAGCTGTTTTCCATCTCTCCTGTGATACTGCTATCGCCCTGGTGCAAGCCCTCATTACCTCCAGCCTGGACCAATGCAGAGTCTTCTGGTTGGTTTGCCTGGCACTCTAATCCATCCTCAACTGAGGTGGTGAAGGGATCTTCCTAAAGTCCAGGTCTGACCATTTACTCCCCTACTCTGAATATCAGGGTCTCCCTTTGACCTCCAGCATCAAATATAAAATCATCTGGTTGGGATTCAAAATCCTTTATAACCTTGCCCACTCTTCCCTCTTCAGTTATCTTATACCTTACACCTGAAGTGTTAATAGTGTGTATGAGCATCATGAGGAATGAGGAAAGGTCTCTTCAAGCTCAGCTTTGATGGCAGGTAGGGGTTCTCAGAGGGTGACTAGGGAGAGGGTCCTGAGCACGGAATGATAGTCTGTGCAAAGGATGGAAATGGGAGCTAGAATAAAATTGATAGGAAATAGCCAGGTGGCCACATTAGAACATGAGAACATTAGAAGAAATTACAACATAGAGTATGTGAGAGGGCGGAAGGTGGAAGAAGCTTGGGAAAATAATAGCAAAAGGGACTGTGAAAGTCTTTAAGGTCCAAATGGAGAAAGTTGCACTTTATCCTAAAGGCAAAAGGGGGCCACTGGAGACTCCTGAGAGGAGTGACATGATCAGACCTGCTCTTCAGGAATATCATACTGAGAGCTGTGTTGTTGTCAATACTTATTAAGCACCTACTATGCATCGGGCACTGTGATAAGTGTTACATGCAGGATATATTGGGGAAGAAGGAGAAAGGTGGTAGGGAGATCAGTTAGGAAATTCTTGTAATAGTTGAGGCAAGAAGTGGGGAGGTTCTGAACAAGTATGGTAGCTATGTGAGTGAAGAGAAGAGGGTGGAAGAATCTAAGAGATATTGTGGTGTTACAGATTTAGCGATTAGCTATGTCAGGTAGGGGAAAAGTAAGGAGGCAAAGATGACTGGATGAGAAGAAAGGCAGAGCCCTTAACAGAATCAGAGAAGCTCAGGAGAGGAAAGCTAATGAAAGCTAACGAGGTCTGCTGAGTACCGGATGCCTACAGTCTATCTAGTTTGAAAAGTCCAGCAGGCAGGTGGTGTTGTGAGACTGAACTCAAGAGTTGTCTGCATGGAGATGACAATGAACCACAGAGTGGCTGGTCAGAACACTAACTGAGTAAATCTAGAAGAGGGGCCAGGGCCCAGCCCTGGGCTACACCCCACACATGGAGTTGGGGAGACATGACAATCCTTCCAAAGGATCTGAGACCTAGCAAAATAAGAAGGAAGAGAACCAAGGCAGTTGAGCAACATGAAAACTCAAAGGAGAGAGTATCCCAAAGTGGGAAGGAGTGGTCAGCCATGTCAAATTTTATGAAGGAGTCATGAGAGAGGAGGATTAGTGAAAGGACATTGGATTCAGTAATGAAAACATCACTGGGGACCTTAGACAAACCAGTTTTAGTTGAGTGGCGAAGACAAAAGTCAGATTGCAAGGGATTGAGAGTTAGCAGGAGGTGAGAAAAATAGCTAATATGGAGAGTTTTTGCTAGATGTCTGGCTTGAGGGAACCCATAGGTTTAAACAAAGTTTTCTTTTTCTTTTGTTTTGTTTTGTTTCGTTTTTAGGAGATCTGAATACACTTGTAGACAATACAGAAAAGCTAGTGGATAAGAAGAAATTGAAAATTAAGGAATGAACAACACTATTTGAAGGGGCACATGCCCAGAGGAGAGAGGGGCTGATGGGATCACTCATATAAGCATTCATATGCTCATTATAAATGAAACCAGATGGCAAGACAGGTGTAGGTAATTGGAAGAACGGGTCCCAAGTTCTTCTTGATGAAGCAAATGCTAGAATGTGAGGAGTTTATTGGAACTGGCAAGGTTACAAGAAGTAGCATTCTCATGGATACTTGGTTAGCTCCCTTTGTGTATCAGTATAAGCCAAATGATCGTGATGAGGATATTCACAGCTTTTGCATCAACATCAGCTGAAGAGAAGGAAGAAGTAGAGAGGTTCTATGAAGAAGGGGACAAACTGCTCTAAATACTTATGCATTTGATGAAGTTTTCTCATCTTATTCCCAAGAAATAACTGGATGGAAATGGCCAGGGAGTTGAAAAGGAGCAGGTTTAGGGTAAGTTGATAAAGCATTTATTAAGCTGTACCAGGCATGGTGCTAAACTTTAGGAATATAAATATAAACCAAAAGAAAAGACTGTTCCTGCCCTGAAGAAGTTAATATTCTAGTGGGGGGGAGTCAACACATAAAAGCAATCTCAAAAGGGAAGCAGAAGGGCACAAGGTGGCAAAGCCTAAAGAGTCAGGAACTGAGCCAAATTAAAAGTGAGCATGACAAGCATGTGAGCATTTCCTCAAATGGAGGTTTGAGAGGAGGAGTCTACAGGGCTGAAGGCATCTCTATACAGGGACATCATCTTAATAAAGTCCCAAGCAGATATTCTGCCTGGGTTACAGAGGGATGGGGGAGTGGGTTCCCTTCATTAGAATTCATCAAGCAAAGGCTGAGTGATGATTTATGGAGAACATCCTAGAGAAGAATCTTAATGAAGTAGATGACACACACTCTGACACAACTTGCAACACACAGATTCTCCTGCTGTGATATCATTGACTTCACTGTGAAGGTGGGCACAGGGGAATACGGCAAGGTACATGGGCACTTCAGAAAAGAAAGCAGCCAAAGGCATGGAGACGATCAGAAGCCTAACCAATGTACCATGCATCAGTTCTTCACAAAGAGGGTCAGATTACACTGAGTATGACAAGCACAGAACAACATCACAAAACATGGAATTAACCATATCTTCATAGCAAACAACTGGTTAGCGATGTGGGATTCATCTCAAAAATCAGTTTTTCCGGGTACATCAAGACCATTCACTAATTAGAACAAGGGTCAAAAGTTATACCAGAGCAGAGGAAGGAATAAAGGTAAGATACCATATGTTATTATAATTGCAACATACCTTACCCATACAGGCTTCTGATGCCAGAAATGGGAAATGGATAAAGCTAAAAACACTGACTATAACCATTTTCTATGTAAGTTTACCTAAAAAAAAATCTACTATAAAGAAAAGGTTGAACCCATACATCATTGTAGCCAACAAACAGTTGATGTCTTTGACAAGGAAAGAGCCATGCCAAGAAAGAACTTCATTAGTTCAGAATATAAATGAATATCTAAAACATTAGAGTGGAGAAAGTTAGATTAATGGGCAGTATCAGCTTATGAAATACTGAAGAACAGTAACGGGGAGGAGAGGTGAAGAAAAGGGCAGGAAACAAGTCTTTGGAAATGTGGTGTTTCTAAGCTAGATCATCCTAAAAGCCCTGATAGATGAAGTTGGAAGGAATACAACATATAACCAAGAAAAAATGGGAGAGGTCTTCAAAAATTTCTGTAGTAATCAATTTTCATCATGAATGACAGAGAAATCAATCACATTTGGATTCAAAATCCTCAGTGCCCAGTGTGCTCTAGAAGGGAGTAGAAATACCACTTAAAATAACTTAGGAATGAGAAGTTGACCTTGACCAAGTAAACACATGACAGACAAAATGAAAGTTTCGTACAATGATCTAAGATTATAATTGAGTAAGAGGATGACAGTAGGTTTGATGGTCTTTAGGAAATTATAGTTTGAGTGAGGTAAGCTACATGTCCAAAACAGGGCTCTTTATCTTTTCTACCAAACTTAGCCCATTTCCTAATTCTCCTATTTCTATTGAGAGATTCCTTCACCCTTCTAGCCAACCAACTTCATAGTCTTGGAGTCCCATCAGCTCTTCCCTCTCTTTTACCCCTCACATTCATATTCTAAGGTTTATGGATTACATCCACAATATATCTTGCTTTCACTGACATGAATGACCACCATGCTGGTTCAGGCTCTCGTCACTCCTGACCTGGATCATCACAATACTTTTCTAATTGGTCACTTCCTGCAGGAAACCTATCCCAGTCCCCTAAGTTGCTAGGGCATATATGCAAGGAATCTTAGTGAAGTTTTAAACTATTAAAGCTTAACCGTACTAAGATTTCTGGGACCCCCTATATTTTGCATCTTATTCTCCATAAATAGTATTTCCCACCCAAAAGAATATAACCTTGTCAAGGGCTAGATCTGTTTGTTTTTTGCCTTTGTATCCCCAACCCTTAGCACAGTGCATAGTATATAATAGGTGCTTAATAAATGCTTGTTGGTTTTAATTTTAATACTTTTAATAATAACTTTAACAGCCCCAACCATCTCTATAAAAGAAATTCTCATCCTTTTAATGCATTTTCCCATATGGCTGTGAGTTATGATATACAGCATTCTCAAGGGTACCACTCAGATGACCTGATGTAGAACACTGTGATCATGTCAGCCCCCTATCTACTGGTTTCCTATTACATTCAGGACCAAATATAAATATCTTTATCTGTCGCTGACTGTCCTTCACAACCCAAGTTCTGACCGGGACTCAAAGCCCTTCACAATCTGGCTTTGACCCATCTTGGTATTGAAAGCCCTCATGACTTGGCTCTAACCTATCCATCCGGTCTTATTATACATACTCCTTTTCACACACTCTGTGGCACAGTCAACCAGTCCTTCTTGGTATGCTTTGCATGATGCTCTAGTTTCTGTCTTCATACCTTTGCACTATTCCTCCCACCGCCAGCCCCGCCCAATGCCTAGAATGTCCACCCTCTTCTCTACTTCTTAGAATTTCTACTTTCTTTCAAATTTCAGCTCAGTTTCCATCCCCTACATAAGGTCCTTTGTTCTTGCCCCCATCCCTAGCTTCTCGGGTCCCCATCCCTCCACCCCCTGCCAAAAAACCATGACTTGTATTCGATTTCTCAGGTTGTGCTTGCACTTTTGAATTTCCATGTTGTCTCCCCAGATAAAATGCCAATAATCCATAATAATCATTAAATATTCACTCAGCACCTACTCTGTTCCAGGTTGGGGCATACAATCTAATGGAGACGGCCAGCATGCAAACCTATATAAAGCTCTACATGGGGTAAACAGGAAATCGTTAAGAGAGGGAAGGCATCAGAAGGAAGGAGGGCTCCAAAGGCTTCTTGTAGGACATCACTATTTTAATTGGGACCTAAAGGAAGCCAGAGAGGCCAATGGGGAGAAACATGGATGGAAAGAACTCCAGACACTGAAGTTCCCTGAGGGCAGAGATGACTTCACTTTTGTCTTTCCATAGCCAAAGTCTATCACAGATCCTGACCTGCAGAAGGTGTTTAAGAAATACTTATTGATGGCTCAATGGTAGGTGCAAGAAGACTGCAATGCACTAGAAACAAGGAGTCCTCGAGGAAAAGGTGTATGAAGGATGCCATCCGAAGGCAGGGTCAGAAAAATATGAGGTCATGTAATGAATTTGAGGGCCCGCTGGTAGGTAAAAAATGTCAGATCCTCACAGAAATGTTCATTTGGGGAGGAATTATAGAGGAGGACATAGCTAGGAATTGGTCACGATGGGTAGATCGTTCTCTGAATCACCCGAGGACACATCTACGTCAGGAAAGCCACAGATCCACTGTGTCTTCATTCTGGTGATGAAGATATACTTTGGGAACCATGAAGCCAAATGTGGCCTGGCCAGTGGAGCCCATTCTCAGGGCATGAGTATAATGGAGCCAATCCACCATTATAAGAATATTGAAATACCTTAAATTATTTGAATAAGAGGCTGAACCTGATACTAGCAGGCAGATTTCCTCTCTTAATAAGCCAGAACTGGATTAATTTGGTGCTAGAGAAACATGACAGGAAGCCCAGGAGTCATGGTCATCCAAGTAATGGCTATGACAAAACCAAAAACCTCCTTTACTGCACTGAAATGCAGAGTGGGGAGGAGGGAGCTTGGGGTAACAGGGACTGAAGACGGGCATTACGGTGAGATAACCAAAGGTGCTGAGAAATAACCCTCAGATTCGCCGTATGTGTGTGAGGCTGGGCACACCGGGTGTCTGAAAGGAGATGGAAGATGTACCTTCCCTCTCTCTCCTTCCCCCTCCCTCTGCTCTACCTTCTCTCTCTCGCTCCCCCTCCCTCCCTCCTTCCTTCCTCTCTCTCACACACACTCACACACACACACACTCACACATACACCCCCACACACACTCCCACACACACACACACTCACACACACACACTCACACACACACACACACATTCACTCACACACACATACTCACACACACTCGCACACACACTCGCACACACACTCGCACATACACTCGCACACACACGCACACACATGCACACTTGCACACACACTCGCACACACACTCACAAACACTCTCGCACACACACTCACACTCACACACACACTCTCGCACACACACGCACACATGCACACTCGCGCACACACTCACAATCACCCTCTCACACACACACTCACACTCACAAACTCTCGCACACACACTCACACTCACACACACGCACACACACACTCACACACACTCGCACATCCACACTCACACACACTCACAAACACTCTCGCACACACACTCACACTCACTCTTGCACACATACTCACACACACACTCACACTCACAAACACTCTCGCACACGCGCTCACACTCACACTCTCTCACACTCACAAACACTCTCACACACACACACACTCACACTCACACACACTCACAAACACTCTCGCACACACACACTCACAAACACTCTCGCACACGCACACACACACGCACACTCACACACACACTCGCATACACACGCACACACACGCATACTCACACTCTCACACACGCACACACACACTCACACACACACCCCTCTACCCACAGACTCCTCTAGAGCACTGCTGAGAGATGGTGATCATTCCCTCTCCATTTCCTTCTTTTCTTCTTCTTCCTCCACTTCAAAGCTTTCTGATTTTACCTAGTTTTATTTTTTCCTTGAATTTCCATGCCTTGTAATTAAGGTTATAGGAAGCTCATTCATAGCCTGCTTTATGGTCTTTAAATGTCTAACCAGTGTAATGTCCAAATGAATTAGCCTTCGAGATTTCTTAAAAGAAACCACCAATAAGAACTGGCTATAAATGTTAGATTCACAACATATACTTGCAAACTTTCACATGGCAAGACGGTCCTCAGCCAACCAATAGCATATACAAACACAGTATTCTGCCTGGTGAAGTCCCAGATCCCCAGTGGGAACTCTTTCTTCTTGGTGAAGATCCAATGAGAAGTTGGGCAAGCAGCGAACAGCATCCACGCCTGACAACTCTTCTCTGCTAGCTGGCCCGTCTAGTTCTTAATGCCTTAGCAACCTTACACATTAAAAACCAGTAGCCGAGCCAGACAAGCCGGGAAGACCAGATCCACGCCTCTCCAAATGGCTGTCTTCAGAGCATCTGGGAGATTGCGGAGAGCGAGCTCTCAGCAGACATGAGGAGGTTGATGCAGTCTTCCATTCTCTTGATGAGATGACAGAGTGTAGGCCTTTGGGAATACTGAGGGGTACCTTCTCCTAGAATATGGGAACTCGGGGCGATTGATTAACTTAGTGAGAGCTACAGGGAACTTAGGGAGATAGACTCTCCTTGGAATATCTACAGTATATGAAAGAGTTACAGATTTTTCTTGCTCTCTCTCTCTCTCTGTCTCCCCCCCTCCTCCCCCTCCCTCCTTTCCTTCTCTTCTCTTCTCTTCTCCCCCTCTCTCCCTCCTTCCTCTCTCTCTCCCCCTCCTCCTCCTCCCTTCCTCTTTTCCTCCTTCCTCTCTTTCTCTCCCCCCTTCTCCCTTCTTTACTTCTGTAATTTTTTCTGGAATACAGCAAGGTGGGGGAGGGAGGCAGAGCAGGGGTAGTCTGCCTCACCCAGAAACACTTCACAATGATTTGCAATATAAGCTCATGGAAGAGGTGGGCCCGTGCTGGCACTTGGCCTGAAAGGAAACCTAAGCCATCTGGAGTTTCGCCCCCCAGGGCAGTGGATGGGAGCTTGCAGGAGAAACAATATGTCATTGCATTTGGCCTAAGTGGAAGGCGGTACCCAGGACAATTTCTCATCCCAGGAACGGGTAATGATGGCTCCACCAAAGCATGTGCTTGCTCAGTTGGCCTTCCTGGGCCTCAGGCTTCTGATTCCTTCCCCCCTTCTACATCCCTTTCTCAGCTTTCTCAAAGACAGAGCCACTAAGTGGCCACTGCAGTCAGAAGACAAGTGAAGAAGCACCTCAGGAGGCAGGAACATAGACAGCCCCTTAGCCCGAAAGGAGCACCCTGACTTCAGCAGTGGTTCTGTGGCTAACTCCCAATGTGAGTGTTCTGAGTCTGAGAGTATGTGCATCAGACCTTCTAGAGGGAAGGGCCTTTCCTGATGGAGGGCGCCTCCTTGGAACAAAGAAGCAGACTGGCATTTGGGAAGTAATGCCAGTGAACTGCTCATGGGAGTACTTTGTTGAGAAGAAGAGTAACTGGTTGGCAGCTGTCAAAGCTTGCAATTGAACTTCCATGGAGAGTCGAAACCACAGGATGGTGCTAAACATCTTAGCAGGAGTGTATGTGACCCTGTGTGTGGAGGAACATGCCAGAATCCCAAAGCCTTCTCCCAATGGCAATCACAAGTTCAATACTCAAGGGCTGGCTGTAGGATTTCTTGAGAGCTGCAAGAAGATAAGGGTTGTGCTGGCCTCGAATCAGGGAGCCCTGAGTTCAAATCTAACCTCAGGCATTTACTATGTGACCCTGGGCAAGTCACTGTTTGCCTCAGTTTCTTCAACTACAAATAGGGATAAAATAGCACCTGATTGCTGGGGTTGTTGTGGGGATCAAAGGAAACATGTATGCTTAGTACAGAGTCTGATATAGGAGAAGAAATTGATAAACGCTTGTTCCCCTCCCCCCCGTGTGGTTCTGTATCTCTTCCTGAGCTCCCATGAGATTTGTGCATGTGCGTGTCTGTGTATGTGTTTGTGTGTGTGTATGTGTTTGTGTGTCTGTGTGTGTGTGTCTGTGTGTGTACATTTTAAATTTTCTGCAAAAGTAGATCAGAATGTATCCCATACCCAATACCCATGGGTTACCCATGTTGCACATGTCACACATCTAGGGCTTACACAGGAACAGAGGGCCCCTTTTGTGGACAGTCGGGGAAATTTAGACACAAACTCTACCCTGAACATATCAGAATATTTCCTGTAGTATAAACTAAGGAGAGAGAATGACCCTTGGATGTCATGTCTTCAGGACCAGAAGACCTCATCCATATAAGCGAAGGCATTTTGCACAACCCTGAGTCATGGGATAAACTGAAATAAGCGGACTCCATCTACTGCCAGCCCCAACACATCTTCACCTCCCCTAAGGATTGCGGGACAGGATGACATCCTAGGCTAGTCTTGTCTCTGCCCAAAATCTCAGTGTGACCTTGGGAAATCCACTCGCCTATTCTGTGCTCTCCCCCTGCTGGTGGCATCGGGCTGAGAGTGGATGTTAGTATGGTTCATTCAGAATCACACCATGTAGTAACCCTGGGAAAACAGCAAGGGGAAGGGGAAGAGGACTAGTCCAAAGGTCCTTAAGTCCTGGGTTTGAGGTCCTGCCTCTGACACAAACCAGGTGTGCAGCCTTGGACAAATCAAGTAACCTCCCAATGTCATCACAAAACTCTTTCTAAAACTCTAAGGTACAGAGAAGCTGCTGATCTGGATGGGTGAATGGATTTTCCACACCGGGAGTGCCCTATACTAATAAGCTCAGAGATCCAGTCACACATCTTTATCCTACTCTGTACTAGGGGCAAGAGGCAGATAGAAAAGGAAATAGAGAGTAACAAATATTATGTGCCCCCCCCCCTTTATTTTTAAATAGTTTCTGTTACCTCCTTTACTCTCAGAGGTTACAGAGCCTGGTTGTGACAGCCCCTGTCCTCCCTCCAAATTTGCTCCTCTGAGGCTGCTGTTGGTTTGGAGATCAGGTACCAAGAGCGTAAATTCAGAGTAAATCAACTCCATCTGAGATTTCTAAATTGAAGACTCAGTTCCTACCAGCCACTCTCACCTTACTGTTATTTCACCTTAATTCTATGACCCTGCCATTCTCCCCACCCCTGGTCCTCACTGCGCTGAGCTGGTAAATTGAATCATTTCACAAGCCCTTACCTCTCCCTTCAAATATTGGCAGTGCCTTGATCAGGAGCCCTTCTCGAGCAAAGAAAATCAGGCACCAGCCATGACTCCCAAGCCAAAGAGCCTGGGAGAGTCTGATGGGTTTCCAAGGCAAAGAACAACACTGGAAAATTAAGGAGTGGGGAAGAACAAAGGGAACAACAGAAAGAAGTGGAGAACCTCTTCCTTCTAATTCTCTTCAAAGGCAGAGGTAGTAAGTCATTTCAAAGACTTGGTAGGGCTGCGGAAATGGGGTGGGCTCCTTGGCAGCTCTCCATCGGGAAAGGTGATGCTACAATGGGAGCCTAAATGGAGACCTAGAAGGAACCTCAGAGGCCAGCTAGTACAACCTTCTCATTTTACAGATGAGGAAATTGAGGCTCAGGGAAACTGAATGCCTTGAGCAAGGTCACACAGGTAAACATCAGAGGTGGGCAGCTGATCCAGTATTTGCATATCCAGTGTTCTCACCGTATTATACACCTTTTTACCATTCTGGTTTCACTCTTCTCAACCCTCTCTAGCTCATCAAAGTTCTTCCCAGTAATGGCATCTAGAATTTAAGGGAATACTCCATGTAGTCTGACGAGAGCCAATAGAGCTCTCACTACAGGACTTTCATCTCTTAATCCATCAATGCCAAGTCTCTCAATACAGCTTCAGGTCACATGACATGCCACACCATGATTAATCCCCTATTGACCTAATGATGCCTAGCTTCATCTCACTCTAATGTCACATAGAAAAAGGGAGGCATGACTGGGGTGTATATGTGTGTGTGTGTGTGTGTGTGTGTGTGTGTGTGCATGTGTGTAGTTTTCCAAGATGAATGAGTCACAATTTGTAAACATGGGTATATGTGTGTGCACTACAGAGTGGGGAGGTCATCTATCATCTGACATTTCATGTGAGGAACACAAGACCATAGATTTAAAGCTGGAAGGACCCTTCATTTTACAGATGAAGAGACTAAGGCACAAAGAAGTTGAATAAGTTGCCCGGGGTCATGTAGCTAGTAAGTATCTGGGATGGAATTGGGGGATTGCTCTTTGAGATTCCAAGGGCAATAGTCTATCTCTTAAACACACTGGCTTTCTGCAAATAAAATAAAATAAAATTGTGCTTTAAAGATATTAAAGGTGTGACTGACACATTCTACAGTTCACTCTATAGCCAAAAGCCATTCTGCTCAGCGAGCCTGAGGTCAAGAAAAACGGGTTACCAAACAGGAAAGATAGAAAGGGCAATCCCGGTTGGCCATGACCTGGATCCAGGTTTAAGAAATCACAACAGGGAACATGGAAATGACCACTGGATGGAAGCCCACCACAGGTTACCAAAAGGGCAAGTTTCACATTATTATGTTACTTGTATCCTGTTCCAGTTGTTCTGGCTACAAAATACATGGAGCAATAACATATTTTATATATATTTATATACATATATACACACACATACATACACATATATTATATACATAAAAATATGTGTACATTTATGACCACATTCTTGGCTGGCTACCTTCTATTCTGTAGTATTTCACCCGACATGGCATTTTTAAACAGTGATGTGAAATTTAGTAACTATTTATACCACATTACATACTTTGTAAATTATTTCAGCAGAGAGTTACTGCCCACTGTTTGGGTTTGCACTTTGTTATTCTTACAAAATTTATACTATTGATAACATGGTCTGCACATAATTAAATATTTCCCAAATTATGTGTACGGTTGGCCCTGGTTAATACATTTTTAATTGAATTATTGGATACAATGTCATTCTTAAGTATCAGAGGATCAATTTGTATTACATAATTGGGCATGATATTAATCCCTGCTAAGATACAATGGCCTCCCACAGTTGAGAATGCCAGGATGCAGCCCAAGCTTGTCATTTATTGACCCTTAGGATTTCCAGAGAGTGCCACCAATTCACATGATGTCCCCGGATGCCAGCATTTCCATTCTGATTGCTGACTCAACTGAAAACTTAGATTTAAAAACAAGGATAGCAAAAGCCACTGGCTACAAACTGGAGGAAGCCCAAGGGTATCATTTAATTCTGTTGGGTCTGGAATAGATTACTCTCAGCACATTGGCTCCCGATATGCCTGTTTCAGATAATAGACTTGAGAACAGTTAAGCATGGTGAAACCACTCCCTTCCCACTATGAGCGTGGGATCCAACACAAGCCATACCTCCATTCAGATCCCGACTTTTCATGGACTTGAGGACACAGTTTACTAACATTTGGTGGTCTGATTTCACCCCACTCTCCAAGGAGCAGAGTCCTTCACATATCTCTTCCTTCCTATAGTCTTTCAGATTCTCCTCATCCCATAGGAGGAAAAAAAAAATCTTATAGGCAAGGCCTCCTCTGTCCTGATCCCCATATCAGGCCAGGAGCTACAGAGGAAGCAGAAATTCTGACAGATGCCTTATCTGTTCATGAGAATCAAGCTTTCATTGACCAACATGGTGGATATGGCATTGGACTTGGAATCAGGAAAAATGCAGGTTTGAATCTTAGCTCAGGCATTTACTTACTATGGGACCACCATGAGCAAGTTCCTCAGCCTCAACATATCTCACATTCCTTTATCTATAAAATGATGGGGTTGGATCCTCTGATTAAACCAGATGCACAGAGTGTGCCTGAAAATTCTGTGAATTATTGGACACTAGAGAGCACTTAGCGTCACCCCCTCATGAAAGAGATGAGAGCACCAAGACACAGAGGTCCAATGGCTTGCCTCGGGTCCCAGAACTTGCTCACAGAAGAGCCCAGGTAAAAATTAGGTCTGCTTCCAAATCAATGTCTCTCCTGAATTATACTTTTTCCATTTATATACACGTGTTTGGACTCGTGGAAAACAATATTTTCTATATGTGTGTTGGGGGGGGGGGTGTGCGCGCACACATGCGCATCTTTCTCAGGATGGCTTTGTATTCTCTTCAGGTTCTCCCAGATCAGTTTTAAAAATTTCTTTCCTCTATGATGCACTTAGCTATGAGAAAATTATAGAAAGCAATGGACTTGACCACAAATAATGACAAAAACTAAAATTGACCAGATCTTAACAGAGAGGAAATGATTTGGGGACACAGCTCAAACAATGTTCTGGATGTGGTCAGACCAACCAGTCAAAGCCAAGGTCAAAAATCCTCAAAATGGAAGAGAAGTTAAAAAGTATTATATGGAACTAAAAAAGAGACCAATCAACTGATTAAAAATTAGAAAATGAGGGAAAATGAAGAAATGATGAGATTCCTGACCACAATTTCTTAAGGAAATATAGCTTAAGAAAAAAATGGTTGCCATTAGAGGAAGGTCTAAGAAACACAGGGAGTCCCTCATCCCACGAATACTCATCCCCTTTGTAGAGAACCACAGCAGGTGAGAACAACAGTGACTTCAAGTACAAGTTCAATTGTGAAACAATACAACAGAGGATCAAGATTGGCTATGACCGGGAACATCTCATGAAGCAGTAAATCAAATGAGAAAAAACAAGCCTACAAAAAGCTTAGGAGATACAACATCTTAACATTTAGAACAGATAGCAATGAAGTTCTAGATAAGTTATATTTTCATATGTGGAAAGATACCAATCAGCTGTGAAAAGCCACAGATCTACCAGCATTTCTATATAGCTGTCTATTCTACTCACAGATGACAATAGTAACACGACAGAAGAACTACACCACCTCTGTATCAATGAGGGGAAAAAAGGCAGAAAGCCCACAGAGTACCCCAGCATTCATGGAATACTCAAAGAGGTAGGAAAAACGTGTCTATCATGTTGGGGAAGATTATGGATTCATAGAAAAAGACAGATAGGAATCATGCAGACTGAGAGGCACGAGCGGCTTGTGATCTGCACTGGTGAACAGAATGCCCAAACTGATGAAATTATCAACCTCAACTACATGGTACAGTGGATAGAGTGCTGAGCCTAGGGTTCAAATCTGGCCTTAGACACTGTGGGACAGTCATTTAACTCTGCTTGCCTCAGTTTTCTTATCTATAAAATGAACTGGTGAAGGAAATGACAAACCACTCCACTGTCTTTCCCAAGAAACTCCAAATGGGGTCACAGAAAATCGATCATGATTGACATGACTGAGCAACAACTGAAAAGCATAAAAGCAAATGCAAAATGCTTCTGTGCCTATTACTTCATTTAATTCTCTTGGTAAACTTGAGGGCAGCTGTCAAGGTCCTCTTGTAGATCCTATAGATAAGGAAATGGAGACACTGAAAGGTCCTGTGATTTACTTATTGAAAGGCAAGTGGTAGAGTGGATTTGGAGTCAGGAGGACCTGAGTTCAAATCCAGCCTCAGCCACTTACTAGTTGTGTGACTCTGGACAAGTCACTTAACTTTTCTCCCTTTCCTCCTCTGTAAAATGGAGATGATGATATCATTTATATCACAGCATTATTGTAAGGATCACAGATATAAAGTACTTTGCAAATCTTAAAACATTGTGTAAACACTGGCTATTATCATCATGGCTCAGAGTTCTCTAGGTCATTGAATGGCAGTGCTCAGATGACAGACAGCCTAAGCATCATTTCAGTCCTACCCCCATCCCCTTGACCACAAAGCTTCCCCAGAATACCTGGATGTGCTCTCTAATTGGTATTTGTAAGGAAACTATCTAAATTGGGAGTTTTGGCTCAGAACCTGTTATGGGATTCAACCAACAGCTGAGAAAGTTGGCCCAAAGGTAAACCATGTTGAATATTTTATGAAAAATAACTTTCTTAATGTTATAAAATCACACAGACTGCCAAGTTCAGCCGCACCTGCAACACCATTATATAGAACAAAACACAAAGAATCTCCTAACCATAAAACATTCCATGCTTATGTGGGTATTTATGCATCAAGAAAAATAAAGCCTCCTGAAACATATATCAGACAGAGATGGAGAGTTTTCAGAAATCTGACCAAGATAAAATGTTGTCTCCAAGGCTCAGACTGAACCCCGCTTATTTCTGAGCTCCAAAAAACGAATGCCTGGCTGGTTTGTTTGTGTGTATCCCCATGATCCTGAAGACAGCGGTTTTCTTTTGGACCTAAAGCACTGATAGTTAAGAACCAGGGAAAATGTCTATTCTCATATTTGCTCTGGCTCCAAAAAAAGACAGAACTGGTGGGAATCTGATGAAAAAGCTAGCTTGTGCCAAATAATCAGCTTGAGTTGCTTTTGCACTTAGACCCAAACTGTTCCCATAGCTTTTAAATGAGGATTCAAACTTTAGAGATGTTCACTGGCTATAGTAACTTCCCCAAGAGGTTTTATCTTTGTCATTAACTTAACCTTTCTCATTTATAGTTTTAATTTGAAGGTTTGGGGGGAAGCATTTAAACAATCCAGCACATCAGTAACAGATGTGCTTCCTACCTTGTAGACTCCACAGCATCCCCTGAGTATCAGAATTGGAAGGGACCTCAGAGACCGTCTTGTTCAACTCAAAGGTGATAAAGATGTTGGAAGGAAAATCATTTGTAAATCTTAAAGCAGAATAGAAATATAAGTTACCACCATCATTGTTACTGGTATTAAAATGTATGCCAAAGAGTTACTATGAAATTAAATTAAAAGGTAGACTGGAAACGTCGTGGGAGAGATCACTGTTAGGCAGCCTCAATGAAGCACTGACTTCCATAGACCAATGACTGGTGGAGTGGGTGGAGTGAAGACATTCAGGGAGTCAGGAAGAAATCACACAGAATGAGAAGGTATAGACAGGCTGAGATCTACATCGTCAAGTCCAATCAACAAGCAGCTAGTAAGTATCTGCTCCATGCCAGGCATTGTGCTATGTGCAAGACATACAAAGGAAGGCAAAAACAGCCCCTGTCCTCAGTGAGTTCACAGTCTTCATCAAAAGAAACCTCCACATCTGGTGAAGAACAGAAATGGCCCATCAAGAGGGGAATGGCTGAACAAGGTGTGGCATATGAATGTAATGGAATACTATTGTTCTACAAGAAATGATGAGCAGGTGGATTTCAGGAAAATCGGGAAAGAATTACATGAACTGATGCAAAGTGAAGTGAGCAGAACTAAGAGAATACTATAAACAGTATCAGCAACACTGTGAGATGACCAACTTTGATACACTTAACTCTTCTCAGCAATGCAATGATCTAAAACAATTCCAAAAGACTCATGGATGGAAAATGCTAACCACATCCATAAAAAGAACTGTGATTTCTGAATGAAGATCAAAACATACTATTTTCACTTTTCTTTTGTTTTTTGTTTTTTTCTTTCTTGTAGTTTTTCCCTTTTGTTCCGATTCTTCTTTCACAACATGACTAAATGGGGAAATAAGTTTAATATGATTGTGCATGTATAACCTATATCAGATTGCTTGCTGTTTGGGGGAGGGGGGAGGGAAGGCAGAGAGAGAAAAAATTGGAACTCAAAATCTTATAAAAATGAACGTCAAAAACTATCTTTCCATGTAATTGGAAAAAATAGTATTATGTACAAAAAGGAAAAAGAAAAAGAAATTTGCAGGTCAAAGAGGCCAAAAAGCTACCCAAGCTCCATCTTGCGCTAAACTTCCAGTGCGCATTCATAGTAACTTAACAGATCTTATCTGAGGACTAAACCTCTTTCTCTCTCCCATCATCAAGAATAAACACAAAATAATATTTTTTTCTAGGATGTAAACTAATAGACAACTTTTTAAGTGTCATCATAATCTACGAAAGACTTAAAAAGGGTGGATAGTTAGTCACTGAGTGGGTAAAGCACCAGATCTGAAGACAGGAAGACCTGAGTTCAAATCTGACCCCAGACACTTGCTAACTATGAGACTCTGGACAATTCACTTAGCCTTTTTTTTTACTCAGTTTCCTCATATGTAAAATGATGATGAGAACAGCACCACCCTCCTCTGTGTGGTTCAAATGGACCAATATATGTAAAGCACTTCATTAACTTTAAAGCAGTGTAGAAATATTAGCTACTATTACTATCATCACCATTATTTTATTATTATCATTATGGTTACTCTAAATCCCACAAAGCAGTCTCAACAGTTTCATACTTGGTAAGGCAGAAGAGACATTCTGCCCTGAAATCAGTGGCGGCCTCGCACACAGGGAAGATGACCTTTGTAGGTTCCCAATGCTTTACATTCAAGAAAATGGTCTGGTCTGGCATGTAGGGTCCTAAGGCTCAGTTAAAAAGAATGTTAACAAACCTAGAAACCTCTCACCAGCCTTTCATCCTCATCCTCTGTTGTAAATCATAACATTTTATAATACTAATTAATCATAACCTAGTATTCGGAGGGCCACTGTACAGTTTGAGACGAATTGTGCCTTTGCCATTGGAACCACCCAACAGCCCTGTGAGGCAGGTGCCAAAAACAGAGGCACTTCTGGGCTCAGTGACCTATTCAGGTCAGAAGGCTAGTCAATGTCTGAGACAAGATTCAAACTGGGGCCTTCCTGGCCTCAATCAGCTGCCTCAGGACGGTCAGAGCTGCACGTGTACGGCGCGTTAGGGTCTGCAACGCTCTTTACATGCATTAGCTCATTTCAACCTCATAACAATCCAGTGAGGTAGGTGCTATTATTATCCCCATTTCACAGATGAGTAAACTAATGCTGAGAGAGGTTACCCAATTTGACCAGAGTCAAACAGCCAATCTAGGGTAGGACTTTCACTCAGGTTTTCCTACTTCAGGCCCAGTACTCTATCCAATACACCATTGAGCTGCCTGCATGATGGAGCAGAAAGAGCAGTGGGTCTGGAGTCAGGACCTGGATTCTGAATCTCCCCTTCCTTCCAATCACTATGTGCATGGGAAGCCCTTTCTCTCCGAGTATCGCTCTCCTTCTCCTTAAAATGAGGGTGCAGGACTAGGTGACCCCTGCAAGGCCCCTTCTGGCTCTAAATTTATGATATTTTAGTGGCATCAAAAAGGAACAAGACAAAATCAGAAAACCTGGCTTCTTCTTCACCCTTTGTGAATCAATTAGCTTTTCAACTCTGGACAAGAACCTTCTGGCACTCAACTTTTCTAAGTTATTTGAGCTCTAGGCATCCAACGGGGGTGGCAGACAGAACACGACACTTGAATGAGGAAGGCCTAAGCTGGCATCCAGCCTCGGACATCTTGCAGCAGGGCAAATGGCTTTTCCTTTCTCAGCCTCAGTTTTCTTCTCTGTACAATGGTGATAAAAAAGACATCTATCTCACTGACTGTTGTGAGGGTCAAGTAAGAGATAACATATGTCAAGTGCTTTCAAGTGACATAGAAATGTCGGTTACAATTATCTAGGGTCCATCCAACACAGTGATTCTCTACTCATAGGAAACACATAGATACTGACCGGTCGATAACCTCCTCGGTGACCCAGAATCAGTGTACTCCCCAGGAAAAGCAACTCGAGAAATATCAGTTCTATTCTAAGACTCCTCATTTCAGGCATTTCCATCCTCCTCCTCCTGGTACCAATTCAAAAAATATTATTCCTCAGGAAATCACTGAACTGACAATGATTCCTTATTTCCTCCTAACAACAGTAGTGAAAAAAAATATCCTATGAGCAACAGATGATCGGAATGACATAGTCTTCCTGGAATTCTGTTCAATAAATCCATGGCTGCAGCAGGGCCATCTATCTTGCAACATGCATACCTTTTGTCAAGGATCCATGAAAAAGCAAGCAATTAATACACGGGCCTGGCCAGGAGGAATGCGCTGGTTCCTACTATGAGAAAGGAAAAAAACCACAATTCTGACCCAGAAAAAGCCAGACCAAGGGATCAGACCTTTCATGGTAGGGGAAAAACTGCGAAGAAAGAAAGTATATTCTTCACAAGGAGGAGAAAGGAAGAAATTGGGGACTAAAGTCCATTTCTTCTCTCTTTTTTTAACTTCCTTCCGCTCTCTCCATCCTTCTTTTATTCTCATTTGCTCGCTCTCCCTCTCCCTCTTTTCCTCCTTGTTTACCTCCTCCCTTCTCTTCTCTCTTCCTAGCCCTCACTTTCTCTCTCTCTCTATCCTTCTTTTGTTCTCATTTGCTCACTCTCTCTCTCCCTCTTCCTCTCCCTCTTTTCCTCCTTGTTTATCTCCTCCCTTCTCCCTCTCTCTTCCTATCCCTCACTTTCTCTCTCTCTCCCTTTCTTTCTCCTTCCCTTTTTCTTCCTATCTCTCTTTCCTTCTTCCTCTTCCATTCTCTATTTTTCTCATATGGCTTTTTCACTCAGTTTGTTTTCTTCTTGATGAGTTGCTGGTACATCAGAAAGCCAAATGTGAGAAGCAAAAACCTTCAGCTATGTCTAGTAAGAACCAGAGGCTGCAAAAGTTCAGTGTTACCTCTGGGTCCAAATGAACTTTTAAAATCTTGGTTTAGCCTATAGCATTCACACACAGACATGGTGGATAAATACTTTTAGGGGAATAGAGTTTGAGGCAAGGGCAGTGGAGGAGGGGACAAGCCAGATTCCCCTCCTAGATCAATTCCATTCAGAGAGCGGCTGTCAAAGCTCCTTTTGAGGAAGACACACAAGCCAAACAGACTGTGGGCAAACTCATCAGCCACAGGAGCCAGCCCACTTCCTTGGCAGCCTCCTAGGCCCTGAAATAATCTGTACTACTGTCAGGGCCCCCCCCAAAGAACTTGCCACCCTGGATACTGCCAGGAATTGCCTGCCCACCTCTAGACCATGGGCCTGGGAGACCACATTAAGGTCCAGTCCACCCAATCCCCTCAACCAGGTGAAGCCCCAGACCAACAAAGCTCTCCAAAAGAAAGGTGCTCTTGTCTCAAGGATCCATCTAGGGAAAGTCAGCGGCTTTTCTGAGGCTACCACTTTGGTGGTGAGCATCAAATTCCATAGGTGTTTAATTTACGGGTGGCAAGCCATCTAGAGTCAACAAACAAAATTAAAAGAAACTTCTAGGAAAGAAAAGAAAAGTTAGAGGATTTAAAAAAAGAGTGACACAAACAATGAGGTTATGGCTTGTTGCCAAACATGAAAAAAAGCTTTAAAAATTTATGATGTTGGGAAAGGGGAGGTGAATGCATAACTCTAAGCTCCCCAGTCCCCAACTCTCAATCAGAGCTAACAGCATGCATGTAATGAATGCAAGATACAAGTCACATTTGCTGAAGCACCCCCCCAAAAAAATGTCCTGGCCACCAAAGTCCCTGGTCCTGTCAAATGGCACTGTCAGTCCCAGGAACTATAGGATTTCATTTCTAGAAATGACCTTAAAACAGTCATGCCCATCTGTTTTGCCATTGTAGCCTAAGGACCATGGGACCTCTCTCTCACTGACAGCTAAACCTCCTCTAAGTCTTGTTCTCTCCCCTACCCTCCTTGGGGCGAGCTTGCTGGGGACAGGGACTGGTTCACTTTTACATTTGTATCTTTAGAATTTAACACAGGGCTTTGCTGGTGTGTAAGCACTCGATAGAGGCTTTAGTGATATGAGAATAGAAGGAGCCCAACATTTAAAAGCAAGTATAAAAGGGATGGAATGAGAATCTGAAAGAGACAAGCAGGAACAAAGGACTCTGTTCCTTCCAATTTGAAGGTGAAAGGTGTCTCCGTTAACATCAGCCTTGGTGGAAAGGGATTGCAACATTTGAGAGAGCTCCCCTTCCCGAAAGCATGGAGAGCCTTGGGTCTCCAGAAGGAGGAGGGAGTGGAAAGATGCAATTGGTTCCACCAGACTGAAGACACCCTTATTACCCCAAACGCCAAGAACAGAGTCAGAAGTTGTGTTTTTATAAGCCCAATTAAGCATCTCATCATTCCCTTGATAAGAATACTGGTTAGCACCAGGAGGAAAATCAAGCTCTTCCTTTCAATATCAAATAAACCAAAACTAGGTAGCCAGCAACAAGAGCTAGCCAACAGAGCCGGTTCTGGATGCAGCAGGTGCCCCCTCACTACATGATCACTTCTCAGGTGGCTGTAAAAATAGTTCAGGAGCAGGAATGAGTAGAAGTCTATGGCCACTGAGGCATCATCTAATTCTCAGATTCTGATGTGACGGTCATTTGGCAACTCGATCTGAATGTCAATTACAAATGAGAAATACAAGATACACACACACACATGAAGTATACATGCACATAACACACATGTACATACATACATACACACATGAACCCAATAGGTCCAATGGTCCCCAGAGTGGAAACAACTGGACCAGATTATCTGGCAGCTAGGTGGCTCAATGCATAGAGCATTGAGTCTTCAGCAAAGAACTGAGTTCAAATCCAGTCTCAGACACTTATTAGCAAGTCACTTAACCAGTTTGCTCCAGTTTTCTCATCTGTAGAACAGGAATAATAATAGCACCTACCTCCAAAGGCTGTTGTAAGGACCAAATGAGATAGTATTTGTAAAAGGCACATACTAGGCACTTTACAAATTAAGGGATGATGATGATGATGATGATAAAACATCATTTTGTAGTGTTTCTTCCAGGTCTAAAATTCCACAATTCTACTATATGTAGGGTACTTGAAGGCAGAAAGCCTGTCTTGGTTATTTTTTCCTCACTCCTCATGCTGGCATTGTTGTGCAGAGAACAGCAGTGAATTTGAGAGCATGTTCAAATCCCACCTTTACCATCTGTGAAATCACAGGCAAGTGACTTAACACTCCTGGGCCTCAGTTTCCTCATCTGTAAATTGTCAAGGTTAGACTATATAAAATGCTCCACTTTGAATTGAAATCCCTTCATAGGCTGGACCTTTCCTACCTTTCCTATCTTCTTACATCTCCTGTTCCTAGCCTATGACACTCCTCCTAACTATGTGCCTTGTCACTGCCTGCACTTCCTGCCTGGAATGTTCTCCTCCTTCAGAAATCAACAAACACTACAAATTGACATTTGATTTATTTGGTTTAAAGTGATGGAGAAAACATTTATAATTGGAACTAAACTGGAAAGTGTCTTGTGTAAGCCATTCTCCAGATTGATAAATAGTCAAAGGATATGAACAGGCAGTTTTCAGATGAAGAAATCAAAGCTTTCTCTGAGCATATGAAGAAGTGCTCTAAATCACTTTTGATTAGAGAAATGCAATTTAAAACGACTCTGAGGTATCACCTCATACCAATCATATTGGTTAATAAGACAGAAAAAGAAAATGATAAAAGTTGGAGAAGATGTGGGAGAATTGGGACACTTATACACTATTAGTGGAGCTGTGAACTGATCCAACCATTCTGGAGAGGATTTTGGAATATTCCCAAAGGGCAATCAAACTGTGCATACCCTTTGATCCAGCAATACCACCACTAGGTCTGTATCTCAAAGAGATCATAAAAAAGGGAAAAGGACTCACAGAGTCAAAAATATTTATAGCAGCCTTTTCTGTGGTGGCCAAGAACTGGAAATTGAGGGGATGCCCATCATTGGGGAATGGCTGGAAAAGCTGTAGTATATGAGTGTAAGGTAATGAATATAATGGCATACTATTGTGCAATAAGAAATGATGAGCTGTAAGATTTCAGAAAAACCTAGAAAAACTTATATGAACTGATGCTGAGTGAAGTGAGCAGAACCAAGAGAACACTGTACACAGTAATAGCAACACTGTGAGATTACCAGCTTTAATAGACTTAGCTCTTCTCAGCAATGCAAGGATCTAAGACAATTCCAAAAGACTTATGATGGAAAATTCTATCCACACCCAGAGAAAGAACTATGGTGTTTGAATGCATATTATTTTCTCTTTTTTTCCTTTCTTGTGGTTTTTCCCTTTTGTTCTGATTCTTCCTTCATAACATGACTAATGTGGAAATATATCTAAGAGGATTGTACATGTATAGTCTATAACAGATTACATACTATCTTGGAGAAGGGGGATGTAAGGGAAGGAGAAAAAAAAGTTGGACCTCAAAATCTTATAAAAGTGAATGCTGAAAACTATCTTTACATGTAATTGGAAAAAATCAAGTACTATTAAGTGAGGGAAATTTTTAAAATAGTAAAAAGAAAAATGTAAAAAGAAAGAAATGATGAACAGGCAGATTTCAGAAAAAAACTGGAAAGATTTGTATGAACTGATGCAAAGTTAAATGAGTAGAACCATGAAAACACAACGTCAGTGACACTGTGTGATGATCAACTATGAATGACTCAGTTCTCCTCATCAACACAATGATCCAAGATGAGCATGAAGGATTGATAAAGGAAAAGGCCGTCCACATCCAGATAAAGAACCGATGGAATCTGAAAGCAGGTTGAAGCATATTTTTTTCACTTACTTTATTCTTTTTTGTGGCTTTTTTCCCTTTTGACCTGTTTCTTCTTTCACAGCTGTGACTAATATGGAAATAGATTTTTACATGATAGCACATGTATAAACTATATCAAATTGCCTAGCATTTTCAGAAGAGGGGAGGGGAGAGAGGAAGAAAAATTTTGAACTTAAAATTTTGTAAAAAAACAAGTGCTAAAATTATCTTGACATGTAACTGAGGGAAAATAAAATACTATTTAAAAAGGTATTGGGAATATTTTTTTTTCAGAAAGAAGAGAACGTAAGCTTCTTGAGAGTAAGGACTACCTCATTTCAGTCTTTCTACCCCTCAGGGCCTCCTCACAGGACACCTGGAACACAGTAAGGAATCAGTAACTCTTTATGTCTATTAACTGGTTCACCAAAGGAGTCTCAGCTTATTCATCTATAAAATGTGAATGGTCTTAACTACTCTGTTCATCCTGGGAAGTTGTTATAGGAAGAGCATTTTGTAAACCATACAGCCCTCCTTAGACATGCACTAACATTATTTATTATTATTATTATTATTATTATTATTATTATTATTAATGAAAACATGCAAGTCACTGACAAAACCTCTATTGAGATACAGCCATGTTTCTGTCACTTCATCATTTCACAGGAAAAGATGCAGCCCTAATTCATGCATTGGGAATAGGTGGAGAGGGGATGCAACTTAAGGAAACCACAATAGAAGCCTTTTACGGTATAGATAATGGAGAGGAACATCCCAAAGCATTCCTAAGCAGTAAAGATGAGATGATGGATCCTGACCGCCATCCTAGTCTCACAGGACAGATGTGTGGGATCCACCAGTGGGATTAACCTGTAAAAGAAAGCATCATATACAGCCACTTGGCCACAGTGCAGGGAGGCTACAAACCTGGACTTGGAGTAAGAAGAAAAAAAAACCTTGGTAGATGAGTAAAAAAGAGATTCATCATTAAAACAGGTCAAGAGAGGGGCACTTCACTGAGAATTTACAGGTACATTTCTAATTGGGGTCAGACTTAGAGGGGACCCACATTCAAAAATACTATTCACCAGCTCACAGGGTCAAATTTGTGATTTTCTAATTTTTCATAAGGGCCCTTTCAGAGCCCAAAACCTGCAACCCAACAAAAAGCAATCTGTGTGCAATGACACAGGAAAGCTGTGTGCTTCATTCTCCATGTGCCTAAGTGGGCCTGACAGCTCACCAGTAACTTAATGCACCAACACCAACAGCCAGAGTGGACTGCAACAGCCAGAAAAGAGAGAGACAAATGGACACCAAATGGGGCCACAGATGGGGAGGGCTTTTTAAGAAACTGGATTCATGTTGCTCCAGAAGCATGGAGTCATTTCTGGATCTGGATCACTGCACACACATACACACCCACGCCCACACCCACATACACACACCCCACACAAACACACATACCCACACCCACACCCACAACCACACACACACACACACACACACACACACACCCATCCCCAATGTCTTATCACTGGTGTTTAGAAAGACAGTAATCCTGCTTTTTATACATGAGACTCAAGTGAAATTCTGGATTAATTTGCCAGTGGCATAGTAGACAAAGGGCTGATAACAGACTCCAAAAAATCCGCATTCAAACCTGACCTCTGACCCAGGGGCTCTGTGACCCTAGGAAAATCCCTTAACTCCTCAGTGTCTAGGCAATTCACTAAGAGCACAAGTGGTAGAGAGGGCTCCTCCCAAGCTGTCCTGGTGAAGAATTTCCTTACTGGGAACTCTAACCCTGAAATCCCACCTGGACCACCTGCTGCCCTTGAAGCATCCTACTATTGCTGGTTAGCAAATGCTATGGAAATAGAAAATGAGCTTGAGTGTCATATGCTATGTGTCCCAGTACTCCAGAATCTCAGAAACTCAGAGAAGGACCAGCATGGTTCATCCTAACAACAAGAGCTGGCATTTATGGAAGGCTTGAAAGTTTGCAAAATTCTTTGCATATATGATTGCATTGGTTCCTCCTAAAAACCCCAAGAAGCAGGAATGGTAGATGTTATTGTCTCCATTATACAGATGAGGAACTGAGGCTCAGACAGGTTACGCCACTTACAAATACAAAGCTAGGAAATCTCAGGGGAGGGACTTTTGCGCAGTTCTCCCTGAACCCATCATCCAGCACTTTATCTTAAAGGCCAGGTCCTTCACCTCCATTTCAGGAGATGAGTAGTATATTTCATTATTAGTCCTCTGGAATCATGGTTGGTCATTATGCAGATTAGGGTTTCTAAATCCTTCAAGTTATTTATCCTTAAAATGCTCTCCTGGTTCTGCCCACTTCTCTGAATCAGTTCATACATGTCTTACAAAGTTTTTCTGAAACCATTCCCTTCTTCATTTCTTACAGAATAATAGTATTTCATCACATTTTTACACCACAAATGTTCGGCCATTCTCCAATTAATGGGTACTCTGTCAGTTTCCAATTCTTTGCCATCATACAAAAAACTTTGACTGTATGTGTATGCATGTGTGTATATATATATAAAATAAGTTAGGATAGGATATTTTACGATACAATATAAAATAATATAATTTAATATAGTGTATAATATAACATAACAATGTAATATAATTTAACTATAATATAATATAATTAATATAATATGTATGCCCGCCTAGTCTACCATTGAGTCCTAATTCCTTATTTCCCTATTGAGTGAAATGTATTTCTGAAGCCAACTGTCTGTGTATTCTGTCCTCCTTTGATCAATTAAGATAAAATTGAAGTTGAAATGCCAGCCACTCACCCTACCCCTTCCTTCGTGTTTTTATAGGCTTCTATTCACAAGCCCTAATTATGTGAGATATGTTTCCCTAACTTTCCTCTTCCTTACTCTGTTTCACTCCCTTTCCATTCTTCTTTTTAAGATCATCAGGACATAACAGAACAACCCTTAAATCCTCTGTCTAACTGGAATCCTATGAAACTAATGATGATTGGATTCAGAGGGAATACATGTATCTTCTCCTCAGGTTATTGGGCTCCTAGGGGGCGCTGCAGTGGATAGAGCACCAGACCTCGAGTCAGGAAGATTCATCTTTCCTGAATTCAAATCTGGCCTCAGGCACTTAGAAGCTGTGTGACCCTGGGCAAATCACTTCACTCTGTTGGCCTCTGTTTTCTCATCTGCAAAATGAACTAGAGATGGAAATGGCAAATCCCTCTGGGATCTCTGCGAAGAAAACCCCAAAGGGGTCACAAAGAGTTGGTTATGACTGAAAAAAATGACTGAACTGCCCCATATTAAAATGTAAGCAGTTTCAGGCGATGATTGGTGCCATCTTTCTATTTCCACTTTGCTCTCTGCCTCCAAGAGATCTGGGCAGCTTTATTTTAAGATTTCTTAAAAATATGTCTAGATTTTTTTATAGAGTCATGACTTCCAGATAGTCCAGTAATTCTTAGATTATCTCTAAATATTTTTCCAGGTCATTTATCTTTGCTACGAGGTAACATATTTTCTTCTTTTATTTTCATTTGTTTTATAATTTTTGTTTTATATTTGTTTTATAAATATTCCTTGTAGTCTTATGGAAGCTTTTATTTGGTCCATTAGAATATTCAGAGAGTTTGTAGCTTTAGCAAGATTATGTATTCCTTTTGCCAAGCTGTTAATTCCTTTTCCAATTCTTTCTTCTACAGATCTCATTTCTTTTCTATTTTCTCTTGTATTCTCATTTCCTTTATAAAAATATTTCTAAACTTTATTTTTTTTAATTCTTGCTTCATTGCCTCTAAGAATTCTAGTTGAATTTGTGTCCAACCTGTATTTTTCGTTGAGGCTTTTCTTCTAAGTATTTTTAGAGTCATTCTTTTCTTCTGGGTTTATATCTTGAGTGTTCCTGTCATCATAATAGCTTTTCATAGTGAGATTTTGTCTGTCTGCTTGCTTATTCTTCTAGCCTACCTTCTAATTTGGAACTTAATACTCGGGCCAGAATCTGAGCATGTTTGGAGGGAAAATCTGGACTGGTCTTGCTTCTGATTTCTTGGGGTATTAGAGTGTGGTCTTATTCCAAGATCTCAAAGATACCTCAGAGTAGAGATCTAAGCTTTCAATTCTCCCAACATGGTCCAATCCACAGCAAAGCCTGCTCTCTGTCTCCTTTGGCTCATATGTTCCTGACCTGTATTTGGGGCTGAGCAACAGGCCTGAGAATTTGCTCAAGTTGGAATTTTAGTAGACTGCTGTTGGACCCAGAAACTATCAGCCAACTGGAAAGTTCTATGGGTTCAGAGTAACAGAACTATAACATTCCCTCTGGTCTGCAACTCTCATCCAGATTTCAGCCTGGGCTAGAACTTAGAACTGAGGCCCTCTTGCGCTCTTGTGGTCCAAGCTACACAGTTGCTACCAGCCTCTGAACACGTTCCTTGCTCGGCACACAGCCCAAGGTGCATTATCACTCCTCACCCTAGAATGCCATTCCTACGTACAGATCCCATCTGAAGTCTGCCCTGAGTCTAGGATTTGAACCAAGTGGTGAACAACTGACCAGCCAGCTGGCCTCTGGTCCCACACTATCTAAGTGTATGCCCTTCCCTGTTGGATTTGGGATCACTTCTCACATCCACCTCACCACCCCCCTGGCTGAAGAATATTCAATGACTCTTGATTACCTCAGTGATAAAATGCACACTCCTCCCTTGAATTTTATGGGTTTTCACTGGGGCCAATCTGGACCCAGTCTACCTCATTAAACCCATTCCACATTACTTATTTTCATGTACTCTATACCCCAGCCAAAACTGAACACCAAGCTCTCCTCTAAACCCAACATTTGAGGGCTTGCCTCTGTTCACCCACAGAACTCAAGTACCCTCCTCCTTCAACTCCATCTCTCAGAATCCTTCTCTTCCTTCAAGGCTACACTGACGTTCTGCTTCCTCCATGAAGCCTTTCTAGTCATCAAGACATTGTCTTCTTCAAATTACCTTTTATTTACAATTTCTAAGACCCTGACTAGCACCACTAAGAATTGATGGTGTTTGGCATTTATATAGCAGCTTATGGTTTACAAAACCCTCTACAGACATTATCTCATTTGAGACTCACAGTAGTACAGTGGTGGGTTGAATCCTACAAGTGGGATCATTTCCCTTTTACAGAGTCAAAAACCAAGACTTAGGGTGGTCAGCTGAACTGCCTATCATCACAGAGTAACTGTCAGAGGTGACGTTTGAATTAGTCAACATGGATTTATTAAACACTCGCTATTTGCCATGTAATGTGTGAAATGATGAGGAGACAAAGGCAGGAAAACAGTTCCCTGTCCTCCAGGAGCTCTCATTCTAATGGGGGGGGGGGGGCAGCTAATTCCCTATTCACTCCTCAGATCCAGCTAGAAGAATGGAAAATCACAACTTCATTTCCATAATAGACACTGCCAGGTAATGAAGGTTGGGCTAAAAGTAAGAATCCCTCTGCAGGGATTGGCCATTTCACAGATGATAAAATGAGTCACAATGGTAAAGCAACCAGGATCCAAGCACTGAGGAGTCTGGGATCTGTTCAGCCAGGACCAATTTGACTCTGACCCACCCACTGAGTTACTGAAATCTTTTTCTACTGTGAAGTCACAGCGTATTTATTATAGACATGTGTGTACATGTGTATATGTGTGTACATGCATGTGTGTATGCATGACATAGAGGCAAAAATAGTTTCTTTACATCTACCACATTTCATAAATTCGATCTAAAGTTCTCTCCTGTCCTGCTAGGCTCCATCCTGTCTGATCTTATTAAACAGGCTTTTATTAAGCATCTTGGGGGGCAGAGTGGGTGCCATGCCCTAAGCTAGAAGATGGGGCTACAAAGACAAAAACAAACTCACAATTTTCAAGCTTACATGGGATGGGGATGAGAGGGGATCTGAACTATGCATAAATTACCTAATAGTTATTTAAATGGGTACTGCAAAGGTCTGATATCTAAAATAAATGGGCAACTAAGAGAAAGATATAATCCTAAAAGCCATTCCCCAAAAGATAAATAGTCAAGAGAGATAAACAAACAGCTCTCAACCTATTAACAACTAGATGAAAGAATGATCCAACAAAATAATCACTAATAAAAGGGGACATACATCAAAGAGCCTCCACTCAACAACCTGGAGGAATGGTCAGTGTGGGAAGCACACAGCTCACCGTTGGTGGAGCTGGGATTTGGTCCAGTCCCTCTGGAGAGTGATTGGGAATTGTGCTCCCTCACACACGCCTTAAGTACGTACATTTAACGATCCCTGCTAGAGATATTCTTTAAGAATGTCAATGGTAAAAAAAATCCCATCTACACCAAAATATTAATAACAGCACTTTTGTAGGATCAAAGAACTAGACATCTAAAAGTGGATGCTCGTCTATAGGTGAATGGCTAAACAGCTGCTGTACATGGATGTAATAATAATCAATAATGATAATAATAATAATAGCTAACATTCATATCGTGCTCACTGCGTGCCAGACATTGGGCTAAACGCAATACGACTATTGCAGATCATGGATATAGACATCAGCGTACCATTGATAGGGATCTGAGAGGGGTCTCAGAAATCATCAGTAACCTTATTTCACAAACAAGGAAACTGAGAGCCAGAGTGAGGAAAGCACTTGTCCAAGGCCACTGCAAAGACAGCAAGAAGGAAAGGCTAAATGTGGACCCAAACCTTTTGGCTCTAAATCCTGTGCCCCAAACTGTCTGACTTCTCATCTAACCTTTCCCCATATATCACAGATGAGGAAAATGAGGCCCAGAGAGGCAACAGGGCTTTTCCCAGGGTCCCCTCTCCAGGACATGGCAGGCACAGCTGGGATCTGATGACAGCTCTTGCTCCCTGCCAGCCCAGCACTCGACACACTGCCCCACCATACCGATTTCACAGATTTAGGGAACAGCACGATATGCATGGGAAACGTAACGACAGCAAAAAGCATTTCAAGTGTCATAAATTTCCCCAGCCAGCTTCCCCCATGCTGTAAATCGGAACAGCTTTGGGGATGGAAAGCTTATTTAGCCAAATTTCCATCTAAATCATTGACGGTGTCATTGATCGCCACTTACTTAATCTGGAGTGTTTGAATACACAATTTAGCAAAGTCTGAGGCAAGTCATAAGTCAAAATGGACATTTGAAAAAAAAAGGCCCTTGGCCCCAGTTGGCTCCTAGGCACTGTGATGTGCTGAAACCTAACATCTATTAGAGAGAGGCTATTGATGTCAAGCTGACATGGGCCTTGATTTGCAGACGCCCTCCAAACTAACCTCTGTGAGTGCATCTCGGAGTACACTTGCAGTAATTATTGTGGATGAGGAGAGTTGGTTTAGCTGAGCTATTTCTTCTGATGCATGCTGAACATGATTGCCCCCTAAGGATTCCCCAAGTCCCACATGTGTGAGTTATTACATAAAAATTACCTTTGGGGGGAAAAAAAAACCAGCAATGGGTAGGCTGAGATCTGTGTTCTCTTCCAGGCTACCCCCTTTCAAAGTCTTTGTTCACACAGGATCCAGGCATCAAACCAAGTTACAAAGAACGAAGGCACGCTAGGTAAACATTGGTAGTTATTCCTAGAGAATTATTTTTCTTTTCAAATTTGCTTTTTTTCTTTAAAAATCTTGTATGCAATCTTTCATTTTCACGTCACCTTCATTTCTAAATATGTCCCCACTCTTTGTCTAAATCAGAAGCCATTTCCTTAAGAAAGGAGAATAAAAGGGCTTAGGGGAGGCAGATCAGTGAAAGTGATAGTACATGCCGTTTTCCGCATCCATAGCCCCTCACTTCTCTGCCAAAAAAAAAAAAAGGAGCTGCCTGTGCCCTAATCTTGAATCATCACTCTCTCTCTGAGCTCCCCCGGGTTGGCCTTGATGGCTGCAAACAATTATTAACATTACTGGTGGGGAGAGAAACACAACATGGACAAAGCCCCTGACAAACATTCTAAGAGGGTAGGAACAACTCAAAGATATGTATGTGTGTGTGAGTATGTATGTATGTATATACACATATACATACACATTATGTATATGTGTATATAGATATAATGTGTATATATAATATAAACAGGTATTGTGTACCTATATACATGTATATACATATAATATGTACATGTATATATGATATATATGTAAAAACTATAATATAACTGTGTGCACATGCACATATATGTATTCATATATTATGTATATACACATACATGCATACATGTAATATAAGTGTGCGTTGTATGTGCATATGCACACTATACATACACATATACATAAACACACATATATTCTAAGTAATCTTAGGGAGTGGGAGTCTTAACAATGAGAAGATACAGAGAAAGCCTTTTGGAGGAGAGACCATGAGCTGACCCTCGAAGGTGGGGGTGTTATAACAAGCAGAAACTTGAAAGGAGAACACATAGAGGCAGCACATTGGAAAGAGGTCTGGACTTGGAGTCAGAGAACCTGGTTTGAATCCTCCTCCTTTTACCACCTGTCTGACCTTGGAGAGGTTATTTTAGTCTGTGGGCTTCTGTTTCCTCATTTGTAGAATGGTAAGTTTAACAAGGACCCTTTCAGTTTTAAATCCATGATGCAGGCGTGGAGGGACACAGCTGTGCAAAGGTATAGAGGTGGGAGTGAGGATGGCACAAAAAGGGAGGATCAAGTCAGCAAGAATGCTGAGTATGCGAGAGAGGCTAGTGACTGATCAGCCAGGAAAGACCACCATCCAGAGCCGGTCTGGGAAGAGTTGAGATGGACAGCTCCAAGTAATGGTTCCTTCCTTTACCAGGTCTTGTGTTGTAATGGAGCATGCCCAAGAATAAGGAACGGAACACTAGGGTCAATCAATCAACCAAAAAGCATTTATTAAGCACCTACTGAGTTCCAGGCACCATGATGAGCACTTTACAACCATTCTTCATTTGATTCTTACAACAGTCCTGAGAGATAGATGGCGTTATTCTAATTTTACTATCAGGGAAACTGAGGCAGACAGAAGTGAAATGATTGGTCCAGAGTCACAGAGGGTCATAAATGAGCTCGGGTCTTCCTGACTCCAGGCCTCCTAGCCAGTGGTTCCCCACCTTCCTAATGCCGCAACCCTTCAACACAGTTCCTCATGTTGTGGTGACCCCCAGGCATAAAGTTATTTTCATTGCTACTTCATCACTGTAATTTTGCTATTGTTACGAATCATAATGTAAATATCTGATATGCAAGATACATTGTTACAAATTGAGCATAACCCACAGGTTGAGAGCCGCTGTCCTAGACTATCTATTGCATCATCTCACTTCAACCAGCAGTAACTGGGAGCCAGTAACAGAGCATAAAAATACCAGTGTCCATTGTGACCTCGGCCTCACTTTGAGGGTCTGAAAGGAACAAGCGTGAGACTGGACCTCTGATGTCATCAGCACAGGAAACTCCCAGTATGGAAACCCCCTTCACCTACACAAACTGGTAACTTCTCTGCGGCTCATAGTCTTTGAGAGCTGCCCAAGGAACCTAGAGGGTAAGCAGCTCCTTCAGGGTCACACGGTACTTGAGGGTAAGACAGTACTTGAGCCCAGATCTTTCAGGTTTCAAAGCTGTACATGACAATTGTCTTTCTTTTGGGTGCCCATGATGTGACCTGTCTACCCAGGCGGTGGCATTTGTGCTTGGCACTTCTCAATGAAGCCACGAGCCCCACAGAGCTGTCAGTCGAGGGTAAGTACCGACCCATGTGCATTCATGCCAGGAACTGATTCAAAGCCTTTTTGTTCATTTCTATGTTTAGGTACATAATTGTCCCATTCTATAGCCCCCCAGAAATCTCCTTGTCCACTGTCACAGCCCAGAATAACCATGAAGATGGACAGCTGACTGACTGAGGCTGACAGAGAAAAATGTTCAGCAGATGAATGAGGTCCTTCTTTGGGGGAAAGAGGAATGAACATGACATGTGATCACATGAGCCCATGCACAGGACAAAGCGTTAATCCCTTCATCCTTTGGCAAAGCGCCATTGCCTCTTACAGGGCTACAAGCTCCCTGAGGGCAGGGACTTTTTAGTTTGCACCTTTGTATCCTTGGTGCCACCACCTGGTTAGTTCTTTGAATTGAGAAGATGCATTTCGTTCCATTGGGTAACAAACAGAACAAAGAGAAATGAATACGAAGCAACGTCAAGAAGGAGAGCCCACGGTCAAGCACAGAGGTCAAGAACAGCCCGGTAACCAAGGTGGCCCCCAGCTGTGCTTGGAAAGGAGGGGGGTCTCAAAGGTAAGAGCATGTCCTGGATAAAGTGGGAGATGGGGGGGCATGCACCCAGAACCACTAGCAGGCCAGTTGGGCTGAAGTAGGGAGCCAAATCTACCAACTGAGCAAGGCTTCCAAGCCTCCATGTGGTCTGGATGGATGGACAGACATGTTTTGTCCTGGGGCAATAGGAAGCCACTGAAGACTTCTACGTAGGAGAGTTACATAATAATAATAAGAAAAAGAACAACAATAATTATTACTATCGTTGTTGTTTTTACAATAATAAGAACAATAACTAAACATTTAGATAGTGTCTGGAGTTTGCAAAACACTTTGCATATATTAAGTCATTTGAAAAGACCACTGCTTAACTGGGTCTGTATCCCAAGTGATCAAAGAAAACGGAAAAGGACCAATTTGCACCAAAATATTTATAGCAGCTTTCTTTGTGGTGGCAAAGAATTGGAATTGAGGGGAGGCCCGTCAGTAGAGGAAGGGTTGGACAAGTTGTGGTATAAGATTGTGAGCATTTCTTATAGCACAATATTATTGTGCTATAAGAAATGAGGAGCAAGTGGATTTCAGAAAAACCTGGAAAGCCTTACATGAACTGATGCTGAGTGAAGTGAGCAGAACCAGGAGAACACAGTAACAGCAACATTGTGCAATGATCAGTTGTGAATGATTTTGCCATTCTCATCAATACAATGATTCTAGACAATCCCAAAGGATTCTCACAATGAAAAACACTATTCCCATCCACAGAAAGAACTGATGAACTCTGAGTACAAAGTGAAGTATAATTTTCTCTCTTTGTTTTTCTTGCTTTTTTGCAATAGGGCTAATATGGAAATATGTTTTGTATGATTTCACGTGCATAACTGATAATAATATCAGTTCCTTGCCTTCTCACTGGGTGGGGAAGGGCTAGAGGAAGGGAGAGAATTTAGAACTCAACGTTCTAAAAAATGAGTGTTAATGTGGAATATAAATGTTACATAAATGTTAGCTAATGTGGAAATTTGTTTACTATATAGGTATGCATGACTGTATATGTATAATGATTGCACAGGTATAACCTATATCAGATTGTTTGCCATCTTGGTGAGGAGGTAGAGGAAGAAGGAAGGAAGAAAAAAATTGGAACCCAAAATCTTATAAAAATGAATATTGAAAACTACCTTTATATGCAATTGGAAAAAATAAAATGTTATTCAGTTTTTTAAATGTTAAAATAAGTAAATCTAAGTTCACAAAAGGTGAGGTGAGAGACCTGTGGTTTAGGAATGCCCTCTCAAGAACTGCATAGAGGGTAGATTGAAAAGTGAATTAAAAATGGGAAAGGTTCAGTGATCTTTTTTACAAAGGAATAGACACTGGAACTATGATTTCCTTGGATGAAGGGCCTCCCTCTTCCAATTAAAACCAGCACCTTCTTTACTCCGTTTAATTCCCCAGAATACAGAGATGTGTTCAGGAATACCCAACCAGCACATGTCAGAAGGACTGGAAACCAGGTTTTCTTAGATCCAAGGCCAGCTAGATTCTACCCACTATACCACACTATCTCTTGGATAATTTTTTAATAAATGTGATAATGCACATTGAGAACCTTGAGATTCTCATTGAGCCAAATGAGGAAGGTATGGACACTGTTTTCATGGAAGTCCCTCTCCCAGCCCCCATTTGTCATACAGAACTATCACTCCTTTGCCCTATAGCAATGATGATTTCATTTTACAAATATGTGGCTTTTTCCAACTTAAACATTTACTTCTACTGTGGAAGCAGAAGGCTCACTGATGGGGTGCAACCTGAAAGCCATACAGAAAGAATCCTGAGCCCCATTCTCCCTCTGGGAGGGGGAGTTCAGAGCAGATTATCCAGCGCCTGATCAAGGGGAAACCTTTGATTTCCACAGAAATAGGCAGTGTTTGCAGGGAGGGGTCTACACCCATGGGGGCCCAGCCTGGGATTAAGTCACAAATCCTCAGGAAAAGCAGAGGCCGCTTCTCAGAAGAAATATGCGGCGTTGTGCACATTTGGAAAAACAAGTCATACTTTAAGAGGAAGAGAGAAGGGGGAACGTCACCCATAACCATGCTATTTACAACAACACAGATTTTGCTTTTAATCGTCAGTCATAAAATCCATGACCAAGCGTGCTTTGAAAAACTTGTCAGATTATGAATTACAATGGCAAAAAAATGTAAACTGTCCTCCAAGTGTGGTAGAAAATTATTGTAAATTAAGATTTCCTTGGATTGTCTATATGGAGCCCTTTATAAGAATCAAGAACAAAAACAAAGCTGGGCTTCTGGATCTTAAAACTATACAATGAAAACAAGGGATAAAATAAATCTCTCCATTAAAAGGAGAGGGTTGCTGGCTTTACCCATCTATGTATCTATTCGGGAGATGGAGGGTCATATATGTGTGACAGTCAAAAGGGCAGTTAAGCTAGACCATAACCCAAAAGGCTGGTATGGACAGGGAGACTGGAAAAGGAGACCAGGTGAGCTATGAAGAACATTAAATTAAACAAAGAACTTCATATTCTGTCCTAGAGACGATAAGGGGCCATGTCATTTCCTGATATGGCCAGACTTGTACTTTAGGAAAAACACTTTGGCAGCTGAGTGGAGGATGGATTGGCGGGGAGGGCAGCAAGAGATGTAAGTCAGGGGTCGACCAGCCTGAAGGCTACCGCAGTAGCCAGGGTGAGGCAGTGAGAGGTGAGGAAGGCTTCAGCGAGAGTCATTCCTGGACAAGTGGAGAAGAAAGGGTATACACAAGAGACGTGAAGATAGGACAAGTTGAGCTTGGGATGTCAATGAATTGTATATATGGAGGCAAGTGGGTCTGGGAGGTGAGGATGACCCCAGAGGTCATAGTGAGGATGACCCCAGAGATCATAAGCCTGGGAGACTCAGGAGCTGACATGGACCTGGAAGCTTAAACATGGCGGCAGCTGCTATACAGAATTTTGCTTCCTTCACAAAGCACGGACTTTGTGAACCTTGTGAAATCCATAATGAAGTACATATTTTGCTGAAAACTATGCATTCTTGTGGCTGATGTCATTAGTTACAGCTCTTTGCCTAGTCCACTCACCCTCTAAGAAGGGCGGCAGAGAAACAGAATACCTAGATGGCACAATTCTGGGCCTAGAGTTGGACAGATGGCAACTGGGAAAACCCAGGTTTTCTTCCTGGCAGGCCTCATCCTTCTATGGAAAGGCTAGGCCTGTGTGCGCATTCTTGCTTGTTTTCTAACCAATCACACTCCAGTTTAACTACTCACAGAGAAGAAACTTTACAGCCCCCTAGGACCCGATCATCGGGAAACGGAAGCATGCAAGAGCCCACTTTTGTTTTCAGGCAATAAATCCAATAGAACTCTGCAGACACCAAACAAAAAGCTGGCCTGGAATATTGGCTTTTACATCTTTTCAGATGTTAGTTCATTAACTCAATGGACTGCCCAGGGAACACTTTTGCCAAAAACTACAAAGTTTCCCATGTGGTCTTCGAAAGGCCTTGTTTATTCAGAGAGCCATTTCTAAAGCAGGAAAAAAAATTTATCCAATTTCAGTAATGAAAATTCAGTTTGAAGAGTACTTTGTAAATTGGAAAGTGCTATAAGGGCCTGTGTTATTATTACAAAAGGAAGAGCTGCAGCCAACGGCTCTGGATTCAAATTCCAGTTCCTAAACCTACTATGAAGTCTCGGATGAGTCCCTTAACTCCCCTAAGCTTCCATTACTCCATTTGTGTGTAATGTGGGGGCTGATGCCTCCCCTAAATGGAAGAGACTGGGGAGCTGGCTTCCGCCTTGATCCCCGAGTGGGCCCATGCACAGACAGACTGCAACTAGTTCTGGTCTGCTAACCACATGATGGATGGGTGGATTTGTGAATGGGCAAGTCTCCAGAACTGGGCTACATTCAAGAGGCATGAGGGAGTCAAGGCGAATCCTTCGGTCAGTTTTTTTTTCCTTCCAGGCTGAGTTCTAGCAAGACAATGTTATAAAGGGAGAGGTCTTGAACATCACAACATAAGGCCAACACAGGCGAGGCCTCAGTTCTTCGCCTTTTTGCATTTATTTCGTCCTATTTTTGGTGAAGGAGATTTGAGATGGTCATGACCTTGTAAGCCATGAAAAGTCAGAAAGTGAACTATCAGGAGGTCCAGGAGCAGAATTCATGCCCAGGTCTGTGGCCATCATGTCAAGTATCAAGGCCAAATGAATGACCTTCTAGCCCCTGACCACTAGTGGCTGAGAGGCAGAATCACCCCAGAGCTACACAGTATTTGGAAGTAAACTTAGCAAGGCCAATGCAGAAAGCTCATTAAGTGGAGGTGTACTCCCTCAGAGACTGAGGTGGTGAAGGGGAGAGGTGCCAGGGGAAAATGTTTGCAGTTTCTGCTTCTGCTCTCTCTTTGTACTAAATGTCCCTTTGCACAATCTAATTGATGTCAACTGGTTAAATGGAACTGGGATGTTAAGTCCTGGTGGTTAATAATGAAGAGGAGCACCAGAATGGAGGCCTGAGACAATACTTAGACAAGAGACACCCCTAACAACCCAAGACCACCCCTTGAACTCTGCGGGGGTGACGTAGCCAGCTGTGCTCTTGGAGAGGAAGTCACAGCATAAAACGGAGGTGACTGATATCTGCCTGCCTACCTCAGAGAATAATTCTGCGGGGGAAATATATAGCCCGCCTGAAAGTGCTATCAAAATGAGACACCGATATCTTGTGATATCAAAGACAAAAATCTCTGCATGGGTCCAGAAACTGAATGGAGAAATGGAAAGTGGCAAGTCCAGCTACTGAGCTGCGATTCTGTCTTCCAAGTGACCGAGAGGGAAATGAACAGAACTGGGCCAAAAGCATCACCTAGGGACTTGAGTTCACGCTGAGAAGTTCCTGAAAGAATCAAGGAGTTTCTGCAGAGAAAGAGGAACGAATGATAGTTGTCACCAAGTGTTGGGAGGCCTGGCACAGGGAAGAAAGATGATTAGCTTTGTTCAACTTGGTCCCTAAGGTTGGAACTAGGAGCAAATGGGAAGTGGCAGAGAGATTAACATAGGTCTGATGTTAGGGAGGAATAAAATTCTCATTACTCACACTCCCCCAAGCGGAGTGGGCTCCCCAGAGGCAGCGGACGCCTCCTCGCTGGACTGAGTTCTTCATGTGAAGGCTGGCCGACCCCTGCCCAAGCACATTAGAGAAGAAATTCTCATGTATCAGGCACAAGTCCTTAGGAGCCATCCCAATACTGAAACTCTGGGATAATCAGCATCTTTCTTAAGTGCCTCTCAGATGTGTAAATAATGTTATTAGTTATATGCATAATAATGACATTTACGTGAAATATAGTTTATTTCATTTGTCCCTTGCAACAACGAAGTAGAGGACGTTATCACAACCATTTTACAGATGAGGCAAACTGAGATTGAGTCATAAAATGATTTATCTAATAACAGGTAAAAAGTTTTAGAGGCAGGATTCAAACCCAGGTCTTCCCGGATAATTTTGGCACTAACCATTTATAACACACTGTGTCTCTTAATAAAATGTACCAAAGCATCCATTTCTTTTTTTTTTTATTCTCACTACCTAATGTAGATTTAAGAATTATTGATACAAAATCCACATTGTACCCCTAGGCATATTCAGCAACCTTACACTCACATCTCTGATGGCTCAGGAAAGGTGAGCATGACTTCCTTGGCTACTAGCCAGGTCTCTAAAGCAGCCCACTTTTGTTTTTCTTTATGATTTACAGGCATCTCTAGTAGGTGGGGAAAACTTAGGGTTCTCTCTCACCACTGGCTGAAGCATAGAGGTACATGAACCCCCAATGGCACCCAATCTACTTTCCAGAGGCTCCAGCTATTCACTGTCTTTATGAAAAGCCTAGTTGGGCCTTTTTTTGCTAACATCCAACCATGGATCCTCATGCTGGTGGTTGGGGCCAAATGGAATATAATAGTTCTTTACATACTTGAACTTGATTATCATGTCTTTGCTTCTCCGGACTAAATACACCCAAATAATCCTTAAATAGACCCTTACATGGATTGGCCTCAAGGCTCTCCACATTCTGGTTGCCTTCCCCTGGGTGCCTCCACTCTATCAATGTCCTTCCTAAAACATGGTGCCCCCAAACTGAACACAACATTCTAGATATAACCTGACCAGGACAGTGGCATTACCACCTCCTCATTTTGGCAAGTTCTGCCCCTTTGCACAAGGCAGCATAAGCTTATTGGCTACCTTATCATACAGCTAATTCATGTTGAGCTGAGAGAGGCATCTAAAACCCCAGATCTATTTTCAGACAAAGTGCTAATGAATCTTTTTCCACCTTGTACTTGTGAAATCTATGTTTGGAACTCAAGTGAGAGACATTTACCCTTATT
Source organism: Pseudochirops cupreus (assembly GCA_028627135.1). Classification (NCBI taxonomy): domain Eukaryota; kingdom Metazoa; phylum Chordata; class Mammalia; order Diprotodontia; family Pseudocheiridae; genus Pseudochirops; species Pseudochirops cupreus. The sequence continues at coordinate 414,150,319 of CM053583.1, read as the reverse complement.
AAATTCTATCTTATGAGAACCAGCCCAACTGTTCTAAGAGCCAACTGAGATCATTTTGGATCTGACCGTGTCCTACAGTAGCATTGTGCAGCCCTTCCAACTCTGTCACCTCCCCTTGTGATAGGCATGCCCTTGAGGCCTTTATCCAATAAAATGCTCAACAGTCCATATTGATACTGCATTAAGATACCTGACTTCACCTCCGTGGGTTCACTTGCCATCCTTAGAGACAACAGCTGCTCCACATTCCACACGTTGCTACAGCCTAAAAATTCATCAGCTGGGGGTCAAACGGCAAGAAATGCATTTTTGCACAGCCTTGTCCTCAGATGGCAGGTGCACAGTATGTGAACATGCGGGTGCGTGAAGTCTTTTTTACTGGTACGATGTTAGAAACCTTGTCATCTCCTTACATGGGCTTAGAGAATACAAGGTCCCTTCCACACCATAATGAAGTATCAGAATAGGAAAGACACTGACACAGGCATAGACATAGAAACAGACACATACACAAAGACCTGAATGTAGACACAGACATGGATACAGACACAGGCATAGACACAGACACGAGTGATGTAGACCTAGGCAGAAGATCCAAATGTTATATTGTTTATAATATATATAATGTAATATAATACATAATATATATATTTTATATGTAATATATTCTATATTATATTATACTATATATTACATGATGTATATATAACATATATAAAATTTATTATATTAATATCATATATAGCTATATATTATATTATATTATATTATTTACACACACACACACATAATCCTTTAAAGCTCTCAATCTCCTTTATATCCATCACATCCTTTGATAGATCTGTCCAGGAAGGCAGCCTAGCAGGGAGTGAAAGGCTCAGGATGGAGAACCTGAGGACTGGAATTTGAACGCCAGCAATTCTGTCTCTATTTACTGTGAGCTGAGGTGCTCAGTTCGCCTTTCAGTAAAGTGAGGGGGTCAGCACAGACACAATCCCTCTAGCTCTGCAAGCCTATAATGCTATGACTTAAATTCATATCTGAGAGGCAGGATGACATATTGGATAATGAAACTAAATTTCAAATAATATTTGAAAAAAAATCACTGTAGAGTTTAAAGGGATCTTTGAGGCCGACTTCACCCACTTTACAGATGAGAAAAGGGCATGCAGAAAGTGAATGATCATCCCATCAAGCACAGCCCCAGGAAAGGAACTCCACAAGCCTGGGAGAGCGAGGCTGCCCAGGGGCCCCCTCTACACAGCCTGGCATCGGCATCCCGTTAGGGGAGGTTTGTACTCTTCAAATAAATAGATACGCTTGCTCCATGTACACACACACACACACACACACACACACACACACACACGCACACCCAGATTCACACTCACTCCCTCTCTCACACATACACATTCACACACACTCTCACACACATATACACACACTCACACACATACACTCACCCACACACTTATATACTCACACCCACTCACACCTACATACTCACTCTCTCTTACTCTCTCTCTCTCTCTCTCTCTCTCTCTCTCTCTCTCTCTCGCACACACACACCACACACACACACACACACACACACCCAGATTCACACTCACTCCCTCTCTCACACATACACATTCACACACACTCTCTCACACATACACTCTCCCACACACTTATATATTCACACCCACTCACACCTAGTACTCTCTCTCTCTCTCTCTCTCTCTCTCTCTCTCTCTCGTGCGCGCACACACACACACACACAGATTCATACTCACTCCCTCTCTCACACATACACATTCACACACACTCTCACACACACATATACACACACTCACACACATACACTGTCCCACACACTTATATACTCATACCCACTCACACCTATGTACTCACTCTCTCTTTCTCTCTCTCTCTCTCTCTCACTCACATACACTCACCCACACACTTATATACTCACACCCACTCACACCTACATACTCAAACACTCTCTCTCACACACAAATACACGCGCACACACACACACGTCAGAAGGAGGCAGCCTGATGAAATGAATCCTGAGCTGACCTCAGAGGCAGGCTAACTTGGGTCCAGGGCTCACCTCTGCTCCACACGAGCAGTGGTGTCTGGCAAGTTAACCTCCTTCTCTCCCAGGAAACTCTCAAAGACTGGAAGCTACAGAAAAGGTGGAGCAAGTATGTCCTGGAGAGCTCCCCTCACTGATGAAATCACAAGTCTGATAGTTCTGAAAAACACACATTTATGTGGGAGTGACGACTTGGAGATGCAAAGAACCTTGACAGGAACCCAGCCCATCCTTCTCATTTTACAAAATCAGGAAACTGAGGCCCAGAGAGGTTCAATGACGAGGCCCAGGTCAAAAAGAAAACAAATATAAGCCCTTTGCATTTACACCCAGAACTCTTCACAATATTCGAAACTGTCTGCACATGAAAGCGTAATTCTGACCCTTAAAGCAAGCACCACAGACGTCATATTTGACAGAACAAATCCTCTAACAGCAGATTTGTCTGTGGCCGATGGCGACTGAGGCAGCAGGCGCGTTTAATGATTCCACTTGCGTGGAACGTATCACGGAACATCTCCGCCATGGTGGGCCCTTCCTTCACCAGTGTATGCACTGGAAGGCAGCATGAGAATCTCTGTGCCCATCTGGCAGATGAGGAGGTTAGGTAGCCTCCCCAGCATCACACAGCCACGGGCACACTGTGGCTGTGCAGGATTTTGCTACGTTTCTTCCTTTAGAACAGACTTCTTCTTATGTGGAATGCCTTTTTTTAAAATGATATGTAAATGACAGCTAACAGTTTAGGCTGTCCAATAGTTTTCTAATCAGTTCAGTCTTTATTACCTAAAGATGGAAGCCATTCAGCAAAGCAAAAAATGACATGTTGTAAGGGAAAGACCAAGGGACTTGGGATCAGGAAACCCTGGGTTCAAAGTCTGTCTCTGACATGGATCAGCTGAGTCACTCTAAGTGAATCACTGCCCTTTCAGTGACAGTTTCCACATCTGTAACGGACAAGGACTAGAACTATGAAGTCACTGGTACAGGGAACTCCCAAGCAGCAGAGTCCCTCTCCCACTTCAGATCTTGGAGAGTTGTCTGGCCACTCTCTAAGAGCCAGCCTGAATCACATAGCCGGCATGTGCTAGAAAAGGGACTGGAATCGAGTCTTTCTGTCTCCAAGGCCAATTCTGTATCTGCCAAGCCATGGTTCATCTCCAATGTCAGTCCACTCGTAAAAGAGCATTTAACTCTAGTGATTGTCTCCAGTTTTCTTCTCTGAATCTTTATTGGTTGTCTCCCCCATTAGACTGTGAGCTCCTCAAAGGCAGCGACTACTCCTTTGTATTCCTAGTGCTTAGCATTGAGCCTGGTACACTGTAGATACTTAATAAATGTTTATTAACTGACCAACTATTAAACCCTGTTAGTCAGACTCTGGGCTAAGTATGAGGGATGCAAAGAAAGGGAGATCCCTGGTCCCCAACATCGAAGAGCTCACAGGCTCATGGGGAAGACAACGGGCAAACCTCAACAGGATGACTGTGAAGAGCAAATGGTGAAACTATGGAAATTCCTTTCTGAACACTGAAATGCTGTTCAAATGGGAGCAATTTTTCGTGAAGAATTTAAGACGAATGGGAACCAAAGTCAAGCAGAGCCATGTCTACTCAAGCATACACTGGGGCAAGTCCATATGTGGATTATCCTCTCTCCTAGCACAATGCCTGGTACACAGAAGGCACATAATGAATGATTGTTCCATTGAGCTGAGCTGGCTCTTCTAACTACACCGTGTTATAGGGCACAGGGCTTTGTTATCCCCAAATGTGCTAAAGCTGACATTCTATGTGATTGAGGGCTCTGATTTACAAGGAGACATGCTTCTCCCTAAGAAGGATTTCTATTATCCCAGAAATAAAACATAATTCACATCAATCCCAATATTTAAAAAAATTCTTTAAAATGAGATTTACCAGTTTCATCAACCTTTGTAGACATCCCTACTGAGTAAAGACACATAATGGAACCAAACTGGAGAGACATGTTTGAAAATGAAGGTCTTCAGGGAAATTTAAAACCCACATTTCCATTTTCCATTACATCTGATTAAGGTGGATGGGACATTGAATTGGCAAGCAAAGGTAACAGTACTCACCTTCTTCTACCTCGAGAAGACAAAAGGAACCCCGATGACAGGCTCATTGATACGGTTGGGTTTTCATGTTTTTGTTTTTGTTTTTCTCAGCCCCATTTTGAAAATTACCTTAATGGGGTCACATTTTACACATGCGGATTTCAAAAGAATGAGATTCCATGACACACAGTTTCTGGCATCTTTGACGTGGTAACGGTGATATCTGAGGGTAAAAGATCCTCTGGTGCATTCTGAGAATCAATGAGCAAGCTTACCTGCAAGTGCTGGGAGCTGTCGGTCATGTTGTCCTCCCTCCGGCGAACTTCTTCCAATAACTGGGCATTCTTCTTCTTTTCCAGCTGTTGGTTGTGCTTAAGGTTGGCCACTTTCTTATTTTGGTCTTTCATATGTCTAAGAAAAGCATACATGAACCCTAGTGAATTCCAGGGGCACAGTAATATGTGAATATCAGAGAACTGAGACCACTCTTTATACTACTTTGATGACTGTATAGCAGATAGATGGGACAGAAAAAAAAATATACATTATGAACTTTCTTCTAAAAGAGCAGTTAAAAATGGGCTCAATGCGTACCCTTAGATAAATACTACTCTTTGTGCTAAATAGACCACACATTAACCTTTGCCCAAAACATCAAGGGTCCATATTTCATTGTTTTGGGCGTTCCATCCAACAGTATTTGCTGCTTAGGAGAGAAGTCTTAAAAGACTGCTTAAGAACCAGACAGGTGGGGTGATTGGCTCCAATATCATGGAGCATATACATGAGCAGCTATCTTGCTCAGCGGATGGAGCATTGAATCAGGAATACATGGGTTCACATCCCGCCTCAGATACTTCCTAGCTATATTACCCTCAGCAACACACTTAACTTCTGTGTGCCTTAATTTCCTCAGCACAATTCCTCCCTGGGTTGGTGTGAGCATCAAATGAAGTTTGTAAAGTACTTAGTACAGTAGCTGGAACACTTTAGGTGCTTGGGTATATATCGTCTCCTCTTAGTATGATGCAATCTTATTGGAGGAAGGAAATCTCTTGTTTTAAAGTATGTATCCCCAGCTTCTAGCATAGCTTTGTACACAGAGTAAATACTTTTTTTAAAAACTTTTATTTATTTTAGTTTACATCATTCATTTCCACGAGATTTTGAGTTACAAATTTTCTCCCCATCCCTCCCCTACCCACCGCCCCAAAACAGCCATCCCACTGTTTAACCCCTCCCCCAATCTATTCTCTCCTATGTCCTCCCCCATCACCCCTCTGACTTTCTGGTAGGGCAGGATGGATCTCCCAACAACAGTGCCTGTGTATCTCAAGTTCCAGTTGGATGTAGTTAATAATAATAATTACTATTATTGTATATATACATACATATATATTTTTAACATTTGATTACAGAACTTTAAGTTCTAGATTCTTTCTCTTCCTCCCTCGTCACCCATCCCCACTGGAAGGACCAGCAATCAAATACAGGCTGAACATGTGTAATTACGCAGAACCTCTCCACAGTGGGCATATTGTGAGACACTAATTACATGTCCCTTCTTCCTATCCCACCCCCTCCTGTTCCACTCTCTACCCTGTCCCTGTCCCCGTTCCTCTACAGAAGTGTGCACTTTCATCAACCCTCCCCCCCCACCATACCCTCCCCTCCATCATCCCACCTCTTATCCCCATTCCACCTACTCTTCACAGAGTAAATACTTAAAACTATTTGTTAAATTGAACTGAGTTCCAGACTCCCAGCCCAGCTCTTTACCCTCTAAAGCACATGGCCACCCAATTAATCAATTGAGACAAGGAAAAAGCATCATGAACCACAAGGAAGTACAAAACACAAGTCAAAATACCAAAGTTCAAGACTTTAAGACAAACTAGTCAGTGCGAAGGTTAAAGAAGGAGAGCGAAAATTCAGGACAGGAGGCTTCTGCAGAATGGGCCACCAGTGCCTCCAGGGACAACATGAGATCTTTTTCTTCCTGTAATGACGGCAACCTTTTCAGAAACATTGTTGTTTAAAGACAACAACATTTTCAAAAGAGATCAAATAAGCAAATGGAATGAAAACTTTTGCAGGGTATAAGGAAATGATGTGCAAAAATACAGATTTTTCTGAAATTGAGGTCAGTGCTCTACCTAGCACACCACCCTACTTCTCATATACAATGTCTCTAGATTTAATCCATCAAAAGATCATAGATCTGAAGGTGGAAGACACTGGAGAAGCCATAGAAGCCAACCTCCTCATTTCACAGATAAGGAGACTGAGACTTAGAAAAGTTAGTGATTTTCTCAAAGTCACACAGATAGCAACTATGGGATTGAAAAAACAAAAAAAAGACCAAAAACACTGTGATCGGAAGAAAAGGGTGGGACTTGAACTTGGGTCTTGTGACTCCAAAATACAGTGCCCTTTCTTCTCTACCACACTACCTAATTAGAGAAAGCGGCAAAAAGTTTGTTGTTTTTTGTTTGCTTGCGTGATTCTATCTAGTTTTGTCATTCTTTGGCAGATTAGTACTTAGCACAGAGCCTGGCACGCAGTAGGTATTTCATGGGAAGGCCTCTAGCATGCGGAGGGCATTTTCTATTAGGGAGATAAAGAAGGAGAGGGACAAAATTGCACAGGACTGAGGGCATGAACCATAGGCAGTAACAGAAACCAATGACTGGAGAAAATCAAGAACTTTGCCAAAGGAATTAAGATAATCATTTTCCTTCTAAGAACTCAAAGACCTTCCAAAATAAAAAATAAACCAAGTGTGCAACAACGTCATTGGCCCCTGCATCTGACCACAACTGCTCAAAGAAATCCAGAGCTCATAAATCAATCTGTTGGACCCACGGCTCCTCTTAATTATGACTCTATAAATGTACAAGGTATGGTATGTAGGGTCAACCAGACATTCTTTTAGGATGATGTCTCCAAAAGAAAAGAAGCACTGGGGCCCTCTTCCGAAATTCCTAATTCTCCTATCTCAGCTACCAGAGGTGATAACTGGGGTGTTGCTGGAGATGGATATCTCAAGGCTGAGCTTCATCCTAGGAGGTAAGTGCATCTTTCCTTAAGGTAGACTTTTTCTTAAAAAGAAATGCCATAATAAAAACCCAAGTCAAAAGATACTAGGTACCACTACTGAGCCCGTGGGGCATAAGAACCCAGGGGTGCACTGGGCTCTCATGTTAACACAGCCCTCTGTCTCCAAAAGGCAGCCCTCACAAACCAAGGATGTATCAACTTCCAAAATTCAGTAACCAAGAAGGAATTAACCTTCAATTAGTGAGCTTTATTACTGACCAGTGAAAACAGTCTATAGCTACAGGCCTTGGGCAGGCAGAGTGATTATTTTCTGTAGCAAATGCTGCCAATTCAACTTGAAAATTGGGAAAGATTCCCATAATTCTTAATGTGTTTATTGGCATTGAAAGGTGACTTGCTAAAATGCCCTTAGGCCCAATGTCAAAAGGCCTAGGGATAGGGCCAAGATGCTCCTGCCACTTCCAAAACCCTGCTTTGCAGCGGCTCACTAACATTTCCATTAATGTCCATCCTTCTTCCTGTGTCTGACTTACCTCCTGGATACTCTCCCACCTCCCCTCATCATTCCATGACCTTCTTGTTCACTTTTTCCCTCTCTCTCTCTTTCCTTCCTTCCCTTCCTCCCTCCCTCTCTCTCCCCCACCCCTTCTCCATTCCCTGCAATTCAGCAAACATTTATCAAGTATCTACCATAAGCAAGATACCTACCATTAGGTCCTAGGGATACATATAAATAAAACACAGTCCCTACCCCCAAAGAGCTTACATTCTACTAGAAAATGAAAATGCATTCAATCTGTTAAGTAAATTGGTGACAGCTCTTCGCTAGGCTTGAGAAAAATGCTAGCCTAGGTTCCAGGTATGTTGTGGGTCAGAATCCTCTCCAAACCGCAGCTCACATGTGTTTACTCTTACTAGTCAACCGGAGATTATAGCTAGTTCCCAGAAAAGGCATTGAAATAGTATAGCAATAAAAGTAACAACAGAACATTCTCTCCCATAAACACTGAGCTTATTCTTCAATAAATAAACATGCCCTCAGTGGGAAGAGTGGACTTAAAGTAATCGCATGTGGGATGTGCGCACAGCCAGGGTATCTGCATAGAGGAGAGCACACATGGGGAATCCATGGGGGCACTGCACAGAGATGGAGGTGTAACTCACACCTGCGACACAATGGAGTAACACAGCTCCTCTCATAGTATCGCTGCCCTGCATTCTTCTAAGCCCTTACCCTGACAGACGTCAAATCTTGGCTGTTTCCCACCAGAAATTAAACCTCTAATCCAGCAGTTCTCAACCTGTGGGTTATGTTCAATTTGTAACAATGAAAATACATCCTGAATATCAGATAGATTCAGAACAGTAGCAAAATTACAGTTATGAAGTAGCAACAAAAATAATTCTATGGCTGGGGGTCACCACGACATGAGGAGCTGTATTAAAGGGTCGCGGCGTTAGGAAGGTTGAGAACCACTGCTCTAAGCCATCAGTTCTTCAATTATACAGCTACGCTCAAGGTCAACAAAAATACAGCCAACCAGCAGCGTTCGCTATCATCTATTAGGGACGCTGCGGCTGGTAAGCTTGCAACGGAAGATTACAGTTCTTTCACCTCCCACTGGGACCAACCTGTAGGTTTTATCTACGGCGCTACTTCATCCATGCCACCTGCTGCTCTATCCATCACTGAACGGGGGTGATGTGGTTGGGAAGCCTGTCCCTGCAGGTGAAGACCACAGAGCTCCTTAGCTCTCTCTCTCACCTTGTGACTATGAAGCTCTTTCTCCAGGCAGGTTGAGCATACAAGTTAGCAGTATCCCTGGCTAAGATCATATCTGCATCATTGGGTAGATCAGGATAGGATAAGAAATCAGGAGTAAAGATGAGGAAAGTCATGCCTATTCTTAGGCTGCTGAATGTTACCAGAGAAAATCACAAAACTGTGGTGATGGGATCCCTATAACCACTTCCTAGCCAAACTAGTTCATGGTTGCCCTTTTTCTCTTTTATTGGGTCACTAACATGTTTCCACCATGGCTTTTCAAAGTCTTCTTCTCTTCTGAAGACCCCAACTCCATCCCTTCTCTCCTCGCTGTCGGGAGATAGTCTTGTCTACTACTTTGTTAAGAAGATGGAAGGCATCTCAACTCCCTACCCAGGGCTATAATTCTCTCAGAGCCCTCACCTCTTCTCTTTTCCTTGAACCTCAGGGAGAAAGTCTTCTAGTTAAAGGCAACCTCTTCTCCAATAACCTCAATTCCATCCCCACCTTCCACGATCTTAATGGTTCAATGTTTCACCCTTCATACATCTTCAATATCTTCCTTCATTCTGGTCCTTTCCCCTGAGCTTACAAAGACACTCATGTTATCAACAAGGCAGAGAGCAGGTTAACCTAGACATTAAAAATATATATTTAAGAATGTGTTGTAAGGAAACACATAATTGCATAGCTAGCAGAGATTTCAGCAACCATTTCTCCCTATGACATACTTGAGAAGTGAACATCCAGACTTAGCTTGATAGCATCTGGTTTGAGTCTCAAGTTAGACCATTGTACTTTGGGGTAGCTGAGAATGACAATAAGGAAGTTTTTGCTGGTATTAAACCTAAATTACCCTCTTTTTAAATTCCACTAATGCTCCTGATTCTGCAATGTGGGGGCAAACAGGACAAGCCCAACACTCTACATGGCATTCCTTCTGATCTCAAGTCCTGCCGAGGTCTTCTCATCTCCAGCTTAAGCCTCTCTAGCTCCTCCAAAAGATCTTCATGTATCATGTAAAAACAGGTAGACAAAGCTGCTATAGACAGACAGAATTACTCCCTGTTCTTGCAAGGATCTATCTTCATCTCTGTTGAGGGACACTGAAGTGATTTTCTTCAACCACAGGAAGGATTCTCACATTCATGATCCTGAGAACACTTTCACAGAATCTCCCACTTGGAAGAAACCTCAGCAGCCATCTAATCTACTCCAAGGCATATCAGGATGAAATCACTACACAACTGGTCATAAGTTATTGTCCAGTCTTTCCTAAAGGATTTTCAATCAAAGAGAATACACCATACCCAGCCCCCAAGGCAGCATGTTCCACTTTTGGACAGCTCTAATTTTTAGCAAATTGGTGAAGATACAAAGCCTAAATTTTTCTCTTAGTGGTTTCCAGCCATTACTCCTACTTCTTTCACAGGGAACAAAACAAAACAAGTCTGGTTACTCTTACACTACAACTTTTCAAGACCTTAAAGGCAGCTTTGTTCTCTCTCTCACCAAATCTCTTCTTCTCCAGGCTAACCATCCCCAGTGACCTTATCCAATACTCACTGGAGGGAAACTTAGAGATCCTCCATCTTACTTCCCTCACTTTACAGATCCAAGGCAAATCACTAAGGCTCAATTTTCTCCTCTGTAAAATGGAGATAATAAGGTGACACATGTAGTAAGGAGGAGATCTGAGATTCAAACCAGCCCTCTGACTCTTAAATACATCAATTATCATCAATATCATCATCATCATCATCATCTCATCTTTATGTAGGTCTTCATGAATCCAAGCAGAGCAACAAATCCCTTCGCCTACCAAGCAGTCCCATTCCTCTTTACCACAGTCTCTGCTGATTCTATGAGGCTGAGTTATTTGTGGACTTGTCTCTTTCCTCTTAGAAGGTACTCCAAGGGTAGAATGCTGTGTTTCCTCCATTTTCGTCAACTCAAGAATTGTCTAGCAGACAGCATACATGGTTGGAACTCCATAAACACTGGTCATGTAGAGATAAGTTCGCTACTTCTAATTCTTACAAAGACCATTTTTGGAGGAAATTAGCTGTTTTCATCATAAAATATTATTCTGTATGCATCATAAAATATTAAATTATCATAAAAAAGAATGAAGTCCACTAAACAGGTCTATAAGTGTCAATTTAACGATTCCATGCTTAATACAAGTGATAGATAACTGTATCCCCCTAAACATTAACCTAAATGAAGCCAACCTGTTTGAAATTGCTGTCTGCCTATGGATCATCTTCCCTGGCAGCAGCAGAGACAATTAAATGCTTTGTCATGAAGATCTTTGAAAGACCACAGTAATCCCCCTTTAGAAAAATGCATAAGTATCCAGGAGCCTTTGGGAGAACCTGAGGACTTCATACTTTTCCACAATGACAAGAAGAGCAATGACGTTGACGTGGAAAACACAGTTAAAGAAGACTTTGCTTTCTAAGAATTTCCTCAGTCTGCTTTGTAGGAATAGTTCTACTTTGGGCATAGGAAGGAATCATAGACCCTATATCTCCTCTAGCTTGGTTAGGCTGGCTGGAGAAAAAGGAGTAAGTAGGGTATGATAGCCACTCAAGGCTTTGAATGCCAAGTAGGCTAGATTCTCCTGTATCACCCCCACTGATAATAATAACAACAACAGTAATTCACATTGATTTAGCAAAGCACTTTAAATGCATGATCTGGTAAGAGTGTCAACTGGGTCCAGGTAATCTGACATGAAACTGAAAACGGCCACTAAAGTCAGGACATACATGAATGCTTCCATACTCGAATGGACCCATGATCTCACCAGTCAGGACATTCTGTCCAACATTGCAGACCGCAGCCCACGGCATACATCAACATGTCAAAGATCTGTGATTTCATCTGGGTAAGAACTAACTCTCTCCACCCACACAGGGCAAAAATAATTGAGTAAAAGTGATGATCACTAAATTGATATTTTCATATGACAATGAAACTTTTCTAGATCATCCATCTAGAACACTGCAAAATTATTCTTCTTCACCTTTTCCTGATTTCCTTCAACACACTCTGAAATCCTTTCTTTTTTTTTTCACATCAAGTTCATATTCTGCTAAGGGTGGGGGAAGGCACTGTACTCCTTCCCCTTGAAGCCCACATCTCCTTCCCCATCATGCCAAAGTTCCTGAGGTTCTTTCAAAACCACTTTAACCATAGCAACTTACGTATATCATGATGGCGGGGCTCCCAGGAATAATTGACGCATCAACGAAACTTTTTCCAAGTACGTTCCCCATGAAAACATACATCAACAATAAATGCATATTCTTTACAGTTTTAATATCACTCAATCTCCTTCTAAAACTCAATTCTATGAAAGATAACAGCAAATAACAAATGAAAGTGGTGGAAGAGAAAGAAACTGGTGAAATATAAAGAGGGGCAGGATTATTCCAGATGAGGAAAGTTTCTAGAGCAGAGAACCCAATGAACTTAGCCAAGTGTATACAACTAGTTAGGAAGAAAGCAAGGTCTACAATCCAAATTTGAAGTCCCACACGTAAGACTCTTCAATCAAAAATGAGCAATGAACTGGTCTACGGAGGGTGGGGGAGGGAGAGGCAGAAGGAAGACAGTAAGAGAGGAGAAGAGATGAGGGAGGGGGGTAAACTTTTTTCCTTTTGTAAACATAAAATTCCAGAAACATTTTCTCTAATGTTATAAATGACCAAGCATATTTATCATACAGCAGTCAAGTCTTAGATTAACTTAAAAAAAAAGAAAAAGAAGATTGCTAATAATGTTAGTATGATGCTTATATCCTACCATCAGAATTTTCAATTCCATTCATATTCTCCTAGAGCCAGAGAATGAAGGGACTTCAGCAGTCGCATATTCCAACCCTTTTATTTTTCAGATAAGGACATTAAGGTCCCGGGATTTTAAGTGACTTACCTAAGGTCACAAAGATATTAGTTATCAGTGGCTATTACTGAACCCATACCCACTGAGTGTTGTCTACTTTATCATGCTAATCCTAAAGTTCTGTGTTGGTCTCCAGTCCGGCACTTGCCTATTTTTCAGGGCTCTTGGGAACAAATGGATGAGAAACTAAGAAGATAAGACTAATCCCTCTCTCACATGTAAAGCCTTCAAATCCTTAAAGGCAGCAATCAGGGACTCTCTGGGCCTTTTCTTCAGGATAAACATGCTCAGTTCCTTCCAAGGCCTTCCTATGGCATGGACTCATGGTCCATTTCCATCCTGGTGGCAATCTTCTGGATCTCCTCGGGCTTCTCAATGGTTTCTTTTTGTTTTTTTCCCAAACTGTGGTTCCCAAAGCTGAACACCATGCTTCCTACGAGATCTGACCAGGACAGAGAGCAATGTGACAAGCATTTCCTTCTTCCCCAACACTATGTCTTTCTCTATAACTCCAAGATCCCATGATCCTTTTCTGGTTCTCAATGTCAGTGTTGTTTCATGTCAAGACTAAAATCCATGGAAACCCCTCAGTCCAGTTAAACAGAAATCTAAACACACATATACAGTCTTCTAGTTGGGAACTCGTCTTTCTGAACCCACATATGACTTTACGGCAATTCAGGCTGAATTTCATCTGATCAAACTCATCCCAATACTCTAACCTGTCAAGATACCTTTTGCATCATAAGCCCGTTGTCAAGTGTTCTGAATGCTGTATCACGCCATTAACTCCTAACGAGCTTTCAGTCCATGTAAACCTCCAGACCCTTTTGCAGATACGCTGATGTCTAATCCTATCTCCCTCCATCCTGCTTGGGTTCAAGACAGTTTTTTGAACCCTTTGTCTTTACATTAATACCCATTAAGTTTTAATACATCAGAATCGATTCAGTGTTCTGACCTTCCCACATCTCTTTGGGTCCTAATGACTGTCATCTGCTCTTTTATCAATTTCCTCCAGGTTTCTGTCGTTTTAAAATGTCATCAGCATTCCATAATCAAAGGCCTCGGCTTCCATATGCAATGCTATGGGAATATTCCCGTTCTGCAATCTCTCCATCCAGACAGCTTCAGGGGGATATTTTGGCCACCAGGAGTCTTCCCTGGGATTCACACATATAATTCCCATGATTAACAAGAAGGCCTGGGCACCCAGCAGAGCAGCTGGTCATTGTGGCTGTCTTTTCATCCACGTCTGGTGCAAATGCAAGCAGATGTCATCACCACCGTACTGGAGGTCTCTGGGAAGCTCTGGGCTGATAAGGACTTAAAAAAATGCTGGCGATTTCTACTCTCCCTGAGCCATACAAAGAATGCACATTGATGCCTGGCAGACTCTCTTCTCTATTGCCTTAAGTCACTTGGGATGTGGGTGTGCAGATAACTCTGTGATTAGCAAGGTAACTGTCCTCCCCCTTCCCACACCCCTTCACCACAAATGGAGACAAAAGACAACCAGGCTCCAATGCTGAAAACCTGAAAATTCTTTACATATTACCTCACCAGCATTTCCTCTTTCTCCTGCTAATGGGAAAGGCCTTAGCGGCACTCCCAGCATATCCACAGACAATCACTTCCATTTGCCTCTTCTGGCATTTCAGTTTATATTCTCATGCTGTAGTACCCTCTATGTAAAATTAACACATTTTTCCCCTTAAGAAACTACTGTTGGAGCCTTAGAAAGGTTCTAGAAAGGAAAGAAGTGACTTACAAGAGAGGGAAGATAAAGGGACACACAGGGGAGCACCATGTTAAAGACTTTCCACCTGGGCTTCATGAACTTGACTTCTTTCTTTTTTTAATATGCTCATAACTATGTCAATAGAGTTTATTTCCTTTGTAATCCTGTACATTTAATTTCACACATTTACAACATGATTCCAAGAAGGTATCTTTGCAGAGGATTTGAGAGATTTCCATGATCCACAACACTAAAAAGGTAGAAAATTAAAACACAAATGAATGCTGGAAGCACAGGCCTCGGCATGGAAAAGACCTTAGAGCTCATCTGGTCTAAATTAATGATTTTTCAAAAGAAGAAACTGAGGCCCAGAGACTCAATAAACAGGAGCAGCAGATTTGGAAGCTGAAGGCCTGGGTGTGAATCTGGGTTCTGACACTCACTCCCCATGGACTTGAGCTTGGCTTTTCATAGAAACACAGATTGAGACCTGGAAGGAACTTTGCTGAGCATCTACTTCAGCCCCTTAGTTTTGTGATACTCACAATCCGCCAAACAATTTGCCTAAGGTTACACTAGCAGAGTCTGGGAGCAGAACCCAGATAACACTGACTCTCCATCAAGCGCCCTGAGTTTCCCTGCTCACCAAAGAACATGGCCCAGGAAGGATCCAATTTTCCCAAATCATCTTCTTGAGAAGTGGAAGTCTGCACACAGTGCTTTTCTCCTAAGAGTTACAAATTGCCCATTTTCAATATGATATTTTCAGAGACGGTTTCCTGCATCCCTTTTCTCCCTAATATATACTAGGGCATGCTTCTGAAAGTACAGGAGGTTTGGGATTTTTTGGTTTTTTTATATACACCTACTACCTTCTTCAGCTTTGGTGTTCACATCTCTTCAATGGCTCGAGTTGACTCTGTTCCTCTGAGTAGAGGGCAACAAACTCCTCCCAAAGCCTCTCTTTAAAGAGTGCTCCTTAAGTCTTGCTAACTCTGCGTTTCCTATCCAGCTGTAATGGCTGATTTCAGCACCACCACCATCATGCCATTGGGCCAAGTACCCTTCTTCCCTCCCTTTTCAACTTCCTTTTGTGTCTTTCCTTCCCTCTCCTTAGATTGTAAGCTCCTTGAGGGCAGGGAGCTTTAGTTTTATTTTATGTCAGGCATAGTGCCTGACATACAGCAGGCATTTATTAAATGCGTATTATATTATACTGTGTTGTTCATCTTGAGTGATAGTAAGGTTTCCACTGTTATTTTCTCTTAGTTTTTCTATCATAGCTCATTTCATTTTGCATATGGTGCTGGAAGAACTCAAAAGATCGATCCATAGAATTAGTGCAAAATCCTAGTTTCTTTTGTTTTGTGTTATGAAGTACAATAATATTTGAATATTCAAACTATGTGGTTGGAATTGAAAAAAAAAACAGTTAAAGAATTAACCTAACCAAAGGAAGGATCAGGTATCAGTGATTTGCAAAGGCAGCATCAACACCATTTTAAAAGTAGCTAAAACATAGTCAGCCCTTTGCTCACTAGGAATAAGTGAAAGAGCAGTTAGGAGCCAAAGTGAACATTAGATTCTTTCGTGATGTCAAGAACATCGCAAATGACCTTAAATTCTTGCTTCTTCTATGATGTAATGATAGATCTGTCATCAATCACTTGCCAATTTGGTGTAATGGACTGGGCAAATATGCCTGAAGAGATTAAAGAAATGCCCAAATTATTTACAGGGGGAGCAAAGAATTGGAATCAAGTGAGTGCCCATCAATTGGGAAACAACAGAACAAAATATGACACATGAATTTAATGAAATACTTTGTGCCATCAGAAATGATGGACACAAGGAATTCAGAGAAACAGGGAACTTCACATGAACAGATGCGCAGTGAAATAAACAAAACCCAAAGAATAACGCACAGTGTGACTACAACAGAATGAATGAAAAGCCTGCTGAAGGGAGCTGAGGAGCTGATAATGCGCCAACAAGATGGGAAGACAAAGAATGAAACATGCTTCTCTTTTTCTCAGCAGAGAAACAGGGTTTTACTAAAAGGGGACAACATATATATATA
>CM053583.1:414079872-414133098 GCA_028627135.1 Pseudochirops cupreus | reverse complement strand
GCGGCTTCAGGCCAGGCTGGTTTCGGTTGGCAGTGCTGATATGGTTCCTCGTAGCCGAGCTGACTTTAGTGGGAAGTATCTTTGTGTGCGTTTTGGAGTTCCAGGATTGGTTTAGAGTCCTATTTTATGGGTATTTTGGGGTGGCTATGTGAGAGCTGCGATATGTTGCTGCTTCTACGCCGCCATCTTGGCTCCGCCCTCCACAGTAGGTACTTTAGAACACCTCACTCTTTGATCAAATTTATCCTAATACTCAAAATCAGAATATTTTTATAATAAAATATATTAGAAAGGATAGAGGCAATGAGTGTAAGCTAGGGATAAGAGAGTTAGGGCAGAAAAGACAAGAATAAAAATTATCTGCCTTGTATGCAAACTATATGAAGCAAGAAGGAGAAGGAAAAGAGAAGAGAGAGGACTCAGAAAAGACATGTCAGTAAAATCCCTGTAAATAAACAGGTAGGAATTGGGGGAAGGGAAGGATAAATGGGAAAGGCAAATAAGAATGAGCCATAGAATAAAAGAACAAATATGGGGAAATGATTTCCAGGTTTTAAAAAATGCATTAAAAATTTCAGCAATGTCAGCAGCAGGAAATTGCATGAGGGCACCATGCCAAATATGAAATGAAAAGCAGAAATGAAAATTAAGAAAGGATTGGATGGACCAAAAAATAAGGATGGCCCAGGAAGTGCTTTTTTATTATTGAAAGAAATAAACAAGCTGACTTTTTTTCTTCCTTTTCAACAAGCAGAAGCGATTATTTACAAGATAGATGTACCCGACTTCATTAAGATAAAAAGAACAATGAACAACAAAAATGGCGGACTGGGAAAATCTCTGCGGAAAAGACAAAGGATTGAAAACTCTAAGGAACAGTGGGGGAAATGACAGATTTCACCCCCAGCATATAACAGCTGTGTGGTCAAAGTACTTAACTGCCCATTTTCAATAAAGAATATAAAAATGACTAATAATGATTTGAAAAATGCTCATTTTCAATAACCAAAGAGGGAGAGTCAAAACAATTTTGAGGGACCAAGTGAATTTGATCAGACTGGGGCAAATAAGTAAAATCATGGAAATTAAATGCTGCAGGGACAGTGAAGACATACATACAAACGAGCTACCCAGAAGAGAAATCGGAGATGTCTCTGCAGGAAGGCGCTCTAAGGACTGGGCAAGTTCTGAAGAAAGTAGGGCTCCCGCTAAGACTCTAAGAAGCCATGGAGGCCAGAAGGGATGGGAGATGAGGAGGGAGAGAGCTGTCTAACTAAGACTGTGAGACACAGGATCATAACATCCCAGCATGAAGGACAACAGAAAGCAAAACTTTTATTCAACATGTGAGGAAACTGAGGTCAGGGGAGGTTCAGTGTTTTGACAAAGATTACTTATAGAACTAGAAGGAAACACAAAGACCATGTAGTTCAGCTACCTTGTTTCACATTTGGGGAAACCAAGGTCCTAAGACTTGCCCAAAATTATTCACAAGATCATTGATCTAGCAATGGAAATGACTTATAGAAGCTATGTATTCCAACTATATAGTTCGCAAAAGAACATGGGATGTTAAGTGACTTGCTATCACACTTTAAATCATAAAATACTAGAATGTTATTAAAACCAACAGCAATGAGGAATACCAAAAAAATGGAAGAATATATATGAAATAATGTGAAGTAACAAGAATAGACTAGAAGGAGCACACACTAACTCCTACCGTATACAAAGAGAAGAAAGTCTGAATGGACAAGCAAAGGAATCCCATTGGGATCTCACTGGGAACTAGTGAAAATTTATTGTGGTGCTTTGTGCATTGCAATTAGTTAATTAAAATGAAAATAGCTATGAATAAATTTTATTACTTGACTTGATATTCAATGTGAAGCTTTAATGCATTTGTTTTTCTTTTAAACGACTTATTAATTCAAAATGTCATGGTCAAATCAATACTGAAGACTTTATTAAAAATGGAAATCAAAGTTAAACATCAAAGAACCACAAAATCTCCAAGTTGGAAGGGATTTCTAAGGCCATTCAATCCAGTCCACACTTAAATTTAAGAATCTTCCAGACAAGATTACTGTCAAGTGGTTCTCCAGTTACTTGGTGAGAACCCCCAGTGCCGGGAAGCTCCTCACCTCCCAAAGCAGCCAATTCCACCTTGGGACAGTTCTCACTGTTAGGAAGTGTGTCAATACTGTTTGGTTTGATTTCAAGTCTAAATTTGCCCCACCGCTCTCGATTTTGCATTCTGGAGCAAAAACAACTCACCAAAACAAGATAAAATTGTTCTAACTGATGAATGTGGTTAACGGTCAGAAAGGAAGACAATGGAAATCTTACCAAGAGTATCAGGGGTGATATCAGGACATAGTTGTTTTTTAAAAAAGGCAGAGTTTAACGTCATATGCTCAGCTGACATAACCTCAGGCACAAGAATAATTTTTACAAAATCAGTATTAATGGTAGTGTGGTTTTTGAGGACAAGTAAAGATTAGTCCAAAGCCTGAAATTGAAAGATATATGAGATTTGGAATAAGGGGATCTGGGTTCAAATTCTGACTCTGACACTTGCTACTTCTGTGACTGGGAGATGGATTATAATGTGGGAGAAACTGCAAGAAGACCAGTGTGGCTAGAATTTAAAGTATATGGAGAAGAGTAATATATGAGGCTAGGAGGATAGGTGAGAACCAGCTTGTGGCATACTTTAACAGATGAATACAGGACTTTCTATTTGACTGAAAAGTTCAAATACATGGAATCACCAGAGTTTGTTGAGAAAAAGAGTAGTATGGTCAGACCTATATTTTAGAAAATCATTCTGGGCTGTGGGGAAGATGAAACAAAGAGATCAATCAGAGGCATTGCAATAGTCCAGGTGAGAGGGACTCAACAAGGAGGGTGACCATATGAGGAGAAGAGGAGAACACATATGAGAGACCATGGAAGTAGAATTGATAATATTTGGCAAGTTATAGAATGAGTGACAGTGAGGAGGAAGGATGGACCTGAGGGTGAGGATCTAGGACAGAGGTGGCCTGGGCAGAAATAAAGATGTTCAGCTAAAGGATGGATTTGAGGGGAAGGATGCTAAGTTTTGATCCAGCTATGAGGAATGTGAAATTTCTATGGGATTTCCATTTGAAATTGTTCAACAGCCAATTACTAATGTGGGACCAGACAGATAGATAGATAGATAGATAGATAGATAGATAGATAGACAGATGGACAGATAGATAGATAAATAGATAGATGGATAGATGGATATGAAAGTCATCTCCTCAGTGATGGAAACTGAACCCATGGGAGTTACTTAAATCAATGCTTCTTAACCTGTGGTTCTTGACCCCATGTAACGTCATGAAAAATCTGGCAACATTAAAAGGTTTCTGAACACACAAGTAAAAATTAATTAAAAACTAAACACCCAATGAATCTGAGTTGTTTCTGACAGCGTTTGCCCACATTGCGTGTCAAAACTTCACTGCAGTCCTGGTTCTGAACACAAAGCATGCACACTTTGCCCTGCACATGCCCTCACCTCAGGCCACGCAACACCAACAAATGCTGCCAAAACATGAAGAGGTGTCATGAGTGGAAAAAGTTTAAGAAGCCCTGACTTAGATCACCAAGGGAGAGAATGTGGAAAGAAGAGAAAAAGGCCCAGGAGAGGGCCTTGCCAAAACTCCTAATTTGGTTGCGATACATGGGAGGATTCCCAAATGAGGCTGAGAAGGGAAACTGGATGGTTAGGGAAGAGAAGCAAGAGAGAACAGGGTCTTGAAAACTCAGAGAGGAGGAAGTCCCAGGAGGAAAGATGATTTTCTTCTGCAGCTTAAACATCCCCTTTGTACATGGTCAAGTTCAGTGGGTCACACCACTGCACCCCAATTTGATACTGATATTTAGTGACTACTCTTATGCCCAATCATTTGGCCAATACAAATCTACCAACCTGTACAACTATCTAGCTTACATCTCTTTGTTTCTTCCATAAGGACAATATCAGGAAGCCAGTCTGGCATATTGAAAAGAGTACTAGACTTGGAGTCACCAAACTGCGTTCAAATCCCATCTCTGACCCCTAAGTCATATCATCTCAATAAGTTTCCATTTCTGCTAAGTAGAAAATGGGAGTAATGAGACCTATGTCTTCACCTTTGAAGATTACAGGAAGTTACATGTAAGATTATGTTTGTGGAGCACTCTGCAAAGTGTAAAATACAACGTGAATGTCATGTCTGATGATGCTTTTGGGTACTACCAGATTGTCTACCACAGACCTGTCATTTCAATGGAGAACCTCGGGAGCTATCCAGTGAGGAAACTGTCTACCATTGCAGCTCCACCACTATTTGATAACATAGGCTTAGAAGGTTCCTCAGGGCACTCAGATGTTAAGTGACTCATACAGGCAGCCTCACATAACCAGTATGTATCTAAAATGAATTCCTGAAAGTCATTATATCATACAACTTGTGAGAGATATTGCTAAATGTCATACTAAAATACAGGAAAATTATATTGAGAGCATTCTCATGATCTACCAATCTAGTAACTTAATGAATGACGCCATAAGATTAGTCTAGAGTGACCAACCTTTTCTTGAAGCCATGATGGTTCTTCATGACTGTCACTTCCCTTTCTAAATGTTCACTAACCATCCCTTTAATAATATACCCCAATATTTTGCCCAAACCAACCTCACTGATCCACAGTTTGCTGGTCCCGGTCAGTTCTAAAATTTGCCTCTCTCTATGCCTGTGACACCTCTCCCAGTCTCTAAGACTTTGAGAGACTGCTGTCAGTAGCTCAGAAATCAAATCCATTAATTAATTCCATCTTAGCATAGATTTCATCCAGGCCCAGTAATCTGAACTCATTGAGGAAACTAGGTGCTTTCTTTTTATCTCCTTACCTTCTTTGCAAATCCCTATTAATCATTTCTGGTTTTTCCTTTGGAAAAAATTATTATTTTTCCTAGCAACAACAACAAAAGCAAACTATAAAGATGTAACCAGATACAGATATCAACACCGATGTCAGTGCCAATATGGATAAAGCACAGATACGGACAAGATATCCATGAGATGCAGAGGGAGGAGACAGCACCATGGGCATGAGTGTGTGCGTAGATACAGTCATGTAGGTATAGATATGGACACAAACTAAAGACCCAGGTGAAACAGAGGGAGATGTGAGACGGAGAGGGTCTCCCATATATTTTTAGATACAGGCGTTTTGAATACAGCCACAAATAAATGGAGACACGAATACAGCTATGCATAAGACAGACATGTGGATAGCAGTGATACGGCTATAACTGCATAGGCATTTATACAGATACCAACACAGACCCAGGGAGAAATATAAACAGAGAGAGGGGGAAGACACGTCTCTGACGTCCCCTCTTTGGCTGTCTCCCATCTAGTCTGTATTCGTCTTAAATAAAACAAGTTATATAGATACTGACTGGAGCATGGTAAGTGTTTAATAAATGCTTGTTGACTAATTATATATGATACACACAGGCATGTCTGTATATGTATGCATATGTGTATGTATGTGTTTGTATGTATGTGTGTGTATCCAGAGAGAGAGGGCTGTATTTATGTGTACACTCATATTCCAAGCCCAAGCAGAGGCACATAGGGGATAGGGGAGGGCACAGCCTGGTTAATTCACTACCACAAGTATCAGCAAAGAAAAAAGGCCCCTTTTTTATAAGTGAAAGTCACTCCCCCGTGGGGGCCCAAACAGAAGCGTGGCTGGAGGTCAAAGTGCACATTCCGCTTGCTTTGACATATGTTCTTCATCTAAGGGTCTAGGAGAGAACAAATAGTCATTCATGGCTCAGGGAGCTACAGGAGGGGTTGAGAAGAAGACTTGGAGGCAAGAAGCCGCCTTGACAGGTGCCAGCCTCAATTAAATGAGCCCATCGCCTCCTTTCTAGACACGCCAGCTTGGAGGGCAGCAGGTTCAATCCATGCTGAGCATGGCTCTTGAATCCCAATATTGCCCACAGCTACCATGTTTCACAGCATACAAATCATGGGGGTCAACAAATGACTAACAACAAAACCTTCTCCCATTGCCACCCCACCTCTCAGAACCCAGAGATATGTACTAAATGATAACAGCAAAAATAACCACAATATTAGCTCACTTATACTATAGGTATGTATGCGTATACATGTGTGTGTGTGTGTGTGTGTGTGTGTGTGTGTGTGTGTGGATGCTTTTGAGTTCACAGAGTGCTTTACATGCACCAACTCATTTGCACAAACTTACCTGTAAGGTAGATGTTGTTAATCTCCCCATTTTCAGATAAAGAAACCATCAAGTGAGTTTTCCCAAGGTCATATACCTAGGTAAGTGTATGAGGCAGGATTTGAACTCGTCTCTGTAACCACAAACAACTATTTGAGGGGTAGACACTTGATATAGAGGAAAGATGATTACACTAGGAGTTAGATGATCCAGGTTCTAGCCCCATGGTTACAGGATCTTTAGGAAATCACCATCCCTCACAGTGTAGGTCAGTCTAGCTCTCCTTTCCATCCTCCCCCATTTCCACTGACAAAAGACTTTGGGTTTTAGTTGTGAGGATCCCCACCCTACACAACAACTCTCAGTTCTGTCCCCTTCTCTTCTCCAATCCCAACCCACCTTAGTTCAGACCATCACCAGCTCTCAGACTATTACAATATCAAGGGGTCCCTTTGGCTCAAGCCTTTCTCCTCTCCATTCCCTCCCCATTTATATGGCACAGTGATTCTTCTGGAGCACCAGTTTGACCACATCACCTCCTCAATAAACTCAGCTGGTTCCCTATCACCTCTAAGTGCAAATATAACCCCAGCGTTTGGCATTTACGTTTCTTCACAACCTGATCCCTCCCAGCTTTCCCACTCTTGTTTGTCCTCCATTCTGAAGGAGGACTGATGATGTCCGGGGTGAGTTCTTGACTTGTGTGTGAGCAGGGCTGAGTCTTGTCACACAGCGCCCGATCGCACACGCCCCACGGTCCAGCCAAAACGGTTGCCGTGTCATTTCTCACATAATAGTAATATTGACAATAATTAACACTTATAAAGCATTGGCAAATTTGCAAAGCCCTTCGCAGACAGTAACTCATTTCCCTTTTCTCATCTCTCCTGGCCTGGGAATGTTCTCACTCCTCACCCACACTCGTGGATGCCCAAGCTTCCCTCAAGATCCCGCTGAAGGGCTATGTCTCCGTGAAGTTCTTCTTGATTCTCCACCCCTAAGGTGCTGGTATCTGCCTGTCTAAATTGCCTTTTATTTACACTGCACGAATTCATATGTAAGGTACCATAATGCCTTTAAGCTTCCTTTCCTTAAACATGTTGCTTTTTTGTATGGGGAAGTTTAGTTTTGGAGGAGATAGGGGGAAAATCTTTTTGTAAAGAAAAAGTCATACCAACTAGTAAGAGATGTAAGATATTGCCTCTTTTATAGATGAGAACAGTTTAATGCCTGAAAGAAGTAGGAAAAGAATTTTAGTTTAATAAATTCTGCTAAACCTGTGTAAAGAAACATAGTTGTCAGATGGATTTTAGTGGTTTGGGACAGAAAATGAGCATATAAAGATTTAAATCACATTGTAAAAAAAAAAGGTACAGTAATACTTCATTTTTACATGAACAGCTTGATGGTTTAAAGCAGCAAAGAAAAAACATTTGTTATCAAAAACTGGGAAATGTGAGTATGAAAAAAACAGTTTCATGGACACAAAATATGATGTGAGACTGTTAATAACTAAGATCTTTGGGGCGTTATGGTCCCTGAGCTCATTTGCATACAACTGTTTTGAGACTTAAAACTTTAAAAAGTTTTTTTAAATCACATTAATTATTTGGAGATTGAGGGATGATTAAATCATAATTATTGATTTCACAGGGAAAATGTGGCGAGGGATGAATTACTGAGTACCAGGAAACTCAGATTTAAGCCATCCAGGCTTAAACACAGCCTGAAACTGGTGTGGTTAAAACAAACAAAAAAAGAATTAGCGTGTGAGGAGGTTTCTTTGGATAGTCAAAAGCGGTTTATTGAAGCTACTTGAAGAGACCAACCCACCGGACCAATCAGTTGACAAAGCTTAAGTGGAGAGCTCCTGATTGGCTGAATAAACATTGTTTATTCAGTAGCTGTTCTTCAGCACCACCTAGAGTTGAGACTCTGTGAAAAAGCTGAAACCTTTCGGAAATAGCTATTGCTCCAATGGAAAGACAGGTTTTACATCCTAATGAGTGAAGAGCTTGGCTGGATGGTTTGCTGTATTCAGAGAGTAGACCTGAGTCTCCTGTGAATCATGTTTACAGTATGATTGTAAACTAATGTGGGGACTGTGATTTCTTTATCATTCTTGCATCTGCTTTTATATATGAGTACCTTTGATGCTATTACTTTGCTTTACTTCTAAATAAATGGTTATATTTAAGAACTAAAAAGTGCCATCAGTGGTTACTCAACAGCTAAAGAGGTGAGCAGAAGTATATCCCCTTTCAATAGAGCTATGACTAGGAATACTATTTAGTAAATTTGAGTGTAACCAAGCAGTGTTAGTCATTCTCCAAGGACCTTGACCTACTAGTGCAAGAATAGTTTAGAATGAGAGAACCAGCCCTGAGAGAGAGTCTCATACACCCGTGTGAGAGATATGAAGCGTTACAGTGTAGGTGGCCATGATATGTGTATACACACATACATACATATATTGCTAGTGTTGTTATTCAGTTAGTCAGTCATGTTCTGCTCTTCATGACATCATATCCACAGGGTTTTCTTTGCAAAGATACTGGAGTGGTCTGCTATTTCCTCTACCAGTAGTTTAAGGCAAACAGAAGTTAAGTGACTTGCTTGAGGTCACACAGCTAAGTGTCTGAGGTCACATTTGAATTCAAGTCTTCCTGACTTCAAACTCAGCATTCTACCCTCTGAGTCACCCAGATGACTCCTATATGTAAACATCTGTATAGATACATGTGTGTATATACACATACATATATATATAGTATGTGTGTATGTTTCCCATTCAAATATAAGCTTTTTCCCAACAAGATTATAAATTTCTTGAGAGCAGTGCTAAATTCCATTGTCTTCTTTATTCCATATAAAGGCATGTTGGCTAACTGATGGAATGCCATTCCTCTTTATAAGTTGATTTTTTTCACCTACCTTGGCTGGCAAAAAGCCAAGTTTTAGATGCTACACTTACCAACATGAAATAAAAATAGAAAATGATCAAAGAATAATAGTGTTGTTGCAGGAAAAGCATCATAAAATCTTAAGATTTTAAAATCTATGCTGAATAATTCACATGGAAATTGTTCAAAAACTTTGGTTTTGATTCAAGTTTCCTGAGTTTATGGGTTTATGATCAGCACAGGTTTTTCTTGTCTCCACCGATAAAGGAAGAAAGAATGAAGCAAAAATAATAAGAAGAATGATTTAGGGAAACTGAAAAGGGAAAGAGCTAGCCTTTTGCCTTGAAACTCAGCCATCCACACTGTAAAAACCAAGTGGATGAAAAATGTAAATTTACTAGATAAGGACATAAAGTTGGATGAGCAGTCCTTGAATTGGATCACAAAAGCACGTATCCCAGTCACTTAACAGCTGACAATAAGTTAGAGTCCAAATTAGATGGGAGGAAGACTAGGCTGGACACCAATTAGAATATTTCACTACACTTCTAATGATCCTAAGTGGATCTCTGCTATGAAAGTTTATTTTTTTAAAAATCACCAAGTTCAATTTAATTACGTACCACAAACATTAACTGTGTGCTACGTGGTAGTCACTGTACTGGATTCTGGCAAATATAGAAATGACACAGTCCCTGACTCAAGGACCTTACATTTAACTGGGAGAATATAGCATGTACAAAGGGAAGAATAAATATGCAGCCCTAAAACTGCCACCTAATTCTAACATTCTGATCACTGGTCAGTTGCAGTCCACCTGTTTCATCCTTCTTATATTTTTTTATGAGCATCAACCTTCAGGTCTCTAGCCTGAAGTGATCTCTATGTTGATTGATCCTTATCTGTCACTTCCCTGCCTACTCCCAAAGGTCTTTGTGAGCTTTGCCGGGAGTTTATCCTCACTGAATTCAGCAATCCAAGCCTCAGATGATGAGCTTCACTTTGGAGATTTCACTGGGAATGCTGCCTTCAAGATCATTTATGACAATCCTGAAAAAAATTCAGCTTCTGTTCCAGTCTCTGTAGTACCTCAACTGTTAGCACTTTTCTATCCAAAGAAGTGTTGGTTTACTTAAGCCTTGGTTTTGTCTTTAAGCCAATTCTCTTTTGTTGACAAAGAATCCCCCACCTCTGATTCTATGGTAACGTAAATTTGTTTTATCTGGCTTTGATGGGAATTCTTATCAAAGACTGTGTGGAAATCTAAATAAATTATCCAGAGAGTTCTTCCTTGCCAAATCAACCCAACCAATGGAAGAGATTAGTGAGATTTCATGTCCCTGAATAGAAATAAGCCTTCCAATCCTCTACAAATTGTTGGAATCCACTATCCAACATTTTATTCAAGATGCTACCAGCTTCTTTATATAAAACAATGGGTATGATGCTCTATGACAGATAAAGAGAAACACAGGAAGATTTATATGAACCAATGCAAAGAGAAGAATAAATCACCAGAAAAGTAATACACATTATGACTACAACAATGCAAATAGACAGAATAATACCAGGACAACATGAATGCTCTGAGATTACAGTGACCAAACCCATAGTACCAGAGAAAAGATATGTAATAAGCATCTCCTTCACTTCTTTGCAAAGGTGAGGACTCTGTGCTTATAATATCTGACTACATGTAATGTCTGACTTTTTAAATAAGAGAATCATAGATATGCTGCTGAATAGTATTCAAAAGCCATCTAGCCCATTTTTCTTTTACAGCTGAGGAAACTGAGTCACAGAAAGGTAAGCTGACTTGTCCAATGTGTTACAGGTAGTAAGTATAAGAGGTGGCATTTGATTGGAAATCTTTGAACTCCAGAACAAGTGCACTAGAGTACCCTAACACTGTACCATATTTCAGAATGTTCCTTTCTTTTTCATTCATTGTGATAGGGAATAATTTTCTGGGAGGTATAGGAAGGGGAGACATATTGGAAAATATAAATATTTTTAAAGCCAAAGATAATATTACACTTTTAAAAGGTACATATTTCAACATCACAAATGCTCAAGAAATGGAATGATAAAACTACACAGAAGATTTCACGTACCATAACAGACAGAAAATAAAATCACCTTGCTTGCATGAGGAGGAAGAGGAGAAAAAGAAGACAGAGGAGGAGGAGGAAGAGTAAAAGGAGATACAGGAGGAGGAGGAAGAGTAAAAGGACAAGGAAGGGAAGGGGAGAAGGACAAGGAAGGGAAGGAGGAGGAAGTAGATGTGATGATAAAGATTCTACAATCTTGAGAGTTGTAAAACTGAGATTAATCGGTCTACAATTCTCCAATCTAAAAACTATCCTAACAACAAAATGCCAGTAGAAAATTCTCAGGCACAGTCACTATTTGAAATGTGCTCAGTGACTTATGGTTCTGTGTAAGGTTCTTTTGGGGGTCTCCCTCTCCTGCTCTTCCTTTCTACAACTTCCAGACTCCCTCCAATGCTCCCATTTTCTTACCATCTAATACTTCCTCAACAGTAAAGAGTGCAAGATTATGGCACTGAGAAAGTTACTTTCAAGGAATATGAAAGAGAAGAAATTGGATGCATAAAAGGCTGCCAAGAAAACATCAATGGCCATTCTATCACATCAATTTTTCTGTCTTGACACATTTGAAATAGAATAGACTGCACATCGAGCAATGGGATAATATGCTTACTGAGGATATTATTCAGAAACAGGCACAACTGATATTCCACAACAGACCACATCTTTATACTCATACAACTTACTGTGGGTCCTGACTATTTAAAATCATTTGACTGGGGAGGGGAGCACTAGCCTTGAAAGATTTCTCCTCTAATCAAGTGTTTCCTCGGGATGTATCAAAAACATATATCATTCTTGAAATTTTTAAAAATAACTTTGCTTTAAGACCTTATAATTAGATTATTAATATCAAAGGAGGGGAGAAAAGAGTGAGATATGCTTGCCAAATTCTAACTCTCATGGATCATCTCCAATCCAGAGTCCAAATGATGAAATATTCTCTGTGGTAGGCCATGGTCCTCCAGATGTCCCTATTTAAAAATGACCTCTTGCTGGTTGCATCAGGGCCTGGAACACTTCAGAAACTCCTAAATGAATCCATAGTCATGTGAAAGTGTTTAGACTAACGAGTCACATGGGAAGACACACTGGATGAGAAATGTCTATGAGCCAAGTCACATTGTGCGATTGGACAGAGAGTCTGTAGTGCTCACCGATCCGTAGATAGACATGCAGAGAGATCCATAGGAAGACGGACAGGTACCTAGAGAAAGAACTTCAGTAGACAATGACCATGGACAATAAACTATTATCTTCTGAATGGGAAGACTCTCTCCAGTGATGCAGACAGCCCCTGACTCACACCTATCTGATCTTCATCCATGTTCTTCCATAAATTCTCCACAGAGAGTCCAACTATCCGGACCATCTTTCTGACATTGTGTGGCCATCAATGATGCAGGTAATCTGTCCATCAGAGAGTTTTCTCTCACTCCCACCACATAACCAAACCACCTACTTTTAAGACATGACTCTTGCTAATGGCACTATTTGCATCATTGCTCATGGGCAATTCGTGGTAGTTACAGACAGTTCACATCCACCATGTGCCTCTCAACTGAGCATCTGATTACCCTCAATTTGAATTCCTCAGACACAAGCATTTCAATAATTAGAGTAACACAACATCCCTAGAAGATTATC
This sequence comes from Pseudochirops cupreus, assembly GCA_028627135.1. Classification (NCBI taxonomy): domain Eukaryota; kingdom Metazoa; phylum Chordata; class Mammalia; order Diprotodontia; family Pseudocheiridae; genus Pseudochirops; species Pseudochirops cupreus. The sequence continues at coordinate 414,120,158 of CM053583.1, read as the reverse complement.
ATTGTTTAAAAAAGATGGGCCTTTGCTTTGGACACTATGGAGTCAAACTCATATTAAGATTGCAATATGCTTTCAAAATAAAGCAAAACAAAAACCCATCTTTTCTGAAGAAATGATCTAGTCACACAGACCCCCACTTTGTCCATTTGAAGTTAGTTTTTTAAATCTATATAATCCTTTTTATTTCTCCTTATTGAAGTTCATCATGCAAGATTCAACCCATCATGCCATACTAAGGATCCATTCAGATGGAAAACTGAACCATTCATTAAGGACTACACTTTCAGATAGAGTATTCAAACAATTTAAAATCAACCTAATTGGTATTATTGTCTAACTTAAATCTCTTCATGTTTTCCCACAAAAAAGTGTAATCTGTTATTTGAGACAAGCAGATGGTGAAAGAGTATTCCTTATTTTAAGGAGGTTAAAGATTAGATCAGCAAAGGCTGATCAGGGCTGGGGGTAGGGGGAAAGCTGAGGTTTGAATATCTGTTATAATGATTTGACAAAGTCAAAAAGTAATATTAAACCACAATATAGGCTCTGCCTGGGACCCTTTTATGTTTTATGACTATAATATATCAGCTGATGATCTCCTTATCCCCACTGCATTCAATTTTCCTCCCCATGAAGATGATTTCTTCAGTATAGATTCAGCTCTAGGCTCTCTCCTGAGCTCCAGTTCCACATCATTAACTTCCTTTTGGACATCAAACTCAATGCATCCAAAACAGAACTCATCTTTTCCCAAAAACCTTCCACCATTCCAAAATTTCCTATTAATATTGAGAACAGTAGCATCCTCCAAGTCACCAGGGCTCACAACTTTAGAGTCTATTACCAAACATTGTTGTTTTACCTTCTCGGCATCTCTGATCACAACCCTAACTCAGGCCCTGATAGTTTCACCTGGACTAATCGTCTCAAGTCTCTCCTCACTCTAATTCATACAACTCAGCTGCCAGACTCATTTTCCTTATATCTTAGATCTACTGACCTCACCTTACAAATACTCAGTATAGATCTTGTATATTCCTACATACTTCTGTATTTGGCCAATTAGAATGTTCTTTGAGGGCAGGAAATATCTTTGCTTTCTTTGAGCATACTGCCATGTACACAGTATGCATTTAATAAACGCTTCATGGCTGGCTAGCTATAAGCTAAGCATATTATTTGGGGATTCCTATAGATGGTAAAGACAATAGGTGTGGAAGGGAGGGAACCATGGATGTTTTCACTTCTATTTTTAATGAAATGTTTCTGCCATGCCGGCCTTTTAAAAACAAGCTATGTCCCTCTTGGAAAGAGAAAACCACAGCACTGGAGAAGAATGAGCTGCTGGGGAAGCCCTGGGTCTGTGGAATCCTTGGCATTGTCACCGTTACTGTTCTACAAAGACAGTGTCTGCCATACGTCTTTGGATAGGCTTCCATGACATCTCTCTCAACAGCTGTCTACCTCTGTGCCTTGCTTGGCTCTTGGCTATCCCCAAACCCTTCTTCCAGGGGTGGAGAAAGCAAGCTTGGTCATCAAGGTTACTATTCATCCAATGGTCAGCTACCCAACAGAGCATCTCTGCCCCAACAGCAGACGCCAGCGGCACTGGAATTTCAAGGTCGCAGTTTCACAATTACAATCACAACCTGCAAACAAGAATGCAAACCTTTCTTTGGCTGTAGCAACCTCATGACATAATAATAACCACAACTCACACTCATAGGAATCATCTTAGAATAGGAATAACGCAATTAAATGATCCCATCTGGCAACAATAACCATTTATTGTGTCAAGCATTGGGTGCTAGGGATACTCCTTGAATCATCATGGTGTGGGACAGAGCTGGATGTCAAGTCAAGAGATGTGGGTTTGAGTTCACCGCCACTGAGGAACCTTGGGAGTCATTTGATCTGAAGGTCCCACTGTCCTCATATGTACAGTGTGAAAATTAGGACTAGATGCGCTGTCAGCTCACTTCCAGCTCTGAATCAATGGCCCTGGATAGCCTGATATCAAGGAAATCAAGCAATTTGAAGGCTTGATACCATGGATAATACATGTAGAATCTGAAGCATGCTTTTCCTCTAGTTTTCTTTGCTTTGAAAACAGCTTCGTACACAACCATTTAATAGCAAACCTCACAGATTATTCTGAATGATTTTTTTTACCTGATGATTTCATTACCAAGCTTAAATTCAATTTTTAAAAAGGATTCCTTTCCAGTGATCAGATGAATGTGCCAAGTTCCAGAGCATCCTGTTAACTTTTGGATGGTATCAGACTTACATGGGCTTCCAGAGTATGGAACCAGAAACTACATACTGAACTTGTAAACCTCTATTTCCTCCAGCTCTTAATGCTATTGAAACATCAGCATAAGAAAACAAACCTGCACTGTCTCTACTGTCCTCTTTCCCCTGAGTCACCTCGATCCGTTCCACTGGCACTGCCCAACGCCAGGACTTTCAAGTGGTGTCCATCCCAATCCACTCTTCCTTTCGTCCAGCTGTCTCAAACATCAGTGCTTCTTTCTGAGTTCACAGTCATAAATCAGTGCACATCTAAGAACTAGAGGCACCCAGTAGGCATTTAATAAATACTCATTCTTTCCCTGCCCTTCCATTTCTCTTGAAAATTAATGAAAGTCACATTGTTTTAGAAAAGTGAATATATAGAAATATAGATGTCTAGCACTACCTACACATTTTAACTATGTAAATCTACGCATATATGTACAGATATATAGTTTTCTACATAATGATGTATATAGCTGTGCCTATATACACACATCTATGCATACATATGAATATGTATTTTGGGTATATGCATACATTTATACATCTACATAAATATTAATATAAACATGTATATATACACACATCTATATGATGCATGTGTATAAAGGCACATAATGGAGACAGTGGAAACATCATTGTCTGTGGAGTCTCAGGTCCTGGATTCAGATCCCACCTCTGACACTTAATCCCCATGTGATAGGTATGTCATTTGACCACCCTAGATCTCATTAAGCTGAACTATAAGATGATGAGTTTGGAAGAGGGAGGGGAAGGGAGCAAGCTCCTTAGTAGCACCTTCACTAAGCACTGTTACTAATATTATTGTGCTTGCTCCTCATGAGGGCTGCAAGGTGGGTGCTGTCATTATGCCCATTTTAGGAGATGTCTTGGAGGTCCCTGGGACCCTACGACTATTTATCAATAGACACGTATCTATAGAGAGTTTTGCTTTGTTTTTCAGACTTTGAAATATATGTCAACAGCCACACTTCCACTCCTTTTCAGGGAAGGAGATGCTCACACCTTTGTGAGCACAGATTTGGGAACAGGAAGTCCTCCATCTCAGCTCCCTTCAGAATCCTCTCTGCCTCATTGAAAGCGTTTCCGACTCATTTGCCTCAATTCCCTTGCCTCCACAAATACCAGCATGCTTGTCCTAGGGGGCAGACAGCTTCATTTCCGACTTTTCAGGAACTGCTCTGACAATCCATAATGGCTTGGACAGCCTGACTTGAAGGGGTTCTATAGACAGATGGAAATAGCAATGGAGGGGAGCCATAAAATCTATAACCTATGCTTCCATACCATCATTCTTTTTATGAAGACCGGCTCTCCAAGTTTAGAAGGGTAAGAATTAAGCCAAGCTCATGATCAAAAGTTTAGCAACTGCCTGCTAGTTACCCAGTGAACATCTTCTCACCATCACTGGCCTCTCTCTCTCTAGAGGGCATCACTCAAATACTGAAGGAATCTCTCACCACTAATTATTACAATGATTTTCTCCCTGGTGATTATCTCTGAACAGCACGTCCCACTGTCCTTGGAACCATCAAACTGACATCTTACAGAACAGGAGGCTATGGAGTTAAATTTAAAATTCTCTTCCATGTCACCTCACACATGTGTATATGCAATGAGGTCTATGCAATTCTCACCCCCTAAACATTCTAAAGTCCATCTCTACTGGCTTATTTGCCGCTTCTCACTCTCTTCTCTTCATCTTCCATCTCTTTTGCACTGGCTCTACCCTATGCCTGGAAGCCCCCTCTTCTCTTTCACATCTTAGTTTTATCTGGTTCCCTTCTACACTCAGCTCAAGCATTAATTTCTGAAGTAGACTTATCCCAGGCAGATCTCTAACATTATTTTTATGTTTTCTACAAGTATCTGGTCAGTACCAAATCATTTATATGTTGAGTGTTCCAACAGAATAAGAGTTCCTAGAAGGTAGTAGACCTTGTGTTTTTGCCCCTTTTTTTGGTAATTCCAGTGTTTAAGTCACTTAATACATCTGGCACACAGTAGGGTTTTAATAGATGCTTGCTGATTTGACTGACACAGTAAGCATTTAATAAAACTTGGTTGACTGATTACAAGATAAACGGAGGGGGAATACTATAGCACGTTAAACATTGTTTCCAAGATGTGAGTCTAGGAGGAATCATGAAGTCACAATAATTTCTAGCATTCATACCAAACTTTATAGTTGGTAAAGCTCTTCACAAAGGTAGTTCCATTGGAGTCTCCCAATAGCCATGTGTGACAGGGTCTATATTCTACATTCGAAGAGAAGGAGATTTGGACATTACATGACTTGCTCCTAGATAGACCCAGAGCTCCTATGTGCCAGATGTGGAGCCTGCTCCATGGAATCTTGGTCCAGTGGCCCGTCCATTCTACCACATTCCTCATCCATATTATGTGTGCCACTATTCAAAGGGAAGGGAAGGGAATGAGCATGTATTAATATATACCTGCTATATGCCAGATATGGGGTTTTACATCTGCATGATCTAATTTGGTCCTCCAAATAGCCCTGGGGGGGGGGGTATTCTGATCTCCAAAAAGGATGAAGTGACCTCTAGGTAGGCACTTGTTCTCTCAGCTGCTTGATATGAGAGTCGAGAGGCATTCCACGGACTCAATAAAGGAAGACACCCCCTTCCTCATGGCAGAGGCAACGGGCTACTAGGAAAAGATACTGGAACCACTGCCACAGAGGGTCACCATCTTGAGTGAATTCTCTTAATTACTTTTCCTTTGCATAAAGGAGGGTTCAACCTGGAACAGAAAGGGTTCCCTCATGAGTGAGACAGAAAACATTTATTAAACCCTCACTTTGGGCGTGGTAAAAGCAGCTAGATGGCTCAGTACATAGAGTGCTAGGTCTGGAGATAGGAAGACCTGAAATCAAATCCAGCCTCAGATACTCACTAGCTGTGTGGCCTTGGGCAAGTCACTTAACCGTTATTTGCCTTAATTGGCTGGAGAAAGAAATGGCAAACCACTCCAGTATCTTTGCCAAGAAAATGGCATATGGGGTCATGAAGATTTGGACATGACAGAAATGTCTGAACAATACCACCATGACAATGTACTAAGTGCTAGTGATTTGGCGGGGAAGGTGGGGGGAGAATGGGGGTGGGGGGATGTCTAAGAGTCCCAAGTCTCAAGGAGCACATGTTCTAATGGAGAAGTCAACAGAGATGCACCGCCCCCCCACTTTCCTGTGGCCCTTTTTGTGTTGCCTTTCCCCATCAGAGTAAAAGCCCCTCAAAGGCATGGACTGCCTTGTTTTTATTTATATCTCCAGTGTTTAGATTTATTCTCTCTCTCTCCCTCATCTCCATCTCCCCCCATGTTCTCTCTCTCTCTCTGTCTCTCATCCCCATCTCTTTTCCCATCTCTCTCTCTCCCTCCCATCTCTCTCTGTCTGTCTCTCTTCTCTCTCTGTCTCCCCCTGCCTCTGTCAGTCTATCTGTTTATTTCTCATCTCTCTCTCTCTCCATCTCCCCCCCACACCACATAGCCAACATATCTTGTGGCTTCTATCTTCACAGTATCTCTTTTCAATACCCTTTCACAACTCTACTTCAGGTTCTTATTCCCTCTCCCCAGGAATATCACCGTCATCTTCTTACTCATCTCTCCTTGTTAACTCTTTCCCTCCTCTCTGGTCCACACTCAACACTGATGCCAAACTGACTTTGCAGAAGCCAATGTTAGACCATGTCTCAGTGAGCTCCAAAGACTTCCCATCCCCTCCAGGCTCAAGCTTAAAATCTTCTGCTTGGCTTCTGAAGATCTTTACAACCTATCTTTGCCCCAACCTTCCCAGTTGTTCTGAACTTCAGTCTCTTTTAACCAGTTTATATTCCACCTACACCAGTCTATCCAAAACTCCTTGAACAAGCTCCCCATCCCTCCTCTTTTTGCCTTTGTGCCTGGGATGCTACCCCTTGTCACTGCTGCTTCTTATCGTTCCTGGCTTCCTTTAAGGCTCAGCTCAAATATTATGCTCTGGAGGAAGCCTTTCCTCATCTCTCCACCTTCTAATGCCTTCCCCTATCAGACTGCCCCCACTTTCCTCTATAGAAATCTTGCCTCTTCCCAACCGCTTATACATTGTCATTCCCCCCCCATTAGAATGTAAGCTCTTTGAGGGCACTCACTGTTTTTGTCTTTCTATCCCTAATGCTTAGTACAGAGCCTGACAAACAGTAAATGCTTAATAAATGCTGTTTAACTAGTGCAGAATGAATGAATGAATGAGAATGCTCAACAGCTCACCATTATTCAGTGTGGAAATTTCTAGCAATTTAATATAGTAAGGAAGAAAGTGTGTGGCATTATTCAGAGGCAACTGGCCACAATATGAACCAGCCTCTGGTAATGAGGTGACAGAATTCACATTTCATAAGAAAACCAGAGAGGTGAAAGGAAACAAGATCCGATTTTTCGGGAAGGTGATTTAGAATCATGTCGAGAAAGGTATTTTTCAAAGGATTCTATGCAGGCTGCAAAGCAATGCCCAAGGTGCCTTTTCAATGACCTGACCATTCATCCATAGTCCTCATGATACATATTTCTGAACCTGTGATTGTCTCACTGTGGAGGGTGACCAAAGTGGAAACGTCCTCTTCTCATGCTGATGGGCAACTGCTTGGGAACTGAGAACCCCGACTTGGTTGCCTGGGACACAAAAAAAATTAAATCTCTGGCCAGGGTCCCCTATTGTGTCTGGTTACCAAGTCTTCCTGGCACCCAAGACTGGTTCACTGTCCAGGATGTCAAACTTCCTCTCCAAAAATCATGCAGATCAAAAGGGGAATGACAACTAATACTATTATAAGAATAGTATCTTATATTTATGTAAGACTTTAAGGCTTGCAAGCCACAGTTGACCTGCATTCTTTTAGGTGATCTTGTATGGTTATTATCCTCATTTTACAGATGTGGAAAAGAAAGACTCAGAGCTATTAAGTATCCAGTGTCACCTGGCTAGTAGTGGCTAACAGGAGAAAGAAGTGCAAACAATTGGACACCATCTTGAGAACTCACACTTTCAGCCCCAGCATCATGGGTGCCATTTTTCTCCTGACATTATTATGCAACGATCGTTAAGAGATTGACCCTTGGGAAATGGAAAGTCCAGGTAGGAGCTAGAAAGGAATATTGGAGGTCATTCATCTTCATGCTTCATTTTACACATGGAGAAATTGAAGCCCAAAGAGAAGTGATTTCCCTAAGGTCACACACTAGTAAATGATAGAGACAGAAGGTATCTGTGGTCCCGTGATCTAAAATCTCTCCATCATATTCAGCTCCCTCCAGGTTACTACTTTTTCAAGAAAATTTCATTTATAACATGTCACCCTAGAACTAATCAATTGAGTTTTGAGGGAAGGGCTCTATCATTCACAAATACCTAGAACATCTGGCCGAGGAGGGGGTAGACTGGCTGCAGTACAAAACCAAAAAGGCAAGTTAAGTTCTATTTATGGAGCACAGTCCATGGCTGGAAGGGCTTTTGGTGGCAATTTAGCCCAACATGCTCATTTTGCTGATGAGGAAGCCCAGAGAGGGTCAGAGGGCTACAGTCATTTGCCCAAGGTCACAGGCAAGCTTTGCACTCAATCCGGGAAGCTCCAATTTCTACACTCATTCTCCTTCACAACAGTGCCTCCCTCTCCTAAGGGCTGGGACTGGAAAGAGGGAAGATGTATCCCATGGATTCTGGGTACCAAAGGGGACCTGAGTAATGTGCCTTCCATGGTGAGTCCCTTTGGGAAGGTCCTGGATGGGAAGAAACCAGTCAGCTGAGCACTGGCTCCTGGCTCCCCCGCACCCCAGCAAAGATCCCACCTCTGCTCTAAATATAGTCCCAAGTCCTCTGTGCTGCCTACTCCGTAAATCAGGGGAAACGAGTCTTTCCACCCCTAAGAAAATATTTGCACCCACAGCAAAATCAGCAAATTTTTGGCTTTCCCCCAGTTGGCCTTTGGTACAAACTTTTTTGACATTTCACCAAAAACAGCAGCAGCTGTTAAGAAGCAATTTTTAAGAGGGAAATGCTTTTCTGACCTGCGGACAACTTCCTTCATCCATATGTAATATATATATATATATACACATATATATATATGTTTGCAATATATATGTAAACATATATGTTTGCAATATATATAACATTTAAATATAATTAATTAGATATAATATATACTATATATACATGAATTATTATATGCATATACAATCTATGTTATATGGAACAATTGTATATTATATACATCATATATATAAAACTATGTGTGTATATATAATTAATATGTGTTTTGGGTATGTGTGTCTATATGAATGCATATACTCATGTATGCATATATAAACCCTGAGAGTCAGCACAGCAAAGCAGCTCTGCTTCTGACCTGTCCTGGCTTATGATCCTGCGCAAGTCCACTCACCTTTCAGTATCCTATGCAAGTTTCCAACATTGTAAATTACAGAAGGGACGTCCATTTGTATCGGTGGAAGGAGTTTCCACCATGGGATTTCCTTACAGTGATGAAATCAAAACACACACATCCACACAATCACATGCACACAACCATACACTCACCCCCACAATCTCACACATAACCACAATGGTGTTTACAGCAGGATTGAAACTGGATGCTATGAAGTTATACTGACCAAAGAAGGGGGGAAGCCCCCTTCCTCCTTCCTTCCCTCTCTCCTTCTTCTCCCCTTCTTCCTCCTTTCTTCCCTCTGCCCTCCCTTCATCCTCTTTTTCCTCCCCTCCCCCCTCCTTCCCTAGTTCCCAAGCCCTCCTTCCTTCTCTCCCCATCCTTTCCCTCCTCTCTTTCCTCTCTCTCCCTCCCTTCTCTATCCTCCTCCCTTCCCTCCCTCTGTTCCTCTCTCCCTCCTCCCCCCCACTCCTTTCAGGGGCAACAACCCAGACTCTGTCAGACCTGCTTGATGCCTTGACTACTTTTGCTGAATTGCGCTTTTTTCCTCAATTTGTTTTCAGTTTTTTTCTTATAAGCTATGGGTTTCCAGGAGGAGAAGAGAGGGATGCACCAGGAAATGTAGATGATATAGAATTGAAAGTCAGAAATAACATTGATCTTACATATACATATGCATGTGCATGCACACACACACACACACACACACACACAAATGGCTAGATGAACTCTGTGGTACCTCCCATCTCCAAGTTCTCTGATCCTGCTTGTCCCCAACACCTCATTTTTCTAGAGTTTTCTGATACTCTGTAGAGTCAGGGTTTCCCTGGCCTCCCTTGCTCTTTTCTTAACACACAGACCCAGTGGCCATCCATCTAGCATGACCATGAGGGCCCCTGGCCCATTTTCTCTTCATCTGTACAGAGATGCAGAACCCAGCTATGCAGGAGGACTGCCCCCAGCAGAGCAGGACCGAGCAGGCCAGGACACTCAGGGCATGGAACTCTCAATGCTTCCTTTGGGTGTGGACCTCCAAGAAGACTGACTTCATCTTTTACCAGAGGAACGAGGGGCTGTGAACACAATGTTTGGCTTTGGGAGAAACCTAACAAAGAGTTTATTTTGGTCAAAAAAGAGAGAGAGAGGAGGTTTTGAAGTCACTCTCTAAGAGGGTGTTAATGTGTGTTGCCAGGCATCGGTCCCAACAAAGGCAGGTTTGCACATGAAGGAGGCATGTGGCCGTCCACACACAGACCCTCCCCGAAATAAGGACTACAGATGTGGGAAGAGCCACTGGGGGAGGCAGGGGGGCGGAGAGACAGAGGGGACTCTCCTTGGATCCATTTTTATTGCTAATTACCGTAGACAATTGTCTAGATCAGCCCCACCCATGAGGTCCTCTGCCATCAGTCACACAAGCCCACTGAGGCAGCAGCCAGCTGTCCCTGCACTCCATTCACAGCTGTGAAGGGGACAGATGTGGAGATGAGCTTTCCAAGAGGGCAGATGATCTCAGGCACTTACCACCTTGGCTTTTGCCTGACTTTTCTGTTATAAATGAAATTTGCCAAAGGCAAGGGATGAGAAGAAAGGAAGGAAACACAAAACAGACTGAGAAGACTGCATGTACGACCTGACACATCTGCTTAGGTTTGGGGGTTTTTTAAACTAAGTATATAAAGATTGTTAAAACGCAAGCACGGCTGGCAACAAGGTTCTTTACAGAAAAGAGCACTCTTCAGGCCTAAAGTCTTCCACCAGCAAGATTTCAGAATCTGGGAGAAGGGGGGGAAACAAACGCTCGATTATACAAAAGTTGATTAGAAGTCACATAACAAAAACACACTGGCTGGGGACCTGATGTTTGTTCAAATGTGTTTTCTTTTTCCTGGTAAACTCAGACAAGTTAAAAAAAAAGCAGCTTCATTAATCTGGGCATCTATCAAAGCCTTTCTCTTCCCAAGATCACCTGAACACCGGATGACATATCTCTGTTTGATGTAGGGTCAACTCATCCCCAAATAGATGTGCCAACGAACCACAGAAACACAACTGCTAAGGACCTCAGAGGTCAACGTTGAAGAAACAGACGCTCAGAGATGTCAAGTGACCTGCCTGATGTCCAATGCAGGACATAATTGGGATTTAAATAGAAGTTCTCTGACTCTACATCCAGTCCTGCTTGTACCAAACCATGCTGAGCACACCCATCCTCTCTAGCTAGGCATCTCTCCTGTTCTGATGTGACTTAGCACTTAGCACAGTGACTGGCATTTTGTACTTGCTTAAAAAATCTTTGTTGAACAACTAACTAACTGATTCTACAGACATTCCCATCCTTTGGGAATCCAGGAAATCCATTCACTCTCCCTCACTTCACCCCTTTACACAAACCACCACATCCAAACAATCTGGTATTCTGTTAGCTGAGCCCCGACCCAAAGGTCTGAGGTGTGTGAGGGAAAGATGTTCCTGGACTTAGGGAGGGAAGTACCTGGAAGCACAAAAAAGAACTAAATTCAGCAAAAAAGAAGAAAAGGCAAAACAAGAAAGAGAAAAAAAGATGCAGGCAGGGGTGAACCAAGCCAATCCAAAACCACCAGCCAGGGTTTGGATAACGTGTGGCCAGAGGCCTGAGGTGGGAGCATCTCCAATGTTTCCTTTTCCCCTCCATTATTCTTTCCGAGTGTGTCTCTGCCCATGTGCATAAATGAAGGTCTCTGCCTTGCACAAAGTTGATTAAGACCCTGGTAAAACTCAACGTGGTCACTGGTTGTGGGGAACCTTCTCTGGTTCGGTCTTTGAATGAGCCAGCATTAAAGGTATTTGCTCTTTCCATCATTATTGATTTGAAGGCAGTCAGTCAGTGCCTACTTGGGAAGGGGGTGTCAGGGAAACAGAAATGGCAACCTATCCCTTTTATGACTGCCATAAGCCTCAGTGAAGAGACAACTTTAGCATAAAAGATAGGAAGCTTTTTTAATTTCGTTTGGTTTTTTTTTCTGAATTACCTTCATGAGAAAGACCTTCAAGAGCCCCCATCTGTATGTGCCAGAAAGGGAAAAGGACCATGCATTCAACAGAGTCCTAAAAAATTCAGAAACAAACTGTGGCTGTTGAAGATGCTTTTCACTGGTTCCTGCCTGCTAAGATTTATGAATCTTAAACAGATTTCAAAAAACAACTGACCCAGAACTACTGGGAAAAGCCAATTCAACAAAAATTGATTAAGTGTTTTGTGAAACACTAAGGGTTCAAAGACAAAGCAAAAAAGCAACCCCTGCCCTCACAGAGCTTACATTCTACATGGAAAGTGGTATAGGGAAAGAGAAGAAATCTATAATTACATTGGATAAGATCACAGAAAAATATTGTGTATCTTAGAAACTGGTGCCTAACCTTGCTTGACCTAAGAAAGAACAAGATGTTGACCTGAGCCTTCTGTCTTTAGAAGTTTAAAAACAGGAGCCTGCCTGGGGCTGAGTGTGAAGGACATTCCAGGACACAACATACATTGTGTCGATCAATGTCAGGGTTCACGTAGCTAAACCTGAACCCATTTTGAAGGCTGCCCCCATGTGCTACAGCTTCAGTAATTAAAAATTGTCATATGACTAATAAAAACTGAGCTAAAAAGTTAAAACCTAAACAATGGCAGGAAATAACATGTGTGTACAATATGTTACCAACACGCTGATAATTTTCAAAAGTGACTTTTTAAAAAAGTATTATAAATCTTTCAAAACACTGTGATTTATTAAGCGAAAGGTCTGAATGGCTCAGGCTATTAAATTTAGCTTTTAAGTCTCAGTGGCACTGCCAAATCTTTTGTTCTTCTCAATTAAATTTAGAAGGCGGCATTCATTTTGCAGGGCGTCATCTTTCATTGTTCTTTACTCAAAACTCAGAGATCCTCCAGAGAAGTGCGCTACCTTATCATCGCTTATCACGACAGAGTCACAATAACGTCATGTAGAAGGGACAAATCAAGGAGCAACCCAAAGGTTTGTTTTTCCCTACAATTCTACACACTCATGTAATGGACCACCCTAGGCAGGAGATGAGGGAATAACAATGGCCAGAAGAAAACATTACAGAAAAGCATTCAAAACAAGATTAAGGAACAAGCTGGGCTGAGGAAGGACAAGCATTTAAAAAACAAGAAAGCAGAAAGTACTGACCTGGAATTCAAGCTGGTTGTAGCAAGGGAGGAAGCAGCGATTTGGAGAAGCAGAGAGGAAGAAGGGGATGAAGCAGAGAATAAAAGAAAGGGGGAAAAAGCGTTAGTTTCCAAAGAGATAGCCAAATGAGGCACTGTAAGGCAAATTCATAAGCAATCAATGAGCACCAATCAATGAATCAATATTGATTACGCACTGACTCTGGGCCAGGCACTGGGTTAATGGCTCCTACTTCATTTCTATCTGATACTCCCCTGGGAAGGCCATGAGCATACTTTGCAATTTAAGATATCAAGAATTCTCCCCCGGAAGCCAATTTCTGCCTCAGGGGCCCCGGCACACCCCCTCTGATGCAAGCCAGAGGTACGCTCAAGTCAGCCAACGGCAGAGTTTGGCCAATTCCTGTATGAATATTTATACAGACATTCCCTATCTGTAGGTCCATAAACTTTTACGATTTAATAACTAGAAGTGGAAATCACAAAGGTAGCATATCTCGTCATAAGCTCAGGGGTCACAAAGATATGATTTGAACCAGCAAGAGCTGGACCAATACATAGTCCCTCAGCTATTTCTCTTTTCATGCTTGAAGATTAAAAGAGATTGAGCAACCTGGCTACGTGGGCCCATCGATCATCATTTTAGGGGTTCGGCAAGCCCCGTGCCTAGGAACGATCCCAGACAAAGTCAGGGATCTTTTGGTTAAGGCATTCACTCCTCCCCCTCCAACCCCTTCCCTATCCCCATGTACCCCCTGCTACCATCACCCCACAAGACAGAGTTTCTTCCAGAGCTGAAAGCAGGGTATTTTTTTCTGATTGTAAAAGTAAAGTTCACATTTCGTCACTAGACGACAATATCTAAAATGCATTTCCAATTAGTCATCAAAAATACTATAATAGAAATATATACATGCAAATACACACAAAAATATGTTGATATATAGATTATTATATAGAATCTATACCTCTATCTATGTAATATATACTATCTAATAGAGCCACACACACATGCACACACATCCACATACCATCAGGGTATTTTTCTAGCATTATCTTTATCTACTCTTTATAAATACAAAAGAACAAAATTAACTCAGAAACTTATCCTTCAACTATCTTCTACTTGAGATCAGTTCAATTTCTGCCTATTTTTTGCTGGGATTTATGTCTATGTGTGTTTTGTATGTTTGCTTCAGGCAGGTGATTTCATCTCTTCAGAAATCTCTCAGCACAGAAAAATGCTCTCCCAGTGCAGAGTGTCACCTCATCTGTAACTTCCAGGCTTAGAAACATGACCTGGGGCTCTCTGAGGTTAAGTGACTCACCCAGGGTCACGGAGTTAGCATGAATCGGTAATAAGACTTGAACTCAGATTCTTCCTGATCCCAAGGCCACCCCTCCACTTCCTCAGCTAGGCTGCCTCTCTTCTGGGTCAGCCCATTTCTTCCAATGAGTCGAGTCAGTCAAGGCTAAGAGACAAAAATCGTTTCATCCATTTGTGTAGGAAGAAAAAAAAAGAAGTGAATGATTTTTTAAAAGGAAAATAATACCAGGAAATTTAAAATAGCGGCAATATTGATGTTAGTAGTTAAAATCAAGGCAAGAAGAGGATTTCTGATGATTGGACAGTGGTGTCTGGGGCCCTAAGAACTGCACATGGGTGGAGCTTGAACCAGTCCAACCATTGCAGAGAACAATGTGGAAAGATACCCAAAAAGCTATTCAAATATTTGTCCATCGCCTTTGACCCAGCAATATGGTGCCTGGGTCTGTGCACTGAAGACAACAAAGAGTAAGAAAGAATCTATAAATACGAAATATTTATAGCAGACTCTTTTTATGATGGCAAAGAACTGGAAATTAAAGAGATGCCCTTCCATTGGGGAATGACTGAACAAGTTGTGATTTTTGACATGATAGAATGCTACTGTGCTATAAGAAATGGTGAGCCGGGGGGTTTCATGGAAATCTGGATCAACTTGAACAAAGTCAGGCAGAGGAAATTGAGCAGAACCTGGAGAATGATGGATGTGACCATATTTTAAAGACAACTTGGAGAGACCGAGGACATCTGATGAACACAGTGACCCACCTCAGTGCCAGAGAGCCAGATGAAACAGACTGTCTGCCTCCAGATAGAAAGAGGAGCAAGGGACTCAGAGGGTAGACTGAGGCATACTATTTGGGACATGGCTAATGCAGGAATGTGTTTTGTTTGACTATATGTGTTTGTAACAAATTTTTGTTTTCCTTGCTTTTTCAATGGAGGGAAGAGAGAAAATTGTCAGCTGAAAATAAAATAGAGAATTCTAAAAATAAATAAGAGCTGAAGATGGTCACTGAAGAAGTGATGCAGAGCTAGAAGGGACCCCCGAGGGCATCTAGTTCAGTGTTTTCACTTTACAAATGAGGAAACTGAGGCAAAGAAGGATCAAGTGACTTTTCTAATATTGCATAACCTGCAAGTGACACAAGTTGAATCCTTCACCTTCACATTCATTTCCACCACACTGCACTGTGACCATCCACCAACAGATTCCATTCATCACTTTGTTCCCCATTAAAGCTCCTGTGAAGATGTGGCCTCCTTTGAATTGTTAACCTCTCAAAAATGGTGTGAAATCATCTCCAACCAGTATGTTAATAATATACTAATGAACTTCAAAGAGAGGTCCACCGGCAAAAATGGTGCCCGACAAGCATCCTGCCCCTTCTCTGGAATGACATGCAACAGAAGGAGTTAGTTCTTTCTGTCACATAGAATGCAACACCTTTTTTCAGCTCATATTTACTTATAGACTTCAACTACAGAATGCTTCGGATACAATTTTGCAAAATCATTTCATGAAATGAGGGGACGTGCATGGCATAATAGAAAATGTACTAAGTTTAGAGTCAAAGGATCTGGATTCAAATACTGCCTCTGCCACCCCTAACCTCTATGGGTCTCTATGGACTTCACTCCCTGTAAAATGATAGGGTTGGATGAACTGGCCTCCGAGGCCCCTTCCAGCTTTGAATTTATAATCCTTTGTGCTCGTTGGAATCAGGGATCCCCACTCTGAAAACTCCCTCCACCAAACTCTGTTATCAGTTTGCAGATAAGTGACAATCCTAGAGAGCTGCCTGGGGCATTTGGAGATGAAGCCACTGAACCCATGTGTTTCTGACTCTGGCCCCCTCCGTTGACTCTGCCGTGTTGTTTCTCCTGATTATCTTCGCCGTCTCCAAAGTGGAGTGGGATGCTTCTGAAGCAGTGTGTTCTCCTTCCCTAGGAAAGGCTGGCTTAGAAGCTACCAGGCATATGGTAGGGGTGATTTCTTGGGCTACATCTCCAAGCTTCAAAGGGCCACATTAAACAAGGGTCACCAAGCTGATGGCATAAAACTTTGCAAAAACTCAAAGAAATATTTTAAAATTATTACCATTATCTTAATAGTCATCAATATCATTAGTTTTGATATTATTTCTGTGAGAAAACACAACCATTGCCACTCCTTCTTTGCATATATTCTCTTTAGATTCAGTTTCCTCATCTGTAAGATGAAGGATGTGGAGTCAATGCCTTCTAAGGCCCTGCGGCCCTGAATCTATCTTTCCCATAATTCTGTGACCCCTTTCTTTCCATACAATGCCTTAATCTTACTTCAGAAGGTTAAGTTAAGACCCAGGCTTCCATATTTGTTGGGACACTACTAAGGGTAGAGACAAAAAGCGCTCATTGTTGTTTCTGTTCTTTCTAACAATAGTAGGTTGGTATGAGATCCCTGAAAGTCAACCTATTTGGCTGTAATTTAATTTTCTTCTGCATCAAGAATTCCCAATGAGGAAATCCCCTCTACTAATGCACATCAGTACTTGCTCTGCAACTGAAAGCCTGAGTGAGTTACTGGGGGTACTGAGAACTTAAGTACTTGGCCCGGGTCAGGAAGCCAGAATGTATGTGGGGGGGGGGGGATGGGAGGAGGTGGGCACTGGGGATTTGAACTAAGTATTCCTATTTCATTATCAATTTTGAAACGTTTCTCATTTCTATTCCCAGGCACAGTCAGACCCTGCATTTTTGTACTCTCTAGTACATTATCAGGGTGTTTCTTTTTCTTTCAACTCTGCTTGAACCAAAAATGGGTCTATAAGCAGGAAAGTGGCCCTTCCTGCAACCTGATCTCAGGGACGAGGAGAAGGGAAACATCAATGAAGGCAGATATCTTTGGGTTCCAGGCATCAACTTGGTTGACAGGTAAGAGACCCAGGAAGTCAAGGTGTCATAAAAAGGAAACCATTTGACGGCCCAAAAGATACCTGCAGATCACACAGGGGCAACAGGTAATTTGTAAAACAACATCTAAGGCCTAATTATGCTAATGTGAAAATGAAAAGAACACTCCTTTCACAAAGAATTGAAGAGTCTGTTCATGAGTACACATCCTGGTATGCTGTCTATGAAAGTCAGCAATGGTGGAGTCGACCCAAATGGGAACAGAAGGAAGCTGGATTTCCAGATTAACAACATGGATTCAAGAAAGCAAAGAATCCATTTGGATAAAAAGTGGAACATGGGGTTCTGCTACAGGGAGCTAGCAGGCTCTTGACCCGACATCTTCCCTTGCATGTGACAGATCCCAGGACCAGCTCAAAAACAGGTTCCTTGGCCAGGTCAGTCCCATCTCACCTGGGTTGACCACAGAATCCCTTCAAAACCAATTTCTAATCTCTGGATCCCACACTTAATTACAAACATCCCTCCACAAGGAATGGAGATGTCTATCCCCATGGCTTAGAGATCTGCAGCTTCCCAATCTTATGAGCTATGAATTTTAGAGTCAGAGCCAAGAACATGAGATATGGCCCAATCGAAAGGAGGCTATCTCATAATGCAAGGGAGAAGTGAAGGGCTGAAGCCACGTGGAGCCCAGCAGAGAATGCCTTACAAAAGCAGGCTGTTTCCTTTCCCAAAGGAGCCATAATAATCCACCACCCCCACCCCAGCCGCCTGCCTTCATGTGTGCTGGGGCTCAAGCAAAGATGCCACAAAGTATGACCCTGTTGGACTCAAGACAAAGGAGGCAAGAGAGGAGGGACAGAGCTGCTTCCCACCACAGGTTTGGGGAATTACAATGCCTGGAAGGCAGCAGGTTTAAGAAGAGAGACAGAGAGGGAGATAAGGAGAATGTGCAGAAAATACATAACGATAAATGCCTGTAAAAATCCCTGTTGTCTTAATGCACACCAGATTGAAGAAATAAAAAATGTTAATACCCCCTGGTGATTTAAAGGCCCCATCCACTTAGGACTTATTTTCTTCACTTGAAAATTATGTTATGTATACAATACCTGATAACTAATTAGCATTCCTCTGGGTTTCTTTTTTTATATGAAAGCAATTTATAAGAGGTCATTGGGCCTCCAAATCCCCCTGAGAGAGAAGAATACAGCACACATTACTGCTTATGTTTTGGAGTGGTTAAAGATGGGGTGACTGGGCCTTAGTGATCTAGAAATCAGAATGACCTGGGTTTCTTCTGACCTTGGAAACCTACTGGCTATGCTGTCATGGACACTGAGACAGCCTGGTTTGGTGAGAAGGGTGGCAGATCTGAGATTGATTCCAGAAAATCTGACTCAGTCATGCAACAAGCATTTATTAAGTACTTAAATATGTGCCACACACTGTGTGAAATGCTGGAGACACAAAGAAAAGGGACAAAATGTTCCTGCCCTCCAGGAGCTTGTATTTTAATGAGGGGACATATATAATCTGTGTGCAACATGACAGTCTGCCTTGGGAGTAGACTTTTCCTTGCTGAGAAGTCTCCAAAAAGAAGAAATCACCCCTCTGAAACATAGGTCTCTCTCTCTCTCTCTCTCTCTCTCTCTCTCTCTCTCTCTCTCACACACACACACACACACACACACACACACACACACACACACACACACACACACACACATACCCCTCAAGCTAGGGACATCACTTAACCTCTCGGCCTCAGTTTCCCCATTTGTACATTAACGGTGGAGGTCCCTGAGTCAGGAGGCCAATTACACTATTCCACTTGAAGGAAGGTATAAGAATGTGTGTCCTGATACATAAACCAGTTGAAAATAGATAATTGATTAGTTCTCAATTAATCAATCAAAGTCTGTATACAAAGTCTTTCAAAGTCATGGAATGAACTGGAGAGATATCGCTGGGTAGTCTTTCCTAGATGAATGAGGAATTTGGATCTACCCTGGGGATTTATATAAAACCTGGGGCTTGCATTCAGAACCCGAGGGACTTGGGTGAGTGAGGATCCAGGAAAGAGAAGTCAGGCCTAAGCCCCTAAGAGGGGCAAGGCCAGGGCATCTGGTGCTAAATCTTGGACCCTGAGTTGCTTAGCCACTTAATCTCTTGGCATTCCCTCTCTCAATTGGCAAAAGAAAGGAGTTACCAAGGGAAATCAAGATAGCGTCCGCTCTGTTACTCCCTATCATAGGATGCTCCCTGGCTTTTCAAAAGCTCTCTTCGTAACTTCCTGACTCTAAACCAATCAGATCTAGAGCAAAGGTTCTTGACCTGGAGTCTACGGACTTATGTTGGAATAACATTTTGACAGCTGCATTTCTATAAAATTGGTTTTCTTGGTATTCCTACGTTTAATATTTTATGCATTTAAAAATATTATTTTGAGGAATCCATAGGCTTTGCTAGACTGACTGTCCAATGAGGCTGGAACCAAATGAAGGATAAGAATCCTTGTTTCAGCAGTCGTGGTTCAGTGGATGGAGCAGGGGCTTGGCGTCAGCAAGACCCAGGTCCAACTGTCACCCCCAACGCAGATGTGGAGAGTGGCCTGGGGCGGGGGGGGGGGAGGGAGGGGCCCTTGAACCCTCAATGTCCTGAGCTACAAAAGGTGCACATTAGTGCTACCTCACGAATACTCCTACTGCACACAGTATTTCCATCCACCCCCGTTCATACACAAATATACACATATGTATGAAGATATGTGTGTATACACACTCATACATACACACACTCCTTAAAACCCTATCTACACGTCAGTTATTACTATTATTAACATTAGAGATGGCTTAGGAATACGGATAAAGCTAGGTTTGGAATCAGGAATACTTGTCTTCCTGCATTCACATGTGGCCCCATGTGACTCTGGGCAAGGCACTTCACCTTGTTTGCCTCAGTTTCCACACCTGTCAAATGAACTGGAGAAGGAAAAGGTCAACCACTCCAGGATCTTTGCCAAGAAAACCCCAAAGTGAGTCAGGAAGAGCTGGTTACGGGTGAAGTGACCAGACAACAACAGAATGAATAGGGAACGGTTTTGCGATCTCATTGGTATGTGGAGATCCGGGGCCAACCACCAACGCACACAGGCACCTCTTCCATAACTCAGAGACTATGAACCACAAGAGGCTGAGAGCCCCTCAGGTTCACACAGCCATGGTGTGTCAGTGACAGGACTTGAACCCAGGCCTTCTGGGCTTCAGGGCCAGGGTTCTATCTACTGCAAAGATTCTGCTCTAAGTCACTTTATGATTAGCTTGGAGACTGGAAAATTCCCTTCCTTGACTAAGCACCAGTGGTTTTAATCATTTCAATTGGACTGGTGGGTGTTTGGCACCACTGATGTCCTCAGTATAAATGAACATGGAATCCCACCAATATTGCAGTGAGTACCTCGGTGAGAGATTATTCTGTTGTCTTTAGGCATTTTTCAGTTGTGTCTGATACTCTATGACCCCATCTGGGGTTTTCTTGGCAGAGATACTGGACCAGTCTGCCATTTCCTTCTCCAGCTCATTGTACAGGTGAGGAAACTGAGGCAAAGTTAAGTAACTTGCCCAAGGTCACACAGCTAGTGTCTGAGGTTGAATTTGAACTTGGGTCCTCCTGACTCCAGAGCTGGCATTCTTTCCACTGTATCACCTAGCTGCTGAGAACTCCCTAAGTCTAGAAGAATTTCCATTTTAAGAGATGTCGAAGTTCACATGCCCAGCCAATACTGGTTCTGCAAGGAAGACTCTTTAAGAGAGTAATTCTCCAATATCCCTCTAATTTTGGCGTGGGAAATGACAACTACATTTTTTCTCATTCACCAGATTCTTTTTCCTTCTTCTCTCTCTCTGTGTCTCTGTCTCTGTCTCTCTCTGTCTCTGTCTCTCTGTCTCTCTCTCTTTCTCTCTCTCTCTCTCTTTCTCTCCTGTCCAAAGGTAGAATAGACTGCCCCTTGCTCTAGGGTTTCCCCCCTTGGAGACCTTCATACAAAGAAAGCAATAAGTCACAGAGGAGATTATTTTTATATAGATAGAAACTGGGCTGCATGACCTCTGAGGTTCTTTCCAACTCTGGGATCCTGGGACTCATTGCTGAAGGTATTTGTCCTCTCCCTGGGATGGCAGGGAAAACAAAATTCCCCAAGAACACACCCAATAGTATGGAAAACTCCCTGTGAAAAAGCTCCCTCTCTGCTACTTATACTCAAAGAGAACTGCCTGGAGTTGAAAGGTTGAATAACTTGCTACAGTCACAAAAAACCAGTATAGGACAGCAGACACCTGGATCTTCCTGACTCTGAGGTCAGCTCACTGGCCACCATGCCAGAATGTCCCTCCCACCAAGTTTCCCAATAACTTCTAAAAATGTGATTTTTTTTTTCCTTTGGGGAATCAATCAATCGCCACTTATTAGCCACGAGGCACTGTGCTAAATACCAGAAATTTAAAGACAACAGTCCCCACCCTGAAGGAGTTTTCATCCTAATGGAGACATGTGCATATATAAGTATATACATAATGCATCTAAATGAATACATGGTAGATTTGGGAGGGAGGAACTAGCAGCTTCACGTAGAAGGTGATATGATCCATGAGCTACCTCTATAAGGCAACCAAAGATTCCAAGAGGTGGAGACATGACCACTGATTTTCCGAATATTGTCCCAAACACCAAGATGTAGCAAAAAGTCCCAATGAAAACGTGAATCAAGTTAATTTCCAAACACACAGAACTTGTCCAGTCTGCCCATATCCCATGGCTATATTGGGATAGGATACAAGAGCAGGACTCGGCATTTTACTCCCAGGTGAGAAAGCTCCCTCTACCAAGGCAGCTCAGCAACCTACTCTAGAGCATAGTCTTAAGAGACTTGCCCAAGGTCACCTGACCTGAACGTGTCAGAGGCAAGATTCCAACCCAGGTTGGGGGTTGGTTTGTTTCCAAGACAGGCTCTCTGTGGTCTTTATCATTCAAATTAAATGTTCCAGGAGATGTGGGAATTTTCTCTCCAGGGGCAACGCAAGCTATGGGAATTCAACCAGAGACTTCACTTTTTAATTTAACCTAGTAAGACTTACCTTTCTAGTTCGGCAATTTTCTTGTCTTTATCATTCTTCTCGTTCTCCACCTCCTTGAGGATCTCCAGCAGCCTATCAACCTCTGCTTGGGCTTTGCCACATTCATCACGGTAATAAGATGCCTCTTTGTCCAACTGCTTCATTCGATCGGCAAACTCAGGGTTCATCCTGGAGTCTTCTTCGACATTATGAGCCTTTGACGTTATGTTGTTAAGGAATAATCAAGACAACAGTTTAGAATGGTAAGAGGTGGAAATACCAAAGGCCAAGCGAGTCAACTCAGAAAATATTTTCTAAAAAAAAAGGATTTTGGGTGTCCTGTCAGTCGAAAAAGAAAATATCGCTAAGTGACAGGAAGCAGACATCGCCTTGTTAGTCTGAAAACAGTCACATAACCTGATTTATTTTTAAGTACATTTTCCCAAGGGATGGAAGAAGTTTCATTTCTGTAAGAACTAAAGACATTTGTCGTTGTCTTCAAAAATAAAATAATCACTCCATACGAGTGATCCTAGACAAAGACAACTTCATTAAATTTCTACCTCCATAAGCAAGTGAGTCCTACAAATTGTACATCCATTTTCCCTGTAGAAAAATGTCTATGATTTTGTACTATTGTTATTTGTCACATGTCCCATTAAATTTACAAGTTCCCGGATGTGGAACTTGTAATCAGGTCTTATTTAAACTTAGCACATTCCCTCGGGGCCTAACACAGTGTTTTGCAAACATTAAGTATACAAGAACTTTTTGTTTTGTTGGTGTTTACAGGGGATTTCATTAGGGTGGGTAGAGAACTCTCAGGGTAGAAACTCCTTCCTTTAATAAAAATTGCCTATACTCCTCTGTAACATAGTTGTAGAGGTTGGTGGAGCATACATGTTTACATTGATGTCTGCTTCTTAAATCACTTGCCCCATGGTCACTCAGCTAGCTTGTGTCAAAAGCAGGACTTGAATTTAGGCCATTGTGTCTCCAAGGTCAATCACCTCTCAACCAAAATGATTTAAATTGAAAGTGGTTGATTAGCCACTGAAGATAACCTATCCGGCTTGATCAAATGTAAGCTACTTATGGGTAGGGACTCGTCCTTCCTTCCCTCTTTCCTTCCTTTCTATCTTCTTTCCTTTCCTCCCTCCTTCCTTTCTTTTATCCTTCCTTCCTTTCTTCCCTCCCTCCTTTCTTCCTTCCCATATTTCTTCCTCCTACCATCCTTCCCTCCTTTCTTCCTTCCCTCTCACCTTTCTTTTCCTCCCTCTTCTCTTCCTTCCTACTTCATTCCATCTCTCCTTCCTTTCCTCTCATCTTCCTTCCCTCCCTCCTTCCTTCCTTCATTTCCACTTATTTTTCTTTCCTCCCCCTTCTTTCCCACTCACTTTTCTTCCTTCCTACCTTCCTTCCCTCCCTTCTTCCCTCCCTTCTTTCCTTCTTTCTTCATGTTGTCTTTATATTCCTAGTACCCAATGCAATGTTCAACACATAGTAGACATTTAAATTAACGAATATGTATTGCATTAAATTGAATAGACTTTTGATTCCAATCATTTCAATGGATCATGGTGGTTGAAATGAAGATACCAATCTCCCATGCTAGATGCTTTCTAAAAGTAACCATGAAGAGATTTTCACCGACATTTAGACCCGTTAATCCTTTTTTTTTTTAATGTCTCAACTGGTCACCCTCAACCTGAAATATGAGAACGATGGAAAAGCACGTGAATACAGACCTGCAAACACATGCATGAGTGGGGGACACAACTGCAGACGACAACAGACATCATGAACATGACAAGAATAACACTGCAGGGTCATTTGCAGCCAAAGCATCCCAGTTTTTGGCTGAAATCATCCCAGACAGATGGCGACAAGGAGGCAGAGCACTGTTTAGCCTACCCCTTGTTTCCAATTATTCCTAAATGACTTCTTCAAAGAGCAGGCAGGAGAAAAACAAGGGGTTTAACCATAGTGTACATTCAACAGAGGAACTTCAGAATTTTTTCCCCTTTAAAATCCACAGATCAAAATTATAAAACGTTGAGCCGTTTGAGAACGTGGGCCATTCTGCCAGCCGATTATGTCCAGCAGGGATGTTGGTTATGTTATGTTTGTTGGAATTTCAAGGGAAGAACAAGGTAAGCAAGCTACAACCAAGAAGGGAGTTGGAGAAAACATGCGTGGTTAGAAAAAAAATCCAAACTAATCTACTGGGAGAAGGTTGACACTCTTTGCAATGATTTAGTAGAAAAATAAAATTCCAAAACTTAGTATAAACAGAAACAACTCTTGCATTTATAGCAGAAATAACCATTCTATTAAAAATGAAATTGGCTGCATGTAACATATCACTTAAGCATGAGGATAAGAAAGGAAATCATTTTGCTTTCAAGTTCCATTCTTCTGATGAAAGAGCTTGATTTTCCATGGACCCAGCAATGAGTAAAAAGGGGGACAGGGGAGCACATAGGCCAAGCATAAAGCATTCTCAGGTGACCTCTGGGCTAGAGCGGGAGCTCCTGACAGGCAGGGAGAGCTCTCTCTTGGCTTTTGTGTTCCCAGAACCTGGCTCGGTATCCTACAAATATTAGGCAACTAGTGGGTTTTTTTTTTCATTGAGTTGAATCACACCTCTCATATCCCCCAAAAAATATACATTTATGGCCATTCCTCTAATCTATTCTACATGTCGAGTTGAAGAAGACTATCAGACTTTTTTTAAAACTATCAGAAAATTGTTCATTGGAAACCTAGTCCTTTGGAAGTCTATTTTTTAAAATATATTTTTGTAATTATTTTAAAATATTTATCTCAACCTAAAGAAAAATAGATGTAATTTATACTTATGCCTCCAACTATAAGTCCCATGAAATCTTTTTTTACTTAGCATATGTTTTGAGTATGTATTCTGTATAACTCACATGTCTTTGTATTGTTTTTCCCAGCAAAATAGGGAAAGAACTTCCATTGTCGTCTTTGTATCCCAGTGCCCAGGACAGTACCTGGTACGAAGGAGGCGCTTGTTACAGATTTGCTGATTGACAGATTAATCTAGTTGTGAACTTTGGAATCAAAAATCAGTTAATATCAGAGATAACTATACCCAGGAAGGAGTTAAAATTTGGGAGATGCTTGAAAATGGCTAAAAACAGGAGACACCATTTTAAAGTCACCTTCACTTTTAGAATGTTATTAGTCATTTTTATCAGTCACACAAAAAAGGCCAATACCCTAACTCTCTTTGAAGGTGAAGTTTCTTCATCTACCTGGGGGCCATGATTTTTTTTTTATTTTGATAATTGTATTTCAATGTAATCAGATCTTTTGTAATCCTGTGTATTTGATTGTATTCATTTAAAGCATGATTCTGAGAAGGGGTCCATAGACTTCACCATACTACCAAAGGGGTCTATGTCACAAAAAAAGATTAAGAACCCTCTCATTTAAACAATTTCCTTAAAAATTTGCCCTAAAAAGGAAAGGAGGAAATTATTTTTTAATTTTTGAAAAATTCTTTTTAAAAAAAGGCAAAAACATATATCAAATGCTCATGATTAAAATTTAACATTATTCTCTTCAGTTTGCTTCTGGGCACACAATGATACAGAGGGATGGGGATTAGGTCTGTGATTTCATTGATATCAGGAACTCCTAGGATAGGAAACTTCTTTTACCCATGCAGGTTCTCTTCAACGTATATAGTCTCAGAAAGTCCCTTGAGCTCTAATGGTGACTTAACCAAGTTCCCACCATCAGCATGTGTCAGGTAAGAGCTAAACTCAGATAACCTGTGAGTTCAAAACAAGTTAGTTCTCTGTTCACTAAACCAAGACAGATATCTAGCTTTTGGCATAAATATATTTAAGTGGGTCACGTTAAGGATGGTAACAGGAACTGCTGGAGGTGCCATTTCTCTTTTGAAGGCACTGTCTACTGAGAAATCAGCTACTACAATGGAAGAGGGAGAATCGTATGCTGAGTGTGTCTCTGATTTTCTTGCTCAATAATATTTGGCTAATTTGCACTCTCAAAAACCTTTTTAAAATTTTCAGAATGATCTTAAAGATGGCAACTGTAACTTTTCTAGCACCTGCCATTGGCACATGGATTCATTCATGAAAAATGAGGAACACTTCAGATGAGAGGCGCCTAGGCATTCCCTAAACCCCTTGAGTTTTGAAACTCCTGAAGAATATCTCGGGGAAAATCAGCTCTCAGATTAAATCCATTACTTTAACACAATAAGAGCCTACAAAAATGCCATTTTCCACTGGATGAATATTGGCTTCCCAACTTGGCCAAGCCTAACTGACAGGCACTGGCCTGGCTTCCCTTACTGATGAGCTTCATCAAGCCTCATCTTGATTAGACTTTGACAATGAGATTTGGAATGAATTTCATCTGTACTGCCCTTGGTTGCCAAGAATCCAGGTGCAAAGGTCAAGAGTAAAGAATTACAATTTAGTGGGGCCGTTCCCCCTTCTTTTGGAGATCTCCAAGCATAAGACTGTTGGCTTCCTGTTTCTCCTTCCCTCCTAGAACTCATTCTCACAGTTGCCTGCCAACATCAGGAGCTCTCACCAACTAAGTCCAGGAGCCAAGGGCACTTTTTATTTCCTACAGAGATTCCAGTTTTGCCACCTTCTTCCCAATTGGTACAAAAGTCATTATTGAATTTGATCATCTAAACAAAACATTATGAGTATCTTTCTGTAGTCCCTCATCAGTGGTCAAGAATCACAGTTAGGAGAGTACAGGTTTAGAATATGTTTAGGGATTGTTCATTTATAGTTTCTAGTAAATATTTTACCAGGACTCGGAAAGCATTTTTATTTAATGAACCTTAATTACTGTGAAACAAAGTCCCAACTCACAGGGGACCCCAAGGCCTCTAAAAGGGACTCACTCAGAGGAAATATAAGATTGAATTTTGCTCATTAACTACTGCAGGGAAAGTTTAATCCGAGTATTATTTTTCCCTCAATATATCAGTGAGCTTTAATTCTACTTTTAAGCAGATTCTAGAATCCCTGAATGCTTACAAAAGAATTTTTCATCGATGTCTAGAATCTCTATGTTCTATATCTGGCATTTCGTCAATGTCTATACTACATATTTCAAAATGAAATGTCAAGGGTCTCTCAGTCAGGTCTCATCCACTGCCATGTGGCAGTGTGGCATTCACAAATGGGAATAAACAAACCCAACTTTTGAGCTTCATTGATGTGGGAAAGTCCAGTCTAGTGGCTACAAACAGCTATTGAAAGCCAAGCCGAAATGCCAAAGGAGCATCTAAATGGCACTTAGGAAGAGACATACAAAACTGTCCCTACACATTTGTTACTGAAAGAAAGACAGTACTGCTGCAGGGAAAAAGTGGGATTTTCTAACAAATGGCATGGGTATACATTAAGACTGAAGACAGTACACTCCCTAGACAGAGAAGGTTTACAAGTCACAAAGTTTGGAAATCAGATCCTGTTTACACTACGCTCAGCATGATTATTTGTTGGCTTAACTAAAACACTATTCCTTCCCTATAGGTGTCAGGGTAGCAAAGTGTTAACTGAGCCCAGAGACCTGTGATGGTTTTCCCTTTAAAATCCCATTTAGATCTGAAGTCTGCCTGTGACATTATAACATGTTTTCACTCGATGATGGGCCCTAAGAATTTTCATGAAGACAGAGCCCTGGGTTTCAAACAAACAAATGATTAGCCTTGACAATAAAGCATAAACAGGCCCTAAGGAATGAGCCTGATGATTGTTCTATCCTGACACTCTGGGTTTTTAGTGGTGACATGTGTATATACTGTCTTTTTTAAAGCACTGCCAAGTGTCATAGCTATGGGGTTCTAGGGACAGCGGGCAGTGTTTTAACAGTATTTGCCCCATTAAAAGCAACACCCAAGGAAGAAACTGCCTTTGAAGTTATAAAATAATCCCATGTTCAAAAAAAGGTGCAGAATTGAAAAATCTTGAGTAATTTTTAGAAATCTGTTAGATGAAGAGAATAAAATATTATTCTTTAGAATATTTTCATGGGACTAGAGCAAGGGACAGAGTACATTGAGCAGAATGAGAATTGTATAGATGTATTTTATTATCATCTGAATTATTTTTCATTCTCTAATCTATAGACTAACACCACATAAAATACTTCTACATAAATAATAAGCTTATAAAGTGACTCTCATTGTTCTTATATCTAGAAACATCATTGTAATAGGATCTAAACTGGTTTCATCTGAAACATTTACAATCCAGTAGAAGAGTTGTACCAGATGGTGTGAATTTCTATTATTTGGGGGTTTTTAAGAGTATTATCTTTTCATAGTAAAGGAAAATAGGAAATGGGTAAGGAAATAAGTGATGGGGTTTTTTTTCCTGACAGCATTAATAAAAAGAGTATCACCTTCATGCAAGGAAATACTTTTTAAGACCCTTCAAACATTTATGACTATATTCAAATTTCAGAATGTCACCTTGTTAAAATACCATGTCCTCTCCCAAAAGACCAATTAACAAAAGAAAGACTGAGATCAAGCCTCTATCAGCAAAGCAGAGAAGTGATCTGTATGTATCTTCCCAAAACATACTGATATTTGAATACCCAAATAATGAAGGTTAATGGAGTGCTCCAGTTTTGTTGTTGTTGATATAGAAAGACTATTAGAAAAGACTAGAATTATCTGGTACATTGAAGTAATGCTCTGTTTCACTCTGCATGATTACATTGGTTCTGAGATTGAGTAGAGAAATTTAATTTTCAAAAATTGGCTGAAAGAAAAGATATGCCACCATAGAAAGTGATGGTCATAATGGGCTTTTTCCCGAGAATGTGTTTATACTTACTAGCTTAAAACTATCCTCAGATTTGGGGTACACCCTGTGGATCTACTTTTCGACATAATGTCACTGGAGACTATGTCAGATTTCCATGGTATAAGGGGAAAGTCTTGGATTTTTTTTTTTTTAGCAGGGGGAGATTCTTTTTCTGTTTATTTTTTTTGCAAACATTAAAAAGTTTTATTTACAAGATACAGACCAATATGGAAGTCACTGTACTTTTTTTTTAATGCAGAGAATTAAGTAACAAATGTTCACTATTAAGGAGCAAAAATACAGGGAAAATCAGTGGCTAAATATCTAGAAAGGATGATAAAAAAGACCTGAGGAGGGGTAGGAGAGTGGGAAGGGAATAATCTGTGGCTGTGAGACATTTGCCTTCTTTGGTCCTGTGAGATGGCTGGTATAGGGAACCTTGGGTGAAGAAAAAGAAACTCCCTTCCACAGGGCAGAATGGCACCTTCTCTGCAACCCATCACCTGCCTAGGATATCAGATCATTGGCCAGGGTCACACCATCAGGGTAAGTATGAGAAGCAGGGCTTACACCAGGACAAGACACTGTCTCTCTTGCTACCTGTTAATGAGGTCATTATATGAAATGCAAAATTTAGCCAACTAGGAAGTCTCAAGATGAGTGAGGTATTTAGGAAATGCCCTAGACTATGATTTCTTTTAACTGTGATCAATGAGAAGCAACCTTCCAAAGTGGAAAGAGCCTCAGACTCAGAAAGACCTGATCCAAATTATCCCCTTTCCATACTGGATTTTGACCCTGGGTGATTCAGGTGAGCTCTCAGGGCTGCAGGCAGCTCTCCAAGATGTTAAGTTATAGGGAAGTTCTGTCAATCCTTCTTAGCAGAGGGAGTTGCCATACTGGGGACTCCTTATAGTGACTAAATCACAGGGCTTGACACACACACAAAAAAATGTCCTAAAAGCAAGAACGAGTTTTGTAAAAGTTTAGAAAAAAAGATACAATCTCTACATGATAGACAGACAGATGAAGAGAGATGATAGATAAATAGATGAATGTGGAGAGATGATTGATAAATAGAGAGAGATGATGGAGAGAGATAATGATGATAGACAGATGAATATGGAGAGACGATATAGAAAGACAATAGAGATACGATGATAGATGATAGATGAATGTGGAAATAAAATGATAGAGAGATGAGAGAAAGAGAAAGAGAGAGAGAGAGAGAAAGGGGGGATGATGAATAGAGAGAGAGAAGATGATAGATACACAGAAATGAAATTCAGTATAAATATATTGGGGAGGTTTCAACTCTTTCAGCATAGTTCAGTTTCAACTTTAATAGCTTAAAACTACAGGGGATACCCTGTATATATCCAGAATAAAAACCAAGAAAGACAGAAAAAGATATAACTAAGAAAAACGTGTGTCATATTTATAATGGCAAGAGTTAAATCCCAGGGAGTTAAAGACTAGTAGTCACATAGCTGAAAAGTGATGGTTATGAGAAATGAGACTACAAGACCCATTGGAAATGCCAGGAAGCCAGCTCGCTGTGGCATGTACAATGGCGTGATCCAAGAACAAAGGGGGAGAAAATGAAGGCGTTTTATTTATATCTAAGCAGAGGTTATGTAGGCTAAAAAAGATACTAGCAAGCAGCATTTGGGGGCACTCTCTTGGAAAGACACAGAAATATTCTATATTTACATATATACACTAGATATATACACAATATATAATTACAACTATTTCCACATTTTCCCTTATAATCCTATGCATTTTATTTTATGCATTTAAAAACATTATTCCAAAGAGTCTACAGGTTTCTCCTGTCTGCTAAAGTAGTCCATGACACTAAATGGTTAAGAACCCCTGGCTCTAAGTGAATTTGTTCCTGTTTCCTCCTCCCTGGTCATGAGTGGCTTGTCACTGCCCCAAACAGTTACCCTGTGTACAGATACAAGTTGTCCCTGACCAAATGGAAGCTTCTTGGGGCCAAGGTCTATTTGACTTTACCTGTGTATTCTCAGTACCTAACGTGGTGCCTGGCATGGAAAGCATATTTAGTAAATGTCAGGTGTTAATTTGGTTAGTCATGGGGTGGGGCATTGGCTTTATCAATAAAAGCGCGTTGATGCATAAGAGTCACAGTGTCATGGGCAACCAAGAGTGGGAGCTCCTTAAGGGCAGCGTCTGTCTCGCATTTTCTGTTTTCCTCTTTGTTTCTTTCTCCAGGGCTTGGCACATGGTAAATACAGACATTTTTTTCATTCATTTACTAATGGCATATCATGCTTTCTTGTATTGCAATTTTAGCCAAGTTAAAAATGGTGGTCATATGCAAAGGAACAGAGAGAAAAGTAGCTGTTCTGTAAGTTTCAAAAAGCCAAAAGTATTTTTTTCTCTTCCTTAACAAGACAAGGAAACAAAAAACAGATTGTTCTGCAAAGATGGATAGTCCATTCAGTCATGGGGCGGGTGTGAGATCTTTGAAATGAGAAATGGGAATGTTTCTATTGGGTTAACTTTTCGATGCTGCTCTATAAGGCAATAAATGGACTCATTATCATTTGTCACCATTATGCTGAATTACTGTATATCCTGCAGCAATGGCATATTTTAAGGTCTTTTAAAAACTCTCTATAAAGTTAGCATTGTCTAATGTCAAATCCCAGGAATGCAGTTTTTACATCCACACCCATTTGAATCACTGTTAACTGACAACAATACATACACTCCATTTATTTTTACATAAATCTATGTCTGTGAAGGTATTTTTTTAACAAAGATTGACAAGTGTTTGAAGGATCTAAAAAAGTATTCTAGGAGTCTAGGTTTAAAAGTGGCCTTTGGGAATGTTCTACCCTGGTAAGGTTGAGGACCTCGATTCAGGCAGTAACTTATCTGGGGAGGTTAATTTTGAAATTTCACTTTTGAAAGAAATAGCCTCTTCAGCCCCCCCAGTCCATTTCTTTATATAGAACCAAAATAAAAAATGATCAAGGACAGATGCTAAAGCTCAAAGGAAGGGCAGATACAATGCCATATTGGCTCACGGGATCCTCATGCTTGCGTATGTTACAGCGGTGGACTTTCAGAAATGACTTACGGGATTGTACATCTGATTGAACAACTGCTCAGCTTGCTACATTGCAAAGTTGGGGAGGAGGGAAGAAGCACAGACAGGGAAAGAAGGAAAGATTCAGGAAAATAGCATTAGCTCAACCAACCCAGTGCATTTGCACAGAACTTGTCATTTAAAAAAAGAAAAGAAAAAAAGACGAAGAAGAAGAAATTTCAGTTGCTAAACATTCCACCGTGAAAGTGAGAGGCAGTAGGGGAACAGAAATGTTGACTTTGGCTCCTTAAAAAGAAGAGCTGGAATACGAAATTTAAGGTTTGTGTTACTTTCCCTTTCTCAAGTCAAATAGCCCATGAAATAAAGAAAGCTGTCCACTCGGGATGATGCATGAAGTGCGGGGCTGCGCCAATGAATCACTGAGAGTGCTTTCGGCCAAGCTTGCAATTTATCACCCAAACTTCAAAGACGGTAATAATAAAAGATTAATTAAATCTTATCACTGAATTTATGGCTCTTCTTTTGTATTAACACAAGCCTGAATTTTCTATTCAATAAAAGGGGTTTTTTGGTTGTTGTTTCTCGGAAAGAGAGAGCTTAGCAAACAGCAGATTGGCAATGGCCAAATATAGGCAAGCAAGGCACCGTGAAACAAAAGAGTAAAACATTTCCAAGTGGACAAAACAGACGGAAAGTTATCCCAAATCCCAAATGATTCATTGCCTGTCACTCTCTTGGACAATTCCGTCAGAATCAGTGAAGGAAATTAAATTCTAAGAGAGCCTTCATATAAGGATGCTCCCAATTATTTAGAGCCATCCTTAACTTTCTCCTGTTACAATTTTCGTAGAAAAAAATATTCATAGGATGTTTCATGGGCTGTTGATGTTGCAAATGTTACTAGGGGTCACACTTCTGTTCTTTTTCTCTTAAATATCAATTTAATGACTTATGGGACTGGAGTGTCAAGTACAAGAGTTCAATCCTTAAAGGGGTGCCCTCCCAACCCCTTGTTTCTAGTCATAATTACTAACACAACATTAAGAGCCCTTTTAGGAATTGAAATATATTTTCCCTACAATATGGGATAGTGTGATAGGATCATAGACCCAGAGCTGGAAGGAACCTAAGAGGCTTTCTGGTCCAATCTCTTCATTTGTCAGATGAGATGTGGAAGCCCAAGAACATTAAGTGACTTGTGTATATTCACATAGGCAGTAAATTTCAGAGGTGAGACCAATAATCTGTATTCTTTTCCACCCAATAAAAAATTATCTTTTTTCCCACTCAGAAGTAAAAAAAAAAAAAGACAAATGGAAAATGCAATACTACCCTGAATTTTATGATAGAAATCGCTTTTCCCAATACAAATCTGGGGCAAATTTCCAGTGGGAATTCATGTTGTATTAATGGTATAATAAAATTATGTTTTCAGTTTTCATTGAGTAAATCTTTGCATTTTTAGTCACAAGCAACTCTCTCTTCTCTCCTCCCTCTTTCTTTCTCTCTTCTCTCTTTCTCTTTCTCTCTCTGCCTCTCTCTCCACCAAAACACTCTCAGGCTTTCACATATATATATATATATATATATATAACTGCTTACTTTTCCATGACTAAATGATGTGTTTATACATACATTCATAAAATGTTGGCTTAAAATTTCAAATATTTCATGGAGATTTCCATTTTTTAGGTGATGGGTACTTGAGGTTTTAAAAGAACTATTTATTACCAAAAATTAAAGACTACTGGAAAAATATTTTAAACTTTTGAATTCAGTTAATGACATATGGCCCAAAATAACAATATTATATTTGCAGGTCAGCCTTGGATATAAAAATATTTAAATTATAATCACCCTGTTTCACCCCATTAAAGTGGACATCAGTTTGTTTAGATGACAGAGTAAGCAAAGATTTGTTGACGCCTCCAAGTTACTTTTCCATTAACTCAATGTGCCCTACCTATGTGGTCAGGTGACTGTTGTACATTAATTTAATTCTTGTGCCAATGGCAAGAATGAATTTTTTCAATGTTCACAGGAATGATGCCGTTTGGCTGGGGATCTAAAGTGTCCTCTGCGCTGCTGCTTGAGAGTCAGGAGGGAAAACCACAGGTTTCTCTACTGTGGCTACCATGAAAGCGCCAGGAGAACATAGCGTGAATGATCCAGGGACTGATTTATCACATCATTCAAATGCAATGTATGGGAGTTACATGCAGAAACATATAAAATTCCTCCTTCAAAGAACTGCAGGGATTAAATGACTCCTAAACAAGCTGAGATCGAAAGCAAAAAGGAGGAGAGAAATTCCAAGATGGTACTAGAGTGGAATCTTTATAAATGCCTATATTTTGTTTGGTGGCAAGGGGCTTGGGTGGAGGGAAAGGGATTTTGTTGTAATTTTAAAGCTGCTCCTTCTTTGCAAAGATAGCAGTTTTAGGGAAGAAGCATCATTTCGCTACCCAAAACTCATGGCTCAATTCCACTTCTTTTAAAACAATACCATAACCTAAAAATACATGGAGGTACAAATATGTTTTAAGCAGAAAGGAACATCGGGGATCAATTTCTTAGTCCGTGGACTTTGTAGGATCATGGTATTGTAGATCTGGAGCTGAGAGAGTTCTCAGAGGCCATCTAATGCAGCCCCCTTTTTTCTACAGATTCAGAAACTGAGGCTCAGGGATTCAGTGACTTGCCCAAAGTCACATGGGAAGTTAGCAGCAGTGCTGAGATTGGAACCCAAGTCCTCTGGCTCCTGCTGGGTTTCTTTCTTGTACCATATATGCAACAAGTAGCATTATATGGTTATATTTTATACTTGGCCAAAAGCCTCAGGGTAAACTCTGATTCTTTAGAGCACGTCTAAAAGCAATGTTTAATGTCACAAGAAGGCAGATTTGGGTTGGCAGTAAGGAAGAAAAAAAAAAAAACCAATTGAACTATCCAAACAGAGAGTGGCTTGCTTGTTGGAGGTAACAGATTTTGCAATACTGGATTTCTTTTGAATGGTTGCTGGGTGATTACCTGCTGGAGAGGGAAGTTCCATGCGGATCAAGATTGGATTTGATACCTACTGAGGTCCCTTCCAGCTCTGGACTTCTAGAGTTCTGATCTCACAAAGGTAAGTTACTTAATTTGCTATAATTACAACTTGGTTACACGGAATATTGTTGACTAAACAAGATGGTGCCTGTGTCTTGGCAATCATTGTAGTCATAAGGGGATTTGACCTGTTCCCGGCATCTCCCTGAATGAGTGCCATCTATGTCATATACAGACTACATTAGCATAATCTCGTATAACCATTTCTCCAAATCCGCTGCTAAAAACGAGAGCCGTTACATTTCCATTATACTTTCCATCACACCATTTTTATGTATTCAAAATAATTTCACAGTTCATGTATGATCCCCGCTTTTCCCTTATCACCCGTCTATCAACATTTCCATAGCTTTAGAGAATAAAACCCTATTTCACTCTGTTACAGATTACTTTACTTAAGTAGTTTAATTTTACTCCAAGCAGTATTAGATTCAAAGAGACTTTTATCTAGGCTTCTGATTGGCTGATAAAGGTGCTGCTGAAGGGAAACAGAGTACTTAAGTCATAACGTTCGGAGTTGTGCGAACAATGAATGCAGACAGAACCAAACGACACAGGAATCGAGTCAAAAGAACAAGGCACGATTGGGAATGCGTCCACAAAAAATACCCAAGTCACTTAAAACTCTGAATGCAGCGAGAGCCTCTCATAAAGGAATCACACACACAACACGCTTGCTTTGGCTTTAAGTCTCCCCTCCCTGCTTTTATTCTTCTCTTTTGCTGGACAACTCTCTCCACTAATTGACTGGACTGGTCGATGGCTACAGATTAAAGGTTTTCCAGGGAAAACTCTGCAGAGTTTCAGGACAAGAATCCGACACCCTTTTGCTGGGAGTGGAAGTGTGTAATTTACTATGCCACCCTTTAATTCTTTGGTTTATTGCAAACACTCGCATTTATCTTTGACCAAAGTTTAGATTTGCCCGCCGAGGGACGGCTGGTTTTTATAACGTCCTTCACTTCCACTCTGGTATTTTCATCAATTTTTCAAGCACTCTTTAGACAGGAAACCTAACATAACTTTTCAGGTTCACAGACAGATTTGAGGCAGGCTCCTTAAGAATAAAGAGTGTTTAATTCTCCTATCAGCAGACGGCCAAAGATAAGCGGGCTGCTTGTGTTTGAGAATGGGCCTCGTCCTTCTCCATTACGGCCATTCATTTTCAGGGGAGCAGTTTCTTGGCCTTGACTTACCTTCTTCAGTTGTGCTTCCAACTTACTACATTCTTCTTTCTTTTGTTCTATGGCTATTTCCAGGGACTTTAATTTGGAATCCCGCTTCAGGCCCGCGGATGCCAAGGAGGAGGCATGTTCCTTGAGGTCAATTAGATTAGACTAAAACAGGAAAGAAATGGGAGTAAGACAAGCATCCATCAGCAATGAACCCCTTTTCCAATGGAATGTTCTGACTCTGAGTATCATTATAAGCAGAGGGCAAAGAGCCACTAGCCTTGGAGACAGAAAGACTTGGGTTCGAGTGCCACCTCTGGGTGATTCTGGGCCTCTCACCAGATTAACCTATGCCTCAGAGGGAGATAGTCAGAAACGAAGAGAGTAGAAAAATAAGAGATATCAATTTTTTAAAAAAATATTTACATCAGTTGTTGTTGATCTAAATTGGTAGACAAGTTCTCTAAGGATCATGGGTCCAGAGTTTAAAAGGATCTTAGAGATGGTGAACTGTATCCCCCTGATTTTATAGAGGGGCAAACTGGGGCCCAGAGATGTTACTTGGCCAGGGTCACCATCTTGCAAGTGCCTGAGACAGAGTTTCAACCTGGATCTTCCTAACTCCAAATCCAGCTTTCTGTTTATTATAATATCCAGATGAGATCAAAGGGCTGGAGGGGAGGGACAAAATTAAACAGAGTAAATCAGGAGATAGATAATTAGTAGTCCACAGATGAAAGAAGGCCCTTTATTTCTGTCTTTGCACGAGCCTGAATAGATGGAACGTTCTGATGTTTGACTTAACTGTTCCATCTCTATGCAGATACTTGGCAGTGAGTGTGTCATCTGGCTGCCTTCCCTACCCCACCCTCATCCCCATAAGATAATGCCTGGTATATAATGGGCACTGGATAAATGCTTGCTCCACTCCCACCCCCATGCCATGACCAGAGCTTACCCTCAGCCAAAGTTGTCAACTGACTTACACTAACTGTTTGGGTCAGTTTTACATAGATATGGTAGAATGCCAGGCTTAGAGGGCTAAGGGACCCGGGAGCCAGTCTAACTAATGCCCCTTCCCCTCCTTACTGATGAGGAAGGGAAGTCCCATAGAGACAAGGCAGCTGGCCCAGCACAGCTTGTGAGTGGCTGTGTTAGGAGCCGAATACAGAACCTCAAAGTCCAACTTCCCACTCTGTTTTCTTATTTTTGTCTCACCTTTTAACTAAATTATAAGCTTCTTAAGAGGAACTGTCATCCTTTGTGGGGGGGGGGGGGGAAGGGTTGCTAAGACCAATGGGACAAAACGGTGAACAAAATGCTAAACCTGGAAGCAGAGAGATCTGGGTTCAAAACCTGTCACTGCCAATTATTACCTGCATGACCCAAAGCACGGTGCCACACCCTTTCTTAGGAGCCTCGGTTTTCTCATTTGTAAAATGAATATATAAGCCCTAGAGAATCAAGGACAAGTGACATGTAGTACCACCAGGGTAAAGCCGTGGCCCCGTGGCTGCTGTTGTCAGCAGGAAGCCCATGCTTACTGATGGCGACGACACTAATGGTGATGGTGGTGACAAAGGCAACAGTGTCCAAAAGATAAAGGACTTTCGTAATTCATACGTATGTGCGGTATATGTACATATATGTGCATGTATATGTGTATGGGAATATATGTGTGTATATGGTGTGTATTAGTAGATACATATGCATGTATGCAAATGTATTTTTAACTAGAACCATGATTTCATTTGGCTAGGGGAAATCCCAACACGGAAACTCCCTCTACTAATACAAACTGACACCTGTTCTGCAACTGACAGAGCACCACCTGGAACACCGAAAGGTGAAGGGCTTTGGAAAGGGTTGGAGCTTGAACTCGGGTCTCAGGGCCCTAAGGCCAGCAATTTATTGGTTGGTCACGCCACGACTGCCCAGCACGTAGGGGGTATTTGTGAAATGTTTGCTGATTTGAAGAGAACTGTAGAAAATACTTCCCTCTGAAAGCCTACAACTGAAAACCAGAGTCTGCCACTGGCTCCCATCTCAGCGGAGCGCCTGGAGGTCCAAGAGGCCTCCCACAAAGATCACGGTGAGACTAAGTACGCGGAACGACGAGAGAGGAGCGCCGAGCCGGACTGCGCAGACTGACCTCTTTCTCCGTGAGTTCGGCTTGTAAAGCATTGACTTTGTCCTTAAGATCTTTGTTCTCTTTTCGGAAGGACTCGATTGCTTCTAGGCGTTCTCGATCATCACGTTCCCGTTGTTCTTTCAAGCGTTCAATGATTCTCTCCTGTGGCAGAAGAGAAATGCAATGAGAAACATGAAGACTGGACACTGGGTCACACTGGGACAAGAAGGTGGGCTCAATGTCCGCATGACCTAGGTGCTTCCCAGGAGCAAAAATAAGGAGACAGGGAGGTTCACGGCTGAGAACTTTGGATTTAAAGGAGGTGACCTGAGCAAGATAACTGTAATAATAATCTGTGATGCTAAAGTGAGGACTTTAACTTTTAAAAAACTTTTGTTCAAAAGTATTTACATCAGGTCCTCTCCTTCGTGTAGCCAACTCTCTAGGATGCTGGGATACGGAGAAGGCGACGACCTGCCTCGGCCCCATTGGAGCGTAAGCTCCTTCAGTCGGGGGCTGTCCTCTGCTTCTTTTGTATCCTCAAATTTTAGCATAGAGTCTGGTATACAGTAGGTGCTTATGCAATGCTCATTGATTTCTTGGTAGAGGGAGTTTCCTCACCTGGAAGATCCCAATGCCAATGAAATCACAAGTCCAGTGCCTCTCTCTGTTGCCTTCAAGGAAATCACACACCTTCAGTTTTGTTCCTGAATTCTCTGACTTTTAAATTGCCAGTCTTGCAGATTTATGTTAGTAGAGCAACAAATTTTTTTTAAAAATACTGAGCAATGTGTATTTATGCTAAACTAATACATTTCCTGACTTTATAAACTGCATTATGGCACGCCCTCCAGACCTCATCAAGCAGGTCTGTTTCATGATAGAGCAGATGATGGAGCCGTATCAGCAGGTAGGGATTTGCCATGGGGAGCCCTGAGGAGGCCCTAACTCTTGCACTTCCATCATGCCAAGCCTATTTTCACAAGAATTCTAGTCCTTGAAGTTTTAAGACTCTTGAAGTTGGAAGGAAGAAAAGCCTAGAAAGTATTAACAGATTGAACTCACCTTTAATATTAACCAACTTTTGGATCACGTAAAAACAAAGCCTTTTAACACATGTACCTTATCAACATCCCCCCCCCCAAAATACCCATCTTCTAATCTATACCCATCTATACCCATCTCTCCATTAGCTGGAATTAGATTCAGAGAATAAGATGGTCAATTAAGTCACATTATTTTGGGGCTCTGTACTTGGCAACTGCCTCAAACCAAGGGAAGAGCATGTACTTAGAAAGACTTGAGATTTCATAAGATGAAATATTTAGTGATAGAAGGGAGGTTACAAGTGCTCTAGATTTACAGAAAAGGAAACTGAGGTCATTCTATCCAACAAGAAGTTCATGACCTCTTTAAAGTTTCTGCAGCTAAAAAAATCAACTGGTAGTTGATCTTGTAGATAAAAACTTCTTCTAAATAGAAAGGCTGCTCCATTGAAAGTGTCATATTCTAGTTTTCTGCCACCACAAAGAGAGCTGCAATAAATATTTTTGTACAAATGGGTCCTTTTCCCACTTCTGTGATCTCTTTGGGATATAATCCCAACAGTGGTATTGCTGGGTCAAAGGGTATGCAATTACTTATAGCCCTTTGGGCATAGTTCCAGA
>CM053583.1:414002861-414079372 GCA_028627135.1 Pseudochirops cupreus | reverse complement strand
GTATGTGTGATGACCAACCTTGATAAACTGGACTGTCCTCAACAACGCACAGCTAAAGACAACTCTACAAGCCTCAGGATAGAAGGAGATACCTAAACTCAGAGAAAGGTAGAGAAAGACTAGAGTTTAAATGGAGACTGAAGCAAAACATGCTATTGTTCTTTTTCATGTTTGGTTTTGTTTTGTTTTTTTTTCTCAGTGATCACTCATTGGTTACAGCCCTTCTATATAACCAAACTATTGTACAATGTGAAAGTATTTGCAGATCCTATACATGATTGCACGCCGCCATGGGGGGGCGGGGAGGGGAGAAAATTTGAAACTCAAGGGATTGTGGAAGTGAATCTTGTAAACTAAAAGTAAATAAAATAAATTTTTTAAAAAGTGTCATATTCCAAATCATTAGTTCAAGCTCAGTAAGATTTACTAGTGTTTGCACTGTTCTGACAAGACCTCCAAGAACCCCGGATCACCTCCCCAACACAATCCTGGCATGCCCACTTACCAAGGCTCTAGCCTGGGTCCTTCTCTTCTTCTTCTATAACATCCCACTTGATAATCTCATCAACTCTAGTGGGTTCAGTTGTTCTCTCTATGTATACGACTTTCAGACCTCTTTATCCAACCCTTACCTCTAGTCTACTATCACCAGCTGTCCATTAGACTTCTGGAAATGGATGTATCAGAGACATCTCAAACTCAATGTGTCTAAGATAGAACTCACGATCCCTCACCCTCCAAAACCTGGCCCTCTTCAGAAATTCCCTGCTACTGTCAAGGGCGTTATTACCTCCTCTCTTGCACTCACCTCAAATAACCAAAATAACTTATACTTTACTACCCTTCACAAGTGTGAATGTCTGGCAGAAGGCATTAAGGGATTTCACAGGGTCCTGAGAGGGGTCCAGAAGAGACCAGAGCAATCACCTACAACAACCTGTTCATTTTACACATGAGAAGTCAGAGACATAGAGAATTTCTTGGGTCATATTCCTTGTAGGTTAAAAAAAATAGTGGAAGATTTTAATCTGGAGCACCTGACTCAAAATCCATTGCTTTTCCTACTAGACCTCAAGAGATATAAGAAAGATAAGAAGGGGTGGCCAAGAATAGTGACCAAGATGCCTAAATTGGGGACCCCTGGGTTCCAATCTCACCCCAGCACTTAAGATCGTAGAGCGAGATGAGAGGCTGGGTGGCACAGTGAATAGAGCACCGACGCTGGAATCAGAAAGACCTGAATTCAAATTCAGCTTCAGACACTTAACACAAAACTAGCTGTGTGACCTTGAGCAAGTCACTTAACCCCAATTGCCCTTCCTTGCCCCCTCCAAAAGCAAAAAATAAAAATAAAACAGATCATAGAATGAGAAATGGCAGGGACCTTGGACCTCAAGAATTTCACAGTTCATTGCAAAATAATAATGAATAATGATAAATGACATACAACAGTGTAAGGTTTGCAAAAAGCCCCTTATTTTGCACATTATCTCATCTGAGCCTCATGACAATTGCTTTATTTGACAGATGAGTAAACTGAGGACCAGGGAGCAGAAGTGAAGTCAGGGTCACACAGGGAGCCAAGATCCAAGCCAAGCCTTCTCATCCACACCCAACATTCTTATCATTTACCTCCCATTCACCATAGGATGGGGCAAGGACACTCCACCTTTGAGTCTTCTTCCTCATTTATAAAATAACTACATATATATATACACACACATATAAATATATAACACTTTCCCACCACATGGTCACAAGGCTCAAATGCAATCATATGCATAACAAAATTTTCTGCAAACTCTAAAGTGTCGTGTGTCAGTTATTATTTTAATTATTTTGCTTTGAAATGTGAAATTCTCAAAGTCCCAGGAAACCATTAGACCCCTTTAAATTACTCAATTCTGTCTTCTCATTCATATGTGATTCAAGATTTCTGGATGCACTGGATGAAATTGATTAACAGGCAAAATAATTTCCAAGAATCCTGTTTGGGAGAGGTTGGTTTACATTAGAGTGATGATCTGCCAAATAAAGGATGAATTGGACCGAATCCCAGAATGGCTTATGTATCACTGGGATCTAAAGCAAAGGGCTTATTACATCCCATTCAACATCCTGACCTCAGATGCCAGCAAGGCCAACTCAAATCTGATCAAGGATCTCCCCCCCATCTCCCTGCCATCCCCGGCCCCACCCAGACAAAAGCTCACCCCAACTTTAGCTGAAGATCTCCACTGGCTGGAAAACCATCCCCTCTGGGGCAGCCCAGCCCATTTGTGGATAGCTCTTATCATAAAGCAATCTTTGTTTCATCTTGTTTTTTCTTAACATGACAGCAAAATTTTCTTCCTACTTCTTCTGCTTGGGTACACAAAAAAAGCCTAAATCTCTTCCACTACCACTGTCCCCATGCTGAGAGCTGAGCGGCAAAGCAGCTTCCAGGTCACTCCTTGGCATCTCCTTGTCTTGAGCTGTGAAGGGGGCTCTCTACGTCTCATTCTCTCCCTCCAAAAGTTTTCACCTTCATTTGTGTGTGGTCTTTCCTCATTACAATGCA
Source organism: Pseudochirops cupreus (assembly GCA_028627135.1). Taxonomy (NCBI): domain Eukaryota; kingdom Metazoa; phylum Chordata; class Mammalia; order Diprotodontia; family Pseudocheiridae; genus Pseudochirops; species Pseudochirops cupreus. The sequence continues at coordinate 414,076,812 of CM053583.1, read as the reverse complement.
AATTTCCTGAGGGCAGGGATTATCTTATTTCCCTAATGTGTATGTGCGTGTCTGTGTGTGTATGTATGCATGTACGTATGTGTGCGTGTGTATGTATACACCTACACACAGACATATACATACATTCATATATACATCTATGTGCATATATACATACACACAAGCATCTCCAGCACTTAGCACAATCCCTGGGCACAGAGTAAACAATAAATGTTTTATCTCTCCCTCTATCTACCTATCTATCCACTTGGCAGCATTTCAAATGCAGATATATATATGGTACCTGTTGAATATTAGCTCTGGGCAAACCAGCCCCATTTTCTTTAACTGAATGAGCTCAAAGCCCCACATTAACCATGTTTTTCCTTAAACTATGGTCTCCAAGACTCCATACGAGACTCCAAATGAGGTATGAGCAGGGCAAAGGCCAACTGAGCTACTGCCTCTCTGGTCCTGTACACTACATCCATTGTAATGTGACCATAGTGGAGCCATGGCCTTAGAGTCAAGAGGACTTGGGTTGGCATCTCATCACTGGCCCACCCTAAATCACTAAACCTCTCAATAGCCCAGGCAGTTCTCTAAGGCTGTAAGTGCTAAGCAGGTTCAATCTGCCTTGATAGACGGAGTTGCCTCCTCATCAATGAAAGAACAGATCAATTTTTTTTAAATTTACATTCTTGATTGCCATGATGCATTGCTGGTTCATATTAAGGCTGCAGTCTACTATACCACTCTGCCACTTTTAAAGTGTTATGTGTTATGTGTAATTGGTTTCTGTATCTCCTGAATTCTGAACTGGCAAAATCAGTCACCTGAACGCAAGGGAAGGACTTTAGGTTCGACTTCTCAGCTAAGCCCCAATCATTCCAACAGTAATAGTCTTTTTGACTGTCCTCTGTCCTAACAGGTCTCTTCCACTCTCAACATCACACGGAAGAGAAATTAGTCATGTTCTGCTTGGCCCCAGAGGGCAGAAGGAAGGAGCTTCAGGGTGGCAGATTCGAGTTTGATACAAGGGAAAGTAATGGATCCCAAAGAATTCATGATGCAAAATGCCATCCACCTCCAGAGAAAGGACCGATGAGGTCTGAATGCAGATCAAAGCAGACTTACTTTCTTTATCTTTCTTTCTTTCTTTCTTTCTTTCTTTTTCTTTCTTCCTTCCTTCCTTTTCTTTCTTTCTCTCATTCTCCTCTTTCTTTCTCTCTCTCGCTCTCTCTCTCTTTCTCTCTCCCCCTCTCTCCCCTTTCTCTTTTCTTCCTTCCTTCCTTTCTTTCTCTTTCTTTCTTTCTTTCTTTCCTTCTCTCTTCTTGTACAAAATGACTAATATGGAAATCTTTTACATGATTGCACATGTATATCCTGTATCAGACCGATTACCATCTCAGGAGGGGGTAGGGAAGGAATTTAGGGAGGAACTGAATATGGACCTCAAAACTTTTTTAAAAAGTTAAAAACTATTTTAACATATAATTGGGGAAAATACAAAATATTATATTCTTTTTTTTTTTAAGTGAAACAGACTTCATTGAAGAGCTGCACAGAGAAGCTGGGTGGTCACCTGCCCAGTCCCAGCAAATCTGGACAAACTCTGTGGGCCCTTCTCCCTCTGGGGCTCTGCAATTTCCCTGGTAGTTTAGGGCATGATGGAGGGTGTGGTTGTTCTTACATTCCTGGAGCTCTGGAACACGCCTAGCTTTCAGTCTCTGTTATTTTTAAAGAAAAGGTGCTCGGGCTCCATAAATACTAGTAGTGACCAACGAAGTGTTTTAGACTTTGGGCATTAAGTATTCACTGGGTTGTGGCTTCCGAAGCTGTGACAGCTCCATGTTAGCACGAGTACAAAGATTTATGCCTTCTTGCCCTGAGAAAACATGGGGTAGTGGAAAGAGCCCTGCAATCAGTCTGACAAGCTGGATTTGGGTCTCACCTCTGCTTCCGACTACCTGGGTGACCTTAGACAAGTCCATTTACCTCTCTGTGATTCAGTTTCCTCATCTGTAGAATGTCAGAACTAGACCTAATGGCTTTTGAAATAAAATTCCAAGTAATCTCTCATTGGCTGGCGTCAACTGTTCTTCATGGACTGAGGATGATTTTGTTGCAGAAAGAACATGAGAAATAGAAACATGCAAAGGGAGTTCTGGAGAGTGCCTTGCCCTTAGTAGGTGCTTAAAAGAGAGTCTACTGAATTAAATGGGAAAATATGTATGTACATGTGTGCATATGTGTGTATGCATGTATGCATCTATATGTAAAGGTGTGTCAGTACTTGCGTGTATGTGTTTGTGGGTATGTATGTATATATGCACAGTGTAGGGGGTGTGCATACACATATATGCATACATACATGTGCACACATATACATGCATACATATATACGTGTGTGCGTGTGTGTGTGTGTGTGTGTGTGTGTGTGCGTGTATATATACCTGGCAGGTTTTATCAGCCTCTAGGACTTTATTTACTAGAACCAGATTATTTTCAAAAGGCCAGGACTGTGATATATTTTTCTGCTTTATTGGTGATTAGAAAGCCTAAAATATTTCTCCGTCAATCATGAGGTGACTAATTTAACTGTCAGATACACAAGGCTAGACGTCAAAAACACGTGTTAAAAGGCCCTAATACGCCGTGTTCAACTTGATTAACAGCAAACTTGCAGAAATCCCAACAATGTGCTCTTGTTTTCAGCTTATTTGCATTGGCAAGGGCCGCTCAGCCTGGATCTGGCTCCTTGTGGGTCTAATCTCTGACCACTTTATCTTGGGTGCAAGAGCCCCAGGCGGTTAGCTACAGGCCCCCCTCAGCCTTCCTCAGCCCCTTATCAGAGGGCAGCCACAGCAAGCACACAGTGAGACCAGCTTTCTAAAGATTGCCTCCTGAAAACTGTGACTTTCACTTCTAGGTTAGCATGAGAAGCAGCAGAGGAGGAGAAGGAAGAGGAGGAGGAGGAGGAGGAGGAGGATGATGGATGGCTAACATTTCTCTAGCATTTCAAAGTGCACAAGAAACTTTACAGACATTATCTCACTGATCCTCACAATCACTCTTTGAGGCAGGCAGGATAATTATCCCTGTTTTACATAGAACACTGAGGCCAAAAAAGGTTAGGTCACTTGCCCCGGGTCATACAGCTGGATTTGATTATACATGCCTGAGATAGGATTTGAACTCATGTCTTCTTAACTTCTCCTCCAATGTCAAACCACATAGCTGCTCCCAGCAGCGTGGCGCCAGCACGCTGCCAGGTTCACTTAAGCCAAGGGTATTTTGTGGCAGTCCATGAATTTCTTGACGACTCTGAGAGGTCCCGAAAGGAGGCGTAGTTTATAGTACACCCTGCTTTGGCCAGACTAAGTGCCTGGCACAGAGCGGGCACTTAATAAATGTTTACTGACTGATTTGCTACATCTACATTTCATGGAAATGACAGAGTAACTATGTTGGAACACGGCCAGCCACAGGTGACCAGACTGATGAGAGGACCAGGGAATGTGCCACATGACCATTACTGGAGGGAATTGGAGACATCTGCTTCCTGAAGAAGAGACAATTTAGAGACTGAAAAGTAGTTTTCAAAAACTTAAATGGGCATCATTTAGATGACTGATCCAATGTAATAGGTTTGGGCCCAGAATTAGGCTATTAATCAATCTACCAACCAATACTTATTAAGCACCTACTACGCGCCCAGGCACTGTACTCAGTGCTGGGGACAGAGAGACATCAATGACTGTCTTCCTTCCCCCAAACAGCACCAGTGGGCAGAATCTGCAGAGGCAGAAATGTGGGCTGACAAAGATGAGGAGAGTGGAACGGAGGGCCTCCCCATCCCTGGAGAGCAGCCTCTGGCTCAGTGACAGAGCAGGCTTGGAGGCCTCTGAGCTCCCTGCCAACCCGAGAATTCCTGTGCCTGTGACTCATTTTCTCTCTGCATATGTGTTCCACCATGATCACGTGAGACAAATGATGCCACATCTGCCATCTGTGAAGACAGGGAAGAGGAGGAAGGCTGGGGACTGAGGGGCCATCTCAGGGCATCAGTGCAGAACAGGAGAGGACACACAGGACCAGGGACCAGAGGCCCTTCCCATCCTGGACACTCGGCGGGTTGGCTGGTTGCTGTCCTTTGTTCTCAAGGAGGACCGGAATGATATCACTGTGCTAGAATCAAGTTTCAGTGTGCTCACCTGTGGCCGACCAGACCAATACGAGCTCAGAATGCTACTTAATAAATGCTCAGTGACCTACCAGTTAGGGAGTTCTAGGGCCTCCACTGTCTCTCCTCAGCACTTCCTTCTGCCACGCAAGCAGAATGCTGATTTGCCAGGAGACAGCCTGAAGCCCAGCCTGGGTCACTCCCATGTCTGCACTTGGCTTCTAAGGTTTTCTTAAATGCTTGACCTTGAACTTGGCCCAATTTACTAACCACAAATTTGTCAGAATAGGCAATGTGAAATCAACAGAACTCAATCACTTGTTTAGAGAAAGGAGTTAAAAAAATGTGGGGGGAAGTCAGTCTCAAATAAGGCAAATGCTAAGAGGGGGAGGAAATAATAAGAGTTAACACTGACATGGGCTTACTGTGCGTGAGACAAGATGAGAGCTTTACAGTATGATCTCGGATCCTCACAAGGCTGAGAGGTAGACACCATTAACACCCCCATTTTACAGATGAGGAAACTGAGGCAAACAGAGGTTAAATAACCAGGGTCACACCGCTAGGGAGTGGCTTGAATATCCCCCTGCCACCAAGCTTCCCAAGAGGAAAGGAAACAAAATGGGCAGCGCATGAACACACCAGAACATTGCTGTACTCTGAGAAACAGCAGTGAAGATGAATTCAGAGAAACCTGGGGCAGAGGACATGGAGTCACACGGAGAGAGACACGAACTGCAAAATCACAAAGAAAATGACACTGAAAAGCAACTGAACTCAGATTAACTGCGATGGGGCAGCAGGGTTCAAGGACGGACGTGAGCCAGAGCTGGGAGTGAATGCAGAAGAAGAAAGGGGAGCTTCCCACCTGTAGGACACCTTCGGCTCCGCGTGGCACCTTCTACAGAAAGAATCTGCATAGTGGAAAAACTGCCCTCTCTTAAGTCAGAGGCCCTGGGTTCCAATCCCAGCTCTTCCTAGTTATGTGACCTTTAACAAGTCAGTTAAACTCCTTGGACCTCAGTTTCTTCCTTTACAAAATGAGGGGGTGGGATGGGATGGGCTCTAATGGCCCTTCCTGATCTATATCTACAATGCTATGATCTTCACAGCTCCGGGAGCTAGGCACTTTATTATTCCTACTTTAGAGACCAAAGTTCAGAGAGGTCCAGTGATTTTCCCAGAGTCACACAGCTCATAAGGGGCAAAAGTGGGATTTGGCCCCAGGTCTTTCTAATTCCAAGTCCAGTACTCTATCTCCTGTGTCTCTCTCAGGATGAAGCCTTCTGCCTTCACCCCAATAGAAGGATGGGACAGAAGGTGCCAGACACCATCCAAAGCCATTGCCCACCACTGGCTGACTTGGCTTAACTGTTTTTTCTGTGTTACAAGAGATGCTTGACTGGAGGGAGCTGGTATTCGGGTGAATGACTGTGATGTTCAAAAAAAAGTGACCAATCAAACATTCCAGAAACACTTGGGACCCCATTTGACTAAGCATGAGCAGAAATATTCTGAGGTCCATCCACATGCGTGCTTCAACGGACTGGAAGAAAGGGCACAGGGAGGTGACCCCCGACTTCTGTCACGCTACTTCAAAATTAAATGCCAAATGAGTAGAGAAGAGATGATTTAATCGTATGTCTTGGAAAGCCCAATTTTAACATAAAGTCACTTGACATCTTTTTGAAATAAACCTGTCAATGCAGAAAACCTATTTGCCTTGCCTTGAAAGGTCATTCTGACTATATGACAAAGTCACGAGTTATATGTAACACCCCACAGAGCTGGACTGCTTTAGAAAACTCAGGAACTTTATAACAGATAAGGAAACTGAGTCCAAGAAAAGAGATCTTATTCCAGATCCCATGGCTGCCCAGAACCAGGGCTGAGCCGCAGCCAGGACACAGCTCAAGACTCCTTCCCTTACACAGCTGCCTCTTGTCCATCATCGCTCATCAACCACTGTTGAATATGGCAGATGGCAACGTTGCTTTGACTCTGAGGGAGAAAGTAGGACCAAAATTACCTTTCCAAGACGGAGACAAAATCTCAGTGTTTTCCTTGGCCTCAACCTACCTTTCCAGACTCTTTCTATATCCCTTCCCACACAGTCCATTCAAACTGTCCTTGCTGTTGCTTCCTATGATCGACTCATGCCCATGTCTTTGCGTTGGCTGTGCCCTAGGCCTAGAATACACACCCTCCTCACCTCTGCCTCAGAAACCTTCTCTTCCCTGAAGCCTTAGCTGAAGCATCTCCTTCTATGGGAAGTCCTTCCTCATCTCTCCTCCAGCTGCCATGACCACCCTCCCTCCCAAACTGCTACGGATTCATTTATATTTATCCTTTGCCTACTTATACTTAATGCATATTTTCTCCCCAAAAGAGAATGTAGCCTCCCTGAGGGCAGAGACTGTGTGCAGTTTTGTCCTTGTATCCTGGGCACCTAACGCCCTGCCTTAACACAGTCAGTGTTTAACAAACGTTTGATTATTGTTGGGCTAACTAACTCTACTAAAATACCTTAAACTAAATTGGAACAAACCTCTTGAGAAGAACAGTTTTTTTGGTTTTCCTCTAAAATAAGGTGCTAAATGTGCCTTTTGTTTCAGGTTAAGCCTGAAAACACACCAATGTTAACGAAGTAGCTTTGAAAAGTACAGTGCCAAACCCCCTATCCAACAGGAAGCTTATTCCTCTGGATCAGAGTCCCACTTGGTAGCTACCTGCCATTTTCTATCCAGCATTCCCATTAACAATGTGCCTCTCTTCCCCCTCTACCAGCCGCCTGCAGGCAGCGGTTTCTGCAGCAAGCCAAGTGCCCCAACAGAATGGAGACTCTTTGAGGACAGGCATTGTATTATTTCATTTTGCCTGATTTAGGGAGTGGAATGGGGTTGCTAACTACACCAAGCCCTGTCAAGTGAGGGTCCAGACGAAAGTCACCTTTTCAGACAACGCCTCTTCTAACGTTGCTAGGGCAGTGTCGGTGTTACTAGAATCCGTCTGCAGAGACTTCACCCGGTCCTTCAGGTTGCTCAGCTGTTTGTCCTTGTCTCTGACTTGTTCTTGCAAGTTTTCTATCTAAAAAGAGACAAAAAGCAGGGGAGTCAATCTACTTTGGAAGACAGTACTGGGATCTTGCTTTGGAATGGATGGTCTCACATCAACACTGGCAGCGAAGACAAGAGGAGGAACAGAGGAGAGAGCCTGGGATTTTAGTCCTGGTCCAATAGGGAACACTCAGATGGGCGAACAAGGGAGAACTCAAAGGGGTCTTGGAAGTCACCAAGGCCAAAGTCACTAGCCCAAGTGACAGGGGGGTAAGTGACAGAGCTGGGATTAGAGCCCAGGTTTTCTGATTGTGAATCAACCACTCTTTCGAATGATAATAAATCCTTTAAAAAAACATTTGGGAATTATAAAGTCTTGGTGCTGGGGACAGGGGTGATGAGTGTGAGTCACCCAGAGAGTCCAACCCTGTAATTTCATCAGTGTCCATAGGTATAGGAAAGGAAACACTAGGTCCCACACCAAACTAGAAACTATTCTTTCAATGAGGTATTAGAGAGGTGCCCCCAGACAATTACTGAAAATATCCAATCCCTTGGGGAGTTAGTCCCCTCAACTCTGAACCTGCTGTTCAGGGGGCTCACTCTATCTAGCCAGTCCCAGGCCACCAGAGCAGACCATGCCTCCCATTCCATCCAGCTGTCCACCCAGGCCCCTTGCCATCTGCCTACTGCCTGACCCCAACCTCCCCATCTCTCACTAGAAACCAAACCAATATCACCATTGCTCCTGGAAAGGGCATGTCAATTATGGATCATCTCCCCAAGCCTAGGACTCACTTCCCAAGTCACAGCTTCCAAAGGTGTGTAATCTCCCCCCACTCCCCTATATAATGTTAGCTCTAAGGGGGTGGGCACTGTTCCCCCCCCCCCAGCACTTAGTACAATGCCTGGCATATGTGAGCAATTAATCACTTTTCATTGAGTCATCAACTCATTAATAAGAACGTGACATCATTACAATTGGAGAAATTGAAGGCTAGAGAGATCAAAGGAATTCCCTGAAGTTACACAGATGCCCACAGCGGTGGGTTTCCTGGCCTCCATCACAGCACGGTGAAGAAATCTCACACCAACAACAAGACCATGTCTTTGTGGTGCAAAGAAGGACATCTGCGCTAATTCCACTCCAGAGTCCAGACCTTGATCACAATAACACTTTCCATCCCAGAACGCATCTCCATCTCTTTACTTAAAATCTCCCTGCCCCTCTGCAGTCCACCCCAAACACTGACACAAGACTCTCATGGATAGGAATTGCTTCATTCTTCGTATTTGTATCCCCAGCACAATAAACTCCTGGGATTCCCCATTACTTCCAGGATGAAATATGAAACCTTCTGTCTGGCATTGAGAGCCCTGCACTACCTGCCCCATGCTCCTTCCCAGCGTCTTCATGCCTTGCACCATGCTGCGCCATTGTCTGCAATCCCATAACACTGTCCTCCCCATGTCTGGTCACACGAGATATTCTCAGCATTTCCCTCGGCTTTGCCCCATGTCCACAATCCCCTCCAGTCCATCTTGTAACTCTCCTGGCTTCCTCCAAGTCCCACTCAAAACCCGACTGGCTGCAGGAAGCCCTTCTCAACTCCCCCTCATTCTATCGATCATCTCCAGTTTTTCCTGCCCACATCTTCTTTGTCCACATTTGTTCACACGTCGCATCTTCCCTTAGGTTGCCTCCCACACCTGGAATACTCTCCCTCCTCACTTCAGTCTCAGGGATCCCCCAGCTCCCTCCAAAACCCAGGGGGCCCAAGATCAACGTCCTGAAGTTGGCATCTCCTTGTGCTCTCAATTGTCATTGCTCTGCCTGGACCCTGGCAAAAAGGATGCGGCACCTATACTGTATACAGTGTGCATAGACTAGTGTCTTTCTTGTGTACATGCAGGATCCTCCACTCCTCACCTCCACAAAATAGAAGCCCCTTGAGAGCAGGGACTTTGGGGGGTTTGTCTAACACGGTGCCTAGCTCACAGTAGGCACTGAATAAATGCTTTATAAATAAATTAAATTGCCAGTCATTTTCCATGTACTAGAATTCCATCATTAGTCCTTTACTACATCTGACTTATATTTCTTGTATCATTTTAGTAGCTTTTCCCATCTTTTCTGGCAATGAAAAAGAATAGAATAAAATCACCAGCAATCTCCTCCCAACTATGGCATTCCCAATATTTGACTATTGCTCACTATCCCCCATCCTCTTCTCTAAATGATTCCAATTCCATTCATCTTCCTTCTCTCACAAGTCTCATTTTCCTAAAGCCGACACTGGTAGAAAGCTTTTTATTTTCTGAGCAAATGGGATTCCAGGCATTCTCCCAATAACACTGGCCAAAATCACATAACAATGGCCAAATCGCCAAGCTGCGAGAGACCTCAGTGGTCGATACTTGGAAGGGACCTCCGTGACTGATGCCTGAAAAATGATTCCACCTCCAAGAGACTCAAGAAGTGATCATTCAGTCTTTGCTTGGAGACCTCCAAGAAGGGGGAATCTACTACCTCTTGAGACGACCCATTAAAGGCATAGCAGCCTCTGACACAGATGATGGGAAGGGAAGCACACAGTTATATGGGTCAGCAGATGGCCTTCCAGTCTGACTCAGTATGTGCTAATGCAATAGGAAATAGTTTGTGCTGCAATTATTTGAAGGAATCTGCAGGCCAAGTTGCCTAGGTTATCACCAGTAGACCACTAATGGGACCAACCTGAGATATAAATCAAATTTAGCAAGTACTAAACACTACACTTGGCAAACAAATGCTATCCTGGCATCTAACCAGCTCCTTTTCTCCATTATCTGCAGCTTGAATAAGCAGGAGGAACTGTAAATGATAAGTTTTACACATTAGTAGCTGTAAGGGTCCTCTCCTGGGCATAGTGCTGCTGTCTCACTCATGTTTTTATTCTCCCTCGCTTTCCAATCATGTACTCCTTATCTAAGGATTTTAAAAAATCACTAGGCAAACAATTTATTCCTATTAAGAGTTTTAAAACGTCTAGGGGGGAAGGCAGCTAAGCTTTGAGATAAGTCCATTCAAAATATTTTATTGTGCAACGAGATTTCCCTGCAATTATTCCAAAAGGACCTTTTCCAATATGCGTCTAACCCAAAAACACAGTTCCAAACATCTAGGATTGGCACTTTGTCACAGAATCATAGAACCTCAAGAGTGGAAGACATCTAATCCAGCTTAACAACACTCTTCTGGACAGCTCTCCTAGGGAGGGGTCATCCAGGCTTCCCTTATTCCAGTGAAATGATCAATTAATACATTACTTAAGCCACTACCACGTGCCAAGCACTGCACTACTAAGCCCTGGGGGTACAAAAAGAGGCAAAAGATAGTCCCTGGCCTCAAGAAGTTTATAATCTAATGGGGGAGACAAAGTGCATAGAAATACATTAATATAACATAAGGAAATAATCGACAGAGAGGGCATTAGAGTTAAGAGGGGTCAAAATGTTCTTCTCTAAGTTGTGTTATCTACTCCCTCGCCTTTCAAATGTGGATTCACACCCTTCCCAGCTCTAGACCCGTTCAGATCTCCAGAGAAGTCTAGACATTGGTCTGGAGAGAAGATAATGGTCATGTTGCTGGGCTAGCTGCAGCACTGGGAAGCAGAGCAGATCATCTCCAAAGAGCACAGACAAAATCCAACTTCTCATTGGATGTGGTCTCCAGATGAGCGCAGAGAGATGGAAGCAATGGAAGTCATTTCCCCAGGTTTCCTTAAGCAGAATTTTCTGGCCTTTATCTTTATCTGGACACAATCTACTTGTCCTTCTAGCTTTTCCCATATCCATTTCTTCTGCTTAAAGTACACAGAAATGCACACACATACACACACACTCATTAGAAATGAATAGATGTGTTACACCGATCAAAATGCCAAAGACTCACTTTGTAGAGCTAGAAAAAATAATAATAAAATTCATCTGGAAGAACAAAATGTCACTAATATCAAGGGAATTGATGGGGGGAGAAGATGTCAGAGAAGGCAGCCCGGCAGTACCAGATTTCAAACTATATCACAAAGTAGTAATCACGAAAACAATCTGATACTAACTAAAAAAGAAAGTGGTGGATCAGTAGCATCGCTTAGATACACAATACTCAGAAGTGAATGACCACAGTGACCTAGTGTTTGATAAACCCCAAGATTCAAGCTTTGGGGGTAAGAACTCACCATCTGACAAAGACTGCTAAGAAAAGTACAAAGAAGTTTGGCAGAAACTAGGTATAGACCAATATCTCATACTCTATACCAAAAGAAGATCCAAATGGTAAATTTATTTAGACAGAAAGGGTGATGTCACAAGTAAATTAGGGAAGTGTGTAAAATCTACCTGTTAGATCTCTGAATGAAGGAAGTTTATGACCAGACAAGAGACAGAAAGGATCATGGGAAGTAAAGTGGATAATTTTGATTACATGAACTTAAAAAGTTTTCACACAAACAAAACTAATGCAGCCAAAATTAAAAGGAAAACAGGAAACTGGAAAACTTTTTCACAGCAAGTTTCTCGGATAAAAGGCCTCATTTCTCAAATATATAGGGAATTGAACCAAATTTGTAAAAATGAAAGCCATTTCCCAATTGATAAATGGTCAAAGAATAGAACTGGCAGTTTTCAGAAGAAGAAATCAAAGATATCAATGGTCACATTAAAAATACTCTAAAAGTCACTACTATTAGGAAATTCAAATTAAAACAATTCTGATATACCACTTCACATCTATCAGATTGATTGATATGACAGAAAAGGAAAATAACAAATGCCAGAGGACATATAAGAAAATAAGGATACTAATGCCCTGGAGAACAATTTGGAATGATGTCCAAAGGGCTATAAAACTGTACATACCCTTTGATCCAGCAGCTCCACTCCTAGGTCTGTATCCCAAAAAGAATAAAGAAAAGGGAAAAGGACCCAGGTACAAAAATATTTACAGCAGCTCTTTTTGTGCTGGCAAAGAATTAGAAATTCCATCGATTTGAAATTGATCATCAAGTGGGGAATAGCTGAACAAGTTGTAGCATATGATTGTAATGGAATATTATTATGCCATAAGAAATGATGAGGGAGATGGCTTCAGAAAAACCAAGAAAACTTCAAATGATCTGTGATTTCAAAAAAACCTATTTCTCTCCAGAGAGAGAGCTGATGCACTCTGAGTGCAGACTGAAACATACTTTTCTCACTTTCTTTATTTTTCTTGATTCTGTGTATATATGTTTTCTTTTGCATCATGGCTAACATGGACATGTGTTTTGAATGACTTCACATGTATAATCAATATTAGATTGCTTGCCTTTTCAAGGGGTAGGGGAGGAAGAGGAGAAAGGGGAAGGGAGAGAATTTGGAACTCAACGTTTTAAAAAACAAATGTTAATATTTTTACATGTATTTGGGAAACATTTAACAAAATAAATAAAAGGAAACTGAAAATTAACAAAAAAGAAATGAGGAGGTGTCAGCATCCTTAAGGGAGGTAGAGAAGGTATTAGACCTTAGCCCAGCACGACTGGGAGAAAGAACAGCCTGTTGTTGCTGGTCAGGAAAGGGAACCAAGAAATCACCCAACTGGCAAGAGAGTACTGATCAACAATTCATTTCTTCAAGTATCTTGGTAGGTAGGAACAGTAGAGGCTCTGGAACCCTTCCCAAGGGAGTGACACTAATTCACTGTCTGTTGTACAGGACTGATAGGAGCTCTTGTTGGAGCAGTGGATTCTTGTGGCTCATAGAGAAGGACACACCTATCAACGACTGACCATTGGTGAATATCTTCCACCAGAAGGAGTTCTCAGGCTACTAAGTTGTACCAAAGGCTGGCCTTCACCACGAAGGTGGTAAGAGAGCTTTCAGCAATCCTGGGACTGGAATGGTCCAGCACCCAAAGCTAGCTGGAAACGTGAACATGTGAATGATGCCTGAAAAGATGTGTCACCATAAAAATGTATTCTGGACCCAAATAGGCCTCTATATGGAGATCTGGGTAGGAATAGGTCATGACCCTGCACTGATGCCATACCAAGCAAGTATGTGGAAGAACGGGGGGCTATACACCATAAAGCCAGATATATCTCTTGTCTTAGGCAGGAGTGGGAGGGCCCTTATTTAATCATGAATTTCCTTGAGACATGGGACAGTAGTCTATGAGGACCAGATGGGGGGATTTATCGTATAAACTTCTATTATACAGATGAGGAAAATGATACCCAGAGAAACATGACTTGTCTAAGGCCACACAGAAATCAAGTGGTACATTCAGGCTTCAATCTATGTCCTAAAAGTCAAAGCCCAGGACTGTTTTCGGTAGTTGTGTCATAGCTAAAAGGATCACCTCCTCAACCCTGTTGGAGAAAGCCAGTGGATTAATCCCTAAATGTATAGGTGCTTTTTATATCAGATGCTCAGATGGAGAGTTGGAATAAAGAAAGTGTTCCAGAAGCCAGCTGAAGAAAAAGCTGGGTCACTAGACTGGGGACATTAGGACAAGCATTGAATGTGCTGTCACTGCTTACTCTTCTGTGTTTGACCTGCTGTATCTGCTGGGAAGCATAAGGAATACTGGGGTTTGCTGCTAACTGAACAAGGGAGGGTTCATGATTGTCCAGGGCGATGGGCACCGGAGACACCCCTCACAGGAGACTAATGACAGGACCAGCTGCATATCACCCTTCTCCTGCCTTGAATAAGCTGACACCTACCACATTAGTGGGGGGGGGGGGAGGAGGGGGCAGTGAATATTAACCAGATGAGCGCTACTGTAGGTTGAGCCAACTCTTCATTTTTTTAATTTTCTATCGCCATCACCTAGTATAGAGCCTGGCACATAGTAGGTGCCTCATAAATGCTTGTTGATTGATTGATTGAGTGGAAACCAACTCACACCTAAGAGCACTGCCCAACAGTGCCACTGGCAACTTAAGGGAAACTGAGGACAGTTTCTCCCACCCTCATCTTCTCTTGAAGAGATGTAACAAATTCCAGAGTTTAATTACAGGGTATCTGGGACTAGAGAAGGCTAAAGAGAGAAAAAGTAAGGGAAAAAACCCTTTGGATTTAAGGGAATGAGTTAAGCAGCCAGTGAGCTACTGCAGGGAAGGAAGGAAAGATGGGACCTGGGAGATTTAGAGAAACCAGACTGCAGAAGAGGAAAATGACCATGGCTCTTTATACCAATGGCATAAAATGGCAGAGAATGGTGTGAGGGACCAAGAGGACTGAGGTGAGGATACGAGTCTCTAAGAGCTCACCAGATGTTGTAGTTTTCAGGTAAAAGCAGGCTCAGGAGCCCAGCTGGGTACAGGGGAAATTTTCAATGAGAAGCAAACCTATTGGAGGGTAACTGTCTGAGGGCTGGCTGTTTACAAAAGCCGGAGCTTGCTTTTTTTCCTGCCCCTCGGGGAATTGTTTTTATTGGCACAGAAATCTCTTTATACATGAAGTCGGTCCTTTTTGACAAATCAGCTTGCCAATCTGTGACAGCCCTCATTATTTTGATAAGCCATTTCAAAATGTTTCAAAGTTCTTCTGTCATTGGCCATCAAGAAAAACCCTAGATTTGTTATTTCCTCGAATCATGTTCTTATTAGCCTTCAGACTCCTGTTCCTGCTTTCCTTTAGGATCCTGAGACATGAAGCAGGAGAGATGTGGACGATACCTGGTAATCATACTTATGTATCTTAATTTCATTAGAGGATTCCATTACATTAATGGACCATACTTTCCTTAACTGTTCTCTGTCATTAGACATTTAGGCTGTTTCCAGGTGGTGTCTCCCTCTATCCCCAATCACAAGTAATGCTGTTACACATAACTTTCCAAAGATAGTTGTTTATTTTTCCACCAACAGAATTACATAGAAGTTCAAAGATAGGGTTACTCTGGTAACTTTCTCAGCGCACTGTCCAATCACTTTCCAACATTCCACCAAATTGGAATTCCATCAGCAAAGAAGGATGTTTCTCCACGACTCACCAACAATGAGTTTCATTTAATTCTTTCTTGTCAATTTGATAGATGTAAAGAGGCACCACAGAGTTATTCTTACTTGTATTGCTTTGATAAGCAGTGAGTCTGACTATTCTTTCAAATAACTGCTTGCCATCAGAGTTTCTTAATTTATAAATTTGTCTTTTCCTCCTTTTTTAGCCATTTATACAGTAAGGCACGTGGTTCACAAAATGTGGTACACGGTACTCTGGAGGTACCTGAGATCCTTTCTGGTGGTCAATGAGGTCAAAACTATTTTCACAATAATACTAAAATAGTGTTTGCCAGTTAAAATACTCTTCCCATTTTCAACTACATAACTGTGTGAGGCCAGATTTTCTTCTTCAACCAAAATAACATATCACAATAGACTGAATGCAGAAGTAGTGGTAGTGGTAATGGGATTACAGTATAGAAAAGAAGGTGTTGGTAGGGGAGCAGAGATAGTTAATGCTACATAAGGACCTGAGAGAATGAACAAAGTTGGGTTTGGAGTAGGCGTCCCTAGGGAGGCCCTACACTAAATGGCAGACACCCAATGTTTACATCATAGAGTGGCCAAAGTGCTATGAGTCCCTGAGTCACAACTACAGGGAAAAGAAGTAAAGAAGGGGATGGGAGTTGACATAATAGGATTTTCCATCCAATCCTTGCCTGAACTAGCAATTAGGTGGCGGTCAATTTCAGGTTCAAAGGGACGGTCACCAATGCCATTTGCTGTGAGACGGAAAGTACTTCTGTTGTTGCTTCGTTAGACAGACACTTAAGTTTAGCCTATGCTATGGGGAATCCAATCTAGAAAACTGGAGAAGGTCTCAACTGCTATCTATGCAGATGGAAAGCAAGGTGGCTGACTCCGCGTGCTTCCAGAAACAACCAGTAGCCTCCTACAAGTCTCTGAAATGTTCCTGAGATACAATCAGTTCTGCAGAAATCTGATCTAGCTACTGTGGGAGCACCACAGTTTGGATTCCCAGATGGTCATTTCTTTGATGATAACGATGGCATGCTTGACTTCATTGGTTCTGAGGGGACGGGCTGGCCCAACAGACCCTAACTGGCCAATGAGAGTTGGGAGTGTTGAAACTCAGCAACAAAGGCACGTCTGATACTTCCAACTGAAACCGTCCACTTCTCCCTATAGTTTTTGTCATGCTTTCCCTGGCCATTAGCAGAGTCCCTTTAATGTGGCTAAGTGCTTAAGAAATATTATCGTTTGATTGATCAATTATTTTTTCCTATACATTCAACCCATAATTTTAAACTATTCAGATCTATTTAGATCTGTCATCCAAAATATCATCCCTCCCTTACCCCTTCAGATTATCTTCAAATTTGATAGGCATGATATTTATGTCTTCACTCAAGCCAACTAATAAAAATCTTAGTGAAGGACTAAGGGGGCAAATCCTTGGGTCACTCTACTACACAATTTACTCTGTATTTGTCATATACATATGAATGACTATTATGTGGATCTAGACACCCAATGGCTACCAAATACAGCCAAATGGACAGCCTAGCTCACATCTCTATTTTTTTTTCCACTAGGGTGGAATGAGAGATTTTATCAAATGAGTTCCAGAAATATATTTAACCTATGTCTGTAGTATTCCTTCAGACTAACAGGAAGAAAAGGAAATCAGATTAGAGTGGCATGACTGGTTGTCGATGAAGCCATGCTAACTTTGGGGCATCATTGTTTCTTTCTGAAAATGTTCTCAAAACCTTCCTTTGATAATGTGTTCTAGAATTTCTCCAGAAATAAAAATCAAGCTCATGGATTCAGAGTTAGTTGACTCCTTCCTCTTCCCACTCAAGAAAGTGGAACATTTGCCATCATCTGATTTTGCCGCCTCTTCCAATTCTCAAAGATCTTTCAAATGTCACCAAAAGTAGTTCAGCAAATCCATTTGCTAACAAACCCAAACCCTAAATTCATCCACTGGGATGTGCCTGATTTGAGTTCATTGAAGGAAGCCTTGTTAAAAATTTTATGTTACCCCTCCCCAGATCAGAGACTATTCTTCCTGGAAAATCCAACAAGAAAAATGAGAATCCAGTGTGTTTGTCCTTTTTACACTTGCCCATTACCATCAGGGTAGGTATGTTCCCAAGCAGCAATCCCACCTCTTCTTAGATCATCTTCCGCTCCAACATACCTTTACAAAAGAAAGAAAAAAAAAAGCCTACCATAATCCCTAGTACCCACGATCTTCCTCAGCTGTTTCCAAACATCAGCATTCCTGACACTCTTTACTGGGCTGTGCTGCTCTTCATTACTCATCCTTGCTTACCTCTACCTGCTTCCATCACTTATGCGTCTCTTTAAACTCCAATTAATCAATCTGCTCCCTGTGCAGCTAAGTTAGTCACTTTGGGAAGCTTTCCATTCTCTTCCTCAACAGAATTGTTTGCATGTATCTCTTCAGGATTTCATTCCTGACAGCTTTAAATCCCTCAAGGACCATTTTATATTACTGGATACAATCTATCCCTTCTACAAAACCTTTAATCCATTTGCATCATTCGCTTAGATCTGTACAATCTAAGGCCTGGCTTTGCTCTCCCAACTCAACCCTCAACTCAACTATGCCTGGATTTCCTCCCCTTCTTTCTCATGAACTCTAGACAGATTGGTGATTTGACTCCAAGGTTGCTGTCCGTTCTATTTCAGCAACCAGATGCTGTTTCCTCATCTCAGGAGGTCCAGAATAGTACTTCCCATTATCATTTCATCCATCTGTTTAATCATTGTTTAAATATAAAGTCAAGCCATTGATTTCTCAGCTGCTGTGCAAAGGGGGAGAAAATAAAGTGAAAAAAGGAAGAGAGAAAGAGAGAGAAAGGAAGGAGAGAGAGGGGAGAGGGAAAGAGAGACAGGGAGAGAAACAGAAAGACAGAGAAAGAGAGAGAGAGAAAGAGAGAGAAAGAGAGAGAGAGAGAAAGAGAGAGAGAGAGAGAGAGAGAGAGAGAGAGAGAGAGAGAGAGAGAGAGGAGACAGACTGACTCTGTCTCCAGCAGATGTCTGAAACTTTGAGATCTCCCATCAGTATAAACATGCCCCTGGACCTATTAGCCTATCACTGTGATGATATACTTCCTGAATGCTTCATATCATTCTTCCTTATGTCCAGGTGGTCTATAGTATTCTCCTACAATAACATAGCTTCTGTTTCTCCCTCTGTTGGTCCTCAATCAAATGTTCCCCATCATGTTTCCTCCCCTAGTTTCCTGGATTTTCTCATACCCGTTTATCTTCTTACACATGCTGCTCCACATCCCCCCTTTTATCTTCTGGGATCCTTTTAAATAAGGAGCCCTCTCTCCTAGAGCCATATTCCAGACAAAAGTCCCAGCCTCCCAAGCCTCAGAGATACCTTTGAGGGCAAAGAACCAACAGAAACTGCAAAGAGGGCAGAAAACATTCCTACTGATGAGAGCTGGCATGGGCGGGCATGGGGGTGGTGCCCACTCTCCTTCCCCTCCCCCACTGGAGATCTTTAAGCCAAGGTTTGCCCAGTGGGCAGTGAAGTGGAGATCCTTGTTGGGCCTCAATGTGCTATGATGTCCCTTCCATGCTCGAGCTCTTCTGGCTCTGAAATTCGTCTCCCTGTGTGAGGCTCTCACATCCACCCGGCTGGTTTTCCATACTTGGAGCATCTGTGTAAACCCCAGGGGCTATGGGTTTTTATCGCTGGCTCTCTTCCTAGATATTGTCTCCCATGAATCACTGCCCTTCTCCCCTTCTCTTCTCCCTCCAATGATGCAGCCACTATTTTCTGTGATCTCTAGCTTGGCAGATCTATGGGGGTCGTTTGCTCCCTCCTCCTCCTCCTCCCTTTTCAGCCTAAGGCCCCTTGGTCCAGACTCACAAGCACTCTGGAAAATGCTTTTTTTTAATGGCCCTTGTTAGACACACTGCATCCCGGGCCAAGAGCCCATCATTTCTCCATGTTAAGCCACAGGCCAGAAACCCAAATCCTGTTCTCAGACACTATCTTATCAGCCAGCTGTTCGTATCCCCAATCCATCTTCTCTTTCAAATCCCCTACCTTCAATCAACACTAATAATAATAAATAGTTAGTCTTCATGGAGCGCTTTAAGGTTTACGACAGTTTCAAATATCTCGTTTGATCCCATCAACAACCTAACAATAGGGGCTATTATTATCCCTACTTTACAGACAAGGAAACTGAGGCAAACAGACATACATGATGACACACATTGCCTGGGGCCATACAGACCTCAAGGGTTTGAACTCAAGTCTCCCTTACTCTGAGCCCCTCACTTTGTCTCTTTTATTACACAGTACCACATGAGTGCCCATCTTTTTGGAGGATTTGGGGGGAGTTTTCACACCTCACCCTGTCCCCTGAGATTTCATAACCCTTATCAACGCTTCCTAGGTGGCTTCCTTGTGACAGCATTCATGTCTATATGTGAATCACCAAGAGAAAGACACCAAGTTGAACCAGTCTCTAGAGCATTTCAGTCGAGTAAGACCCAGAAACATCCCTCCTCTCTGCTGGTAAGATCAGATTGAAGCATAGCTACCTCAGGACCTCTGGGCATGAAGTGACCCAGCAGCACTGCCCATCTCTTTTTCCTTCGGTCATCCCTCAATGACCAGCTGATGGCCTGTGGGTCTATGCCCTCATTCTGGGGTGGGGGAAAGGGACAAGAAGCTGTTTCCTCCAGGACTATCCAGCTCCCTTCTCCCACATAGGAAGGACCTTATACCTAAAAGGTTCAGGGTCCTTCTTACCTTTCCTCCTGTGGCACATTCTTCCTCTTTCCCACCTCTTAACAGAGGAGAGAGTTCCCGCCCTCCCTCCATGTTATACTTTCTCAATTTCCTCCTTGAAACACATCTTCCATTCCCTCAAAGACCATTTCCTTCTCCCTGAAAACCTAGAGAGTAAAGAGGTATTCATCTTTCACCTCCTCTGCTAAGAGAAAAGCCAACTTGTATCTCAGGCACCTGTAACTGTTCCTTGCTACTAGGAGAGATACAAACGCAGCACACTCTGTTGGTCTCAGAAGAATCCTCCTTAGCCGCCATGCTCGCTGGCAGCCACATCGATGCTACCTTGCATTCTTTTTGGTCACAAGGAGCCGGTCTGCTTGGCTTGCCCAGGCACTGAACTGAGGGGACTCCAACACGGCGGCATGCTCCCAAGTGAGGCCTCCATTATTCCATAGTTCCTAGCCCGGCATCTGGAAATGGGAGAGGCTTTTTTCTTCAATATTTTGAGAGCAATTTCAATATAACTGATTTCCTTTAAAATCCTTTGTACGTTCTGCATTTAAATGACATTCTGAGAACAGGTCCCCGAGTTGCACCTGGTTGACATCAGAAAGGTTAGAAGTCCCTGACCTAGGACAAGCTTCCCTCTTTTCTTACGTAATCCATTTAACTGCTTTTTATAAGCAGAAATCTCACAATCTAATAACATCCACCTGACTTAGTTCTCCTGGCTGTTAAGAATGTCCCCATTCCTAGCTGGCCACTTGGCCCTTTTCAAGGTGAGCACAGCTCCTAACAGTCCAGAAAGACACAAGCAAAGGCAGGTCCAGCTTCCAAGAGACCTGAAGATAAGCCTGAAACCCCTAGTAACCCAGGGCCAGGGGCTGCTGCTGCTGCTACTGCTGGTGCTGGTGAATCCTTCCTGTTATTGTTCTGGGTTGTTTTGCTGGTCATGTCAGGACTGCACTAGAAGCAAAACACTCTGGGCCTTAATAGCCCTTCAGCAGCCAGAGAAAAGGCCAACTCTACTAGAAGTGGGGGTCCTCTGGGTTTTCCCACCAGAACAAGCACAGCACCTCGTTCAAAGCAGACGTTCACTAACCATTTCTGATTGATTGATTCTCTCCATCGCTCTATGCGTATCTCGGCCTGTTTTTGTCTTTATCGCTTCTGACCCAACACCACATCTGTATTCTCCATCTCTCCTCCCTCCCCATCCCCCAGCATCACTGTCCCTTCCATCCCTGGGATTTTCTTTTCCCCTCACTGGAGCACATCTGTCTCTTGTATAATGCGTCAATTTGGGGTATATCAATCTCCTCCATTATTCACATCTGTCTTCTGTTCACGGACATCTTCCTCCCCCACTCTTACCCAGCCCAGTCTGTTCCCATATGCCCCTGTCTTTTTGTTCCTGGACATCTTTCCTCACAATTCCTGCAAACATATGCCTCCCATTCCAAGCATCCCTCTCTCCAGCCAGGATCCGCATGGCGAGAAAGGACAGCAGGAAGCTGATCTTTGTCACTCTTTGAGAGAGAGGCCACAAGGTTAAAAGGGCTAGTATCCTAACCCTGCACTGAGCAGGCACTCAAGAAATGTTGGCTCATTGACTCACAAAGTGTTTTATTCGGGACTAGTGGCATGCATGCATACATACATGTGTGTATGTGTGTACATGTATGTATATATGTATGTGTGCAGACATAGTCATTTTCAGCCATGTCCAACTCTCCCTGACCCCATTTGGGTTATCTTGGCAAAGATACTGGAGTGGTTTTGCCATTTCCTTCTCCAGATCATTTTACAGATGAGAAAACTGAGGCAAAGGATATAGTGATTTACCCAGGGTTACATAGTTGTTAAGTGTCTGAGGCCGGATTTACACTCGTGACTTCCTGACTCCAGGCCCAGCTTCTATCCACTGCACCATCCACCTGCCCACAGATAAACAGATCTATGTATCTAGACAAGGCGGCCCAAAAGTTTAAAACTACACAAAGATTTGGAGGATACTCTGTATTTGTCTTTATATAGGCAGGTATTTGAATCCCTGTGTCTATATATGGGCATGAATCAACATAGATGTGCATGTATATGAATGTAGGTGCGTGCCCAAGGGTACATGTGGGTATATTTATATATTCATATACGTTATGTGTTCCTAAGTCAATGTGTGGATCTGTGTGTACCTAGGCAGGGGTCTATATGTGTATGTGAATGTATTTATGGAGAGGAAATGTCTAAGAATAGTTGGATACATAAATATGAATTGTAATATGTACATATAGGTATGTGTTTAGGGGCATGTGTGGGTATGCAACGTGTTTTGTGCAGGTATGTGTGTCTATGTATTGTTCAAATGTGGATGTGTGTGTGCATATATATGCATGGAAAGATGGTATAAGCATGCATGTCTATACAGAGTGTATAAAATACCTACTCCAATCTATGTCTATTCATGCATGTGGATCTACATTACATATATGTGTGTATAAAACTACCTACATATGTACACACAAACCTATATTGTGCATATAGAAGTATGTGCATTTTGACGAGATCTATAAATTCATCAGCACAGAGAACGTTTGCTCAGGAGCTCTCTCTGCCCACACAGGTCGCTGGTACCTTCTCTGCTTTTTGCTGTCATAGGGAGTTGCTGGAGACATTTCAAGGCTGAGGTTACCTAGGATGAGTGGGGGGTTAGAGAGAAGTAAGGCAGGAGTCAGAAGTTAGACCCCCACACTTTAGAATATAGCCAGCTGGGTACATGGAGGTGTCACAGACAGAAATGAGCAAAGTCAGAAACAGGAATGCAGTCTGAAGGAGAGAGGATACATTTGGCTTGGAGCTTTTGAGTCTGAGGTGCTCATGGGGCACCCTCCTGGGGGATCTTATAGGTAGTTGGTGACCTGGGCCCAATTCAGTCTCAACTGCTTCGGGACCCTGCCACCAAAGGCAAGTCCCTCCATCTTTGGAGCCAAATTTTCATATGTCAAATAGGGATGATTACACTGATGTTCTCGCTTCATCTATTATTGTGACGACTAAATGTACATGAGGATGGTTTCTTTATAAAGTGAAAGGAGCATCAGGAGCATCACTGCTACCCATGCTCATGTCTGAAGCCTCACAGTGCAGGGAGACAAGATCTCACAAGAGTGGGGAACAGGTAGGGCCCACGTCTCTGGAGGTTGTAATCAGACATACATGGTCAACAAGGGCCTCCACACCACAGCAGGGGTCAGTAGGAAACTTCAGTTACATTCTGACCCTTCATATAACCCCGTGTTTGTCAAATGTGAGATGGGAAGAGCCGTGCCCTAACATCCCTCCAGCTCCGACCTCCTATGAAAAGAGAGCAAGAAGAAAACAGATTGTTGGCATACTTCATCACCAGCATCGCCCAGATGTACTGCTGGTCCGTGAACGCGCAAGAGTGTTATCTTTAACAGCTGCCCACAAACTCTCATCTACATCAAATGAAGAGCTCTCAAAAAACAGACCCTGAACAGAAGGAACAAAGGCCACGGAGGACACATTAGAGACACGGTCTAGAGCGACAGGTGAAGATGGCCACTGCATCTCCCTTCATGGCTTGAGCAAAGTAACTTTAAGATAAGCTTTCCTCTCAAGGGTTGAGGGGCAGTGAGCCCCTGAGCCTTGAGCCTTCCTTTCCCTCAGTCCTGCCCAAGGCCAGTCAAAAGGTAAAGAGAGTCCACCCTGCCTCGGACCCCTGAGGCCAGCAACAGACTAGCACATTAAAAAGTCTGTCTCCCCTTCTCTGAATCACCACAAAATGCTACAAAGCCAGTGGCTGGAAGCCTAGAGGACCACCTGCTTTCTGTGAGAAATGACCCGGAGTCAGAAGCCTACTGCCCCCCAGAGGGTGCCGGCTGAGGCCCTGCATAGGCCCCCAGCAACAGGGAAGGAATGAACGTCTTTACTGATTTATGTACTCAACAGTAATAAAACCGATTGTCTTGCCACAGCAACACCATCCATCCCCACAGTGCGTGCTGCTACTGGAGGGGGTCTAAAGATCCTTTCAGCGAATCTACAGAGCACACACCTCCACCCAGTACTTCTCTTCAGTTACAAAAGGCCGCTTGCTCAACACTGTTGGATATGCCCCAGCTCCCTTTCTCATCATTAGACCATGAGTGAGCTCCCGAAGGGCAGGGATATTCTGTTGCTTTTTTCTGTATCCGTAGCTCCTGGAACAGTATTTGACACCCACTAGGTGCCTAATGAATGCCAACTAATTATTTCCTGTTTATCTCCCTTGTAGGCAACTCTCTAGGACTAGATGTGGCGCTGGCACTGATCTGCTTTGTATAGCAGCCTCTCCCAGTGCCCCTTCATGCCCTCCAATGATCATCTCCTATTTATCCTGCCTATAAATTATTGAATAGAGTTGTT
Organism: Pseudochirops cupreus; assembly: GCA_028627135.1. Classification (NCBI taxonomy): domain Eukaryota; kingdom Metazoa; phylum Chordata; class Mammalia; order Diprotodontia; family Pseudocheiridae; genus Pseudochirops; species Pseudochirops cupreus. Next base: position 414,052,377 of record CM053583.1, on the reverse strand, counting down.
TTCACGTCCTTTCCGCCATTAGAAAGGCAGCTCCTGGAGACCTCGGATGGTCATTTGCCTTTCCTCCTCTCTTCAGCCCTTAGGATAATGCCCAGCACCAAGCAGGTTCTTCATAAACATTTACTGCATGACTGCACAAGGAGCACATTTCCGTTTCCTTTTTCTGGCTGTCATTATTAAGGGCCAGTTTAAGGACTTGCTATAACAAAGAGTTCTGTTTATTTATTTGCTCATTATGTATTTGTTTGGTTGTTTGTTAAAAGGTACATTTCTGGAATTGTTTGGGTGTATCTACAAAGAGACCAGATAAGAGCTACCCAGAGAGAAAATACTGGCCTTGTTATGCACAGACCCTCCTCAGAATCCCTCACTTCCTGACCAGGAGGGAGATTTCAACCCCCCACTTCTATGCATCTCCCCTCATTAGTGCCTTCTCCAGACGTCTTTCTGGAGGACGTTGTCTCCGCCTCTCCTTAGCCCAAGCACGCTCCACTTGGCGTTTTCTTGGTTTTCATCTTAGACTTTGCTCACAGAATTTAAACTCTTTGGGGATAGGGGCTGGGTAACTTTTGGTCGCTATTATCTTTATTCCTATTATTCTTGGCTCCCAGAACAATCAAATGCATCTAACGGTCATTTATTGACAATAAGAACAGCTAACGTTGACATAGACTTTAAAGTTCTTGTTTTTATTTTCACAACATCCCTAGGAGGCGGATGTTATTATTAGCCCATTTTACAGATTAGGAAATTGAGGATTCAGATAACTAAATGACTTTCCCAGGGTCACATAGCTAATAACTGTTGAGGCTGGATTTGAACTCAGGTCTTGCTTGCTCCAACTCCAGCAGTTTATCTACTGTGCCGCCCAGCTGCTTAATAACCTTTAAATGGAATCCCCTCTGAATGGCAGGGATAGGGCTCTGCAAGTCCCTCAGCCCCCTGAGAGGTCGACCCTTTTAAGAAATGGCAAAGGTCACAAGTGGCCTCTCAGAAACCACCAGGGCATTGAGGCAGTTCTATGTAGAGAAAAAAGAATATCGGCAAAAGCACGGGTTCTAGCTCTCAAAACCATCCAGATCTTTATTATATGACGACTTTTTTTTTAACAACAATGGGATTTAAATTATTATTTTACTCAGCCCATTAAAAAAAGAAATATAATCATGGCCACAATTTAACCCCGCATTCCCTTAAAGCACAACTGACCGAAGAAGGAAGGAGAAAATGAGCTTCCCTCCTCTCTCTGCTCATCGGGCAGGGGAATATGGGTGTGGAACTCTGTATATCCACTGTCGGACTGGTTTGATGTCCTGGCTAATTTTGCAGAACTACTTTTTCTCTTTCTTTATAAAAAATATTCTTTGGGATGACCTCCAGGCAGGGTAAGGGTAATATCTGAGGATGAACATACTACAGAAAAGACAACACAGCAAAAAAAAAAAAGTAACGAAGCTCCAGCTCCAAAAATTCTCACTGAGAACCTAGAGATCTGGGCCCCATGCAAGCCCAAGCGCCACCCCTAGCCCTCCTTAAGAGCAAGATTAGAGATGTATGCAGCAGAAGGACCCACTGCCCCTCTGCTCAGATGGAAACATTCTCTTCAGAGGGTGCAGGGAGAACTTCCCAGCAAAGCCCCCGAGGTGAGCAGGGGCAGCTGGGCTTGCCAGCTCAAGCCAACAAGCCTGGGCTGGGCTGAACTGGTCATCTGGTGCTAGGTCCCCTTCCAAAGCATCCCTGCTTTGTTGCTTCTCCCAACCACACCATGCCACCCTGTGGCCTGTCCAGGCTACAGCATATGACTGCTTCCCAAAGTGCAGAGCAGACCAGACAGTGGGGCTGCCCAGATTCCATCCTTAACATTCAATCCTGATGCTCTCTTGTTCCACCACCCCCCCTGCCTGACCGGGCTGCACGAGAACGCCCCCAAAACAACAGCGCCAGTTTCCTCCATTCGCCTCTGCTCTGAATTCCAGAGCAAAGACTCCATTTCCTTTGTCTTGAAGCTAATTGTATGATGGGATCCAAGCCTTAACCAGGAAAACATGTTCCCAAAGACCAGGGCATTTCATGTCCATTTTCCCTCCCACAGAAAGTGAATGAATTGGGGACAAATGCAAAACATCCCTGTACGAATGGCTGTAGCCAAGGGGATCGATGGATTCTTCAGCTCTCGGGCCGCACTGGAGGGTGGGCAACATCAGCGGTCACCTGGGAAGAAACTCGGCCAAGGGGACACAGGCGATGCTCTGGGCCAGATCTCTGAATGTTGGCTAACCACACCCAAGTCCTTCCATGAGATCCCAAAGCCTCTAAGGGGGCCAGAAGTCTGGGAAGAGTAAAATCTCTCTCAAGTATCACATGTACATTTGGCTGTGTGCCTCCAATGGTGAGAAATATGGTCTCTCAGAAATGGTGGTTTTCCTTATAAAAATCTTGAAACTGGTGGAGAAAAGGCAAATGAATGAGATAATGATACAGTGTTTTAGACACCCAGACTGACTAAATTATCATACAGAAACATAAAGGGGTCTCGGGGCTGGTCATTTATCAAGATGATGCTCACAGGCATTGAGAACCAGGGGGGTCTTTCATTTAGTAAAAATGGTACTTGGCTCTGTGCCCAGCAGAAGATAGACCCTGGGTGGGGAATAAGATATGTGCATATGGAAGAAGCAGAGGAAGGGATAGAGTGGAGTCAGAGAGACGGAGGTTCCATGCTGCCTCTGACTAGCTTTGTGACCCCGGACAAGTCACTCAGTATCTCTAGGACAGAGGCAAGTCCCTAAGGCTCATCTATAAGATGCAGACCATTGAGCCCTGCACCAATGGAACGATGCCAGAAAAACAGAGCTGTCCCATCAAGTAGTTATGATGATGATGATGGTGAACCTGCTATGTGCCTGGCTCTGTGCTATGTGTTAAGCTCTGGGGGTACAAAGAAAGATAACAGAAATCTATTTTGATCTTAACCAATACAATTCTGAGGTGTTATTATATAGAGATATTTGTAGCCTGGTTTAAGGTTTGCAGAGTGCTTTTATGTCCATCACCTCATATTTAGAACAGCTTTTAAAAGCAGGTGTTCCAATAATCCTCATTTTACAGATGGGATAACTAAGGCTCATACAAGTGAAGTGAATGGTCCAAGGTCACACAGTTCATAATTATTAGAGGCCAGACAAGCTCCCATCTCTACCATCCCTGGCTCAGTATATTTTTCCATTACATCATGGGTAGAGTGGAAAGCTGCTTTAGCTAAAGTTTTCCTAGCACTGCTTTAATTTGGATCCTCACGAAATCCATCGGATTCAATTAAGTTTTCCTTTTGAATGTATCTATCCTTGCCTCCACTCTACATGGCCAACCCACTAAGCCTGATGATTTTAAATTAACATTAACCCTACAAGATGTGACGTGCTTTGTGTTCAAAGTTCATTGTTCTATAATGTCTACCTCAACGATTAAGTTGACATACTCTCAGAAAATAAAACACAGCATATCTTGTAATTTAATTAAGATTGTAGTTCAAAAGGGGAACAGGACCTTAGAAGCTGTCCTGTACAAGCGCTTATTTTATAGATCACTAAACTGAGGCTGATCAAGGTCACGTGACTTGTCCTGTGTTCCTTAACTAATTTCAGCAGGAATTGAGGCCAAGTCTCCAAATCTCCAAGTCCAGTACCACCCACTGTGCCACCAACTGCCTTTAGATTTATCTTAGTCATTGAAACAAGGACAAAGCAAAATATAATCAATCCTTCCCCCTACCCTGAAAAAAAAGGGCAATTAGTTTTTAGGGACAAAAGTCTTTCTTCACTATTAGACAGTCAAGACCTAAAGGGTCCATCTGGTCTCTGTCCTGGCACTGGGCTTTGGACGGCTTCTGAAGGACTTGAAGGAATTGGTGCCATCCAAACTGCCAACAGCCTTCCGAGAATTCTGGAGAAAGCCCAGCTCTCAAAAGAAAATGGTTTTCATTCTCAATGGGAAAGCGCCAGATGCTCTACCCTCAGGAATCTGCAGAAAAATAACAGTCTCTGGGAAGCCAATTGACTTCCAGCAAGGTGGTTCCTCAAGGCTCTTTCTTCAAAACTTATTCCAGAGAATTTCTTTGGAGAAATCTTCCCTTCTCAAAGGCATCATGAGAAAACCCACCATGGGAACCACAGTCACTGGACTTCCAGGCAATGCTCACTCTGTTCAGAAGGAGGGCCTGTGGTTTGATGGTAAGTCACTCTCATTAGTGACTAGAGCTAGGGACATTTGTTGTACTGGGGTCTGAAACTAGTAAGTAGACAAACGGTGGAGTGTTAGGAGCAAGCTGCCCCTGCCCACATTCATACTGAGGGAAGGGAATCCAAATGGAAGATTCACATAATGTGAATTCAAGGGAAGATCTGCTACTGATCTGCACATTTAATTTGGAATAATTCTATTTGTACCATCTGTCTCATCAGGCTATTAAGAGGAGACTGCCTTGGAAATCTTGGAAAGTAGAAATGGGAAAATTAGTCCCAGAGAGGGGATGAGACTTGGCCAGGGTAACCCAAGTAGTAAATAAATGAAAGAGCCTAGACTCTCATTAGGAAGGAGAGGAAAGAGGGGGGAAGAAGGGGAAGCAAAGGAGGCAAAGGAGAATGGAAAGAGACATGGAAGGATGGAAAGAGGGGATAAGAGAGAGGGGCCAAGAGGAAGGAAGGAAAAGAAAGAGAAAAGGAGGGAGAGAAGGAGGAAGGAGAGAAGTCAAGAAAGAGGGAGAAGAAAGGGGAGAGGAGAAAAGAGGAAAGGAAGAAAGAGAGAAAAAAGGAAAGATGAGGGAAGAAGATCTCAAAGATGTACGGTGAACCTGATACTAAGTCATTCTCCTAACTGAAAGCATTCAATTTTAACTCCAATTTAATCTAAACAACATCTAACTTGATAAAATAGCCATATGCTTGAATCTTAATGCCTTAGAACAGAAAGAAATTTAACAGTCTCCTAAAGATCATTCTTCTTAAAGCATCTGATTTGTGCAGGGTGTTGGCGAGGGAGCCAAAGGCAGAGAGGGTGGGGGAATCGGATTGGAACATGGCTCATTTGGGACTCTCCAGTCCACTTCCTAGATAAACAAATCCTGAGCCTCTCACCACAACTCAAACACAAACACAGGGCTGACCTGCTGGACGAGGCTGTGCAACTGCCTCTGTCATTACTTACAAACCATTTATTTACTTATTGGTCAGTATTTATCATGCTAAATGCTCTGTGTGCTGTCACAAATGTTCCATTTCAAAGATATGGCAACATATTCCAGAGTAGCAAATCACCCAAGAGCTCTGGGAGATAAAGACTTGCCTCAGACCAGATCATTCCTATAGTGAGATGGTACCTCAGTAGCAAACTGAAAAATCCTTCCCTCCCGCCCCCAAAGTTAAAAGAAATGGGAATTATCCTATAACTGGAAAGAAAGCATTACAGACTTTTTGTTCCCCCACCTCATGTATGAGAGACACTTTTTGATGTTATAAGGATGTCCCACAGCATCAATGTGGGGCTAAGTTCAACACTAGAGGCACCTAATTCAATCTAAAGGATGTAACCACAGAAAACTTTTGTTAAAGGTTCAGTGATTCATCTTGCTGATGATTTCCATATTTCCATAGGTCGTAAGAAGAATTTTACGATTTGCTGAATCAGGTCCGGGATCCATCTCAAGAATTAGGTACTACCCTCACTCGCTTCAATCAGCTCATTTCTGATTAGTTTCTTTCGGAAATTTCAGTTCACATTATATTTCAACAAAAGCCATAAAACCAATTCTGGGCTTTCCCAAATGGAAAAGGGGGGGGGAAATTTCCTTCTATGATTTTGAATATATTAGAAACTGAGGTAATAAGGATGTCTGGAAATAAAGCATTTAAATATAGGGACATCTGGAGGATGGTTCAGAACCCAGTAAGTTAAGCTGTGTGGTGGGACACCAGAATGGGGAAACACAGACACCTTAAAAATGTAGTCCCAGTACCTTGGAGCTACATCAGTAGAAGCATGATTTATCCCATGGATCAAGACAGGTCTTCCAAGATAAACAAAATCTATTCTCATCATTACTTATACTGTAAAATAAGCTGAATAGCTATGAAACAGGTCACCTTTCAAAATATCAAAATTCTTCAGGGAATAGTACAAAAGAGTTTTCTACAATAAAGTAAGTCAGGAAAACCAAGGGTCCTTCCACATCTCACAAGAACAACAGGTCTGAGGACTCACAAGAATTCCTCCTCAGCCTCCCCACAACTCACATAGATGCTGTATTACAAACGTGGAGTCCAGAAAGGCATCTGCCTCCTCACTGTCTTCTTTGAACTCCCCTCCCCTCCTCCAGGATTCAATTTAAGTCCGACTTTGTGCAGGAAGCTTCTCCTGGCCCCACCTCTCCAGGACCTTCCTTCAGAAGTTACCTTCCACTTACATCATCATCGTGATGAATATCTGGCCACCGTACCCAGATGACTCTGGAGGAGAAAGTGAGGCTGGTGAATTTGCATAGCCCTGCCTCACTTAAATCCAGTTCACTTTCAAGTCATGTCTGTGTGTATATTTTGTTTGCATCTGCTTATTTAAATGTTATCTCTTCCTTTAGAAGGGCTCCTTGTGGGCAGAGACCACGGTCTGGCTATTTTTCTTTGTATTCCCTGCACTTAGCATAGTTTCTCATAGACAGCAAGTGCTTAATAATCAATCAGTCAATCAACACATAGCAAGTGCCTACTAGATGCCAGGTACTATGCCAAGCACTGCGCTCACACTTGGTGACTGACTGAGTGATCACCATTCTCTGAAATGCGCCACAGAGGAACCAGGCAGAGGCTCTCCAAATTTTAATGAGCCTTAGAATCCTCATCTAGGGACCACCTGTGCGTGACATTGGCCAAGACAGCTCACCTCTGTCTCACCTTCCTAAACAGTAAAGGGCGGGGGGGGAGAGATAGAGATTATATAGACAGATGGATATATATATATATATATATATATATATATATATATATATATATATATATTTGTATATGTGTAAATACACACGTCTGTGTGTATATATATTTACATTACAGAGAGAGAGACAGAGAGAGAGAACAGAGAGAGACAGAGAGAAACAAAGAGAGAGACAGAGGAGAGACTGAGAATTCATTAAGAGAGCGCTGGACAGCCCAGCTCAGCAGACACATGGCCTGGAGTTTTCTCTTCCCGAGGGTTCTCCTGGCAGACTGGCTCTTAGCAGGTAGGAGATACAGTTAGGTCAAACAAACGGTTTCCTTGGTAAGTCAGGAGTTCACTGCTACACCGGGTCAGACTTTTAGAACTGGAAGGACACCATCTAGTCTAACACCTCCATTTTACAGATCTGCCCAATGCCACTTGGCTAGTTAGCGGCAAAGAACCTGGGACTCCTCACTCTTTAGCCCGTGTTCTGTTCCCTGTGAACTGAGTTTAAGGAATTTTGCCATTTGGATCGCCTCACTCAATCTTGACTTCCACTCTCAACAAAATAGAAACTCTGTTTAATCTAGAATATCTTAAACTTTTGTAGGGCCATCATAATTGTTTAAAAAACCTAACATTTAAAGGAAAATCGCATCTATACTTGTTGCATTAAAAGCCCATTAACTTTCATATTTAGCAAAGGTCCTGAATGTTATTTTTTCCTATGTCTGGTGCCTGCAGGGCTTGCAAACTGTACTCAAGCATTGACTCCACCAGTGACCACCCTGGTGACCTTGGGAACAGCACCATCAACTGTACCCTCTATATTTCACAACCACCTTTGTCTCCACCTCCATCCCCACCAGGCCACAGAATAGTTCTACTCTGTTACCCTTGAGGAATGTAAGGTAATAGCAGGACTGTAGTATAAAGAGACCCTATAGGCCATCTGGTCCAAGTCTTCCATTTTATAGGCAAGGAAACTGAGGCACATTGCAGGCAGTTAAGTGGCTTGCTCAGAGTTGCCCAGAGAGTAAGCCAGGACTCAAATGCATAATCTCTGACTCCAAATCCAGCACCCTTTCTACATTCTACTGGAAGGAAACTATAATTGTGCAGTGTTAACTAAAATTAATATACATATAACTTCATGGTTTCTAAACTATGTCACCTACACTCAAGTCATTTTTCCAGCCCCCTTCACCGGAACTCAGATTCCCCAGCCTGGGGTGTTGGCTCTGACAAGCGAGCTTTCATCTATCTTGACCACAATCCAGTCACTATACCACTGGCCATTTCCAAACCATGCCGCTTGCTCTCTGGCCACTCTGCTCCCATAGTCTCCAGTGCAGGCAGATCCCAACGAGTCATTTGGTATCCTAAAAGGAGATGGACATCCCCTGCCTCTGTCTTAATTGGTTCCTAGTATTTCTAGCTTTGCATTCACATCAAGTTCAGTGAAAGGGGGTGACATTAAGGGTGCTTGAGACCCCATGGGGCCCAGTCCTATACTCAGGTGTGAAATCTGGGGCAGGTCAATTCTTGTGGTAGATGAATTCACCCCTCCTGTGATTTCTATGAAGAGAAACCATACACAGCTTTTGGAAAGGAGAGTGCTATCAAGCCAGTACCACTTGATTAGGGTAACATCAGAGTTTCCATTAAATATCTATTTTCCAAGGATTTACACTATAAAACTCAGCTGTAAAACTTGACATCCAGATTTCAATTGATTATTTTTTTAACAGTTTTGTTCTTTGACCTTCTAAGGGAAACATCTTTGCCCTTTGTCCCTTCAGAGTGACCAACGTGCCCACTTAGAAACAAACAGTGCCTCGCTGTAGACACTCCCATTCGTGACCAGAGCCCCTAGGAAAGAGTTTTGTTTTCTCGGTTGGTCTTTAGAAGCAGTCTCAGATGACATCAGCATCCAGGCAAACCAACAAAGGATTCCAAGGAAGCCAGTGCAGGGACAAAGGATGCTGCCTTCTAATCCCCAAGTACATTCACCACACAGCTATTCAAACAAGCACAAAATCAGCCAGGTGAGACTGATCCGGCATACGGCAGGTCCCAAGGGCAGAAAAACGAGCAGCCCCTGCTGGCGTGTTCCTTTCCAGACACGACCCATTGAATGTAAACACACTCACTGGTGTCCCTTCTGACTCAGGGCAAGGAAGAGGGGCTTCCTTTGAGAACCAACAGGTCTCAAGACATGCTCCATTTCCCACAAATGAAAAAAACACAGAGTTCCCTACCCAGAGCATCAACTGATTCATTTAATTAAATTCTGTGACATTTGTTAAGTGCCTGCTCTGTGCCAAGTGCTAAACAAGGCCCCCAGATTCCAAGAGGAAAGAGACTGCCCTCCAGGAGCTTAGGGAAATTCCATTAATGTAGACCCCCTCAAAGAAATGTATAGAGACGAAAGGCAAAGTAATTTGGAGTGAGGAAAGCTTAGAGGATACAGGGAAGGCTTCTTGGAGGAAGTACAAGCTGAGAAGATAGTGGAGAAGGCTAAGGGACAACCAGGGGAAAGTTATGGGGACAGGAAATGGAATGTCTCCTATGGAAGAAAGTAAGAAAAAAAAAAAGCCAGAATATGTGTGAATGAGAGGAACGAATGCAGAGTCCATGAGGGGATGCAACTGATGACCAGCCTAGAAAGAAATGAAGGGCTTTACAAGGAACAACAAATTAGCAAGTGAAGAGGAGGATGCATTTTTGTGCTTAAGGAGCACAAATCTGGCAGCTGTGAGGAGGATGGACTGGAGAGGGCCGAGACTGGAGGCAGGGAGACCACTAAGGCGGCCAGATAGACCAGGACCTGGACGGAGGTGACCCCCTGAGATATGCATGAAGTTGGACGAGACAAAGCCGGGAACTAGCTGGCCAGGGCAGCAATGGGACTGTTAATCACTAGTGCTATTCCTCACTTTACTAATGAGGAAACCAAACCAAACCTCAGAAAAAGAAGGGATGGAGCTACTAGTATCTGAAGCAAGATTGGAACTCAGGTCTCTCTGACTTCAAGTAAAGAATTCTATCAACTGTAACCTAGGGATTTTTTGTTAGTTTTGGTTTTTAAAGCAAGGATTAAAAAAACCCAGCTTAAAGTCTTGTAGCCAATAGTGGTCATTATCTTTTTCTTCCTGTTAACCAGTAACTAAGTGTCTTTGTTGTAAGTGGGGAGGTAGGGCTGATAGCCACCCTTAAAGCTGGGAAGATCTGGGGTCGTTCCCCCTTTCATATACAGTAACCATGGGACTCCAGGAAATTTTCTAAAAAGATGAAGACACAGAGAAGATGGTGGCCTCCGTACTATTAGAGACACTCTGTTAACCTGATTCCATGCCTTTGCTCTGTCTGTGCCCCTTGCCTGGAATGCCTTGCCTCCTCTCCTCTGCTTCCTGGCTTCCTTCAAGAGTTAGCTCCAATCCCACCATCTGCAGGAAGCCCTTCCCAGGCTCCCGTCCCCCCAACAACTCTACCTGGTGCTTTCGTTGTGAGGTTACCTCAGCTTGTCCCTGGTAGGTCTTATCAGTACTTGGTAGCTTGCGTGTTGCTTCCCCATGAGATGTAAGCCCCTTGAGGGCAAGGACTGGTTTGTGCCTTTCTTGTATCCCCAGACCACACCATAGTGCCTGGAGCATGGCAGGTGCTTCCTGAACATCTATGGCTGATGACGATGATCTGCCCCCTGCCTGGAGGGCTCCCCAGACAAATGAAATCTCAGGTCCGGCCCCTAACTCCTTCTTTATCTACTGTTTTAAAGCATGAACCTCACCCCACCATGTAAAATCTTTAAAGCTCCTGAAACATTTTACCTTATGTCTTTTTCCAATTCCAAAAACTCGGGCACCCAATAAAAGTGGTGAGCCAGAGCCCTGTAAAGCAGAAACAGGCCAGTGCGAGGCTGAGGCAGAGCATTTTCTATATTTCACACTTTTCAAAACTCCAGTTAGAGTTTCATTAAAGACAGCAACGATCTGGGCTTGCCATCGACCCCAGTGTAAATGGAGTATTTCTCTGTGAAAAGAGATTCACATATTCTGCGTCAGGGCAGATGTGACGAGGGGTGTGAGGATGCTGCAATGTATTACAAACCACGTCTTGCCAGTAAGAAGGGTCATCAAAAAATCAGCAAGACCATATACAACCAGAAACAGAGAATGGATGGTCATACAGCAATGATCCACAGACTTAATGAGTTCTGTACCAACACAGTAACAAAAGATCCAAAGGAAGAGTTGGATAGTTCCAACATGGAGGATCGATAGAAGGAAATGAAGGAGAATTACATGAGACAAGAAGAGAAAGACAAGAAGTGAACTGTGTCAGGGGAGGGATGACAGACCTGAGAGTTCTTGAAGATTTAATTCAGTCCAACAGGTTTGTAAACTCAGAGCCAATCTCAACACCTCATTCTCCCTTACTCCCCACAAAACCAGCTGCTCCTAAATCCCCACGGCCACCATGAGCATTTCCATAAGTGCAGATCTGACCATGTCACTCCCAGTGGTCTCCTATTGCCTCTAAGGTAATAGATAAACCCTACCCTTTGGTTTTTAAATATCTCCATACCCTGTGCCCTTCCTGCCCGTCCAGGCTTCTTACACAGTACTCCCCTCCATGTTCTCTTGATGTAGTCATACTGGTTTTCTGGCTGTTCTGCACTCATGACTCTCCATATTTCAACTCATGGTGTTTTCATTGCTTGTCTCCCATGCCTAGAACTCTCTCCTTCCTCATCTCTGCCTCCTGCCTTCCCTGGCTTTTTTCAGTCTCAGCTAAAGCTCCACATTCTGCATGAAGCCTGTCCTAGTCTCCCTTAATCATGATGCCTTCCCTGTGGTGCATATCTCCAATTTATCATATATGTACACACACATATGTGTGCACACATATATGTATATATACATATATGTGCATACATATATATACATTTACATCATATGAGTATCCTGTCTAGATTATATATCTCCATATAAATGAAGATCATAAAAGTACCTAGCTCCCAAGGTTATTGTGAGGATTAAATGATGTAACATGTGTAACACGTTTAGCAGTGAGTAGGTATTTAATAAATGATTCTTCCCTATCCTTTACAAAGGAAATAACATTTTTATAGCTTTCATAGGAGAAGACCTTTCATTCTGAAAGGCAACTTATCATTGTTTGTTAAACATTCCTTCAAACCAAACAGGAAGGGTCAACTGAGATAAGTATCACTGACCAATATCAATTCCATGGAAACATCTACGTCACCTTAACGTTTCTACTTAAAGTTCTATTTTTTTTTCAGAGAAAACAGCTAAAGAAAATAGTCATTTTTAAAGCACCATTTTCCATGGAACCTGACGAAGCCAGAAGGCCAGTGTGTTGGAAGCCACAAGATCTAGACTCGATCCAAAACTGTTAGAGCTGCCTCCAGAAGCAGTGATCTTTCCATAGCCACAGGTCTTCAAATAGAGGCTGAATGGGCAACCATTGATGGCCATTCAGGAACTGCATACTCTATGTTCCTTCCAAGTCTGGGACATGGAGATGAGCTGTCAGTGAATGTTTTTTATGTGCTCACTATGAGTCCAGCCCTGTGCTAAGTGGTGAGGTACAAATAAGGGGTCAAAAACCCAGTTCTGCCCTCTTGGGCACATTCTAAATGGGGAAGGCAGCATGCAAACAAGTATGTCCCTGGGGAGGCACCAGACATCACAGGGCCTGGGAAAGGCCTCCCGTGGAAAAGTCGAGTTAAATTCTTACAAGGCGACAATCCCAGGGTCTCCAATGAAAGGAGTTATGGAGAGATGTGTAACAGCTCATCTGATTTTATCAGAAACAACTTCTGTAGAAAATCTGAAATAACTCTCTTGCAGAAAACAGGTTCACTTGGCCCAAAACCAAGATAGTGAGATGTCGGGAGGTCACAAAATCATACCCACAGTCATTGCCCCATGACCCAATCTATCTATTCCCTCCATAAAGGTAGTAGCAGGCTTGACCAAGGAGGGAGGTGCTGCCATTACGGGAATAAGAGAGTAGGAGAAGCAGCTCACTGCCTGGATTCCAATTTCTAAGATGTCTCCACATTTATTAAGTCCCTCCACTTCCCCATCTGGCCAAGGTGTACACTTTTATATCAAAATGAAATGAGGAGCTGATACAGTCCAAATGTGGCTCATTGGGGGATTCCAATTTCCCGTGCCATGTGCCGTAACTGAGAATGGGCAATAGCGAGGCCACAGAAGGCTCCAGCCAGATCGGGTTGCACCACTAGGTGCTGCGGGCCAGACACGGACCTCCAATGCCCATGCTATGAAAGCCCCACAAACTGAAACTGCAAAGGGAAGTGCAGGGATGGGGGCCTCTTTGTTCACATCTGCTCAACAGCTGGCGTCTTGCTGGAGTGCAGGGAAGACCCCCTGGAAACGCTCGCTATCCACAGCTGGCAATGGGAGTGAGTGGGAGGAAGGACAGACAGCAGTCTGAGCCGGAGCTGCGCCCCATCGGGACGGTGCGATTTCAGTTTCTTCTCATCCACAAGAAAAATTTTAAAAAAGCCAAGGAGTCCCTTTCTCTTTCATAAAAACATCATTATTGATTGATGATTGATTGACTTTTGCAATGAAAGGGAATGAGTAATGTGGGCAGTTCCATCATCTGCTGCCTAGGTGAGTCTGATCATAACGCAGACAAAACTATGTTCTCTGCCTCTGATTCTGGGATTCACCCTGAAACCTCACTGTTCACAGGAATTAGACAGAAAAGATATTGAGACACTGAAGCCATTGCCTTGGAGCTGAAAGAAAACTCTTTCTCATGGCACATCTTCTCAAACATCTGTAAGGCAGAGAGTATCCCTCCCTCCCTCAGATGATGTAATTAAAGAACTCAGGACTTTTAAAGAGTCTTCCTACAACGCCACAACAAACGTGTAAGTCTTTCATCACCCAGAAAGGGTGATAGGGCCTCATATACGTGATCAAGCAGCTGGCATCTCACGAAAAACATCTTGTGATCTGGTGAGAGAATCAATGGCACCCCTTGTGTCCGAAAGAAATTATGGAGTCCAGACTGAGTGTTTTGTGGAGGGAGAGCTCTTCCCCCTTTTGGGATGTAGGGGAGTGAAGGAATGCTATCTCCTGAAAGAATGCTATCTCCTTGAGGGCAGGCACGGCACAACGGCTGGAACATCACGCCGCTCAATAAATACTCGGTGACTGATTGCCCTGCCTATGACTCCAACTTGGAAGGAGATCCCACTGGGGACATCCCATCATACCTACATGGCAGACAGACAGAAATCTGGGATTAGACCCAAAGAGGAGAAAGAGAATGGACTGAGTCACATTTGCTAAGTTGGACAATTCCATTATTGGCCTCCACCAAAATTCATAGTGATGCTACATGGTCATGATCTTGGAATCCCACCCCCTCTGAAAATCAAGATTGTGGATAACCCAAAGAGCACCAGAAAGGCAAATGAAAGCAAATGAGTCAACTCAATTGCTCATGATGACTTCAACAATGATAGTATCACCCGAGATACAATGTGGGAGATGTATGGTCAAAAAAGAAGGCACGCCAATCCTATTTTTAAAATAGGGGACACCAGATGGACTGTCCAACTGCTTCACTGGTGCCCATGGAAAAGTCAGGAAAAAAGACCTAGAAGGACTCTGCCACAGTAGGCAGGAGATCCTCTATGCAAAATGTATGGTATAGCATGGATAAATGTCACCAAGGAGGAGAAAATATAGGTGGGTTTGTCATCTGCACTATTGGAGAGATGGTCCACATTGACAGAATAGTGGATCAACTAACTTATTGATGTAAATCATTTCTAAGGGACTATAATACCAATGAGTCTCCAATGAGAAGATTTATAGAGAGATGTGTAGCTACTCATCTCTCATCTGATTTTATCAGAAACAACTTATGTATGAAATCTGAAATAACTATCTTGCAGAAAACAGGTTCACTTGGCCCAAGACCAAGATGGTGAGATGTTATACAGATTTCAGGAGGTCACAAAATCATACCCATGGCCATTGCCCCATGACCCAGTCTATCTGTTCCCTCTATAAAAACAGCACCAGGTTTAACTGAGGTGGAGGGGGCTGCCAATATGGGAATAAGAGAGTAGGAGAAGCAGCTTGCCTTGTCTTAGGTGGGTGGGGTGGAGGTCTAGACTTATGATTTCAATGGTGCAAGGAAGTACTTCTGAGGAAGCTCTCTCTACCAATGAAGATCAACAACTTCTCTATGACTTGCTATATTATAGAGTTGCCTGGGAGCCAAGGGAGATTAAAGGATTTGGCTCCTGCTATACAGCTGGCATTTGGCCATGATCATACAACTTGAAGGTGTCAGCTGAGGTAAGACTTGTCCCCTAATCTTCTTGACTCCAAAGCCAGACTTGTATCCACTATATAATTTTTTTCTCTCAATAGAATTTTCATCTTTTATGACTTCACCTCTCTGGGTCTCAATTTCCTGATGTATCAAGAGAAGCTGGTTCCAATGCCCCTTCTGGCTCTATAACTATGATCCTATGATGATTTTGACTGTTCTTCCCCAGACTTGTCTTAATTCATCAATATCACCCCGGTGCTGACAGATCCAGAATTGGTCAAGCTTTCCATGGCTGGTTTCCTGCTGGTCTTGCTTGGCATCAGCATCCCAGCTCTGAAACCTACTTTTTGTGGGACCATAGTGTGCAAGTGATAGTCTAACCTCTTTGAGACTCTGATTCTCCAGCTGTAAGACGGGGACAATAATACCTAAAGTACTGATGTCATGAGATTGTCCAGAAGAGCAAATGAGATGCAAAGCTATATAAAACTTGGGAAAGTTTAAAGTCTGAGGAGAAGGAAGTGGGCAGGGTGGTGATGAAGAAGAAGAGGAGAAAGAAGAAAAAAGGGGGAAGAAATGGAGGAGGAAGAAGAGGAAAAAAGAAGGAAGAAAAGGAGAAAAAAGAAGAGAAAAAGATGAGGAAGAGAAGAAGAAAAAAGGAGGGAGTAAAAAAAAACAAAGAGGAGGAAGAGGAGGAAGGGGAGGAGAAGTCTGCCATCTTGTTTGGTTTTTCCCTACTATCGTTATGGCAGAGACAAGTTTTCATGGTACAGCTAGACTCCACACTGAGCTGTAAAATATTGTGAAGCTTCCATGAAGAGTCACTCTGGATCCTAGAGGAAGAATTAACATACAAAGCTCCTTAGCTCACCTCCAAGGCTACAAGGATTGGGTGTAACTGGAAAAATCAGTCAATACACCCATCAGGTTCCAGAAAAAGAAAATTCCATTAAAGCACTGAAAATCAACAGCAAAGCCAACTGAATTCCAGAGAGCCATTTAAGTGACTAGACAGGTATTATTAAGGAACAAGTGGTAGCAGAGGTAAGAAGACCAGAGTGGGCTATAGGGTCTAGCAATCTGAAACCTAGACCACATAAGACACAGGATCCAAAGACTCCAACCTGTGAACCAGAGTGGGATACATAGGGAAGAAAAAGAATGTATAAAGAGAGAAAGATGAACCACAGGGGAGGGAAGAGGAAGGAAAGGAAGAAAGAGAAGGGGAAGGATAGGGAGTAGGAGACAGAGAGACTTAGGGAGAGGGAAAGGAAGAGGCAAGTGCAGATGCCCATGGTTTATGGACCTGATTCTTCAGCCCAAGCAGAAGTTGAGACGGTTGCCTCAGAGCTACATACAAAACAAAAGATGACCATGGGAGGGAGAGTAGTAAGAGGTGGGGACTGAAGGTGATGCTTACTCTGAGACTTGAAGGAAGCCAGGCACTTCCAGAGGTCAAGGTAAACGGGAGATCATGGGAGGCAAAGAGAACAGTTCATTCAAAGGCAAGGAAATGGAGAAGGTGGGTCATGTCTGCAGAGTAATGAGTGGACCAGGATGGCCTGGTGGCAGAGGGCAAGAAGGGAGGTATTACAGGTCTAAGGATCCCAGGAATTGTTTACAATAATTTTTCCATAAATAGTTTGTATCTGCTCAGTTTATGTATGAATATTTGTTATCTATGGGCATATTGTTTGCTCTCACTAAAGTTTGATTTCACTGAGGGCAAGAATTTCACTTCTGGGTATCTTTGTATTCCCATCCTCGTACTGTTCCTGGCATACAACTGGTGTTTAATTAATGTTTGCTGAATGTTGATGGAATAAAGGACTTTGGCTGGCTACCTTTCCACTCTTCTCTTTCTATATGTCTGTGTGGTTGCATCTTTCAACATGTACGGGTATGTTATTTTGATTGTGCATCCGTTGGCGCCCTCAGACTCTTCCAGGACCAGACCCAGTGCCTCACACCCAATGCACTTCTCCGAGGCTAACTGACAACAAGGGCACTTAGAGCAGTTTTTACGTATCATGACCTGACAAACCTCATTAAGTACATTGTTCATTCCTCCAGATCACTCCTAGAGATGTTGAGGGCTGACCCGATACTGATCTAAGCATCATCCCAATGGACCGCATTCTGCTGTAATTTATTACAACAGCCAAATTGAATCCACATGACAGCGCTCAGAGCCAATTTTCATTGAGTTGTCTTTTTTTTTCTCCCACAAAGATCTGTGGAGACATTATTTTCAGTGATTTATTCAATATCAGACATTGTATCTATTGAATTCCTTTCTTTAATCTTGAACCTCTACCTAGAAAATAATAAAGTTTGCCTGGCGTGATTTCTTCTTCCAATCCCACATTGATCATGAAGGTAGGGTGAGTGACGTTCACTGGCTTGCACAAATTTTCCAAGTCATGGTCTTTAGCACGTGGAATTCCAGTGGCTGGTTGCTACTGACACCGGCGCCTATCTTTCTCCCAGATCCATTCTACAAGTGGAAGAGGCAGAACCAGGTGCCCTGCCTCAGGTAACATCTATTACGTCACAGAAATGACACAGACACAGCAAAGATCAACATGGAAAACTACCAGAAGAAAAACACTGGGGTCAGTTGGCATATCTCACCCTCATGTACAACCCCAGTTTCTACAAGATATTTTTCTGAGTTGAGTTGAGCCCAAAGATGACAAAGGCAGGGGCTCTGTTTCATGCTCCAGTAGCTGCAGAGGGTTTCTGGGACATGATCATCTGATCTTCTCCTCCTCCTCCTCCTTTCTGTGGTCCGGATAAGTCCAAGTCAATGAACCAGTCGAGAGTTGAATGTGAGGTAGTTCCCCAACTACCATGACACTTAATTCCCTCTCTGCCCCTTTCCTCTGTCTTTACCCGGGTAAAGGAGACCAAAAAGCAGAGGAAGATGTTTAGTTTGAAATCCGGGATAAGAGGCTTGTGGGACTGACTTGAACAACTATACACCACACCAAAAAACACACAACAAACGTCTGAACAACATAAGGAATTGGAACACCCAACACAAAGATCACAGCCACAGTCCCCCAGGAATGGTTTTGCAGAGTTTAGATTTAAGCACAGCAAAACGATGTCGATTTTCCTGTGAAAATTACAATGTTTATTTCTAACTCTATTTCAGTGATTTAAGCTCAAGTCACTGTAAACAGTGCAAATATATAAATTATCCTGGGTGTTTAACCTAGTTCTCTAACTAGGGCACAGAGCTGATGCCTGTAAAAATATTTAAAATGGGAGATTTAAGTGATGGCAAAGTAAAGCCAGCCAACTGACAGACTCATGCTTTCCTGCCTCAAAAAAGCTACCAAACAAAATTAGCAAAGAGCTGTTTTGTATTATTTATATCATCTTAAAATCATATGACATTTATCTGCCATTGACATTATAAACTAAAGACACATTTTAAATGAGTTCTACTTCTCATGGTTAAATATTTATATATTTTGATCTGTGGAGTAGCTAATAAAAATGGATAAGTATTTTGTAGGGGTCCAATACATTCTATTTCTGAGGGCTCATAACCCATCATAAATAAAATAGTGACCATTTTAAAGCAGGCATGTGACGCCTTCTTCTAAGAGCTTACACTTAAAAATCATAACTCACCTTAAGAAAAAGTACTGTGGGACTTTGAAAATGTCCCTCAAACACTGATGGATCTGAGAGCTTGTCAACATGGGCATTCTCTTCAAAGATGCAGGACACAAATGATGCCAGTCCACCCGTTCTGTACCCCTCTGGTTCACATCATCCCATAAACTCACCAAGAGCAGTTCACCCAATGTGCCATCCTCAGGTTGCACGGATACCAACAGAGCCCATAGGTTGTCCATCAATTGCTCTTTCCTCTTCTGATGGATAATCACAAGTCTTCAGAAGTACAAAAAGCATTCAGCTCCAGATTTGGCAACAAGCCTCAGGCTTTACTGAGCACGAAGGCTTGCCCAGCTGCCTGGCATTTGGTGCCCCTCCCAACACTACATGCTATTTCATTCCACCTTGGCTCAGGTCACACATGGCCTCCCTGCTTGCTGCCAGTCCTTAGCACATACTTGCCCTTAACTGAAAGGGGAACTGGATGAGAGAGTTTGGGTGAGTTTGCCCAGACCTGCTGCTGCTTAAAAACAGATAAAAGCCCCTGCTTGGCTCATTTGTGGCGGGGCAAAGGGGGAAGGAATCAATCAGCAGGTAATGTCTACTATGGGTCAAGGGCTGTGGTAGATACTAGGGATTTAATTGTAAAAATGATATATAAATGATAACATATATACATATATAAACAAAATAAAAATGATCCTTTAAGAGGAGACATGTGAAATCTTAGCATATACAAAATAGACAAGAGGTCTTAGGATTCATGGACATGAGGAAAGAGCTTGTGGAGTTTTGCCCCAAGTTAGGGAATCCGAGGCCAAAGTAGAGATGAGGAGTGAGAGCATTCCAGGTGTGGGACAAAGTCCCAGTTCTCATTCACTAGCTTCTGGCACAGCAATGCTTCCTGCCTCACCGCCTCCTGGAGGGAATGGGCCCTGCCTACTCATTTACTTCCCAATTCTATTCCTAACCCAAATGCAGAAGGAGGATGTGGATGGTAGTCAGGGAGCTGTCCCTGCTGGGGGATTAGCTGCAGCTCCTTCTGCCTGCTTCTTTGCCTACCTGTCATCCTGCATCTCCCTGGGTGTGCAATAGGTGACCCCTGCCAAACAGGGGGCTCCTGCAGGCATCCCTTAAAGTCAGCAGGGGATCAAGGCTTGAATCCAGTCTCTGACCATAATTACTTACATGACCTTGGTCTAGTCAAGTAGCTTCCCTGAGCCTCAGGTTCGTCACCTATACAATAAGGGGCTGAGACTAAATGGCCTCTGAGGCTCTTATCCAGCTAGGGTCCTATGATTTAACTTTAAAACATTCCATTCCACACTTTACAGCTTAAGGAACAAGCCCATCCCACCCCCCACATCACAAGCTCCTACAACTGCAGACTTCAGAGAGTATCGAGGCCAACCTCATATTACAGGTGAGGAAACTGAGGCCAGGAGAGGTGAAGACACTTGCCCAGAGTCACACTGGCAGGAAGCGGAGTTTGAACCCTGGCCTTCTGACTCCAGAAGCCAGGTAGCACCTACCATCCTGGTCCAACATCTCTGGGCCTCAGAGAGAAGGGGACACACACCCCAGTCTCCATAAATAGGACAAAGCACAAGGAAAAGGCAGGAAACCCTCAGCCTCGGGGAGCACAGGCTTCCAGAGGCAGACTGGGAGCGTATCGGAGCCTCCTCAAGAAGCCAGCCCGGTTCCAATGCAGGAGTATTTACCATCTATAAAATATTAAAATTTGCCATAAAGGTTGTTGGATGTTAGACTCGCCTGAGGCCTGTTGGAGCTGGCCAACGAGACCGTCACATATGAAAACCTACATAAACACCAGCAGCATGCTGAATGTTCATTAGACATGGGCGGTTTCTATAAAAAGTCCATCATCCAGCAGACACGCACCAAGCCAGCCTGAAAATGCCCAAGCCTGATCCAGGCTAACAGCGAGCAGCACCTCACACCCGGGCCTGATCTGGACTCACAGTAGGCAGTGCCACACACCCAGCTGCCAGCCCTCCAGCACCTGTGTCAGGAGCGAACAAACTCTATGCCATCTCCAGCAACAGAAGGAAAAGCAGCAACTTCTTAATAATAATAATCATAATATAAACAGCGTTTGATGCAACCAATCACTGAACATTCACTAAATCAACTGAGGCAGAGAATCTATAGGACAAATTTTTTTTTAAATCAATCCTGCACCCTCTTTGTCATCAGATGCATTGATAAATCCCTAAGTCTAGATATTCATCATGGATAAGAAGGTGAAGGACACATGTGAGCTCCCTGAGGGCAGGGTCTGGTTCCTTTTTAGTCTGTGCATCTCCAGGGAAGAGGGGAGAGAAGGAATGGGGAAAGGGAAGGGAAGGGAAGGGGAGGGAGGGAAAGAAGAGAGAAGTGAAAACAGTGATGATGGTGATAATGAAATGACGATCCTACTGACATTCTCTAGCACTTACATACTTGGTCTCACTCAATCCTCACAATAATCCTCTTGCAAACATTTTTGCCTCCTCAAAATGTGAGAGTTGGAAGGTCCCTTGGGGACCACTGAATCCATCCCATAAACAAAAGGAATTCCTGTTCGAATGTAACATACCAGTGGTCCTCTGGCCTCTGCCTAAAGACCACCAAGGAGGGCGACCTGCCATCTCTCAAAGCAGCTCGTTCTATTTGGAGACAGTTGTCATTTCTAGGAAGTTTCTTTCCTGACATCAAACCCAAATTAATCTCTTTGTAACTTCGTCACCCACTGCTTCTCATCCAGCCCTGTGGGGACAAATGGGACAAGGTGATTCCCTCCTCCAAATGTCAGCCCTTCAGATCCTCAGAGAAAGTGCCATAGCCACAGACCCTCCCCTTCTCTTCACCAGTCTTTTCAACCTCTCCTCATATGACACAGACTCCAGACCCTTCTCCATTCGGGTTGTGTTCCTCCTGACAATGAAGTTAATCAATGTCCTGACTTCACTGTGTGTCCCAGAACTGTACACAATAATCCAGATGAAGTCTGATAAAGGCACAGAACAGAGGCTCTCACCTCCCTATTCTGGGAAGCTGCAACCTTTTTTTTTTTAGTGCAGTCCCAAACCTCAAACAGCTTTGCTGACTAACTCATCACACTGCCCTCTCATCTGCATTTTACAGATCTGGACACTGAGGTCATACAGCTAGTTAATGTCAGAGGCAGGTTTTGAAGTCAGGTCTCCTCGACTCTAAGTCAGGTGCTTTATTCACTCTAAGTAAACGCCTCTAAGTCTAACCAGCGTTAATACATCACCATTTTAAATGAACAGATGTGTCTTTTGTCTGTCTGTTCACATGACAACCAGAAGAAGAACACTGCCGAAGTGTTTTATCTCAACTCCTAAGAAGACAGATCTGACTCCTCAGGAGTATATGCCTGCTAGGCAAAGAAGGTCCCACTGTTCAAATTATGGTTAGTCAACCAGAGGTTAGATTAGTAAACCAGAAGCTCTGTTTTCTAAGTCACTCCATTATTTGCTGGCACCTTAAGAAAAGGAATTATTTGATTTTTGTCTTTGGATCCCAGCAATTGGCACCACGACTGGCAGAGAGGATGATTTAAAGGTATTGGTTGAATTGAAGTGAACTGAACCTCTTCAACTAATTCATGTCTGAGATGAAGAATAAGGCTACATGTTCAGCTCAGGTTTCACATACAGGGGGAAAGGAAAAGGTTAAGATCTATAACAATATTTTTATCATCAGGAAAACTGAGAGTGAATGAAACGTATGAATGAATGAATTAGTTAATTTAAAAATGTGTTAAGTGCTTCCTAAGCTCTGGGAATACCGATACATTAAAAAAAAATGCACCAGGTACTGCCCTCAAGAACCTTATATTCTAATAAGGGTCAACACACATAAGGGAGTGGTATGGTCAGGGAAGAGCATTTTTGTCTGGGAAGTTGCAGGGATGGTAAATGGAACAATAAGACCGTCCATTTCTAGAAATTAATGGACCTTTCCCAAAAGGATGGCAGTGGCAATTTGACTACAGTCCCAGGGTCAAGGGGTCCAACACAAGGCAGGGGGCAGAAGATCCATGAACACTGGCATGCATTGTCTCATGGTGTTTGGAGCTAAGTGGCTCAGCTTCTCCCAGAGTTTGGAGTTGGAGGGACTGATAGCAGGAGCAGAAATAAAACCAGAAAAATCAGGACAGAAACATGGCTAGGGAGAGGGAGAAGACGATTATCGAAGAAATCAGGGAAGCCTGCTTCAAGGAAAGAATACTTGAGTTGAAACTGAAAGATGAGGATTCTGCGAGGCAAGGGGGAGGAATGAGTATCTTCTGGGCACAGAGATCAGAGCTGGCAAAAGCACAAAAAAAAGAAGACAGGGCATCAAGGCTAGGAGCCCAGTTTGGTAAATGTTGAGCCCAGGTAGAGAAGAGAGATGAAATCTAGCTAGAAAGTACATCAGAAGGCTGAGTGAGGAGAGCCATAAAGACCAGGGCAGGAGATTTGGAATATTCTCTTACTGGAGAAAAACGGGATCATGAGCGGCAGGGTCAGTCGACTAACCCTATTAGCCTCTTTCTCACAGGCTGGGTTCCAACCGTGGGTGGCACCATTCCAGCCAGATTAACAGCCATGCAATCTAGAGGGCATGGATACTCCCTGGGAGTATTTGCAGTGTTCAACCCAATTAACACCAAAGCCCTTGGCACCAACTTCATGCCAAGAGAAAGATATCCAGGCATTAAAATGAAACTGATTCCAATTTCTGCCATTCAACGAAGTGCTGCCACAAACACAGAAACATGCACAGATAGGTCAATTCGATTCAATTCACAAGCTTTGGAGTACCTACTGTGTGCCAGGCCCTGAAGACATTTAAACAAAACCAAAACAGCCCTGCCCTGCCCTCAGGAAACTTGCATTTTACTAGGGGAGAATAACATGTACACAAATAGATAAATAAAAATCCATTAATTACTGGCACTGCCCCTACTGCCTACAAGCATGCCTACATCTCTTCCAGGCTTTACAAATTAAAAAAAATCACTTGGCCCTACAACATCTTCAAGCTATTATCTCATATTTCCCCTCCCTTCCTTAGCCAAACTCACTGAGGGCATCCATACTTTTTGACTCAAATCTCATTACTTCACTAAAACTCCCCAGAATTGCCAGTGATCTCCTAATTGTCCAATCTGACAATCTTTTCTCAGTCCCCATACTTCCTTCTTGGCCTATCTGTGGTATCTGACACTGTTAACCACCTTCTCCTCCTGGATACTCTCTCTTCCCTTGGTTTTCAGGATACTGTTATCTCTAAGATCAGGGATTCTTAAATCAGGATCCATGGCATTATTTTAAGAAAACATTTTGATTACTATATTTCACTATAGCTGATTTTCTTTGTAATTCTACACATTTTATTCTATGAACTTAAAAATATTAGTTTGAGAAAGGTTCCATAGATTTCACAAGATTGACAAAGGGTTCCATGAACCCAAAGAAGCCTTTCTCTAGGTCCTTTTCATTTCTTTCCTACCACTCCTTCTCTGCCTCCTTTACTGGCTCCTCATTCATATCTTGGCCCTGAGTGGATGTTTTCAAGGCTCTGTCCTATGAATTGAGCAAGGATTCTGTCATCTCTCCTCTCTTCTCCTCTTCTTCTTTTTCTCTTTCCTCATCTTCAATAATGCCCATATCATTAATTCCCAAGGTTAAGCAGAAGTATCTGGATCCAAATGTCCAGCCTTAGTTTCTATCCCAAATGCTAGTCCTACAACACCAATTGCCAATCACACATTTCAAACTCAAACTCAATGTAACCAAAACAAAATTCATCACCTTTCCCACACCAAACTTATTCATGACTATTATCTTCACTATTTCTGTCACAGGCACCATCATCACTCTACTCACCCAGGTTCAGAAACTCAAAGTTACCCATAATTCCTTCATCACCCCAATCTATTTGTCAATCACTGATTAAGTCTTGTAGATTGCCCTCAACACCATTTCTGGTACCTGTTCTCTTCTTTCTCCACACACGATCACAACCTGAGATTGCTCCTCAGGGACTCTGAGATGACAGGTGACAACCAAAAGAAGCCAGAGTTCCCATTATTGTCTGGCTTCTCTTCACTGCCTTTGCGCTGTCAAGGATGGAAGGAAATTGGCAAAGAAGGAGCTAACACTCATGATAAGTCGTAAGAAAAGAGAAGAATTGTGAGCTTCAGAGGATGAATTCATCACTTGACCTACATCTTTAAATGGTGAAAGCTCTGGCCAAGGTGATGATTGACCCACTCTTAGTAAAGAGCAGAAAGGTTACAGAGAATAGGCCAAGTGCCACAGGGCTGGAGAAGGGTGAATGCCCTGCTTTTCCAAAGGGGAAGAGTATGCAAGGGCAACCTAGAGCCCAGCGTGTTTGAGTCATGCCTGGCTAGCCTGATTACCTTGTTTGACAAGGTAGCTGGACCAAGAGATCAGACTTGAGCAAAGCATTGGTGAGGTGTTCGAAGGCAGCGACTCTCTCTCTTTTTGCCTTTTTATCTCCAGTGCTTGGTACACAGTGAGGGATTAATGAATTTTGTTGGTTGACTGATAAAGCACTCCTTGTAATTCTTGTGGAAAAGATGGATAGATATGGATGAGATGTGAATGAGTAAAATTAGACAGATTCAGAAATCGCTGAATGGTCAGACTTAAGGGTTCATTATAAATGATTCTGTTTCAACTTTGAAAGGAGGCCACTGGTGAAGTATCCAGGAAGGGATGCTGGGACCTGCTTGTTTCACGTTTTCTGTGGGAGGACGCCTTGGATAAGGCCTAACAAGTAAGCTTCCATATCACACTTTCAGATGTCAGAAAGCTGAGGAAACAGAACACTGACTCCTGACTCCAGTGCGCTTTCCACAATGCCAGCTAGCAACCTCCAAGATGCATCCAAAAGTGGCATGGGCTCCTTGAACTTATTTGGATTATTGAGGTGCAGTCCCTTTGCCAATAAGACACTCCCACCCATGGAGTTTGTTGGGTTATGGCATCAAAAGGTCACATGTTAAAAGTTGGAAAGGACCTCAAAGGTCATCTAGCCCAACCTCTTCATTTTACGGATGAGGAAAGTCAGGCCCAGGAATTGATTTGTCCAAGGTCACTTAGTTAGTAGGTGTCAGAGGCAAATTTTGAACCCTGATCCTCTGACTCCTGGATTAAGTCATGCCTCTGACACACACTGGCTATGGGAGATAGCTAAACACTCAACTGTCGATATGCATGGGTTGCCAATTTGATTCACTGGAATGAGTGCCCACACTTATGAGTTCGTAGATCCAGAACATTGGGTCTTTTGTTAAACATTCTTTCTCTTCACTGATATAAAACATGAAACTGACCCCAAGCTCCCAGACTTAGATGTTTTATTAAGGGACCACTCCCAAAGACTCAGGAGCAGCCTAGCCCTCTAAGGTTCCAAGAGCTGCTGCCATCTTGATGGAGCTGGACCGCACAGACTCTGAAAGTTCCTCAGCCCTCCAAAGTTTGATGCCATCCTGGCTTGATGACTTATCCTTTTCAAATCCAATCCCGCCATGGCACTTCATCTGTCCAGAGCCCAGAATTAGCCATGGAAAACACAATCCAATCACTTCCAGCATGGGGAAATCGAGGTCCTCATCAACTATCAGTGCAGAGAAAAAAGCAAATCTCTACTGACCCACAGCCACAGCCAGTAAGAACTCCTTACTATAAACAGATGATCAAACAGTGCAAAGAGTGATAGATTCGGAGTCAGGGGTGCAGGTTCAAATCCTGACTCTGTAACTTACTCCAACTGACTCTGGGCAAGCCACTCTTGGCCCCAGTTCCTTCATCTATAAAAAGAAGGATCACATCTTTGGTCCCTTCCAGCTCTCAATCCATAATCCTTTGGTCTCATTAACCAGCAAATTTCACAAACTGGGATTGTCCTATTTGCAAACCTGTTCCCCCTAGATAATCCAAGACATAGATCCTCTCCCACAAAGCCCTTCAGCCTAGGTCCCAAGGTGTACTTCATTAGCTGCTGCTAAGAAGAGTTTGGGGTCCCAGCGAGACCTGCTGCCCAGGAATAGAACTGACCAATGCTACTCATGAAGCTCTTAGGGACGCAGATTCCTCCCAAGGCTGGGCTGACAGATATGAGGTGTCAGGCTAGCCTTGCCAGGTTAAACACAGCTATTAAAGCCCCGTACCCCACTTTCCTGGCACTAGAAGGAAGCATCCGGGCCAGAGTTCCTGAAAGAGAGAAATATTGAGTCATCCTGCCCTTCTGACATCGACATCAGTTTATTATTATTATTCCATGCCTGTACACCTTAATCCAAACCTCCTCCTCGAAGGCTGTTCCAAACCGAGCCCTCTCTGGGCAGTCAATTACCCTGTTTTGAGGAGCTATTCAGATGTGGTACCTAACCAGCAGAAACAGTCTGAGAGCACCCTATGTAAAAGATGGGGCTTTATTCAGCCAGAATTCAAATTTTCTTTGGTCCAGGTTTTGGGGGTTTCTTCAGGTCCCACAGAGCTCAAGCAGAGAGAGACCATAGAAATCATCAAGCCCAATTGCCTAATTTTACCAAAAAGGAAGCCGAGGAATAAAATTGAGGTGATTTCTTCAAGGTCCCACAAATAAATGAGAGCCCCAGAGATGGGATCTGACCCAGATCTTCTGACCAGTCAATGCTTTTCCCATGGCACTACCCTGTCTAAGTGCCTATAATAATTGCTCATCTTAGTCTTCGCATTTACAAGTCAGGATGCTCTTGTGAGGTCACTGGAGGGAGTGGCTGTGGAACATTTTTCACGTGAAGAAGCTGAAGTTAAGTGACTTGGTCAAAGTTACACGTTAATTAAATGGTAGAGCCCCAGACTTAAAAGCTTCATCGGAATCCCTCTGCCCTTATACCTTAGGAATCCCATGTGGTACCAGCCCATGTTGCCAATAAGATCATTTACTACTCCAGGTCACAAGAGATGTATGTCCCTCTACTAGATATGCAGGGGGTGTTGAGCTCTTGAGTCAACGGGGAAAAAAAGACAAGAATCCATAAGGGATTCAGGCTAGGCGGGTAGAAAGGCTGGGGAATTGATGCAGCAGAACATCAGACATGGGCCCTGATCTCATTCTCATTCTAATGTCACCCTCCCAGAGGATCTTAGTTAGTGATGGATTATGACCTTCTGAGTTCCTTACCTCCACTCCATGCACAAAGACCGGTGCAGCCTTCTCTCATAGCTTACAAAGTAAAAAAAAAAAAAAGAAAAAAAAAAAGAAAAACAAAACACCTAAGGTATCTACTGACATTTGAAAAATACATTGCATCGTTCATAATGGAAAACAGGTTTTTCCTATTATACTTACAAGCTTGTGGGGTGGTGTTTTCTTACCATTTCAATTTATAATTTGAAGTTGAAATATAAAATAAGCTATTAACACTGCTTTCTTCTTATTTTAAAAACAAGGAAGACTTGTGAAGTCTTAAAAGAAAAACTCGATTCAGAAAATATGAAGGTTCAATGGTGTGTAATGAGCAAAACCGTGACAAAGAAGAAATCAAAGGATTGCGGAAAAAGCTGACTCATTACATGCAGTAATGCATCTCACTAATGAAACAGACCTTTGAAATAATGCAAGAACAAAAGTCTCACAGATGAACTCAAACAATACAACAAAAAGACCGAGAGAGGACAGAAAAAGAAAATGGATCTCCAATACACAAAATATAATACACAAAAAATCTTAGTATATAAAGTCAAAACATAGCAGAGTCAATTTATTTGCCCCCAGCTGATGGCTGACGTGCACAGAAAATTCCGTAGAATATTTAAATACAGCATTACTGAGGAAAAAGAGCTGGGTGGATAATCCAAGGACCAGGATTGGATTCCCACCTCCACCCTTCCCATCTGTGGGACTCAAAAGGAGCTTCACGACCCTGGGCCAGTTTCTACACCCGTAAAAACGGGCAGGTCGTTAGGAGTTCTTAAACTGGAGACCACAAACTTCTTTTTAAAAACATCTTGATTACTGTATCTCAATATAATCAGTTTCCTTCGCAATAAATACAGGTTTTATTTGATGAATTTAAAGACACGATTCTGAGAAGGGATCTATAGGCTGATTCCCCAGACGGCTGCCCAAGGGTGGTCCAGTACACACAGAAAACAACCCTTGGACTAGAAGATCTCTCGGGACCCTCCAAGCTCTCAATGTATAATCATATTCATATTTGCTATGTAAATCACCAACACAGAAGACCTTTTATAGGCTATAAATAAGCATTCCCTTCTGGTCCTGGAGTTGGCTAACAAACTCCCATAGTACCTAGGCAATTGTTGGTAAACCCTCACACTTGGCATAACTTTGTCCAGATGACAATCTCAATGGACAAAGGAGACAGGAAAGAAAAGTCTTCACTGTTTTGAAAATAAGAAAAAGCAGTCTTAACAGTTTATTTTATATTTCAATTTCAAATTATAAATTGAAATGGTAAAAAAAAAACTTGTAAGTATAATAGAAAAAGTCTGTTTTCCATTACAAATGATGCAATGCATTTTTCAAAAGTCAATAGATACCCTAAGTGTTTTATTTTGCTTTTATTTTATAAGGAAAAGTTGTGTGGTAGTACGGGGGAGCTTAGGAACCAACACCAATGTGTGGGGGTAAGCTCCAATATGGTATCACCTGCCCGAGCCATACCACACAAAGTCAGAGGATATGGCCAGCACAGGGAGAGGGAGGGAGTGCTGGGTGGGTTCCTACCTGACAAGATCCAGTGTGCAGGCATCAGCCTGTGAGCCAATAGCAAGGATCATATTTATGTAGCACTTTTGATATTTGGAAAGTGCTTTACAAATATTTTCTCATTTTATCTCTCATAACAACCCTGGGAGCCAGCTACCATTATTTTGTCAGTTTTACAGAAGAGGAAATTGAAACAGACAGAGAGGCTAAGTGACTTGCCCAGGGTCATATAGTCAGGGTCTGAGAATGGATTTGAACTCAGGTTTTCCTTAGACTCAGTATCATGACATCCACTAGCCTTGCGATTTGTGGGGTCCCCTGAGTAGGTCCCTAATGGACAATTACTGGAACCTTGAACTCCTTAAACAGGAGTTTAAAAAACAGTCAGGAGGTAAGAGACATACTCATAACCATTCTGTGAGCTGTGGGACCTCTGCACCTCAAAACATCAATAAACTCCCAGGAGTGAGTATTTTTTTTAACTGAAGTTTGATTATTTTCAAATGTACATCATGTTCTGGAAATTAAAGAAAGGAAAGATTCAGGGGCTTGGTTCTGATCCACTTCTACAGCAAGGCTCTATGGGAAAAACCTCTCTGCCCCCCCCACCCCACCCAACACTCGGATTTTAAGCATGGAGGGAATAGAAGCATGTGGGCTTGGCAAGGAAGGACATCCAGCTCAAGCCTGGAGAAATGAGAACTCACCGAGACACGGTTAAGGCAGATCATAAAACAACTGGGTGGCTCTCCCATAAGCACAAATAACTCAGGGAATTTTAACTCCGACTTGATTGGATTAGATCATATCAATGTAAGATGCCCAAATCTCTTTTCCATCCTTTCTGCATTATTTTTGTCAAAGCCCAACTTCGCTGGGGATTTATTTTTCAGCCACAAGTGTTGCCCCCAGGTTCTGCAATGGTGAAGTCATAAATTCACCATGGTTTGATTTCTGGGTAATAAAAATGCAAGTTCAGTGGAAAACAGAACAATGAAAACAATCAGGTAAGACTATCGAGATGAACAAGAAACTCAAGGGAAGCGTGCACATTTCCCATTCTAAAATTTCAGAGAACAAAATGTGATTGGTCCATCTGCTTAGAAAGCGCATGTGATCATACCCCCAATGGAGGCTCCCTATCAGCTCACTAACGCTGCTCAGGGTCACTGTCCTGTCCGCTCTCTGCCCAAGGAGAACTTCCTAAGGGACTCACCTTCTTCTGGAGTACGTTGATCTTCCTTTCCTTCACTTCCAGCATGTCCTTCATATCTCGGATCTCTCCAGCCAACGTCCCTTTCTCTTCTGTGAGGTCCTGTAGCTGTTTGGTCTTTTTGTTGAGAAACGATTCTTTCTCCTCCAGTCGTAATCTCAGGGCATCAACCTAAAAACAGTGGATTGAAAAAGGGGTGGTGGAGAGTTTAAGAAAAATAACCTTGAATTTATCCCAATTTATAGGTCATGAATTTGGACATATGGGCAATCTGAGTTTAGCAGAGCTCAAGTACTTGTTTATGGAAAGAAATTAATAAAGAGAATGATTGAACTTCAAATGAGCCAAATTATAACATGAGGACATAATAATTTTATACAGCTCTTACTATGTGTTAAGCACTTTACAAATACCATCTCCTTTGATCTTCACAACAATCCCATGACCTAAACGCAATTTATTTTCCCCATTTTACAGATGAGGAAACCAAGGCACTCTGGGGTTAAGTGATATGATTCGAAATCAGGTCTTCCTAACTCCAGGTCCAACACTGTATTCACGGAGCCACCTAGCTAAGAGAAAAATGGTGGGCTTGTCCCTTGAAGGGACACTCTTAGATCAATAACGCCATCACCACTGCATCCTTGCTCAGGAGCACCTAAACTCAGCTTCTTTTCAGGATCACTCAGTTAAGATAAACTTATTTGTCGTCATCCTACCCCCTTGTACAATTGTGAGTGTGAAACACGCCGGGGTGGGGGGGGGTGGGGGATTAATGTCCTGGGTAATATAACAACAGTCAAGTCAGACTGATGCACCATCTAAAGGCTGAGTTGTTCTCAGCATCTTCTTCCCTTTTTGTCCACCTTCCTGTCATCTCACTGCCAAAGGAGAGGAGTGCCAAAGATGCCTCAGGTGATTCTGAGGATATGCTCCTTTGCTTCATGGGTTGCCCAAAGATGGCTGTGGTTCTCACTGTTTTTATTTGTCCTTCATTCTCAAAAAGGACCAATGACATCAGGAGGGTGACTTGCAAGTGAATTGGATTTAAATGAGGCAGGGCTGTGCCAAGTTATCAGCCTCACTCTCTCCTCCAGAGTCACTGGGGGCCAGTGACAACACACAGATCAGGATGACTGGTGATGGCCCCAAATGCAGTGGGAGACCTTGGCCTTTTAAGCTGCAGTCTTCCCCAGGTTTCAGTTTGTCTGAGGCAACACCCATTCAGCGATTAAAGGCTAGGTGAGAGTTGAAACAAAGTTCACCTAGTTTGCCTTCCAAAAAGAATCAGTATGGGAGGAGAACAGAAAACAATTGCTCTTTGCATTCACTCTGAGCCATCAAAACCCAAACCATGATCCTGTAAGGTTTGGACTAAGAGCTATTATTGGCCAGTCAGTGAAAGCCTGAGTGACTCGAGTTTAAAGATTTAGTCAAGTAGCTCTATTTGAATCACAATGGACTTTTTCAAAGCCTGTTTTTTCTCAGCTACATTTTGAGAAATCATTAAGGAAATGTAAGACAGAAGAGTTAATTTTCCCAGCTTTGAGGGGGGAAAATGATAGAATAAATAAACAGAACACAAAAAGAACTCTAACCCCCAAATGTCAAGATACCTTGTGAAGTATAAGTGATCGAAAATTATATTCCTTTGGACAGAGCACCCACACGTAAGCGTATGACTCCCCACATGGACAGAGAGACAGAAAGAGGAGGGAGGAAGAGGAAGGAAGAAGAAGCCGCCCAAGGATTATTTATACACAGAATGGGTAGGCATGGGCAAGCTGACCAGGTGGCCCAAATAACTGGCAGCAGCAGGCACACTGGTGGGCTCCAGTGCAGTTTTAACTCTATCACTCTGCTATTCAATAAACTTTAGTGGGTCCCAATCACCTCTTCTGCTGGACTTCATGCCCAGTTCCTTCCCACCTTACCTAGGCCCCTTCCACATTCCTCCTTCCACGGCCTCTATGGCCCAGCCCCCTAATCTGACCGTTCTTCTGCATGGCCCACCTTCCACCTCCCATCTCCTGCCTTTGCCCTGGCTACCCACCCCCCGCCCCCATGCCTGGAATGTTCTTGCTCCTCACATCCACTTCCTGGAATCCCAGGTTTCCTTCAAGACTGGGTTCCAGTGCTGCCTTCTAGGAAGGTTTTTCTGATCTTCCCAACTATGAATGCCCTCCTGCCCAAAACCACCTTCTCCTCATTCCCTGTGCGTTCTGTAAATACAATGCACAGAGGAAAATATAACTTGTGTTTGCATACACATAAACATGTAAAAATGCAAATATAGTGAATACATTATTTATAAATATATAAATAACACACACACACACACAACACATTGCCTCCCTCATTAGAATGTAAGCTTCTTGAGGGCAGGGGCTATTTCACTTTGGGTTCTGTATGCCCAGGGCTTAGCACAGTGCCTGGCCAAGAGCAGACATTTGGCCAACGCTCCTGGTACAGTGGCTAGAGTGTTGAATTTAGAATCACGAAGACCCGAGTTCAAATCCTCCCATAGACACTAACTATATGGACAAGTCACTTCCCATCTCTGGGTCCAGTTTCCTCATCTGTAAAATGGGAACAGATGATAGCCTCTTCCTTCTAGCTCTAACCCTGGGATTATACGATTGAGTGCTGGAAAGTAATGGAACGCTTTACTGTTGTTCAGTTGTTTCAGTCACATCGGACTCTCTGTGATGGAGTAGTTTGCCATTTCCTTCTCCAGCTCATTTTACAGATGAGGAAACTGAGGCAAACAGGGTGAAGTGACTTGCCCAGGGTCACACAGCTAGGAAGTGTCTGAGGCCAAAGGCCCAGGGCTCCATCCACTATGCCACCTAGCTGCCCTTAGGGCTCCAACCACTATGCCACCTAGCTGCCCTTGTAATAGACACTATGAAGGCATAAATGTTTTGCTCAATATTGATTTAAATAAGATACAGAGTTTAGAAGTAGATCATAAACTGAGAGCTTATGGAGACATTAGAGCCCGTCTAGTCCCATCCCGCTTTTTTTAAGAAATGAAAGAACCAAGGTCAGTGATTGACTTGACCAAGTTCTCACAGGTTCTAAGTGGCCAGGGTGGGCTTTGAATCTGAATCCTCTGATCCAAGACCCAGCTTTGCTGCCACTGCAGCCTGGAACCATGACTGTATCCACCATGACAAATGGCCAAGGCCATGCTGGCTTTCCAGTCCCATTCACCTCTAAGGATGGGGATACCATATCACTGACCATTGACAACAAGATGTGTGTACAGAGACATAGAGAGAGACAGAACAGAGAGAGAGAAATAGATATAGATGGAGACATAGAAACAGACGATGGAAAATGAAAGGGAGCATCCTCTGGGAGGGATAGAGAGACAAAGTTAGAGACAGACAGACATATAGACCTAGACATGCACAGATAGATATAGTCTCCAGAAAAAAATAAGTATTTTATGGGAAACATAGATAAGTAGATTTGTTTATAGAGAAATAACAGCCCCTTGGGGAGAATAAATTTCAGTAGCAAAGCTCAAGGAAGTAACATTTAGGTAGACAAGTTAGGGAACAGAAATACATTATCAAAGCAGTTACTAAGGAATTTCAGCAAGGGCTGCAAGTGAAGCTGAAGATGGGCAGAAGGCAGTGTTCATTTGCCATGATGATGGTGACTCTAGGCAGCTTATTTCCAGAAAGACCCAGCCTCGTGAATGAAACTCATATATCTAGCACCTACTGTATACTTCCTTTGAGTGTCACAACAAACTTTGTTCCTCAATTCTTTACCCCATGTGATAATGAGGAGACTGAGGCTCAGATGTGTCTATGCTCACAAAATTAGCAAACTAATAGGAGATTCCTTGTCTCTGCTCTCGTTTTCCCCTGTGTAAACAGAGATAATCACAATGCCTACCCACCAGGGTTGCTGTAAGGATCAAAGGGAGATGATATTTGAAAGTCTAACATCGTCCGTAAGTGGGAGCTAAATTACTCTTAAATAAGACACTTCGTAAACTTTAAAGCAATGTAATAATAATAATACATGTTATGCATAATTACATATGCACGTAATTATATAAGTAACAATTCACAATCATTATCTCATTTGACCATCACAACAACGCTGGGACGTATGAGCTATTATTGTCTCCACTTTACAGATGACAAACCTAAGCTTGAGATAAGGTAAGTGACTTGCCCAGGGTCACACAGTACTCAAGTATCTCATACAGGATTTGAACTCAGTCCTTTATGACTCCAAGCCCAACACTCTATTCACTATACCAATTAGCTGCCTTGATATAAAGAGTATCTCAAAAGCCTTAGTTCAGTTTTCAGCTTTAATAGATTAAAATTAAATTTTGTATTTAAAATTTAAATAAAGTTTAAAGTATAATAGCTGAGAATTACACTAGGACTTTTGGGACACCCTCTATAAATCGGAGCTTCAGTCATCAGCCTATGCAGCTACTCTCACCACATTAAAGGCACAAACTCCTTGGACTTTACTGAGGCAAGATGGCCTATAGCTAAATAATGCTGGCTGGCCTCAACTATGCAGCCCTGACATTTGACTCTGATGCCCTGGAAGCCCCCTTTGGGTTTCCCATTCAGCGTAGCTGGCTCTCCCCTCCACTGACAAGCCTGGAGGAGGTTTCACAGAAACAGCCCTTGTTCCAACCCTTGGGATTCTAGAATCCTTCTTTTAAAATCTGCCATTAGGCTGACAGAGCTGAACCGCATCCCTCATCACTCTTGGCAACAGTTTGGCAGAAGGAGAAACTCTGGCCTGGAGTGGTTCTAAGATTCAGGCACATTTAGAGGAAGTTCAGCATCCTAGTCAAAAGTGGAACTGGGGACATCTGGAGCACAAGCCAATCCTTGGCTAGCCCAGTGGGAGAGGATTTCATACACTTCAACTCAATTCCAGAAGCACTGATTAAGTCTACAAGCCAAGTGCAGGAGATGCAGACAGTGCGGACCTCAAGAAGCTTGTTTTCTATTCATCTCATTAAGTTATGGGACAATGAGGAAAGTCCGCTTTCCAACCTTGCTCCCAAGTGGTGGGATTCCAATAGTTGGTTGCCAAATTCCACTGATGAAACCAAAAATTAAACACATTGAGAGGCAGCTTGGGCCATAGTGGAGAGACACTGGTTTCAAAGTCAGAGCACTAGCATTCAATCCCAGCTGCATGGCCCCCAGGGAAGTGATTTCCCCCCCCCCCCCCAAGCCTCAGTTTTTCCCGCTGTTAAAAAAATTAAAACAGGGGGATTTAGACTAGATTCTGCTCCAAATTTACTACCTGTGATCTAATGAACCCCCTTCCCTCTTTTTTTTTTTCATTTCAAGTATCTTGATGTTTATAAGCAAGTCCCAAGATGAGAATTTGCCTGGCAAATCCCAAGACAGACAGAACTGGACATTACAGGCTGACTGACAAGGGGGCCAACAACTCAGTGTGAGCTACAGGAATCCGAAAGCCAAATAAAACTCCATCATCCCCCAGAACAAAGGCATCGGGCAGCCCCTCATGGCAGAAAAAATAGGGCCTTGGATAAGAAGAGGCCTAGGCTCAAATCCCAGAGGAAGGGAGAGGGAAAGAAAGGGAAGGGCAAGAGAAGAGAAGAAAAACAGGAGAGAGAAAAAGGAAGGAAGACAAAAACCAGCCTCTCACCAAATAAGGCCATTCAACATATAACTTGTCCTAGCTGGATAAGACCACAGTCACTCTAACCCAAGGGCCCCCCATCTTTCAGAAGGGAAAAGCAAGATCTAGCGAGGAAAAGAGACTTGTCCAAGGTCACACAAACTGGAAGTAAATAACAGAGCCACGATGTGATCAGATCCTCAGGCCCTCTCCCCAGGGCTCCCTCCGCTCTGTGGGCTCTGAGAATCCACTGTACATGAACGGGCAGGCAAGCATCTGTTCACTAAGTGACTTCTCTAACCTGAGGAGAAACAGCTGGATGTATGTGTATACGTCCGTCCATCCATCCATCCATCCATCCGTCCGTCCGTCCGTCCGTCCATCCATCCATCCATCCGTCCATCCATCCATACTACTAGTACCGCTGTTGCCGCTACCACCCCCATCGCCCTGCTACTCCCGCTCCTACTCCTGCTGCTGCTGCTGCTTCTGCTGCCGCTGCTATTGCCATGACACATAAACATAGCATTTAAATTATTTATGATTAAGTATTTAGTTAAAATGTACCATTATTACGCCTATAGTTTACTGCATAATGATTACTATTTTGAAATGTAAACATTTATTAAGTATCAATTATTTTAATAGGAAGCGTAGATATGTGTAAATAACACACGTAAATGAGCATTTACAAAACATGAAGAGATTTACGACTGTTAAGTCATTTAATCCACACAACAGCCCCATGGGCAGTTGTAGTTATTATATACAAGTCCCTCCACATGCACGCACGCAGGTCCGACCAGGACACAGAACAAAGCATCATTGTGCCCCAGGAGCTGCCCCAGGTACCGTGCTATGCACTGGGGGAAGGTTAAAATAAGTAACCAGAGGCAAGAATTCTGGCCTCAAGGAGCTCCCTTGGGGAGAGCGGAGGAGAAGCCACGTCTAGGGACACAGAGCTAGAAACAGGCCCATGGGCATGGCAGAGTGGGGCGAGTCTCTGGGTACATACTGAGGGCCCACCACTATGGCAAGCATTGCTCTTGAGAGGCCATAAAGGCAGAACCATTAGATGCCCCAGAGCCACAGCAGGACTCTCTCTCTGGCAGGGACTCTTCCAGCATCCGGGCTGACAACCAAACCTCAGAGGCCAGGTAATGACCTCAGGGGACGACAATGAGAAAGAAACTGGACTCTGTGGAAAAGCAGCTGACCTTGAACCTGATTTCCTGTCCCTTCAGCATCTGAGGAGAAAGGTACTTGAGGAGGGAGCCTGTGTTGAGAGAATAATGGGCTTTGGGGACATCATCCAAGACAGACTTGCTTGGAAGAGGGAGTAGGTCAGTCATGAGGTGTGACAGGGAGGCCGCCAGAGGGATGTGTGATTCTCTATGGCCAGTTCACGAAAGGGCCTAGAGCACAATCACAGAAGAGGAGACAGGACTGGCACTACTGGGGAAAGGACCCCCATCTTGAGGAAGCATGGCATCACAGAAAGAGCATTAGACGTGGTATCAGAAAGGCCTGGATTCAAATCCAGCCACAAAGATTGAATAAATTATGTGACCTTGGGTAAGTCACCTGGCCTTTCTCATCCTCAACCACACAAGTTTTCTCAGGTGAAAAACAGGACTGGCAGCAGCACCTCCCTCACAGATCTGTTGAAGGATAATAGCCAACAGCTCTATAATTCACATGCTATCTCATAAGATTTTCTCAATAACCCTGGAAGGTAGGTGTCATTGTCTCCATCTCATAGAGTAAGAAATGGAGTCTGAAAGAGGTTAACAGACCTGCCTAGCTGGCACATCCATGAGGCAAGATTCACACTCAGTTCTTCTTGTCTCAAATGCCACACTCCCTATGTCGCCATACCGCTCAGACACCTAGGAAAAGCTGAGAGTCTTATCTATCATGTCAGTCATCACCATCATTGGTGAAATCATGGCTCCACCAAAGCATTTCAAGTTGGCCAAGTTCTTGATTGACATTTATCTCACTTGATCTTCATGCCATCCCTGAAGAAAAGGAGTTCAGGCATTCATATCCCCATTTTCCAGCTCACAGAGACCCCTCCCAGTCCTCAAGTCCATGTTCCCATGATTATCATGGAGCATAGCATCGTGCCTGGCACCCAGTAAGAGCTTAATAAATGCATACAGTAAAAGCTTAATAAGTGCTGGTTTCCTTCCTCCTTCCCTCTCTCCCTTCCCATGAACATCTGCCTTTGCATGGCCATGGCAATGAGTGCAAAGCTTGACAATGCCCTGGTGTCACATGGAAGGCACACCCAGAGTCATTTCCAGTAGTCTGCTGGATTCCATGGGGTCCCGAGAGTTCCTGTAACAGACCTCTCTATGCTTTGAAGTTGTCCAGAGCAGAGTCAGCATCCTGGATCAAGCCCATATGTGAGTCCCACAGTCCAGCTAACAGTCCTAGTCCAAAAGGAATTACCCCATCTCCAAAGAAAGAAGAACATAAATTACCTAGCATAGGAGAGGTAATAAGACGCACGGGGCAGAATTCTGCTATTGAGCACCACCGGGAAGGATCAATGAAATGCATCTATCAATCAATGAACAAGCACTCCCTGGGCACCGACTCTGTGCCAAGTGCCATGGTAGGCAGTTATGGATACAGAGACAAAGAGTGAGAATCCCTACTCTCAGGGAGCTTACTGGACTCATCTCCTCCCTGCCAGATGTGCTCTCCATAGCCACATCTTTCAGAGCCAGAGAAAGATAAAAAGCAAGGCAGGCCACAGCAGTGATTTCCCGATGTGTCATGAAGGCTGAGAAGCAGAGATGGCCAGCATCCATAGCCCATTTGCTGCACCCAAATTCAAAACGGCAGGCTTGATGGGCCAGCCTGGACCAGGGTGCCCCCAATGGGAATCCGTGCCAGGTGAGTTTTCACATTGGGAGAGCATGTTTTCCACATACAGGAAAGCATGCTCTCAGCTTCAAAGGAATCTGAGCAGGAGCCCATCAATCATGTCCCCTCTATCTTTGGAGTCTTGTTCAACCTCCTGAAATCACCAACCAAACCTGGAGTTTTTAAATCAAGACACAACTGGGGCCTGAACCACATCCAGCTTTTGACTGATGCTAGCCTGGTTTGCAGTAAGCAAGGATGACATCATTTCTACAGTCAAATTTGAGCTTCCAGATGGTGTGAAACCACAGGCAGACAAGCAGGCCTTCTGGTTGGGGGGAGCCAAAAAGCCAAGGGACGCGAGCACGGGCAGAGTCACTGTGGGAAACAGCATCAGGGGATGACCCGCCCAGCACAAGTTCTACCACCCATTATTTTAGATCAGCTCCAAACTAATAAAAGCTTCTGCCACTCACTAACCTTCTCCATTTTCTAGAGTGTATGTGAAAAAATAATCAGAAAGAAGAAAAAAGTCTGGGTTATATTTCAGCATCAGGTAGATGTATAAAAGTTTAAAACTATGTATTTTGGTCTCTGAGCTCTTTTCTCTTTGACTTTTCACTCAACACCACATAATTTTAAGTGTCCTTGACTCTTGCTCAAATTCTGGCAGCAAGTTGACTAATAAAACTTGGCAAACTCAAGAGTACCATCATCCCTTGGAATAACAAAAGGAGAAGTCAGGCCTCTCCCTATCACACAAAGACACGTAACCAGGTTTTCCGTTCTATCTCATTTTTCTCTTCCCATGCAGGTCTTTTACAAAAGACCTGAACATGTAGTACTCTACCTGGCAGCAGAGAACACGTTGCTAGCATGATGCTTTGAAAAGAAAGGGAGAAGTCTATGAAATTGGCCCAAATTGCCAAAGTTGGAGCGATGCGCCATTAATCTTCATGTCAGCACCCAGGACTTCGGGCCAGTTCCAGTGGTGAGCAGTATTTTCTGAGGTTCTTTGCTAACACAGTGTGACCTTTTGCAGGATGCCTTGGGGGGCAGGAGGGAGGTTTTGAAAATTAGTTTCTGGGGCTGCGGTGGACCTCTTAGCAACTCAAACACAAGATGATGCTCCAGAAAGAATGAAAAAGGCATGAATGTCTGGCCCCAGGACAGGGAAGAATTCCATTTAGAGGAAGTCTGGCATAATAGCATAGAGTATTGGTGCCAGGGTCAGAAAGGGCTCAGATAATTACTGCATGGCCCTGGGAAGGTCACTTCATCTCCCTGGGCCTGCCTCTGTTTCTCCCTTTGTAAAATGAGACCACTGGACTTGACTTCAAAGGTGCTCCCAGTTCCAGGTCCATGACCCCAGGATCCTATAAGATAGCATGACCGTTCACACTCAGGTCATCTAGCGTCAGGACCCATTTGGTTTTTAACAGGCAAAATACTACTGGTTTTACAGCAATTGCCCAGATTTTTTGAAAGACAAGCCATGAAGTCCCAGAGAAGAAAACTGGGGAAACTGTTGAAAATCTTCCCAGTTTGGTCTCCTTCACTCAATACCACACTTTCTGTTTTCTTCAGAAACTGCAGTGGAGTACATGAAAGTTTTTAATTACTTTGACAGAAATTGGAAGGAAAAGACGATTTCTGCCATGGGTATATGCAGAATGTTCAGAAGAGTGAGAAACAGCTCGGTTCAAGTCAATGAAAGAATCATCTGCAGTGACATCAAAAGGCTGACTCTTTGATGTTGAGCAGAAAATTCAGGACCTTTAGCCTCAATCTGAATTTGCACCACCTCATGGTCAAGAGGAGCTGGGTCTGCAGAGAGGGCTTTGCTTCTGGAATGGGAAGGGAGGGGCTGACTGGGGGACCCCAAGTCTGTGGCTCATTGACAGTAGAAGGTAGCCTTGGGCTATCTCAGAGCCTGAGCAAGGTCTTCTTTAGCCAAGGTTACAGGAGAAGGCTAGCCTCAATGTTTCTGGTCAGTGAGCTGCCCAAGACCAGGGCTGCGGCCTCCATGTTGGTGGTGCTTTTGAAGTCACAGGACTGAACAGTGCAATGGGGAGAGCACAGATCTGGAGTCAGACTTGGGTTTGAGTCTTCCCTCTCCATACACATGCTAGATAAGTCTGAGCAAATCATTGGTGACTCCCCTTCTTTAAAACATGAATAAGAATAGTTGTACTACCTGGGAAGGAAGATGAAATAGCAGAAAGAGAGAAGAATTTGGATTCACAGGCTCTGAGTTCAAATTCTGACTCTGTACTGTACTGTCTATGGAATCTTGGGCCAGTCACTTAACATTCTGGGGCTCAGTTTCTGCATCTGTAAAATGAGGGGCTTAGACTAGATTAAACCATTCAACCTGTCTGGGCCTCAGTTTCCTCAGCTGTAAAGATAGGGAGACAGACAAGATGCCCACTGAGTCCTCCTTCCATTCTATATCTATAATCTAATCATCCTGCTAATTCCAGTGGGGCTGTTATGGGATCAAATTGAATGAAAGATGCTTTTTTTAAATGCAAAGTGTCGGACAAATGTTCCCAGGATGGTTTATCATTGTTATCATTAGAAGCATCTCATTTTAACTTTCTTCTGATATAATCCCAAGAGGGTGTGTGTTGGAGCGGCCGGGGCCAGCCTTGAAGGCAGGAGCAGCCAGCTGGGAGACCTCGGACTGCCAGTGTCCCAGATTACTACCTCCCTAAACTACAAACTGTTTTCCCATTTGCTTTTGGAGAAGGAAATCTCCAAGCTGGGAATTCTCTATAACAATGAAATCACAAGTCTTAATAACCAATCAATCAATCAACATTTATTAAGTGGCACCCATTAGGCTCCAGGCAATGTGCTAAACACCAGAGATACAAAAAGGAAGAAAAGACAGTCCCTGCCCTCAAAGAGCTTACAA
The DNA here is from genome assembly GCA_028627135.1 of Pseudochirops cupreus. Taxonomy (NCBI): domain Eukaryota; kingdom Metazoa; phylum Chordata; class Mammalia; order Diprotodontia; family Pseudocheiridae; genus Pseudochirops; species Pseudochirops cupreus. The sequence goes on along the minus strand of CM053583.1, from coordinate 414,010,000 downwards.
TTTAATGGATAATCACTAAAAAAGAAAACTAAAAACCAGGATCATAGACTGAGTTGGAAAGAACCTTAGAAATAATTCAGATGGGTAAACTGAGGCACAGAGAGGCAGTGTGACTTTGGCAAGGTCATACAGTGAGTTAATAGCAGGCCCTCTTTCCCCTTGCTCTGAGCTCAGCAGTCAGGCCCCTACAGACAGAGAGTATAGGGTGTGTCACTGGCTGCCAGGACTCCAGCCAGCACGAGCCACAGGAGGTCTGCCTGGCTTTGTGAGCTCTTGCCTATGCCGGGCCCACGTTGCTGATGGAAAAGCATTCAACATTCTCAAGACTCATTTAAGAGCCATCTCACATAAAATCTGCCACTGACAAGGGCTTCAAGTTGAAAAACAGTCGCCACCAGCAATCCCACCATGAAAACAAATCCAAAAGCTACCAAGGGCTTCCCCGTTCCCCCTCTCAGTGGCATCATGCCATCTTCCTTCTCTGGAGAGTCCAGTATTTTCAATTAACTCTCTTTCGAGAGGCCCTTCTCACTGTCTCCGGTTCAACAAACAGAATTAAATGACATTAGAACCAGAAAGCATCCTCTACTTCACTCGGCCCAAACGCTGCCCCTCCAGGAAACAAGCCTTCCCAGAACCCCCCCAGACCTTAGTGTCAGCCTCCTCACCCAAACGCAACCAACATACGCATGTGCCTTCAAACCCTCCTTATCTGGAGCTGGAAAGGACCTTAAAGGCATCTGGTCTAACCTTCTTGTTTCATAGAGGCCCAGGGAGATGAAGGGCACACACGTAGGCACAGCACAGACTTCTCACATCCCACCAGGCTGCTGGCTGATCTGCCTAGGAGGATGCATGCTCCTGAAGGGCCAGAAAAAGTCACCCCTTTCCCTTTGTCTCCCTATCACCTAGCTCTGGAGGAGGAAGGCAAGATAGAGTAAGCAAAGGACATTGTCACTTTGTAAAGGATGGCTGGATTTAGTCCTGTGTCAACTCTCACTCTGATTCTAGAGAGTTCCCTGAAGTCTAGGAAGTTTGCTTCACTGGCCAGTGGCAGGGGCCGAGGGATATGAACTGAGCAAACCATCCTCCCCACTGCCATATGAGTCTTTCCTTGGTGCCCTAAGACTTGTGCGGTGAGTGGGGAACTGCAGGGGAGAGAGTAAGGGAAGAAATTCAAAATACATTCTCATTAGTTTTGAAAAATAATGTCTTTATTATATTCCTAAATATTTGCCTGTGATTTAATCAGTGGGGGGAACTTCCATTGTAGAAATTCCCTCTATCCACACAGATTGCAACCAGACTCACAGGACCTCAAATGTAGAAGGGTCTTCAGGGGCCATTTTTTCTTGTTCAGCCATTTCAATCATGTCTGACTCTCCATGACCCCACGGAGTGATTTGCCATTTCCTTCTCTAGTTCATTTTACAGATGAGGAAACTGAGACAAACAGGGTTAAGTGACTTATCTAGGATCACACAGCTAGTAAGTGTCTGAGACTGCATTTGAATTTGTGAAGCTGAGGGACCATCTGCTCCTACCTATATCTGAAAGGATCCACTCCACAAGAGGTCATCCAGCCTCTGCTCGAAGACTCCACTGGGCAATAGCCCACCATCCATCTCTACCACATGCTACCTATAGGACTTTGAGTCAGTCCCTTCCCCTGAGGCCCTGGGTCTTAGTTAATTCCACTGTTAAATGAGTCAGATTCTGAAGTCCCTCCTCTCTATATCTCCACATCTGAGCCTAAGGTCTCCCAATGCAGCTCCTTCCACCTCTGGAATCCATCTATGGTTTCACAGATAAATCCTAGGGAGTCACCTAAAGTCAGAGAATTTCAATGATTCATCCATGGTCACAGAGCTAATAAGTATCAGATGGAACATCTGATCCCAGGTTGCCCTGACTCCTTGCCCAGCACTCCATCTACCATTCAACATTGGTTCCATTTCTTCATTATGGAACACCTCATAACAGATAGCAAGCCATTTTCATAGATCCAAAATCTGCCCCCAATATAAGACAAGGAAATTTGGTTGAATAATGACTCCCTAAGAGGGAGTGCAGTATGATACATAGAGGGGCAGCCTTGGCAGCACAAAGACCTTGGTTCACTCTGATGCATATTCTAAGCAACCTCAGTTCCCTAGGCAACTCTCAATAATTGTAAATAATAAAGAAAGCGTTGATCTGCATTGGTAGATGGAGCTTCCTCCCTGAGAATTCCTGCGCCAATGAAATCACAGGTCCAGGAAAAAAAATCACCTCCCAAGAGTCACACAGGACAGGAAGGCATGGGTGGACTGCAATGTGCATGGTCAGAGTGCATCCCCACACACCCACTACGCCAACATGGTACCATGAAATTGGGGGTGGATGTTTTCTCATCAAGATTCTCGACTGCACAAAGCATCCATGAATCTATAAATCACTCGGCCAAGATTTTCAGGTTGTAAAGGTGACCTGCTGTCCTTGCTCCTGTTTCCAGAGCAATGCCACCTCATCGAGAGGAGCCGAGGCGGGCGAGGCCTGTTTTCCATCTTCTATCCTGAAGAATTCAGATCATATGTGGGGTGAGGGAGGCAGCCAACTTTCGAAAGCCTGTTTTCATACTCACATTTTTGGCTACTTCCACCACTAAAATTAGGTGGTTTTAAGTGGCTAGTCCAAAGTTCAGAATTTAATGTTTAGTTCAGTTCCAGCAAATTTCTGAAAGCACGTGGGAATTGTAACTCATGTGTTAATACTTAGAGTTTTTGTTAATAAAACTCCCAACACTAACCTTACCTCATTGAACTTACCTCACTGGGTTTTATGCTCACTATAAAACTATAGTTGTCATAATGCTGTTGAATTACTGCAAGAGGAAGCCAGTCATTCCAAAGTCAGTGTTACTTTGCAACATAATGAGAGTTGTAAATTCAAAATACTTAAAACCAATTTGCCGAGGCATCCATCTCAAGGCTTCCTAACACGGGGGAAGGCCATCTTCACATCTCACACTGGTTTTCAGAAAAAGGTAAGTAGTCTACCCATCCACCCCCCAAAACACACACAAAGAAAGCAAGAAACACCCGTGTCCACAGGACACACTTGGCCTTGAACTCCCTTTGATACACTGACCACCCAAACATGAAGCCCTCTATTTGCAACACTGTCTTTCCCTTCTAGAAACAGGGTGGCTCAGTGCATGCATCCACAACGTAAGGAAGACTTGTGTGCAAGGGCAGCCTGTGATAAACACGGTGGCTGTGGGATGCGGAGAACGACACTTAATTTTTGAAAGCTGGCAGATAAGCGACAGAAAAGGTATGGATTTGAATCAGCAGAGTGAGCTCTTCAGCAGGGAGCTCCTCATGACCATGAAATTACAACCCTGGCTCTACATCCTTTGCCCCTTTTAATAATAATAACAATAATTAGAATGATGAATAACTAGCCAGCCTTTACACAGTGCTCACTATGAAGCAGGCTCTGTGCAACGCACTTCAATGAGTCTGAAAAGGAAAACTTGGGTTTGGGGGGATGCCTCGTCTGACTCAGGACAGTCTACGAAAAGACAGAGACCCAAGGAAGAAGAGAAGGAATAAAATGGATGGATGGGACAGGATGGGAAGGGAAAGCAAGGGAAGAGAGAAAGAAGAGAAGCGAAGCCAGATTAGAACTTTAAGAGACCCTCGCAGTTGAGAGACATGATGTGAACTCTGGACAAGCAAGACAGACCACGAAAGAGCAGTCAAAAGGCGAATCCAGAGAGAATGGTGTCACAAAGCACTATTTCCTTACCCAGAAAAGATAAAGCATCCAGGAAAAGAAGATAGTCAGCAGTGTCAATGTCGACAAGGATGAGGATTGGGGTGGGGAGGGAACTTCAGTACTGGGAGTCAAGACCACTGGTAATTCTGGAGTATGTGGTTTCAATTGAGTAATGAGAACAGAAGCCATACTGCAAAGGGAAAATAATGGGTGATAATGTCAGATAGGAAAAGTGAAGTCAGAGTGTTCACCTCTCTGAGCCTCAATTTCCCCATTTGTAAAATATAAGGAAAAATGCTATAATGTCATCCTTACAGGGTCATTGTGAGGCTCACATGAGATGTGTATAGAATGCTTTGCAATCTTTATGACATGATATAGGATGATAATATTGCTGGTGCTGTTATACCTGCTTAAGAAAGGAAGCTTCAGGGGTGACTGACAAAATCAGCAACACAAGGGGTCTAGAACCAACACCAATTTTCCAGGATGGGATTTTTTTCTAGGAGCCATATATACCTGGGGCCACATTTACATCAGCCAAAGCACATTCAGTGTCCCCACAGAAGCCCCACCCTGATAACCTAAAGCCAACACCAGAGCCATTTGAAGAAGAGAAGCCACTAGACAGACGAGCACCAAACGGGAGCAAGCCAACAAAACAGACCAGTAGTGCAGACACCTACCGTACCCTGTGGGCAGAAAACTTTACAGTTAATATCCTATAGTAGAAGGGTCCCAGTTCCCTCCATTCAGTTCAGTTCAGCATGCATTTCTCATTTGTTTACTATATGCTAGGCTCTGGTAGAATGGAGACAAAATGAAAAATACTCCCTTCAAAGATCTCACATCCTACTGGGGGGAATAATATGACCACAGATTAGTAAACACACAATCATTTTGTGTGAAGATGGTGAACACTAAATAACAGAGGGAACCAGAAAAAAAAAACCTCATACAGAATGTGACACTTGACTCATTGAGCATGAGTTCAATGGCTCAGTTCTTGGCTCTGAAGAATGAAGGAGTGATACCGAGAAGGCAATGGGGAGGGGCATGGTGGGAATGAGCAGGCTGCACTTCCTTACAAGGAACAACGAAGGAGAACCAGACCACAGATTTAGGACATGTTGAGTTTGAGATGCCTTAGAACCACCTCACGAGGCAACAGAGTGTGGCTCCTTCCCAAGGACCAGCCTGGATGATTACAGACATACCTGTCTACATCCAAACCTTATCACAGTTTGGTTTTTCAAATTCATGGACACTCATTGTACTAATCTACTCAATTTGAGAATGTCTTATTTTTTCATATCAACTAAATAAGTGAAGAGATATCCCCAATCAACTTCATACCTACATACCTTTGAAATTTCGCAAGACATTTTGATTTCAGGACCCTGATACAATCATCTCACTGACTTTCAAAAATAGTTCCAGTGTTTCTGAAAGGAATCAAATCAGTGAACCTTCTACAAAATCAACAAGGGGCAGGCAAGATGGAAGGCTTCTGCTAGAGGCAGTATGGAGCACAAGACACAGAATCTCCAACAAAGTATGTCCTTGCTTTGGAAAATAATCATAAGATCTCTTATGACTCTTTAAGTGTGGGACTTTGGGTGGACAAGAGTCTGCTGTACCCTGCCTAGATCAAGGAATCTGACCATACAGAAGGACAGGGATTGCCTTTTTTTACAACAGAGATCACAAATTCATTTGGGAATGGGAGCAAGAATTTTCAGGACAACCCTCAGACTGACTTTCTGGCTATTTGCTTTGAATAGTGAGCTCATTGTACCTACAAATCTTTTTGGTTGGGCATTTACCCAATTTCAATGGAAGGCATTGGTAAAAGAAAGGACTAAAGAAAAGCATAAGAAACATGGCTCCAATGCATGTGAAAACCATGGCCTAACCTTATACAAATGCTAATTTTGCAAGAGGAAAAAAATGTGTTGACAGCATCCCTTCTAGCTGAAACACTAGAAAAAAAGAAAGGAAGGAAAAAAAGAGAGATAGAAAACAATTGAAGACGTAATCAGAAAGGAAGTGTGTCTGAGCCAGAGAGGGAAAAATGTGTCTAGCAATTAATGCCTTCTGATGATTGATAAGACAAAAGCACTCAGAGAAGCTCTACCCGCTGTGGGATTACAAGAGGCCATACAGGTCATGAGGAAAGATAACATCAGGGCACAAGGGAGCCAAGTACCTGGCAATCTTTCCTTGTGGTTATGAGGAAACTAATAACTAAAACATATAAAGCGTTTTAAAGTTACAAAGGGTTTTACAAATATTGTCTCATTGCATCTTCTCGGCAATTTGGGCAGGTAGGTGCCATTATCATTCCTATTTCACAGATGAGGAAACTGAGGCTGACAAAGGTTGAGTTGTCTAGGCTGACACAGGTGGAAAGTGTCTGAGATGGGACTTTAGCTCTGCTGTCCCTGATTAAAAACCAGGTCCACTGTCCCATTCACTCCATGACCCAGATGCCTCCAGTTAATCTCTGAAGTCTACAGCCTTGTCTTAGGGACTCTGTTATTTAGAAACCCTTCCAAAGGAAAGCAATGGTCACTAAACACCATGCTGGTGCTGTACCAGAAAAATTCCACATCTTTTTAAATAGGGTTGCCTAAGTGGCTACTCAAGGGAGATGTGTAGATGTGGTCTTCTTACATTTTAGCAAACCCTGGACAAAACCTTTTGGGTTATTCTTGTGGAAAGGATGAGGAGAGCTGGACAGATGACTGTAGAATCTAGTAGATACAAGGGTGGTACAATGACTAGAATCACAGAGTAATCAGTACTGAGTCAATGTCAACTTGAAGAAGCAAGATATAGTGGACAGGCTACCAGACTGAGGTGTCAGAAAGACTTGGGTTTCAGTTTTATTAAATTATTAAGGCCTTCCTCCAGCATTTTTAAATAAGTCATTTAACCTCCATGTCCTCAGTCTTCCCATCTATAAAATGAGAAGACTGAACTCACCAGTTCCCTAATTTCTTTTTTAACTCAACAATCTGTGATCATTTGATCCCGTAGATGTTGGTTGCTATGGAAAATGCTAGAGAAATCTGCCCTTGGCCCTATGTCACATCATTCTGAATGTAATTTAAGGATGAAAGTGAAATGAGGGCCAGACATAGAGAGACAGGGAGGAGAGACAGACAGAGACAGAGAGATAAAGAGAGAGAGAGAGATTAGAACAAATCTTCAAAATGTTTATAGTATTGTTTTTGCTATGAAGAAAGTAGAGGGGGCAGAACCAAGATGGCAAAGATAAGACAGGAAGTTGCCTGAGCTCTCCCCAATTTCCCTTGGAAACATCTTTATTTTTTTTTTTGATATGAGATTCTTTATTAAATTTTTTTGAGTTA
>CM053583.1:413968487-414002361 GCA_028627135.1 Pseudochirops cupreus | reverse complement strand
CATTCATAACATTTGATTATGGAACTCCAGATTCTTTCTCCTCCTCCCCCACCACCCATCCCCACTGGAAGGACAAGCAATCAAATACAGTCTGAACATGTGAAACTATGCAGAACCTCCCCACAGTGAGCACACTGTGAGAGTTGGAAACATCTTTAAATAAAGCCTCTAAAAGAATTCTGCGGGGTGGAGCCAAGATGGTGGAGTAAAAGCAGGAACTTACTTGAGCCCATTCCCCAATTACCTCCAACACCTGTAAAAAATGACTCTAAACAAATTTCAGAGCTACAGAACCAACAAAATGACAGAGTAAAACAAATCTCCCACTGAAGGCAGCCTGGTAAACTGAAAGGAGGGGTCTATGCACCAGGCTGGGAGCACAGCAAAGTCCTGTGTGGGCCACATCAGAATAGACTGGCCTGAGGAGACCTCAGGGGACTGAATCACTAGCAGGTGTGGTGGTTTCCCTGACTTCTCAATCCATAAATGCCAAAGAGAAAGTAAAAGGTCAGTGGGGAAACTCTGTTGGACCTAGGTGAGAGAAGAGTACAGTCCATCCCCTACTCCTGGGGCAGCGGATGTGGCAATGGCTGAGCCGTGGTTGCTTCCAGAACTCTAGGCCCACAGATAGTAGGGGTACCAAGCAGCTGACTGGAGAGCAATCGCAGGAATCTCTTTGCTGACAATAAGGCAGGATTCTCTTACTTTGTCCTGCTTGGATCTGGGTCACAGTCTTGGTTGGTGGTCCTGGGATGAGGAGGAGCACTGGCATGGCAGAGCTTGTGGCAGCTGTGGAGAGGGCTTCCTCCTCACAGTTCTGAGGCAGGTGCCTGGAAGAAACTCTGAGAACAGCTGCTCAAAATCCCAGAAATTTGGGACATAGCACTCTTTACATTGGAAGCAGAGTTCTACCATGTCAAAGAGGTCAAAAGTCAAGTAACCAGCTGGCAAAATGAACAAACAGAGGAAGAGAAATCAGACTATAGAGCTGTTCTTTGGGGACAAAGAAGATCAAAACATAGAACAAGGAAGAAGACCACAAAGTCAAAACTCCTGCATCAAAAGCTTCCAAGAAAAATATGAACTGCTCATAGGCCATGGAGGGACTCAAATTGAGAAGAGAAACTCAAATGATGCAATAAAATCATGAAAACAAATCAACGGCCTGCTAAAGGAGACTCAAAAAATGCTGAAGAAAATAACACCTTAAAAAATAGACTAACTCAAATGGCAAAAGAGGCCCAAAAAAGCCAATGAGGAGAAGAAAGCCTTAAAAAGCTGAATTTGCCAGATGGAAAAGAAACTCTAAAAGCTCACTGAAGAGAATAATTCCTTCAAAATTAGATTGGAGCAAATGGAAGCTGAAGACTTTATGAGAAATCGAGACGCTATAAAACAGATCCAAATGAATGAAAAAATAGAAGGCAATGTGAAATATCTCATTGGAAAAACCACTGACCTGGAAAATAGATCCAGGAGAGACAATTTAAAAATTATTGAACTTCCTGAAAGCCATGATCAAAAAAAAAGAGTCTAGAAAACATCTTTCAAGAAATTCTCAAGGAAAACTGCCCTGATATTCTACAATTCTAGAGGGTAAAATAGAAATTGAAAGAATTCACAAATTACTTCTTGAAAAAGATCCCAAAAAGAAAACTCCTAGCAATATTGTCGTCAAATTCCAGAGCTCCCAGGTCAAGGAGAAAATATAAGCCGTCAGGAAGAAACAATTTGAGTATGGTGGAAACACAATCAGGATAACACAAGACCTAGCAGCTTCTACATTAAAGGACTGAAGGGCTTGGAATAGGATATTCCAGAGGTCAAAGGAGCTAGGATTAAAACCAAGAATCACCTACTCAGCAAAACTGAATATAATGCTTCAGGGGAAAATATGGTCATTCAATAAAATACGGACCTTGCAAGCATTCTTCATGAAAAGGCCAGAGCTGAACGGAAAATCTGACTTTCAAATGCAAAAAGCAAGAAAAGGATCAAAAGGTAAATAGGAAAGAGAAATCATAAAGAACTTATTAAAGTTGAAGTGTTTACATTCCTACATGGAAAGACTATACATACATATATATATACATATATATGTATTTATGTATGTATACACAAGACACATACATATGTGTGTATGTGTGTGTACATATGTATGTATAGGTGGGTATATGTGTATATATGTATGTATGTATGTATACATAAGACACATACATATGTGTGTGTGCATATGTATGTATAGGTGGGTGTATTTGTATATATGTGTGTATGTGTATGTATGCATATGTATGTGTAGGTGGGTATATGTGTGCATATATGTGTGTGTATGTATGCATATGTACGTGTAGGTGGGTATATGTGTGTATATATGTGTGTGTGTGTATGTATGCATATGTATACACAGACAGAGGGTACAGGGTGAGTTGAATATGAAGGGATAACATCTAAAAAATAAAATTAAGAGGTGAGAAAGGAATATATTGGGAGAAGGAAAAAGGGAGAGGTAGAATAGGATAAATTATCTCACAATAAAAGAGACAAGAGAAAGCTGTTAAAATGGAGGGGAAGAGCAGGGAGGTGAAAGGCAACCTTACTTTCATTGGACTTGGCTTAAGGAGGGAATAATGTACACACTCAATTGGGTATCTTACCCTACAGGAAAGTAGGGAGGAATGGGATAAGAGGGGGGAATGATAAAAGGGAGGGCAGATTGGAGGAGAGGGTAGTCAGAAGCAAACACTTTTGAAAAGTGGCAGGGTCAAAGGAGAAAACAGAATAAATGGGGAGCAGAATAGGATGGAAATACGATTAGTCTTTCACAATATGGAAATCTTTCACAATAGTATGGAAATGTTTTGCATAACTACAATGTACAACCTATATTGAATGGCTTGTCTTCCCAGTAGGGGTGGGTGAAGAGGGAAGAAGGGAGAGAATCTGGAACTCAAAGTTTTAAAAACAAATGTTAAAAAATTGCTTTTACATGCAACCTATAAATAAGATATACAGGCAATGGGGTATAGAAATCCATCTTGCCCTACAAGAAAGTAAGAAGAAAGGGCGGAAGGAGATGGGATAGAAGGGGATATAAGAGAGAGAAGATTGGGGGAATGGGTATTCAATATGTTTACCATCTTTGGGTGGGGGCTAGGGGAGAGATAGGAAGAAAATTTATAACTCAAAATCTTCTGGGGGCGGCTAGGTGGTACAGTGAATAGAGCACTGGCCCTGAAGTCAAGAGGACCTGAGTTCAAATCTGGCCCCAGACAATTCACACTTATTAGCCATGTGACCTTGGGCAAGTCACTTAACCCCAATTGCCCTGCCTTCCCCCCCTCCAAAAAGAAAAAAAAAGACATCTCCTGAAAATAAACATTGAAAACTAAAAACAAATAAATAAATTCTGGGGAAAACAAAAGAATTCTGGAGCAACAGAATCCACTAAAAGATGGAGTGAAACAATTTTCCAGTCTAAGATAACTTAGAAGGACTTCAGGAAAGGCCTGGCTCACTTTCATAAAAGAGGAACACAACCCAGCCCAGGTAGTACCTGGGCAAGCCAGCAGGAGGCGTTTAGCCACAGCACAAATTAGCAGCCGAGGCCCCGAGATTCAGGCTCAGCAGTCCAGTTGTAAGACCTCCAGCCCCACTGCAGCAGATGAAGTGCCAGCCCCAGAATGCAGGGCAAAATAGGCCCAACTAGGCTGGGTCATCCTAGTGCAGGGTCCAAGCTGCCAACCCCAGAGTCCCCAGCACAGAAGGCCAGTGTCCAGGCCCCTAATCTCCAGTGTAAGAAGTTTGGAACAGCCTTTTCCCCCAAGATGGCGCCGAAGGTGAAGAAGGAAGCCGTTGTCCCCCCCAAAACAGAAGGCAAGTCCAAGGCCTTGAAGGCCAAGAAGGAGGTGCTGAAGGGTGTCCATAGCCACAAAAAGAAGAAGATCAGAACATCCCCCACCTTCCAGCGACCCAAGACACTAAGACTTCAAAGGCAGCCCAAATACCCTCAGAAAAGTGCCCCTCGGAGAAACAAGCTTGATCACTATGCCATCATTAAGTTTCCCTTGACCGCTAAGTCTGCTATGAAGAAGACTGAGGACAACAACCCCCTAGTTTTCATTGTGGACGTCAAGGCCAACAAGCATCAGATCAAGCAGGCTGTAAAGAAGCTGTATGACATTGATGTGGCCAAGGTCAACACACTGATCCGGCCTGATGGAGAGAAGAAGGCCTATGTCCATCTTGCTCCAGACTACGATGCATTAGATGTTGCCAAAAAAAGTGGAATCATCTAACTTACTGTGTCCAGCTGTATCTCTATTAGGGCAGTTAGAAAGAATATACTTAGAGGTTTGGGGTATAAGTTGACTTTGATGTGATCAAAAATTATTAAGGGGTGGAAAAAGGGATTGTACTGGGAGAAGAGGAAAAGGGGAACCAGACTGGGGTCAATTATATCACATAAAGAGGCATGAAACACTACTACAGTAGCAAGAAAGAAGGGAGGGAGTGAGCATTGTTTGAAGCTTGGCTTTAGCTCAAAGATGGAATAGCATATACACTCAGCTGGGTAGAAAAATCTATCTTACCCTATAGAGAAGTAGGATGGGAAGGGAAAAAGAAAAGTGTCAAAGGGGGGTGCTGATAGAAGAGAGGGCAGACTGAGGGAGGCAATGGTCAGAAGTAAAACACTGGTGAGGAAGGACTGGGTGAAAGGAGAGAAGAGGGAAGAAAATAGGATGGAAGGAAATAACAGAGTTAGTAATCCTAACTATGAATATGAATGGGATGAATTCTCCCATAAAATGGAAGTGGATAGCAGAGTGGATTAAAAACCAAAATCCTACAATATATTGTTTACAAGAAACACGTTTGAAGCAAAGAGATACACAGAGTAAAGGTAAAAAGCTAGAGCAGAATATATTATGCTTCAGCTGAAATAAAAGGGGAAAAAAAGCAGGGGTAGCAATCCTGATCTCAGACAAAGCAAAAACAAAAATAGATCTAATTAAAAGAAATAAGGAAGGAGACTATATCTTGCTAAAAGGTAAGATAGACAATGAAGTAATGTCAATACTAAACATATATGAACCAAGTAGTATAGCATCCATATTCTTAGAGAAGTTAAATGAGTTATAGGAAGAAATAGACAGCAAAACTACAGTAGTGGGGGACCTCAACCTCTCTCTCTCAGAACTAAATGAATCTAACCACAAAGTAAACAAGAAAGAAGGTAAGGGGATGAATATAATTTTAGAAAAATTAGATATGATAGACCTCTGGACAAAAGTAAAGGGGGATAGAAAGGAATACACCTTTTTCTCAGCAAAACTGACCATGTATTAGGGTATAATAACCTCAAAGTCAAATGCAAAAAGAAATATTAAATACATCCTTTTCAGATCATAATGCAGTAAAAATTACATATAATAAAGGGCCATGAAAAGATAGATGAAAAATTAATTGGAAACTAAATAATTTAATCCTAAAGAACAAATAGGTCAAACAACAAATGATAAAAACAACCAATAATTCATCAAAGAGAAGGACAATAATAAGATAACATACCCAAATTTATGAGAAGCAGCCAAAGCAGTACTTAGGGAAAATTTTATATCTCTAAATGGGTTACAGGAATAAAATAGAGAAAGAGCAGATCAATGAATTGGGCAGGCAATACAAATTCAAAATCTCCAATTAAATACCAAATTAGAAATTCTAAAAATTGAAAGAGAGATTAATAAAATTGAAAGTTAAAAAAATATTAAACTAATAAATAAAACTAGGAGCTGGTTTTATGGAAAAACAATAAAATAGATAAACCTTTAGTTAATTTGATTTTTTTAAAAAGAGAAAAAACCAAATTACCAGTATCAAAAATGAAAAGAGTGAATTCACCACCAATGAAGAGGAAATTAAAGTGATATTAAAGAGCTATTTTGCTCAACTGTATGCCAATAAATATTGCAATCTAAGTGAAATGGATCAATATTTACAAAAATGTAAATTACCCAGATTAAACAGAAGAGGAAATAAAATATTTAAATAACCCCATTTTAGAAAAAGAAATTAAATAAGCCATCGATGAACTCCCTAAGGAAAAATCTCCAGGGCCAGATGGGTTTACAAGTGAGGTTTAATACTCTATAAATTATTGGAAAAATAGATGAAGAAGGAGTTCCACAAAATTTCTTTTATGACACAAATGTGGTATTGATACCTAAACCAGGTCAAAAGAGAAAAAATTATAGACCAATTTCTCTAATAAATATTGATGTAAAAATTAAATAAAATATTAGCAAAGACATTAAAGCAAATTGTCACAAGGATAAGACACCCTGACTAGGTGGGATTTATACCAGAAATGCAGGACTGGTTCAATACTAGGAAAACAATGAGCATAATTGACCATATCAAGAGCAAAACCGACAAATCATGTGATTATTTCAATGGATGTGGAAAAAGCTTCTGACAAAATACAGCACTCATTCCTATTAAAAACACCGGAGAGTATAGGAGTAAATGGAGCTTTCCTTAAAACAGTAAGTAGTATCTAAAAGCATCAACAAACATTAACTGTAGTGAAAATAAGCGAAAAGCCTTCCCAATAAGATCAGGGGCAAAACAAGGAAGTCACCACTCTTACTCAATACAGTAGCAGAAATGTGAGCGTCAGCAATAAGAAGAGAAAAAGAAATCAAGGAATTAGAATATGTAATGTAATAAATAATGTAATAAGAGAAAACAAAGCTATCGCGCTTTGCAGACGACATGATGGCAAACTTAGAGAATCCTAGAGAATCGCCCGAAAAACTCCTTGACATAATAACGTTAGCCAAGTCGCAGGATATAAAACAAACCCACGTAAATCATCAGCATTTCTATGTACTGCCAGCAAAGCTAAGCAAGAAGAGGCAGAAAGAGAAAATCAGTTAAAAAGACTGCAGACAACATAAAATATTCGGGAGTCCACCGGCCAAGACAAATCCGGGAACTACGTGAGCACAATTACAAAACACTTTTCACACAAATAAAATCAAGTCTAAACAACTGGGAAAATATCAGCTGCTCATGGGTGGGCTGAATTAATACAATAAGAATGACAATTCTGCCCTAAATTAATTTACTTATTCAGTGCCATGCCAATCAAACTACAAAAAAATTATTTTATAGAGCTAGAAAAAATAACAAAATTCACCTGGAAGAACAAAAGGTCAAGAATGTCAAGACAATTCATTAAAAAGCGCAAAGGAAGGGGGCCTGGACGCACCAAATCTAAAACCACATTATAAAGCAGCGACACTCGGTACTAAGAAGCAGAGCGACGGATGCATGGGGCAGGTTAGGTACACAAGACACAGCAGGCGATGACTATGGTAATCTACTGTTGGATAAGCCCAAAGGCTTTATCTTCTGGGATAAGAACTCACCATTTAACAAACACTGCTGGCGAAACTGGAAAATAGTACGGCAGAAACTAGGCATAGACCACCATCTCACACGGTATGCTAAGATAAGGTCAAAATGGGTACACGACGTAGACATAAAGAGTGATACCGTAAGCAAATACAAGGAGTAGTTTGCCTGTCAGATCTATGGAAAAGGAAAGAATTTATGACCAAACAAGAGATAGAGAACATAATGAAATGCAAAATCGATCATTTTGATTACATTAAATTAAAAGGGCTTTACACAAACAGCACCATACAACCAAGATTAGAAGGAAAGAAGAAAGATAGGAAACAATTTTTTCTAGCACATGTTTCTGATAAAGGCCTTATTTCTCAAATATATTGGGAACTAATTCAAATTTATAAGGATACCAGTATTCCCCAATTGATAAATGGTCAAAGGATATGAATATCTTCAGATGAAGAAAGTAAAGCTATTGATAATCATATGAAAAAATGCTCTAATTCACTATTGATTAGAGAAATGCAAATTCAAGAAAACTCTGAGGAAGCACCTGACAGCTATCAGATTAACTAATCTGACAGAAAAGGAAAATGATAAATGTTGGAGAAGATGTGGGAAAATTGGGACACTGATGCATTGTTGGTGGAGTTGTGAACTGATCCAACCATCTGAGAGAGCAATTTGGAACTACGCCCAAAGGGCAATCAAACTGTGCATACCCTTTGACTCAGCAATACCACTACTAGCTCTGTATCCCAAAGAGATCATAAAAAGGGGAAAGGACCCACATGTACAAAAATATTGATAACGACTCTTTTTGTGGTGGCAAAGAATTGTAAATTTAGGGAATGCCCATCAATTGGGAATAGTTGAACAACTTGTGGCATATGAATGGAAACTGTGCTATAAGAAATGAAGAGCGGGTATATTTCAGAACTGATGCTGAGTGAAGTGAGTAGAACCAGAACATTGTGTGATGATTAACTATGATTGACTTCGTTCTTCTCAGCAATACAACGATCCAAGACAACTCCAAAAGTCTCACATGGAAGATGCTGCCCACATCCAGAGAAAGAACTGTGGAGTCTGAATGCAGATCGAAGTGGACTATTTTCATTTTTTTTTGTTTGTTTTAGCTTTTCCTTTGTTCTGTTTCTTCTTTCACAATATGATTAATGTGGAAATATGTTTACACGATTACACATGTATAACACATATCAGATTGCTTGCCATCTTGGAGAGGGGGAATGGGAGAGAGAAAAAATTTGAAACTCAAAATCACATATAAAATTAATGCTGAAAACTATATGTGTAATTGGAAAAAATATTACTTAACAAAAAAAAAAACCACCACTACACTTGTGCTCTAACACCACAGTCCCAGATGTATTTTTTTTTAAGTTACAAATGGAACTATAAAGAACAAAGATGAGCAAAACATTCATATTGAGCCAAGCAGACACAGATGAGATCTCAGTAATGGAGGCCACACAACTGGGAAGGTATTTGAAGGACCGATTCAAAGTATTGAAGAGAAATATCAAAAACATAGAAAAAATATCTTAGATTTCACTAATACTGGAAAAACCAATGGAGACGTCAATAAATGCTAACTGATGTGCTGTTCCTATCTATACAAAATCTTCCTGATGATGATCTATAGATACCACAAAGCCACCTCAAGGAGGGCATTAGTAAAGGAAAAGCAATCTTTCCCAAGGGATTGCTGCCAACTTCAATGGACACCATCTTTACTTCAAACTGACTAAAAGATGCAGAGAATACAAGACCCTATGTGGAGTCATTGGGTCTGTTTGGTCTATTCTAGTTTTCAGAGAAATTATTTCTTGGTTAAGATTTACTACTTTCTCTTCTAAGCTATTATCCTTCCAATTATTTCCTCAAGAGCTTTTATTTCATTTTTTAAAATGTCTTGCTTCATTTCTTCTGAGTGCTGTATTCATAAAGTCCTTATAGAAAATCCGTTTTTTTCCCTTTGAGCCTTGACAATTGTTATAAAGTTAAATTGGCAATCTTTTTTTTTAATACTGGTCAATGTTTTCTCTAATTTATTCATCCCTTCAGCTTTCATTTCAGGGTTTTGTGCTCCCTGCTGTATTTCTGGGTGGGGTAGCCAGCCCTGCTTGGTTTCCCTAGGTTCTTGGACTGACTTCTACCTCCCAGGGTTTGTTTCTCTCTGGACCTTTGAAGTTCTGAATGCTAGATCCCCAGGGTTCTCTCTGACATCTCAGGATAGAGTATTGGGGACCTGAAAAACCCAGTCTGAAAGTTATGGCACGATGCTAAGCAGGTGCCTCCCTGGCACCTCAAAGCCTCTTTAAGACCTGGAACATTCAGTCTACCCTGAGGTTTTCTCAGATGAGTCTTTCATCTTTGCCACCTCTGAACTCAGACTTGTAGACTCTACATGTTTACCTCTGATCTGTGAGGCTACCCCATGTAAGTGGTTGCTCTGTTGGTGGCTCCTTCCTCATTGCCTATGGGGTTCTGGCTGGCTCTTCGTGCAATTCTGGGGTAGAAGAAGTCACTCGGGACAGTTCCTCACTGGATTTTGCATTATTTATTATTTATACATTTTATTTATCATTGTTCAGTCTAGCATAGAGGTTGAGGTTTTGCAGAGGTAGGTATGTGGGAGCTGGATGGTCTTCTCTCTTGGCAAGACACTGAGCTGCTCGATCCTCATTTTCATCACTAAAGAGAATGAACTTTACTCAAGAAATGGGGGTGGGTGGGGAGGGGAGATCACGAGGAAGCTGATGCCTAAAATAAGTAAGGAAAGAGTAAGCCATCCTTGACTAATTCAATTCACTGGGATGGGATAAGCTAGATGCTTGAGGTCTGAAGAACTGAGGGAGAATGCGGAATCTATGTCAAGAAAAAGCACAACAGATGGAATCTTAAGGTACACTAATGGGAAAACATGCACAAGAATCATCTAGGATGAAGAGGCAAGAATGTGTTCTTGGCCTGCATCAGAGCATCCTAATCCACGAGATCAGAGATCCATCTGAGCCATAGGGTAACTGAGGACTGACCAAGGACAAGAACTTCACAGGATGAGAAGGCATAGAGGAGCTATGTTGTTGTGGGTTTTCTTGGCAAAGATGCTGCAATGATTTGCCATTTCCTTGTCCAGCTCATTTTACACATGAGGAAACTGAGGCAAACAGGGTTAAGTGACTTGCCAGGGTCACATAGCTAGTAAGTGTGTGAAGCCAGATTTGAACTCAAAAAGATGAGTCTTCTTGACTCCAGGAACTGCCACCAACTGCCCCTGGCAGCAGAAGACATCATTTGAACATATGTTTAAGAATAATAAGAATAGCATTTATAGAATGCTTTATTTAAAGGTTGGCAAAGTGCTTTACAAATACTGTTTCACTTGGTTCTTACAACAACCCTGGGAAGTAGATGCTGCTATTATCCCAATTCTAACCAAAGAAGAAACTGAGGCAGACAGATATGAGATTACTGGTCACACAGCTGGCAAGAGCCTGGAGCCAGGTTCAAACTCTGGTCATCCTGACTCCAGGTCCAGTGCTCCATCTACTACACCACCAGTTGGTTTACTCATCTATGGCACTATACAAAGCTCTGAGGACACCAAGACCCGATCCTTGACCTCATGGACTTATACTCTTGTGAGAAGATGCCACATCTAGACAGAGAATTGAACACAAGGTAATGTTAGGATTAAAAGAGATTGCCAATGGGGGTGAAATGGTCAAAAAGGGAAGGCTTCTTGGAGGAGGTGACCCTGGACCTGAACCATGAAGGAAGACAGGGATTTGGAAAGGAAGAAAGTGAGGAACGAGCACACTTCAGACATGGGAACAGCCCAAACAGAGGCCCGGATGGAATGGATGGCCTATGGAATTCTGGGAAAGCACAGCAGAACACGTTGGCCACTCCCCATACCTGGAATGCTCCCCTTCCTCATCTCTGTCCCCAAGTTCCCTCTTCAGGTCCCATCTTTTACAGGAAGCCTTCCCAGACCCCTCCTGATTATGGTGCCTTGCATCTTATTTATGACTTATCTTATTTATCCTGCATATGGTTTGCTGTGTACATATTTGCTTATATGTTCTCTCCCCCATTAGATTGTAAGTTCCTTGAGGGCAGAGACTGTCTTTGGCCTCTTTTTTGTTTTCCGAGTGTTTAGCACAGTGCCTGGAAAACAGCAGGCACTTAATACATGCTTATTGACTGACTGTGACTAAACCACTGAGCACTCCAAGGGCAATAGTGCAAATAACGAAACTCATAATAGGAATAACTCATTTACTGAGGGCTTTATATATTTAATCCCAATACCTTGCATGGGTTGTCCCCATTTTATGGATGAGGAAAATGAATCTGACAGAGATTATATAAAGGACACAGGAGACCTAGTAAGTATCTGAGGCAGGATTTGAACTCAGGTCTCCTAACTCCAAGTCTAGTGCTCCCTATGCCTGGAAACAGAGGTAGGAGACAGACTGTGGGAAGCTTCAAATGCCACCCTGAGGCGTTTGTATCTTATCGTAGAAACAACAGGTAAACATTAAAGATTTTTTGACTAGGGAATGGCACAGTCAGAACCATTTCTTAGGAAGGTAGATAGATTGTGGAGGAGGGAAGGGAAGCAGAGACCAGTGAAGAGCCCGCTGTGATAATCCAGGGATGAGACGATGTCGACGTCAATCAGATAGCGACTGTAGGAATACAGACGATGAATATTCGTTACAAAGGCTTGGATTTTCTACATTTCCTTGGCAAGGAGAGATGAGAGGGAGACAAAAGCAAATGCTTGTTCATTGAAAAAAATAAAATTCAATTTTTTTCAAAGGGACCCTTAAGAGATGCTGACAAGGTAAAATTAGACAAGACCCAGCAGTTGGCAGGAAAGGAAGGAAAGGCAAAAACCAAGGAAAATTCAGAGGTTGGGAACCTGAGTGTCTGGCAAAACACTAGAAATATGGTGGTGTCCTCAAGAAAGAAAACAGGGAAGTTTGGAGGAGGGATGGCTCAGGAGGGGAAAGATGATGTCGGACTTCTCGGAATGTTTGTTGTTGAGTTAAACTTCCTTCTAAGCGTCATTCACAAAAAGGGAAGCAATGGTCTACTTGAATTACACAGCCCAGCACACATTCAGTTTATTTCCCATCCCTCAAATGCCAAGTTTGTTCATGCTCAGAAGACTTTCCATAAGCTTTTCTGGGTTTCCACTTCCTAATCATCCTACCCCGAACGGCATTTCTCTCCATGAAATGGCCTTGAAAGCGAAAGTACCTTCTTAAACTTTTTAAACAAGGTCATCGTAGCTGAGTTCAAAGTCAGCAGGCGTGGTTCTGAGACTGTACCTGGGAGGGAGGGAGGCTCTGCTCTACCACAGCCCTTTTGTTTTGGAATGGAATCTGTTTAGACTTTTGTCTTACCTGGATTCTCGTGAAAGTAATCAGATGGAACATTATTAATAACCGCGAATTATCGACAGGTTTAATTGCATGGAACAAGCAAGCAAACAGCTTCCTGAACT
The DNA here is from genome assembly GCA_028627135.1 of Pseudochirops cupreus. Classification (NCBI taxonomy): domain Eukaryota; kingdom Metazoa; phylum Chordata; class Mammalia; order Diprotodontia; family Pseudocheiridae; genus Pseudochirops; species Pseudochirops cupreus. Next base: position 413,989,403 of record CM053583.1, on the reverse strand, counting down.
CATTTACTTGGATAGTCGCTGCTGACACATCAGCCACATGAACTGGGAACAACAACAACAAAAATCCGATTTTTAAAAAAAAATATTTTTTAAATGGCTCTATGTCTGTTTTTCTTTTCCTGGAAAGAATTCAGAATGTAAAATCTCTTTCCCAGACAAAGATTATCCTGCACATGGGTGAAATTCTGCTCCTTCTTCTAATCTCTGCGAAAGATTGTGAAAATAAAGATTCATTTCATAGGACAGGACAATGCCAGCTCTGAGAAGCAGACACAAAACGACGTCTAGCCCAGATGAAGTGAGCAGGGATCCGTAGTATGGAACGGCCCATTAGCCATTCCATTGCCAGGGCCTTCATTCCTGCTATCATGGCCCCAGCATACAGAACACAAGGGAGCTGTTTTCTTTCATGGGTGACGATAACGGCCTTGAGATTCAGAATAATAAAGATAATATTATAATAAGCACTAGCGCCTTTCCCCCACAGATTGCCACATTCTCGCCAAGTACCATGTCACTGTTTCTCATAACTTTGCTGGTAGGCATGCTGCCATTTCATTTTTACTCTCTCATTGAGAAGAGTCTGTTAACTGAGGCACAAGGAACTTAAAATGACAGAGAATATGTCCAGGGTAAGCGCACTACAACTCGGATAAACCAGTAACCAGAAAAGCTGTTAAAATTTTAGTATCCCACATAGTTCAATATTATAGGATGGAAAGCAAACCCTTAGAGAAAGAAGTCAAGTTGAAACCCTACACCCTGCGGTGGGGAGGGGCCGCATGCTGGTGCAAGCCTTCTAAGAAAAGGTTCCAAGGCTTTGCAAACACAGTCCAACCAGCTCCGTGGAAAGGAGTCCAGGCCTTTGAGCAAATGAGTTCTCCAGCCCTCTCCTATCCTCTGGAAGATGGATCAGATGAAAAAGAATGGAGTTTGAGCTGTTTCCTCTTACAGATAAACTCTGAATCCAGGAAACAGGGCCCTTTAAAAATCAATTGTTATCACATCTTTCCCCCTTGGATGTTCTTGGACTCATATAGATCTATATAAACATAAATACACACACATATTTCAATTTTAATGCACTAACCCCTCTCTCTCCCTGCCTCTCAGACAAACTGTAATAAAGGGATGCCCCCAAGGGCCCTTAACGCATTTCAACATCAGAGCAATCTTCTCAAACAACCCAGCCTTCCCACAAAACTTGGAAAACTTGGCCCCGAAGCTACGACCAACTACAGAAGAAATTCTCATCTAGCCATCCTCCCGATTAGAACTGCAGTGTCCTCAGCTGTTAGCAGCCCCAAAAGGGCCTGGATTTCTTCACCTGCCCCTAAATCTAACTGGTTTTTCTCCCATCAGAAGCAAGTCCATGGTTGGCTTTCAATTTAGGCATTAGTCCTGTTTGGCAAGTGAATTCCTCAGACTTGTGATCTGTGGGAACCATGTGAAAATGGCTCCAGATCTTGGGTGAGTTGCTATATTTCCCTCATTTGTAAAATAAGAGGGTTGGACCAGATGGCCTCCAATTTTAGCTCTATGATACCATGAATAACCCTATTGGAGGTCTGGCAAGTCCAGGTCTTAGGGGAGGTTAATCCCAACCTCTCAAATCATTGTCTTTCCAAGGATTCTCTGGTCAGAGTGTTCAGTTGATGAACCAACAAGCATTTACCATGTTCTGCTGAGCCCCAATGTTACAAACAAAAAAGTGAGACATGTCCTACCTTTGAGAAACTTAACAATATCCCACTTGTCACTGTGATCAGAAGAAGTTCCCTCCATCAAAACTGATCACAATCAGTTCAAAACTTAGCTCCTGAAGCTCAGAAAACTCAAATGATGTTGTCACAGCTTCATAAGTAAGTCTCAGAGACAGATTTTGAACTCAGAAAGCTCTGACTTCCCAAGTCCACCAAAAATCTTGTTTGAGCAAGCCCATCTCATTGGTTCTTTCCAGGGGCCCTGCACTTGGGACTTAATAGATCTGAGTTCTAGCCCCAAATCTGACACAGAGTCATTGTGGGTTTCTATGGCCAGTCAGTTTCCTCATGTGCAAACCAAAGTGGTGAAAAGAAGACATCTCCAAGGCTGTACTCACTGTTGCTTTGAATATATTGATTCTCACATGCTGGGGAAGTAACCCTACAGAAACTGCCTTTCTCCCCTCCCTTCCCACCTACCCCCAAGGCCCAATTCCCCTATCCAGGGTCAGGGGATCCCTAAGAACCCCATGAAAGCCTTAACAAAACCATCACCAAATTCTCTCCCCTGTAAGACCATGCTTCCTCAATCAACCTCCAATTGTAATGGTTCCCAAATCATTGTTCTTATAGTCTCACAAGCTTAGATGTAGCAGCATACTACCTCACCACCACCAAGCCCTCCCATTCCAAGCCCTCCTCACAATTCAATAGTGCACTTAAAATATCATGTTGTGTATATCATGCTGTGTTTGGGAGGTTTATCCCCACATGCCAATCAATTATAAAGTCCTTGAGGGTAGGTACAATATCTTATTTAAATATGACATCTGTCCCAGTTCCTAGCATAATGTTCCACCCAGAGCTGATGCTTTAAAATACCTGTTACAGTTGTTGCTTATGCAATGATTCCAGCCAAAGAAGATTCCCCATCTGACTTCATGTAGTCTAAAGCCACCTCATGCCTGAAACACCTTCCCCTGTCACATTCACCTCTCACAAGGCTCGTTCTTTCCAAGCTAGGCTAAGGTCTTAGGGCCCCCTCCAAAGACCTCTCCTTGATCCCCTCTTAATTTTTCTGTCTTGTTGTAAAGACTATATCTGCCAATAGAATGTAAGCAGCATGAAGGTAGGGACTGTTCTGTTCTTTGTCAACTTGGTGTCTCCCATGTGGTCCTGAGAACAGCATATAAACCTACAGCCATTATGGAATCTGGTCATCTCAGAGTTGGAATGGACCTCAGTTCCCCTCTAGGCCAGTCCATATTAAGCCAGAATTGCCTTGACAACACACCACAGAAAAAGTCATCCAACCTTTGTTTGAAAACCTCCAGAGAGAACGACTCCACCACTTCCCGGGGCAACCCATTCCTCTCTGGGGTAGCTCTCACTGTTAATGAGTTTGGTTTGCTGTGGTTTGGTTTTCCTTGCATGGAGACTAAATTAGCTTCTTCCCTCTGGGCCCAAAAAGAATCAGCCTAATCCCTCCTCCATATAACAGCCTTCCAAAAAATTCAACATGGTCTCATGTCACCTCTGAGTCTTTCCTTTCCCAACACGTATGTCCCCAGGGCCATCAGCTAATCATTCTAGGGCAGGCAGAACAGGGTTGCACCTCTGGACATGCCCCCTTATCGACAGCCTTTCTAAACCAAAGGACCCAGAACTAAGCACACAACTCCGCATGGAGCTGAGCTGAGCAGAGCAGAGACCCCAGGGCTGCCCGCTGCCTTCTCATCTGGCCCAAGATCTCAGCCCCTATCCTGGCTTCCCCATTATACTGTTGACTCCCACTGGCCCCCAGTGCCTTGTCAAACCCCCCACCATCTAGCCACATCTCCCCAGCATTTTAATTGCCGTGGCGATTTTTTCATTACTTCCACCTCCCCCCTCCATAAAATCAGAATAATTTACTGAAGATAAACAGAATAATAGAACATCTTTGGGTACTGTGAGAACTAACGAATATCAGGATTAGGCTTTGAAGTGGAATGATGCGCTTCTTCTAAGGATCACTCAGAGACATTGGTTCTTATTAAATCTCAGAGGCCAAAGTCATTGCAAACACAGAAGTGACCTCTTAAAGGCAACTAAGGTGGGGTGGTTGGGGTCTTGTACCAAGGCAGCACATTTTAGAGGTCTCCAATAAGCCTTGCCATTCCCAGCAGCCCTGGAATAACAGCTTAGCACCAGGTTAAGGGACTGGATGGACTCTTCCTGAAACCCATCCCAACCACCTCCCTGCCATATTCCAAGGTAGATCAGCTTACTGCCACTGGCCCCAGAGGTAGTTTGTGATATGTTTCCCAAGAGCAAATGGACAGCTCTGAAAACACATCTTCCCAACTGCCTCTGTCTCACCTACATATTCAAAGTTCTGTCTCTCTGAGCTTAAACATGCAGCCTTCAAATGTGGGGAGCAGTGAACTCTCTCTCTCTCCTATCCTTTCTTTTACTCCATTCAAAAACAGATCTTTCAAACTTCAGAGCTCCAGCTGAAAGGGGAGAGGGCATGGGGTGGCCGTGGACAGGGTGCTGGTTCTGGAGTGAGAGAGACCTCAGCTCTGACTCTGCCTCAGATTCTTGCCAGTTTTAGATCCAAGATACATCATTTCAGCTTTTTTGGCCTCAGTTTTCTCAGTTTTAAAACGGGTATAATTGCACTGACCTCACAGGGTTGTTGTAAGGCTCAAATATGATTCTAGATGAAACTGCTTTGCAATATTTAACTAAGAGGCTTTACGTTTGTCATCATCATCATCTTTAATCTGGGAGTTCATTCCCCATGTATCCATGAGAACCAGGGCTGCGAAACCTCTGCCAAGAGACCTCTTCCTGGCACAGGTCTCAAGGTGGTCTTGGCTTCCCAGGGGACGGCTGGGCCCTGCTGTAACACATCACCTGCTGACTCCTGCTCTATTTCAGAGATAGCCTGAACATGGCTCAACTCCACCAAATGAGCGATGAGTTAGATTGAGCAAGATAAAAGTCAGACACCGAAGTCCTGCACTGACGCTTTCTCAGGGCATGGAGGGGCACAGGTGCCAACAGCCATGACAGTGCCGTGCCACCCCCACCAAGTCCTACCTGAGAACCCAGGAAAGAGGTCTAGATGACACACCTGGGGATGGCCTCCATACTTCCCCATCTCCAGTGTGGCTGCAGGGAAAGGAACGGGGTAGCCAGAGCCTCCAATGGGGCAGCAGTCCTCAGGGTGTGCTAAGGAGCCGCACAGGCAGGCACTGAGACCCTTCCTGGAGGCCAAGATTGTTTTCATAATCATACTAAGATGTTTTCATTTCTAACAATGGTAAATACCACTAGATATCACCCACTGAAACAAAAGCTCTTTGAGATCCTCAATAATATTTAAGACTAAAAAGGGGTGCTGAGACCCAGAGGTTTTAAGACTCACTGGACCAAGGCAAAGCAGAGTATGGCCTGCATCCACAGAGGGTCACCACACACCAAAATTGTCATAGGTCATTCATTAAGGGATTCCCACATTCTCCAAAGCTGCTAAGTGGCTCAGCCAATAGAGCACTGGGCCTGGAATCCAAACTCAAATTCAGCCTCAGACACTTACTAGCTGTGTGACCCTGGGCAAGTCACTTAATCTGTCTGCCTCTGTTTCCTCATCCGTAAAATGGATAATGGATAATAATAGCACCAAGGTTGTCATGAGGATTAAATGATACAATGATAATAAAATTAAAGTTTCATGCTCCTGTGGGTGGGAAGATACAACAGGCATCACCAGGCAAACACAAAGTGATTGTAGGAAAATTCTAATGGTGGGGAGAGGTGGGGAGGGGAGACCCAGAGGGGCCCTAGCCTGTTATCAGCAGGAAGCTAAGGGTTCTACAAGGTGGAGAGCTGGGAGAGGAGATTCGCTATTAAAGGTAGTGGGGGTCCTGTGTTCTGGGTTTGTCCTCGGGCGCACACACAAGCCAAGGCACGTATGAACACATCAGTAAATAATGTTCGTAGTCACCACCAAAATCATGGCCTTTTTTAGCCACATGGGCAAAAAATCAAGACCATGACCCAAAAGGCCTTCTCGGGATGGATTCCTATGGAAAGTTCCTCCTCTGCCCTCCTGGGACTCCCACTTTCCGAGCACTGCCCCACCCTGGCTCCACCAGCCCCTCCTGCTCCTCTAAGCTACCAGGAGAGTCCTGGGAAGTCTCGTCTCTCCTCTCCTCTCCTCCCTCCCTCCTTCTCTCCTTGCCTCCCTCCCACCATGTGTGAGCAGATGCTCTGTGAGGCCAGGGCAAGCAATAAGCCTGGGCTGTGTCCCTTCCAAGAGACAGTTAAAAGCTAAAAGGCCCCCACTCTAAATATGTAATTCATAATACAGCATATTTTCCTTAATTCATTTTCTCAAAGTTTACAATATCTGTACTAATTCTCTGTAACTGGATCTGTTCTGGAGCCATTCTCCGAGAATCTGTGTAAAATAAAAATGCGAAACATCTTCAGCCTAACTGAAACCATCTTTCTGGGGCCTGGGAGGCAAATGCTTCTTAGATGGTTTGCATTTTTATGCTAAACAGCCCAGCTGCAATTGATAAAAACCAATCAAGCTAATTTAAGTCAATCTAGCCCAGGAGGTTCTCATCACTTGAATGAAAATGCTCTCACACTCCTTAAGAAAAGAAGCTTCAGCAGGGCCAAGAGGTCACCTCCATCCCATCTCCTGGCCATTCACCCCTGCAGCCAGAGGACCAAGAAATCCCAAAGGGTGCCACTATCAGGAGTTCACCACAGGGAGGGAGCATCTAAGTCGTGTCTAATGAAGTCCTGTCTGGCAAAGGCTAATGGGAGCCTGTGGCAGCCAGGCTGGTGTTGTCAAGAAAGGCCCAATTACCCAGAGAGAAAAGGAGAAAAGCTCTTGACCCTCTTTGTGTCCATCAGGGAGGGGTGGCATCCCCATTTGGGCTTGGAACCAGCAAGGATGATTTCCATTCTACAGGCCAGGGAGCAAGAGTTTGTTCTAATGACTGGGAGTGCCACGTGATCACATGGTGGGGGAAGGAGAGGTTCCAGGACAGCAGAGATCATGGGTGCTATAGACGGGGATGGGGAGGGGGGGAACCACGTGTGCACAGGCATGTGGTATGTGTATGTAGAGAAAGTGAGTGAGATGGAAGGGGAAGGAGGGAGAGGAAGAGAAGAGGAATAAATATGGACAGACAAAAAAGAGAGAATAGATGAGGGGAGAGAGAGAGAAAGAGAGAGGTGGAGAGAGAGAGAGAGAGAAGGAGGGGAACAGAAAGAAGGAGAGTAAAAGAAAGAGATAAATAGAATTTCCAATGGATGTCTACATCTGACCCGTAGTATGTCATAGACCCTGGAACTAGGAAGGTTCAAGTCCTGTCCCTGGCTGTTTACCCCAGAATTTCAGAGTGGGGTCCTAACCAGATTAAAATGTAATTTTGAAATGTTTAAGAAAATAAGTAAAAATACAATACAACATAATGTTATTATTTGGGGGTTTTTTTTAAGGCATTGTGTGGCACAGGGATCCATTTCTATTTGAGTTAGACACCATTGCTCTGGGCAACTCAAGGAGACGCTAAATTGACCAGACAGACTGTACTGGTAGGAGGAGTTCCCTCACCTGGGAGCTCCCTGACCCAGTGGATTCCCAGGGCCATGCCCTGTTGCTTTCCTCACCACTCTTTGAGGACAGGGATGATTTTTGTGTTTTGCTTTTCTTTACATTTCCAGCATTTGGCAGAGTAAATGCTTAATAAAGGCTTATTGACTGATGCTTGTGTTTCATTTTTGGTCCCTACCTGTGATTCTATTGATATAAGGAATCCTGGTGAGGAGACTTCTATCAATCAGCTGAGCATCTGTTCTATAGCTCAGAGTCTTAGAGAGGTGGCTGGGGCACCAAGGTCAAGTAATGTCCCAGAGTCCCCCAGCCAGAATATCTAAGAGACCAGACTGGAACCCAAGCCTTCCATTCTCTTTCCCGTGTACAACACTGCCTCTCTCGGTGTGGATGGCTAACAAATTCTTTTTCATCCTGAGGAAGACAACAAAATGTTAAGGTGCTTCTGGGAGTGACCTAAATTTCCCAATTTACATGGAAATGGCAAAGCTTTGGTCCTCAGGCTTTTGGAAATCTAATACTCTGATGGTCCTAAGCTATGAAAAGCTAAGAAGATCCTAAGCATCCCATAGGTGAGTTTTGATAAGCTCAATGGAAAAACCAGAGGTTTTCCTGCTGCTTCTTTGAGAATCACAGCCGGGAGGCAGTCAGGGCGTAAGCAGCCTTCATATCCATTTTCCCCTGGATCCATTGGTTTACACATGATTATAATCCACTAATAACTCAATAACGTGACTAATATGGCCATTTGAGTGTGATATTGCTTACAATCTTGGACTGAGCTGGTCCACCTAGACTTCCACCCTGTAAGTCAATTCAGATTAATGGAGAAAAACCCAGCACGCCACAAATCCCAAATCAATCCAATTCACACCCCCTTTTGAGCCAAAGTGCTTAACTTCTACACAACACAGAACAATTATTATTTACAATTATTGTTTCACACCAGCACTGGAAGGCAAGTGCTGTTGTCATCCCCGTCCCCATCTTACTGAGATGGGAAACTGAGGCAAACAGAGGCTAAGTGTCTTGCCTAGCGTCACACGGCTAGTAAGCAATTGAAGCCAAATTTGAACTCAGTGTTCCCGATTCCGAGCCCAGAGCTCCCTGCACTGCCCCACCAACTGCCTCTTAATACGACTTTATGGCCAGAATTAGCTCTTCTCTCTTTGAAAACGGTATGACCCAGTTTGACTACTCTTGGCTGTTTCCAGAAATCAAGTAACCAATGAGCAAGGCTTTAGGACTAAGAATCTACTACATACCGGGTGGAGCAGATACAAAATCAAGGCTGAAACAGTCCCCATGCTTGAGAAGGTCACCACGTAGGGAAGAGAGACCACATGTGCCGTACACATAGAGGAATGTGCCAAGTGGATACCAGATTATTTCTGACAACCCTAGCAGTGGGCGGGGGTGGGCAGGAAAAGCTTCCTGTACAAGGTAGCACTGGAGCTGAGACTCAAAGGGAGCCAGGGATTCTAAGAGACGGAGGTGACGAAGGAGGGCATCCCAGGGTCACACAGCCAGTGCAAAAGCATGGTGATGAGAGATGGGTTGAACAGTCCAAAAGCCCACTTAGCTTGACCAGCAACATGTTGCCTTCCCCATTGGATCCTCAAGGGCAGGGGCCATACTCTTGTCTTTCTTTTTTATCCCCAGCATGTAGCACATACACTAAGTGCTTAATAAAAGCTTGCTGATTTTTCAGTTGAAGAGAACAGTTTGTAATGAGGCTGGAAACAGTCCCATGTCATAAAGGGCTCTGAGTAACAGAGGAGGTGATATTTAACCTTTGAAGTAACAGGAAGCCACTGGAGTGTCCCAAGCAGGATAGCAACATGGAAAGACCTGAGCTTTAGGACACCAAACTCCTCTAGACAGATGGGGAATGAGGGTGACTGAGATCAGAACTCCCTTCAAGAGAGCAGCGCCATTGGTGCCCTCCCCAGCCTCATTCGTGATGAACTCATTCAGTGACACATTCAGCTTCTGTGGTCTGCAAATGTCCGAACCAAGATGCCATGCCTTCTCTTGTGGGATGGACTTGGCCATAAGTGCTACAAGAGGCAGTGGCCGTCTTGCATACTGCCAGATTGCCAACATTCAGGGCTGTGCCCATGAGAGGTACTTCATAAATGCTTACTAAAGAGAATCTAAAGAACATGATGCCAGCTTTGAACCTAGTGCCAAAAGAGGAATTCTAAAAATGGTCCAAGCAATGTTTACCTAACAGTACAGTCCCCGGAGTGAGGTGGGCTACACATGCTCATGTTTGTTTTAAATAATTCTGCTTCCTTTAGATAGAACCTGGAGGAAGGGGAGCTAGGCACAGGTGCCAGTTATTCCCACCCCACACCAGCTGTGTTACCACCTTGAGTGCAGGCTCCCAGACCCATAAAATGAGGAAGCCAACACAGTCCGCCCACCAAGACCATGGCAAGGAAGGTACCTTGCCTAGGCATCCCCAATGCCTAGCACACAGTAGGCACTTAATGAACACCAACTGGCTGATTGACTAATAAGCCATAATAGAACTGGAATCTCTCAAAAGCCCGACTTCCTTTCAAGTTCAGCTCAAACGCCATCTTATCCAGGGTGGCCCAAAACGCCTTTGCACAGTCTGAAGCTCTGATTGCTTAAACCACACGAAGACTTTTGGGCACCTTTATCTTCATTAGCTGCCACCCACCTCCAGCTGCTGGCAATGTCCCCTAAAACTAGTTTCTATTGACTATGTGTATATTATGGATATAGATATGAATATAATGTCATTTTGTATTATATTATAATGGCATATATGGTATATAAACATGTATGTTATATATACAACATACACAAGAACTGTCTTTTTTCTCTTTGTATCACAAATACCTTAACACAGTGCTTAGTATACAATGGGTGGTTAATAAATGCTTGTTGACTGACTGACTGGTTTCCACAGTGTAGGAACATCCTCCAGCATCTCAACACATCATCGTGTTGTTCACTCCTCCAGAGAGAATGCAAACAAGCCCCTCAAGGCCCCTCTCTAGGTCTAATTGCATCCCACAGGCTGTCCATTCATTTGGCACAGACCTTTCTTAATCACTCACTTCCCTGGTACAGTGTTTGATTTCGGTATTGCAAGGAAGTCATCCTCAGACATAGGCTGCAGACTATTTGCACCCACTAGGGGCCTCTCCTTCACCCCCTGGTACACCCTGTACTGTCAGCTCTTCAGAGATTGTGGGATACCAGGATTCACAGTCATACAGATACATAAAAAAAAGTTATTTTCAACAAAATAAAATAATTTAAAATAATAAATTAAATAATAGAAAATTTTAGAAAATAAAGTTATTTTTAATAAAGTAATTTTAAAATAAATTAATAAAATACAAAATAACTTTAAAAATAAAGTTATTTCGATGGAGTTTTGTTTCAGAAAGCACTTCAGGATTATTGAAAGAAGTGCATACAGTCCATTCTATGGTTCAATGCCGTCCATTCTAGGTTCAATCCTGGTCTATCTTTAGCTTTTAAGAGAGGGGTTCCAGTGGATCAGATCAGCAGCCTGTCCAATAAATCTAAGTCCTTGTCAAGCCAGAGACATTCATAACCATAAGCCTCCAGATGCTTCGGTTTGTAAGAAATGGAGTGGGGAAGGGCAATTTTGTCCCTGCTTCAATTACTGATGTTGAGCTTCATTCAGTCAGGCCAGACTCTTCATGACCCATTTGGGGTTTTCTTGGCAAAGACATTGCAGTGGTTTCTCATTTCCTCCTCCAGCTCATTTTACAGATGAGGAAACTGAGGCAGACAAGGTTAAGTGAATTGCCCAGGGTCACACAGCTAGGAAGTGTCTGAGGCCAGATTTGAATTCAGGAAGATGAATCATCCTGACTTCAGGCCAGCGCTCTATTCAATGAGTCACCTAGCTGCCCTCCTTCGATGAGACCCATGAACATTCAAAAGAGGAATCAGAGAACAAGTATTTATTAAGCACCTACTTTGTGCAAGACTGGAAAAGAAAATGGCAAATCACTCCAGTATCTTCACCAAGAAAACTCCAAATAGGGCCACAAAGAGTCAGACTTGACTGAAAGGACTGACCCTCAAATGTGGAGGGCACCATGCTAAGCAGGTACAGATAATACCTTGCTTGGTTCAGGAGTTCAGCTGAGCAACCCACACCAACCACTGCTTCTGGCACTCTGCAGCTCACTCCAACTGGCCTCCTGCAAGTCCCCACAAGCAACCTTCCATTTCCCATCTCCATGCTTTTGTCCAGGCTGTGCCCCATGCCCGGAAATCACTCTCCTCCTCCCCTCTACCTTGTGAAATCTCAAGGCTCTGTTCAAACACCACCTTCTACTCAAAGTCTGTCCCAATTCCTCTGCAAGGGTCCTCCTTCCCCATAGCCCCTGGAATGCAAGGCACTTACCGTGTATTTATTCTCTATTAGTGTATAACGTGCATTCATTCTTATGTTCTGGTCTTGCCTTCCCCCTTAAAGGACGTAACCTCCTTGAGTCCTGGGAATCTGCCATTGCTGTTTCTCTAACCCCAGCACGTGGCACAAGTAGGCACTTATTAATGTTTGTGCAATGACTGGATTCATGCAAGAAAACCCAAGTAGACAAGAATGCACATTTGTCAACACGTGTGTGAGTATGGACATAGGTGCATGCATGCACATGTGCGCACACGCGCACACACACAAAGTGTCCCAAAAGTCATACTGCAGTTTTCTGTTATTAAAAACTTAAGACTACACCAAGACTTTTGGAACATGTGTATGGCCACCTGGCCCCCTCGCTGTTCCATCTCCAGCTTCTGCATCTTTGCACAGGCTGTCCCCCCCATTCCACTCTCCCCACCAATTCTGGAATACTGTGCCTCTTCTATAAAATTTTTCTAAAACTGAAATTAAAATGCCATATTAGCCTGGTCAGCCAACCCACCTCAGATGCTGTGCTGACCCCACAAACATTCCAAAGCAGGGAGAGGACCTTGGCTGGGAACCAAGGCATGGGATGGGCAGAAGCAAGTTTACATTTGGGCTAATGAAACACCCAGAAACAGCCAAGTATCTGCTCCAATGTCACCTCAAGGTGCTTTAAGCCTCAATATTTCAAGTTTCCCTTCTTTGCCACCTTCATTCTGGGGTCCCTGAAGGGCTTGTAAGATCTTTCCCCCCCTCCCCCTGGTGGTCCTCTCATCGTCCTAGAGCTCGAGCCATGAGGGTCCCCAGGAGTCACGAGCCCAGCCTTTTCATTTTAGATGTGGGTAAACCAAGGCTCAGTAAGGGTACTCACGATGCTTCATCTATTACCTGTGACCCAGCTGTTTCTTCAAATAGAAGTTAAGCCCCTGGAGAGGGTGGACTTTCACTGCTGGCTTTGTTCTCTCAGGGCCCAGCACAGTACCCAACACCTAGCGGGTGCCTAACAAGTCCTTGTTGTAATAGCCTCATTAAGATTTCCGGAGATAGACCCTAGATGCCACCTGTTCATTAATACAAAAGTTCATAAACGAATCGAATTCATGTACCCGAGATATTCAGAGAACAATGCTTCATGATGGGGCACCGTGCAGGCCCTGGTCTCTGCTCCTGGGTAGCACTGATCCCAGTAGTACCCAGGAATGTGTACAGTACCAACTCTAACACAAAGGAGAATTTATAATAATAGTAAACGATGACGATGATAACTAACAATTATACAGCACATCCAAGATTGCAAAGTACTTTCCAAATATTGCCTCCTTTGATTTCTCACAGCAATCTGGGAGGTAAATGCTACTATTATCCTCATTGTACAGATGAGGAAGCCGAGGCAGGCAGCAGGCAAGGGACTTGCCCAGACAGACAGCCTCCGACTCAGTTCTTCCTTACTCCAGCTCCAGGGTTCTAGCCTGAAGTGCTAAACCAGCTGCCTAAACAGAAAGGGGAAAAGGGGAGGGAGGAGGGAAGGTTCATGACCATCAGAAAATCCCACAAGCCTTAGCTACAGAAAGGGATACAAGAATTATCCAGTTCCACAACTGCATAGGCAATGATTCCTTTCTTACAAGCACTTCCATTCGGAAAATCCCTTAATTCTGTCTCTATGAAGCCATCAGTTTAAAAGTGAATGTGCCAGTTTAAATAAAAACTGTGTATTTTATTGGAATTACTAACTTCAGGTGCTAATTTTAGCTTGCAAAAGCCCAACCCTCTGGATGTGGCTTGTGTCGAATAATATGTTTCTAAGTCTTTGGACCACAAGCATTAACGCCAAGTTTTCTAAAAATGAAATTAAAATGCTGTATTAGCCCGCCCATCCTGGTCAGCCAACCTACCTCAAATGCTGCGTTGACCCTGCAAACATTCCAAAGCGAAGGAAAGGTCTCGGCTAGGAACCAAGGCATGGCATTGGTAGAAGAATAATGAAACACCCCAAAACAGCTGAACATCTCCTCACCCCTTCCTGATCTAGACCCTGTGGAAGGATCACATGAAGGGCAAGGCTCAGCCCCTGCCCTCAAGGAGCTTTCAAACAGTCGGAGAGACAAGATTTACATGCGAGAAATAAATAGAGAACAATTCAAGGTAGCCTATAATTAAGTGTTAAATCGTGTGGTTTAGTCTCACATTCTAGGCGTCTAGACGTATAAATGTTAAAGGAGTTCAGGAAAAGGCGAGATCCGTGTGGGCTTGAAAGCAAGGGAAATGTTTAGGGAGAAGGAAATACTTGATCTGGGCCAGGAAGGTTTGGGACCCGCAAGGGAAAGGCCGAGAAAGAGTGCCTTTTGGCATCCAGGAGGTGGGAGATGCTAGTGTTCCCAAAGGCACCACATGGAAGGAGAAGAGTGGGGCAGAATGCCCGCTGCAGGAGAGTGGATGGGATTAAAAACTCCCCAACTCAAATCTTGCTAACACCTTGCATCTTGCTTTTTCTCTGCAAGCCCCTTTCTCCGCTATATTCATATCTTCTGATAACGATCTCGGCTTGGTTGTGTTTCACCTAACATATGGTATTACTTTGAAATTAGCTTTCTAGAAAAGACTAGAGAAAATTGGCATGCCTTCACTTGACAGATGGGGTTTCAAGCAACTCAGTGACAAGACTTACACACACTCACGCATGGATTCGGGCAAGTCCAGAGCTAATGTGCTGCCGGTCTTGGGGATTGTTTAATAAGCCTTTTAAAATCAATATTGTTTCAACTTCTATGTACTGTCTTGTATTATCATACATGAATATGGAAAAGATCTCTGTTGGTGCTAGCATAGGGAATTCACTCTACCAATGGCGGGGAACCTTCTGATGACTGAGTAAAGAAATGCTTGGAAGTTGCTTGAGGGGCACACGTGGGTCTGTGATTCTGACAACAGGACTCTCAGTATGAGAGCCCGTCCACCAGCAGAGATCACAATTCATCTGAGACTTATTAGATAAGATCCAGTGCAATGAGCAAAGCATATACAGGATGAATCTTGTATGTACCTATGGATTCACATGTTGCTCTCCCATCTGCATGTAAGATGCTTGAGGGCAGAGACTGTCTGACTCTCTTGAAACCCTAGCACTTAGCAGAATGACTGGGCTACCATATACACTGAATTTGTGCTTGCTGATGGATAGACAAGTGACTTGTTCCGGGTTACACAGCTAGTGGATGCCAGGGTGTAGCTCTGAACCCACATTTTCCTGACTTCCAATCTAACATGCCACTAGACCAAGCTGCTTCTTTTAAGATTTAAGAGGACCTGAACCAGATAGATGTTTCTATTTCTCAGGAATCACACATACCATGAGATTCTGAGAATATGGAACAGAATCTCAGCTCTGCCATGAAATACCTGGATGACCTGGGGTAGTTCCATTTTGTATTTTAGGCCTTAGTTCCCACAATTGTAAAGGAGGGAGGGGCAGCTAAGGTCCTTTCTGATTCTAAATATTTCATCCTATGATTAACTTAAACATATTGAGGAACGCGGAAATTATATTAGAATTGTTTCAGTAATGAAGACATTTCTAGCGTGAAAAGCTGTATTAACAGTAAAACAGAAAAATGTAAATAAAAGAAATAATATTCTTCAGTACGTCAAACATAAAAGAGTCCAGCACCGCCTGTGATGTCTGGCTCAGTCCGCGACTAGGGGGGGGCGTACTTCTCAGCGGAGGCTACAGTCAGGGATGTGATGTCATCCAGCTACAAAGAATTCCATTCAATGGGTAGATTGCCAGAAGTTTTTCAAGAGTAAAGAATTTTTAAAAATTCATTTCAGCCTCCTTATCAATCCATCCACAAGCATTCATCAGATTTCTTTCATCTAAGGCTCTCACATTTAGGCAATATGTATTTATACTATTACATAAAATAATGACTTTTATATATAGGGGTGTGTGTGTGTGTGTGTGTGTGTATACATATATGTATACATATACATCTGAAAGTAAGTGGGGGAAGGGGAAGGAAGGAAGGAAGGAAGAAAGGAAGGGATGGAGGAAGGAAGGGAGGGATAATTTATTAAATAATGGAGAAAAAAGTATTATGCATCAGGCATTGTGCCAAGTGCAAGAAGAAAGAAAGAAAGAAAGAAAGAAAAGAAGGAAGGAAGGAAGGAAGGAAGGAAGGAAGGAAAGAAGGAAGGAAGGAAGGAAAAGAGGGAGGGAAGGAGGAAGGAAGGAATGGAAGAAGGGAGGGAGGAAGGAAGGAAGGAAGATTGGTCCCTTCCCTCAAGAAGCTTATATTCTAACAGGGGATTGTTGCTTGTCCTTTCTGGAAGAGGACCAATGACATGAGGAGGGTAGTGTCTTGACTTGCAAGTGAACTGAATTTAAGTGAGGCAGGGGTGTGCAGATGACCAGCCTCACTCTCTCCTCCACGGTTATCTTAGTCCAGTGGCAAGACATAGGTCAGGATGACTTATGGAGGAAAAGAACACACAAAAGGGTTGGAAGCAAAATGGGAAAGAAGGTAGTTTGGAAGTCCAAAAAGTTAGGAAGAGGGTCTGGCAAGTAAGGAAAGCCAGCCAGCCTGTCCTCTCCACAAAATGGAAGCTGCAGAAGAAATTCACCAGTATAAGAAAGTTGATGGGCCTTGCAGAGGAATAGTCCATGGAGAGTTGGCTGTAGGGATGGTCCAGGGCAAGGAGGTCCTAGATGCTAACGCAAGCTCCACGATGAGTTAGCAGTAGGTAAGACATGGCTTTGAAGAGAGGAAAGTCAGGTACAGGGCTGGGAGGAGAAGAGAAGTCCATGAAATAAAGAAGATACAAAATGGTCCCTCAGTCCTGGGAAGCCCCTTTCACTCCTCTAGGAATAACAGCAGAGTTATGGACAATGGAGAACTGGATGCTAAGAATCACATTTCCTTTTTTTCAAGTATACAGAAACATTAGTACAGCTGCTGATACTCCAACTGTGAGATCCATGTTCAGTGACCTGTGATGAGTGGAGCGCCATTGAAGCAAGCAAATCCCATCAATCTTAACATTCTCTCTATAAACCAAAGGAGAAGATGAAAGTTAAGTTGTAGTTCAATGACTCAGAAGTTCTCCTTGGAAAAGGAAATGTGGACTTACTGGAGCTGGTTTTATCCTGCATCTGAAAGGCAACAAAAGTCATCATTCCAGGGGACTTGTGGTCATATCTGATTGAAGAATGCATGATCAGTATTCACAGAAAAACCACCATGAAAATAATTGCAGGTTAAGCACCAATATCTGTTACAGAGGATGAGGAGGCAGAGAAATTCTACAATTAAATCAACATATGCTAGGAAACTCAGTGACTTCAATGCAAAGTTCCAAGGTGCTGAAAAATACATTGGAAGAAAAAGCCAAGAGGAAGGAACGAGCTACGTCAAAGCTTAAGGGCTGCACAGAAGCCCCCTGCCTATGGATCATGAAATACTTTCTTGAAAGAAGGATCAGGAATTGCTAAACATGAGTAGCACTAAAAATATCACTTTTAAAAAAAATTTTAACATTCAACCAAGCATTTATCAAGTGCCTATTATGTACCAATTTCTGGGAAAAAATGGTAAAAATAAAACAATCCCTACTACCAAAAAGTTTACATTCTATTGGGGGGGGGGGAGGGGGAACAATATGCCAAGTCAAGTTATAAGCATTTAGTAAGCACCTACTGTATATCAGGTGTTATGCTAAGCACTGGGGATAAAAAAAAAATTTAATAGCCCCTGCCCTCAAGGAGTTCACAGTCTAATGGAGAGGCAAATAACTATGTATAAATAAGATCTATACAGGATAAATTAGAGATAATCAACAGAGGGAAGGCACTAGCATCAAGCGGGATTGAGAAAGACTTCATGTACACAGTTAATTATGTGCAAAATAAAGATGGAATCACAGAAGGAGAGACACTAGCAGCTGGGGCAATCAGGAAAAGTTTCAGGCAGGAGGCAGAATTTGACCTGGGCGATGAAGGAAGCTAGGGATTCTAAAAGGCAGGATTGGGTAAGGCATGCACTCCAGACATAGAGTACAGACTATGTGAAGACAAGGTAATGGGGAATTATTTGTAACTAACATGGGAGACAACCTGAATCAATTATCTGTGTGTAGCCAGACCTTGTTAGAGCAAAGTCCAAGATTAGTAAAAAGACAGCAGAATGAAGAAAGAAAATAAGAAAAATTTAGGTTTGGTTTGAAAAACTGCAACCTGACCTATATGGAAAAGTTACTGACTACGAAAGCTGGAAATGGACATAGGAAAGGACATTGACAATGTCTTTTGATCGTAACATGATCATAATGATAGTAACAGTGTCACAATGGAGTTTAACTAACATAATTTAATTCCTAAAATGAGAAGTCTAAAACCTGCCTTAGTCAGTAAACAGTTGATGTTCTTCCCAAAGAGAAAGATATGCAAGTCAAGGGAAATGGCAGTTTGGAAGAAAAACCCATTTGTAAAATCTTACAGAGGATACTGATAAAAGATTGCCTCATAAAGAGAAATGGTAAGGAATAAACAAGTTTAAAGAAGGCTTAGTGAGAAATTTCACTAAACAAAGTCATTCAAAGAGCATTAAGAACAAAACTGGAAGGATTGGCAATGAGCCTCATCTAAGAGTCACAGAGAAATAAATGGTGGTCGTAAGCCAGGCAAAACACATTACAGACAAGGAATTACTCAGTAGAAATAGCGGGATGGTTGTCCTTTAAGAAACATGCACCTTGAAAAAAATTACCCAGCTTCATTACGAGAATGAGAGATTACTAGACATAGCTTATGCATTCCATGACTACCCATGTGATATCTTGAAAAGTATTTCCTAATAAAGGTATCAATTGTGCTAATGAAAACGTCTTGGAAATAAAATTAAGAACACTACAATTAGCTTTGGTGTAGTATGAATGCGTGACTGGGAATCAGGAGAGGCCTGGGTTCAAATCCTGGCCTTGAAATTTACTACCTGGGTGCCTAGTCCTTGGGAAAATTGTTTAACCACCCCAAGTCTCTTTGTGTTCATCCTTAAATGAGGGATAATAATACTTCCCCTGTGCACCTAATTGGGCTGATGGAAAGTGACTTGTAAACCTTAAAACATGCTAGAAATAGTCCTCAAAGAAGTACATACTGCAGCTGCCAAAAAATGTAATTCTGTATTAGAGTTGCGGCAATAGACCGTATGTCCAATGTTCAAAATTGCCAAACTGGGAGCAATTTTCTTAAGTCAATTACTTCACTCCAATCTTAAAATCAATGCATTTTTTTTCCTGTATGTGCCTTTTACCACAGATGACAGGAGTTGGTGATCATGCAACCAGAGCTGAAAAGTATATTAAATGTCTCAGTGATAATTGGTATTCTATAGAATGGTCTTAAGCAGCCCTGCTTCAAGATGGTGTGTGTCCCTCCCTCCCTCTCTCTCTCTCTCTCTCTCCTCTCTCTCTCTTTCTCACACACACACACACACACACACACACCTGGGTTCTGTTGGAAGACTTCCCAAATGGTGACTTTCCCACACAGAGTTGGTTGGCAAATGTCATAGTCAGCTAACATTTTTATGACACCCTTCAAAGTGCTTTACATTCCTTATTTCATTGGAGCCTCGCGATAAACCCAGAAAAAATGGTACAATAGATACTACTGGACACATTTTATAAATGAGGAAGCCACAGCTCGGAAAGTTTAAGTGACTTCCAAGGGTCAGAAAGCTAGTGAAGGAGTAAAGGTAGAATTTGAACCGAGGTTTTGCTTAGTAGGAGGCAGAATATATTCTAGCATAACACCTTATTTTATTACACTCAGGAGACATTAGCTTTCCAATGAACATTGTGACAAATTTTCAACAAGAGGGCTTACTATCTGTTGGTTGATGAATGAATAAGGACAATGTAACACATTTAGAGATAATGGATAGTTTTCTTTAAAAGAAAAACCCACTAAATTTGACTGACATTAAAATTAAAAAGTTCAGCATAAAATCAAAACTTCAGTGGTCATGTGACTCATGTGCATGGGCTATATTTTGCTACCCATAACAAAATGGGGCAGGGCAGGGCAAAAGAAATGAATGTGAAATAAATACCTGAATTCATTATATAACTAATTTAGAAACATTCATTGTCTAAACTAGGGCAAGTCAGGTAGTATTCCTTGCCCACAATTTCTTTAATGAGGCACTCATTTGATAGGGTTGTTGCAAGAATGGACAAGACACAGGGAATAGGAAATCACTTTGCAGATATGAGACATTAGAAAGTGTGAGCTGGTAGCAATTGGTAGTAAAAATCTGAAATGAGTACATGTTCTCCTATTTTTGTAGAATCCTTACAACCTGATCTGGTATGACATTTTTCTGGATGAGTCAGAGAAGATAAATGAAGAACAATACACAAAAATATTTGGTGCAGACAGGTAATTCCGCCAACCTGGAAAACTCCCTATATGGAAATGTCCTCCGCTGATACAGCACTTAGTGTCGGACACACAGTAGGTGCTTAATGAATGTTTACTGACATTGATTGATTGATTGACACTGATGTGCAACTCCTCTGAAATGTGCAGGCAAAGAGAACTGCCTGGAACACTGGGAAAGAGCCACAGACAAACAATGAGGATGGGATGTGTTACATACAATAGGACTTGAACCAGGTTCTTCCCGACTTCTCTCTCCATTAGGTTACACTGATTCTCAATAAAAATAACAAGTTGCATTTATGTAAGTCTTTAAGGTTTTCATGGACCTTTTTTTTAAAAAACAAAAAAATTCTCATTTGAGCCTCATTCCAAACATGTAAGACAGGTAGGACGGATGCAGTTGTCTCCATCTTACAGATGCTGGAACTGAAGCTCTGAATATGGAGGTTATTGGGAAAGGAAGGAACAAATCATTTGTGAAACACCTACTATGTGTCAGCCACTGTGCTAAGGGCTTTACAAATATTAACTCATTTGACCAACCCATGAACAGACAAGCAGTAGGTGTCAGAGAGGTGACCCTGTGTTATGGGAATCTGAAGATCTTCCCTGCCCCTAGGCCCTTTGCTAAAGTGGCTACGTGACCCTGAGGACCCTTGGATATTTGAAAGTATACTCTGTTCCCTAATAGGCTGAATGTGATCACGTGGAGCCTGTGGCA